>JASAOG010000138.1:1200000-1925501 GCA_030265305.1 Biomphalaria pfeifferi
AAAGATCGCAAGGTGATAGGGGAACAATATTTTTTACCTTTAAGCTTCAAGTAAATCCATGTAGATATACTCTAATATGAAAATGTTTCGCAGACCAGATATATCTATAGAAATTATAAAATTATTAACATAACAAAAATTTTTTTTTATTAGGCTGATGACTTTTTGTAAGAGCGATTACTTCGCACTCAACAACTAATGTATAATTAATTAATTAGGGGAAAAAAAGGAAAGATTTTTACACCGCCACTATCCTTCCCCGTTCCGAATAAAAAAAAATCCAGGTTACACCCATAAATAAATCTACTCATTGTGTAGAAGATTCTAGTTTGGTGATATAGATCCAAACTTGATAACTTTAAGAAAAACAGTTGTGGAGACTAGAGTACAGAATATAACAGGCCCTAAAGGTGTAAAAAAAAACAATAACAAACTATGTAACGCCCATGTTTACTTATCATATATTGTTTGTTTTTTCACAACTTGTGCTCATTATTAGTCATAGGCCTACCTGTAAAAAGTGATTCGGTAAATTAATTATGCCTTGAGACATTGATTTAAGTCAGAGATCCCAAAGTATGCATCACGGCTTCTTAAGTTTTTGTTGTTTATTTTTCAGTGTAGCTTCAATCTTTTCATTCATTTATTTTTCTTCTATTAAAACGTTCATTTGTAACTTTAGAGTTCAGTTGGCAAGCTGAATTTTCTTTGGGTGTCATAAAAAAGGTTTAGAAACCAGTGAAACTAAATTAGCTAATTAACCTAATTGATTTTCATATATGTTGATTACTAGATCTAAATAGACGAATCATAGGGCACTTGCATTTCATTATATTTAAATTAAAGATATATACTTGTTGATGAGGCTAAGCTTTGGTTTGTAGCTCTTGAATTCAGATATATAGTGCAAATTACCCTTACAGGAGTATCACTAAACTAAGGCTTGATTAAAAATTTTAAAAAATAATTTTTAAAACAAAATAAACTTGTGACTTTTAATCATTTATTGTTTTACAAACGTAATTGCACGATTCTCTCTCTCATGTCTTACTCAGCTGATTTATCAGCCATTCATTGGCTTTTCTTTTATCCTCCCTAACAATACAAATAGTAATAGTCATTTTTGTATATTATTCATGTCTGTGTTGTCTATTGCCAAGGTTGTGAGATTACAATTCTACATAAAGAGTCTTATTCCTACCATTCATAATTTAGTGACAACTCTTTTCTTAAATTGTTTTTGAAAGTAGCCACAAATGGTCATTGTGCAAGCTACACAACACTTTGCATGTGCAAATGTGCGTGTAGGTGTGGTGCAGGTGTATGTGGATGTGTTGTATAGGTGTGCGGGAGGTGTGGTGCTTGTGTTGTACATGTGCATTTGGTGTTATTTGCTGAGTTTATGGTGGTATGTTGTGCTGCCTACATATCTAATCTATTTTCACTTGCACAAGATCCATCCATCTATCCATAAATATGCACTTTTATTTATAGATTTTCTTCAAGAAAATATGATGTGATCTACGGTGCATCTACAGCCTAATGCTATAAGCAAATAACTTATCCTTTGTAGTATTAAACTATAAATTCTAAGAATTATGAAAAATAACTCTGCCCTAATCTCGTGACCACTAGAAAGAGATTTGTATAAGAGACAAACGCTGTAACCAGTAAGCCACACATCCATGTGAGAATAGACAGAACAACTACTTAAGAAGAGAAGGATTTTGAATCAACATGATAAAAAAAAGTTTTGTACATTTAATTAAGGCAAATTAACGTGTATTTTAAAATATTCATAAATTTTAAGGAAAGAAAGAAATTGAATTCAATTTAATCAGTAATTTTGCAAACAAAAAAAAAGATTTAACGAGTAATAATGGACAGAGAATGTAAAGATGGCGTCCAAAATTTCTAGGCCTAGACTCTACTATACATTTGCCTACTGCTCGAGCTAATAATAGTTTGAAAAGAAAAACAAAACAACAAGATATTCAATATCAACTTGCACACTCAATACATCGTATGATTGTTTTAGGATTAGCCTATCGAATAAGTAATAAAATCTCATTTGAGCCTATATATACAAGGCCGAATGTAGACTTCAAAGTCCCAAATATAGTTTTTGGATAAGCTCCCATTCGATTATGATTCCTCTTAATACTTCCACTTTGACATATTGTAGAAATTAAATTTACCGAGTCAAATGTAGATGGCTACATCATATATATATGATTTCAAATCCTTTTATTTTAATTTGCATAACCTAATAAATGAAACAAAACTCTTTGAGCCCTATATTAATTCTTTCTCTCCTAACCGACGATACACACGTTGATTCCATCAGAATGTGGTAAATAATTACGGAGAGAAAGAGTTAAGCTATACAACCAGTAGTTGAAGACCTTTCTATAAATTAAATTGCTGACTACAAATTAAAGACCTTGTGATCTACTCGGGCAATTGATATGACTATTCTATGACTGAAGATTTACAAGGGCTACTTGTGGTCATAGTCTTGTCACATCATCATATTAAATGTCTCTGTACAAATTAATTTCTCTTGCAATTTGTGCATTAAAAATATATTTATGCATTAAAATACATTTTATCTTGTTTTATCTCGCAAATCCCAGTTTTTTATTTTTTTTTTAATTTAAAATTTTCTAAAAAAAAACTAGATCTATAGTTGATTCAAAGTTTGAATTTCCAGAGTTATATAATATGAACATCTCTGTCTTTATAACATGTCAATTTAGTATCTTAAATAAATGTGAAAACTTCTTTTGTCACAACTCACGTGGATGTGTGGCTGAGGGGTTAAATCGTTTGTCTCTAAATCAAACGTCTATCTATTCGGCACAGGTTGTCATACAAATAAAAAAAATTCTCAATCAAATCAAAGCGGGCCTATATGCGGGTTAGGGTTAATAAATAAACAAAAAATTACCTTGCAAGATGTGCACAGATTGGTGTGGTTAATATGTATGTGCGTGCTAGTGGGGGTAGATGGTGTGCTTACAAGTGCGTCAGATGTGATGCATGTGCAGATGTGCGTGTTGGAATAAGTGTGGTCCATGTAGAGGAGTGGTCCATGCGTTGTACATATGCAGGTGTCTGGTGGGTTAGGTGTGCATATGTAACTGAGGGGGATTAGGTGTGTTGTACATATGCAGGTGCGCTTTGCGTGTTAGGTGCCGTGCATGTGTTGTACATATGAAGATGTGCCTGTCTGTGTGTGTGGGGTTAGGTGTGGTGCATGTGTTGTACATATGAAGATGTGCCTGTCTGTGTGTGTAAGGTTAAGTGTGGTGCATGTGTGGCTTCGTAATGGCAGAATATGAAAATGCAGGATTTACCAGATTCTTATCATATCTTATCATATCGAAGATAAGGATTATTTTTGTGAACGAAGCTAAAATTTGGTGTTATACATGAGGCTGTTATTATCCGTGGCCAATGCGCTTCCAATCTAATAAGTGCTCTCTGAATCTCAAATGAAGTCAGTCTTGTCTGCCTGGAACCAGTCCAACGTGACTCACTAATTCCTAGCCCTTTTCATCTCAGCTGCAACTTGCGCTGTCTTTCCAATCTCGTACCCATGCTGGTGATGGTCCTGGTTGAAGTGATGGTCTACGATCTATGGGCTTTCTGGTGGCCACCGCTCGCACACCTGCATATGGACAACACATGCACCGCACCAGAACCCACCACTCGCACACTTTATATGTACAACACAAGTACCGCACAAGACCCCCACCACTCGCACACCTGCATATGGACAACAAATGCAACGCACCAGACTCCACCACTCGAACACCTGCATATGGACAACACATGCAAGGCACCAGAACCTACCACTCGCACAGCTGCATATGGACAACACATGCACCGCACCAGACCCCATCGCTCGCACACCTGCATATAGACAACAGGCGAAACGTAACAAATCCTACCACTCGCACACCTGCATATGGACAACACATGGACCGCACCAGACCCCACCACTCGTAGAACTGCATATCGACAACACATGCGACGCACCAGACCTCACCACTCACACACCTGCATATGGACAACACATGCAATGCACAAGACCCCAACACTCGCACACCTGCATAGGAACAACACATGCACCGCACAAGACCCCACCACTCGCACACCTGCAAATGGACAACACATGCGACGCACCAGACCCCACCACTCACACGCCTGCATATGGACAACACATTCGACGCACAAGACCTCACCACTCGCACACCTGCATATGGACCATACCAGACCACACCACTCGCACACCTGAATATGGACAACACATGGACCGCACCAGACCCCACCACTCGTAGAACTGCATATCGACAACACATGCTACGCACCAGACCCCAACACTTGCACACCTGCATATGGACAACACATGCGACGCACAAGACACCAACACTCACACACCTGCATATTAACAACACATGCACCGCATCAGACCCCACCACTCGCACACCTGCATATGGACAACACATGCACCATACCAGACCCAACCACTCGCACACTTTATATGTACAACACAAGCACCGCAACAGATCCCACCACTAGCACACCTGCATATGGACAACACATGCACCTCAAAAGACCCCACCACTCGCACATTTTTTATGTACAAAACACAAGCACCGCGCAAGACCCAACCACTCGTACACCTGCATATGGACAACACATGCAACGTACTAGATCTTACCACTCGCACACCTGCATATCGACAACACATGCGACGCACCAGACCCCAACACTTGCACACCTGCATATGGACAAATATGCGACGCACCAGACCTCAACACTCACACACCTGCATATGTACAACACATGCGACGCACAAGATCCCAAAACTCGCACACCTGCATATGAACAACACATGGACCGCACCAGAACCCACCACTTGCTCAACTGCATATGGACAACACATGCACCGCACCAGAACCCACCACTCGTACACCTGCATATGTACAACACATGCACCTCAACAGAAACCACCACTCGCACACTTTATATGTACAACACAAGTACCGCACAAGACCCCCACCACTCGCACACCTGCATATGGACAACAAATCCAACGCACCAGACTCCACCACTCGAACACCTGCATATGGACAACACATGCACCGCACCAGAATCCAACACTCGCACATCTGCATATGGATAACACATGCACCGCAACAGATCCCACCACTCGAACACCTGCATATGGACAACACATGCACCGCACAAAACCCCACCACTCGCACACCTGCAAATGGACAACACATGCGACGCACCAGACCCCACCACTCACACGCCTGCATATGGACAACACTTTCGACGCACAAGACCTCACCACTCGCACACCTGCATATGGACCATACCAGACCACACCACTCGCACACCTGCATATGGACAACACATGGACCGCACCAGACCCCACCACTCGTAGAACTGCATATCGACAACACATGCTACGCACCAGACCCCAACACTTGCACACCTGCATATGGACAACACATGCGACGCACAAGACACCAACACTCACACACCTGCATATTAACAACACATGCACCGCATCAGACCCCACCACTCGCACACCTGCATATGGACAACACATGCACCATACCAGACCCAACCACTCGCACACTTTATATGTACAACACAAGCACCGCAACAGATCCCACCACTAGCACACCTGCATATGGACAACACATGCACCTCAAAAGACCCCACCACTCGCACATTTTTTATGTACAAAACACAAGCACCGCGCAAGACCCAACCACTCGTACACCTGCATATGGACAACACATGCAACGTACTAGATCTTACCACTCGTACACCTGCATATCGACAACACATGCGACGCACCAGACCCCAACACTTGCACACCTGCATATGGATAACACATGCGACGCACCAGACCTCATCACTCACACACCTGCATATGGACAACACATGCGACGCACCAGACCTCACCACTCACACACCTGCATATGTACAACACATGCAACGCACAAGATCCCAAAACTCGCACACCTGCATATGAACAACACATGGACCGCACCAGACCCCACCACTCGCACACCTGCATATGGACAACACATGCACCATACCAGACCCCACCACTCTCACACTTTATATGTACAACACAAGCACCGCAACAGATGCCACCACTAGCACATCTGCATATGGACAACACATGCACCGCACCAGAACCAACCTCTCACAAAACTTCATATGGACAACACATGCACCTCAAAAGACCCCACCACTCGCACACCTGCATATGGACAACACATGCACCATACCAGACCCCACCACTCTCACACTTTATATGTACAACACAAGCACCGCAACAGATGCCACCACTAGCACATCTGCATATGGACAACACATGCACCGCACCAGAACCAACCTCTCACAAAACTTCATATGGACAACACATGCACCTCAAAAGACCCCACCACTCGCACACCTGTATATGGACAACACATACACCATACCAGACCCCACCACTCGCACACTTTATATATACAACACAAGCACCGCAACAGATCCCACCACTAGCACACCTGCATATGGACAACACATGCACCGCACCAGAACCAACCTCTCACAAAACTTCATATGGACAACACATGCACCTCAAAAGACCCCACCACTCGCACATTTTTTATGTACAAAACACAAGCACCGCGCAAGACCCAACCACTCGTACACCTGCATATGGACAACACATGCAACGTACTAGATCTTACCACTCGCACACCTGCATATCGACAACACATGCGACGCACAAGATCCCAAAACTCGCACACCTGCATATGAACAACACATGGACCGCACCAGAACCCACCACTTGCTCAACTGCATATGGACAACACATGCACCGCACCAGAACCCACCACTCGCACACCTGCATATGTACAACACATGCACCTCAACAGAAACCACCACTCGCACACTTTATATGTACAACACAAGTACCGCACAAGACCCCCACCACTCGCACACCTGCATATGGACAACAAATCCAACGCACCAGACTCCACCACTCGAACACCTGCATATGGACAACACATGCACCGCACCAGAATCCAACACTCGCACATCTGCATATGGATAACACATGCACCGCAACAGATCCCACCACTCGAACACCTGCATATGGACAACACGTGCACCGCACCAGACCCCACCACTCGTAGAACTGCGTATCGACAACACATGCACCGCACCAGAACCAACCTCTCACAAAACTTCATATGGACAACACATGCACCTCAAAAGACCCCACCACTCGCACATTTTTTATGTACAAAACACAAGCACCGCGCAAGACCCAACCACTCGTACACCTGCATATGGACAACACATGCAACGTACTAGATCTTACCACTCGCACACCTGCATATCGACAACACATGCGACGCACCAGACCCCAACACTTGCACACCTGCATATGGACAAATATGCGACGCACCAGACCTCAACACTCACACACCTGCATATGTACAACACATGCGACGCACAAGATCCCAAAACTCGCACACCTGCATATGAACAACACATGGACCGCACCAGAACCCACCACTTGCTCAACTGCATATGGACAACACATGCACCGCACCAGAACCCACCACTCGCACACCTGCATATGTACAACACATGCACCTCAACAGAAACCACCACTCGCACACTTTATATGTACAACACAAGTACCGCACAAGACCCCCACCACTCGCACACCTGCATATGGACAACAAATCCAACGCACCAGACTCCACCACTCGAACACCTGCATATGGACAACACATGCACCGCACCAGAATCCAACACTCGCACATCTGCATATGGATAACACATGCACCGCAACAGATCCCACCACTCGAACACCTGCATATGGACAACACGTGCACCGCACCAGACCCCACCACTCGTAGAACTGCGTATCGACAACACATGCACCGCACCAGAACCAACCTCTCACAAAACTTCATATGGACAACACATGCACCTCAAAAGACCCCACCACTCGCACATTTTTTATGTACAAAACACAAGCACCGCGCAAGACCCAACCACTCGTACACCTGCATATGGACAACACATGCAACGTACTAGATCTTACCACTCGCACACCTGCATATCGACAACACATGCGACGCACCAGACCCCAACACTTGCACACCTGCATATGGACAAATATGCGACGCACCAGACCTCAACACTCACACACCTGCATATGTACAACACATGCGACGCACAAGATCCCAAAACTCGCACACCTGCATATGAACAACACATGGACCGCACCAGAACCCACCACTTGCTCAACTGCATATGGACAACACATGCACCGCACCAGAACCCACCACTCGCACACCTGCATATGTACAACACATGCACCTCAACAGAAACCACCACTCGCACACTTTATATGTACAACACAAGTACCGCACAAGACCCCCACCACTCGCACACCTGCATATGGACAACAAATCCAACGCACCAGACTCCACCAATCGAACACCTGCATATGGACAACACATGCACCGCACCAGACCCCAACACTTGCACACCTGCATATGGACAACACATGCGACGCACAAGACACCAACACTCACACACCTGCATATTAACAACACATGCACCGCACCAGACCCCACCAATCGCACACCTGCATATGGACAACACATGCACCATACCAGACCCCACCACTCTCACACTTTATATGTACAACACAAGCACCGCAACAGATGCCACCACTAGCACATCTGCATATGGACAACACATGCACCGCACCAGACCCCAACACTTGCACACCTGCATATGGACAACACATGCGACGCACAAGACACCAACACTCACACACCTGCATATTAACAACACATGCACCGCATCAGACCCCACCACTCGCACACCTGCATATGGACAACACATGCACCATACCAGACCCAACCACTCGCACACTTTATATGTACAACACAAGCACCGCAACAGATCCCACCACTAGCACACCTGCATATGGACAACACATGCACCTCAAAAGACCCCACCACTCGCACATTTTTTATGTACAAAACACAAGCACCGCGCAAGACCCAACCACTCGTACACCTGCATATGGACAACACATGCAACGTACTAGATCTTACCACTCGTACACCTGCATATCGACAACACATGCGACGCACCAGACCCCAACACTTGCACACCTGCATATGGATAACACATGCGACGCACCAGACCTCATCACTCACACACCTGCATATGGACAACACATGCGACGCACCAGACCTCACCACTCACACACCTGCATATGTACAACACATGCAACGCACAAGATCCCAAAACTCGCACACCTGCATATGAACAACACATGGACCGCACCAGACCCCACCACTCGCAAAACTGCATATGGACAACACATGCGACGCACAAGACACCAACACTCACACACCTGCATATTAACAACACATGCACCGCACCAGACCCCACCAATCGCACACCTGCATATGGACAACACATGCACCATACCAGACCCCACCACTCTCACACTTTATATGTACAACACAAGCACCGCAACAGATGCCACCACTAGCACATCTGCATATGGACAACACATGCACCGCACCAGAACCAACCTCTCACAAAACTTCATATGGACAACACATGCACCTCAAAAGACCCCACCACTCGCACATTTTTTATGTACAAAACACAAGCACCGCGCAAGACCCAACCACTCGTACACCTGCATATGGACAACACATGCAACGTACTAGATCTTACCACTCGCACACCTGCATATCGACAACACATGCGACGCACCAGACCCCAACACTTGCACACCTGCATATGGACAAATATGCGACGCACCAGACCTCAACACTCACACACCTGCATATGTACAACACATGCGACGCACAAGATCCCAAAACTCGCACACCTGCATATGAACAACACATGGACCGCACCAGAACCCACCACTTGCTCAACTGCATATGGACAACACATGCACCGCACCAGAACCCACCACTCGTACACCATCATATGTACAACACATGCACCTCAACAGAAACCACCACTCGCACACTTTATATGTACAACACAAGTACCGCACAAGACCCCCACCACTCGCACACCTGCATATGGACAACAAATCCAACGCACCAGACTCCACCACTCGAACACCTGCATATGGACAACACATGCACCGCACCAGAATCCAACACTCGCACATCTGCATATGGATAACACATGCACCGCAACAGATCCCACCACTCGAACACCTGCATATGGACAACACATGCACCGCACAAAACCCCACCACTCGCACACCTGCAAATGGACAACACATGCGACGCACCAGACCCCACCACTCACACGCCTGCATATGGACAACACTTTCGACGCACAAGACCTCACCACTCGCACACCTGCATATGGACCATACCAGACCACACCACTCGCACACCTGCATATGGACAACACATGGACCGCACCAGACCCCACCACTCGTAGAACTGCATATCGACAACACATGCTACGCACCAGACCCCAACACTTGCACACCTGCATATGGACAACACATGCGACGCACAAGACACCAACACTCACACACCTGCATATTAACAACACATGCACCGCATCAGACCCCACCACTCGCACACCTGCATATGGACAACACATGCACCATACCAGACCCAACCACTCGCACACTTTATATGTACAACACAAGCACCGCAACAGATCCCACCACTAGCACACCTGCATATGGACAACACATGCACCTCAAAAGACCCCACCACTCGCACATTTTTTATGTACAAAACACAAGCACCGCGCAAGACCCAACCACTCGTACACCTGCATATGGACAACACATGCAACGTACTAGATCTTACCACTCGTACACCTGCATATCGACAACACATGCGACGCACCAGACCCCAACACTTGCACACCTGCATATGGATAACACATGCGACGCACCAGACCTCATCACTCACACACCTGCATATGGACAACACATGCGACGCACCAGACCTCACCACTCACACACCTGCATATGTACAACACATGCAACGCACAAGATCCCAAAACTCGCACACCTGCATATGAACAACACATGGACCGCACCAGACCCCACCACTCGCACACCTGCATATGGACAACACATGCACCATACCAGACCCCACCACTCTCACACTTTATATGTACAACACAAGCACCGCAACAGATGCCACCACTAGCACATCTGCATATGGACAACACATGCACCGCACCAGAACCAACCTCTCACAAAACTTCATATGGACAACACATGCACCTCAAAAGACCCCACCACTCGCACACCTGCATATGGACAACACATGCACCATACCAGACCCCACCACTCTCACACTTTATATGTACAACACAAGCACCGCAACAGATGCCTTCACTAGCACATCTGCATATGGACAACACATGCACCGCACCAGAACCAACCTCTCACAAAACTTCATATGGACAACACATGCACCTCAAAAGACCCCACCACTCGCACACCTGTATATGGACAACACATACACCATACCAGACCCCACCACTCGCACACTTTATATATACAACACAAGCACCGCAACAGATCCCACCACTAGCACACCTGCATATGGACAACACATGCACCGCACCAGAACCAACCTCTCACAAAACTTCATATGGACAACACATGCACCTCAAAAGACCCCACCACTCGCACATTTTTTATGTACAAAACACAAGCACCGCGCAAGACCCAACCACTCGTACACCTGCATATGGACAACACATGCAACGTACTAGATCTTACCACTCGCACACCTGCATATCGACAACACATGCGACGCACAAGATCCCAAAACTCGCACACCTGCATATGAACAACACATGGACCGCACCAGAACCCACCACTTGCTCAACTGCATATGGACAACACATGCACCGCACCAGAACCCACCACTCGCACACCTGCATATGTACAACACATGCACCTCAACAGAAACCACCACTCGCACACTTTATATGTACAACACAAGTACCGCACAAGACCCCCACCACTCGCACACCTGCATATGGACAACAAATCCAACGCACCAGACTCCACCACTCGAACACCTGCATATGGACAACACATGCACCGCACCAGAATCCAACACTCGCACATCTGCATATGGATAACACATGCACCGCAACAGATCCCACCACTCGAACACCTGCATATGGACAACACGTGCACCGCACCAGACCCCACCACTCGTAGAACTGCGTATCGACAACACATGCACCGCACCAGAACCAACCACTCGCACATTTTTTATGTACAAAACACAAGCACCGCGCAAGACCCAACCACTCGTACACCTGCATATGGACAACACATGCAACGTACTAGATCTTACCACTCGCACACCTGCATATCGACAACACATGCGACGCACCAGACCCCAACACTTGCACACCTGCATATGGACAAATATGCGACGCACCAGACCTCAACACTCACACACCTGCATATGTACAACACATGCGACGCACAAGATCCCAAAACTCGCACACCTGCATATGAACAACACATGGACCGCACCAGAACCCACCACTTGCTCAACTGCATATGGACAACACATGCACCGCACCAGAACCCACCACTCGCACACCTGCATATGTACAACACATGCACCTCAACAGAAACCACCACTCGCACACTTTATATGTACAACACAAGTACCGCACAAGACCCCCACCACTCGCACACCTGCATATGGACAACAAATCCAACGCACCAGACTCCACCACTCGAACACCTGCATATGGACAACACATGCACCGCACCAGAATCCAACACTCGCAAAACTGCATATGGACAACACATGCGACGCACAAGACACCAACACTCACACACCTGCATATTAACAACACATGCACCGCACCAGACCCCACCAATCGCACACCTGCATATGGACAACACATGCACCATACCAGACCCCACCACTCTCACACTTTATATGTACAACACAAGCACCGCAACAGATGCCACCACTAGCACATCTGCATATGGACAACACATGCACCGCACCAGAACCAACCTCTCACAAAACTTCATATGGACAACACATGCACCTCAAAAGACCCCACCACTCGCACACCTGTATATGGACAACACATACACCATACCAGACCCCACCACTCGCACACTTTATATGTACAACACAAGCACCGCAACAGATCCCACCACTAGCACACCTGCATATGGACAACACATGCACCGCACCAGAACCAACCTCTCACAAAACTTCATATGGACAACACATGCACCTCAAAAGACCCCACCACTCGCACATTTTTTATGTACAAAACACAAGCACCGCGCAAGACCCAACCACTCGTACACCTGCATATGGACAACACATGCAACGTACTAGATCTTACCACTCACACACCTGCATATGTACAACACATGCGACGCACAAGATCCCAAAACTCGCACACCTGCATATGAACAACACATGGACCGCACCAGAACCCACCACTTGCTCAACTGCATATGGACAACACATGCACCGCACCAGAACCCACCACTCGCACACCTGCATATGTACAACACATGCACCTCAACAGAAACCACCACTCGCACACTTTATATGTACAACACAAGTACCGCACAAGAACCCCACCACTCGCACACCTGCATATGGACAACAAATCCAACGCACCAGACTCCACCAATCGAACACCTGCATATGGACAACACATGCACCGCACCAGAATCCAACACTCGCACATCTGCATATGGATAACACATGCACCGCAACAGATCCCACCACTCGAACACCTGCATATGGACAACACATGCACCGCGCAAGACCCCACCACTCGCACACCTGCAAATGGACAACACATGCGACGCACCAGACCCCACCACTCACACGCCTGCATATGGACAACACTTTCGACGCACAAGACCTCACCACTCGCACACCTGCATATGGACCATACCAGACCACACCACTCGCACACCTGCATATGGACAACACATGGACCGCACCAGACCCCACCACTCGTAGAACTGCATATCGACAACACATGCTACGCACCAGACCCCAACACTTGCACACCTGCATATGGACAACACATGCGACGCACAAGACACCAACACTCACACACCTGCATATTAACAACACATGCACCGCATCAGACCCCACCACTCGCACACCTGCATATGGACAACACATGCAACATACCAGACCCAACCACTCGCACACTTTATATGTACAACACAAGCACCGCAACAGATCCCACCACTAGCACACCTGCATATGGACAACACATGCACCTCAAAAGACCCCACCACTCGCACATTTTTTATGTACAAAACACAAGCACCGCGCAAGACCCAACCACTCGTACACCTGCATATGGACAACACATGCAACGTACTAGATCTTACCACTCGTACACCTGCATATCGACAACACATGCGACGCACCAGACCCCAACACTTGCACACCTGCATATGGATAACACATGCGACGCACCAGACCTCATCACTCACACACCTGCATATGGACAACACATGCGACGCACCAGACCTCACCACTCACACACCTGCATATGTACAACACATGCAACGCACAAGATCCCAAAACTCGCACACCTGCATATGAACAACACATGGACCGCACCAGACCCCACCACTCGCAAAACTGCATATGGACAACACATGCGACGCACAAGACACCAACACTCACACACCTGCATATTAACAACACATGCACCGCACCAGACCCCACCAATCGCACACCTGCATATGGACAACAGATGCACCATACCAGACCCCACCACTCTCACACTTTATATGTACAACACAAGCACCGCAACAGATGCCACCACTAGCACATCTGCATATGGACAACACATGCACCGCACCAGAACCAACCTCTCACAAAACTTCATATGGACAACACATGCACCTCAAAAGACCCCACCACTCGCACATTTTTTATGTACAAAACACAAGCACCGCGCAAGACCCAACCACTCGTACACCTGCATATGGACAACACATGCAACGTACTAGATCTTACCACTCGCACACCTGCATATCGACAACACATGCGACGCACCAGACCCCAACACTTGCACACCTGCATATGGACAAATATGCGACGCACCAGACCTCAACACTCACACACCTGCATATGTACAACACATGCGACGCACAAGATCCCAAAACTCGCACACCTGCATATGAACAACACATGGACCGCACCAGAACCCACCACTTGCTCAACTGCATATGGACAACACATGCACCGCACCAGAACCCACCACTCGTACACCTGCATATGTACAACACATGCACCTCAACAGAAACCACCACTCGCACACTTTATATGTACAACACAAGTACCGCACAAGACCCCCACCACTCGCACACCTGCATATGGACAACAAATCCAACGCACCAGACTCCACCACTCGAACACCTGCATATGGACAACACATGCACCGCACCAGAATCCAACACTCGCACATCTGCATATGGATAACACATGCACCGCAACAGATCCCACCACTCGAACACCTGCATATGGACAACACATGCACCGCACAAAACCCCACCACTCGCACACCTGCAAATGGACAACACATGCGACGCACCAGACCCCACCACTCACACGCCTGCATATGGACAACACTTTCGACGCACAAGACCTCACCACTCGCACACCTGCATATGGACCATACCAGACCACACCACTCGCACACCTGCATATGGACAACACATGGACCGCACCAGACCCCACCACTCGTAGAACTGCATATCGACAACACATGCTACGCACCAGACCCCAACACTTGCACACCTGCATATGGACAACACATGCGACGCACAAGACACCAACACTCACACACCTGCATATTAACAACACATGCACCGCATCAGACCCCACCACTCGCACACCTGCATATGGACAACACATGCACCATACCAGACCCAACCACTCGCACACTTTATATGTACAACACAAGCACCGCAACAGATCCCACCACTAGCACACCTGCATATGGACAACACATGCACCTCAAAAGACCCCACCACTCGCACATTTTTTATGTACAAAACACAAGCACCGCGCAAGACCCAACCACTCGTACACCTGCATATGGACAACACATGCAACGTACTAGATCTTACCACTCGTACACCTGCATATCGACAACACATGCGACGCACCAGACCCCAACACTTGCACACCTGCATATGGATAACACATGCGACGCACCAGACCTCATCACTCACACACCTGCATATGGACAACACATGCGACGCACCAGACCTCACCACTCACACACCTGCATATGTACAACACATGCAACGCACAAGATCCCAAAACTCGCACACCTGCATATGAACAACACATGGACCGCACCAGACCCCACCACTCGCACACCTGCATATGGACAACACATGCACCATACCAGACCCCACCACTCTCACACTTTATATGTACAACACAAGCACCGCAACAGATGCCACCACTAGCACATCTGCATATGGACAACACATGCACCGCACCAGAACCAACCTCTCACAAAACTTCATATGGACAACACATGCACCTCAAAAGACCCCACCACTCGCACACCTGCATATGGACAACACATGCACCATACCAGACCCCACCACTCTCACACTTTATATGTACAACACAAGCACCGCAACAGATGCCACCACTAGCACATCTGCATATGGACAACACATGCACCGCACCAGAACCAACCTCTCACAAAACTTCATATGGACAACACATGCACCTCAAAAGACCCCACCACTCGCACACCTGTATATGGACAACACATACACCATACCAGACCCCACCACTCGCACACTTTATATATACAACACAAGCACCGCAACAGATCCCACCACTAGCACACCTGCATATGGACAACACATGCACCGCACCAGAACCAACCTCTCACAAAACTTCATATGGACAACACATGCACCTCAAAAGACCCCACCACTCGCACATTTTTTATGTACAAAACACAAGCACCGCGCAAGACCCAACCACTCGTACACCTGCATATGGACAACACATGCAACGTACTAGATCTTACCACTCGCACACCTGCATATCGACAACACATGCGACGCACAAGATCCCAAAACTCGCACACCTGCATATGAACAACACATGGACCGCACCAGAACCCACCACTTGCTCAACTGCATATGGACAACACATGCACCGCACCAGAACCCACCACTCGCACACCTGCATATGTACAACACATGCACCTCAACAGAAACCACCACTCGCACACTTTATATGTACAACACAAGTACCGCACAAGACCCCCACCACTCGCACACCTGCATATGGACAACAAATCCAACGCACCAGACCCCACCACTCGTAGAACTGCGTATCGACAACACATGCACCGCACCAGAACCAACCTCTCACAAAACTTCATATGGACAACACATGCACCTCAAAAGACCCCACCACTCGCACATTTTTTATGTACAAAACACAAGCACCGCGCAAGACCCAACCACTCGTACACCTGCATATGGACAACACATGCAACGTACTAGATCTTACCACTCGCACACCTGCATATCGACAACACATGCGACGCACCAGACCCCAACACTTGCACACCTGCATATGGACAAATATGCGACGCACCAGACCTCAACACTCACACACCTGCATATGTACAACACATGCGACGCACAAGATCCCAAAACTCGCACACCTGCATATGAACAACACATGGACCGCACCAGAACCCACCACTTGCTCAACTGCATATGGACAACACATGCACCGCACCAGAACCCACCACTCGCACACCTGCATATGTACAACACATGCACCTCAACAGAAACCACCACTCGCACACTTTATATGTACAACACAAGTACCGCACAAGACCCCCACCACTCGCACACCTGCATATGGACAACAAATCCAACGCACCAGACTCCACCAATCGAACACCTGCATATGGACAACACATGCACCGCACCAGAATCCAACACTCGCACATCTGCATATGGATAACACATGCACCGCAACAGATCCCACCACTCGAACACCTGCATATGGACAACACATGCACCGCGCAAGACCCCACCACTCGCACACCTGCAAATGGACAACACATGCGACGCACCAGACCCCACCACTCACACGCCTGCATATGGACAACACTTTCGACGCACAAGACCTCACCACTCGCACACCTGCATATGGACCATACCAGACCACACCACTCGCACACCTGCATATGGACAACACATGGACCGCACCAGACCCCACCACTCGTAGAACTGCATATCGACAACACATGCTACGCACCAGACCCCAACACTTGCACACCTGCATATGGACAACACATGCGACGCACAAGACACCAACACTCACACACCTGCATATTAACAACACATGCACCGCATCAGACCCCACCACTCGCACACCTGCATATGGACAACACATGCACCATACCAGACCCAACCACTCGCACACTTTATATGTACAACACAAGCACCGCAACAGATCCCACCACTAGCACACCTGCATATGGACAACACATGCACCTCAAAAGACCCCACCACTCGCACATTTTTTATGTACAAAACACAAGCACCGCGCAAGACCCAACCACTCGTACACCTGCATATGGACAACACATGCAACGTACTAGATCTTACCACTCGTACACCTGCATATCGACAACACATGCGACGCACCAGACCCCAACACTTGCACACCTGCATATGGATAACACATGCGACGCACCAGACCTCATCACTCACACACCTGCATATGGACAACACATGCGACGCACCAGACCTCACCACTCACACACCTGCATATGTACAACACATGCAACGCACAAGATCCCAAAACTCGCACACCTGCATATGAACAACACATGGACCGCACCAGACCCCACCACTCGCAAAACTGCATATGGACAACACATGCGACGCACAAGACACCAACACTCACACACCTGCATATTAACAACACATGCACCGCACCAGACCCCACCAATCGCACACCTGCATATGGACAACACATGCACCATACCAGACCCCACCACTCTCACACTTTATATGTACAACACAAGCACCGCAACAGATGCCACCACTAGCACATCTGCATATGGACAACACATGCACCGCACCAGAACCAACCTCTCACAAAACTTCATATGGACAACACATGCACCTCAAAAGACCCCACCACTCGCACACCTGTATATGGACAACACATACACCATACAAGACCCCACCACTCGCACACTTTATATGTACAACACAAGCACCGCAACAGATCCCACCACTAGCACACCTGCATATGGACAACACATGCACCGCACCAGAACCAACCTCTCACAAAACTTCATATGGACAACACATGCACCTCAAAAGACCCCACCACTCGCACATTTTTTATGTACAAAACACAAGCACCGCGCAAGACCCAACCACTCGTACACCTGCATATGGACAACACATGCAACGTACTAGATCTTACCACTCGCACACCTGCATATCGACAACACATGCGACGCACCAGACCCCAACACTTGCACACCTGCATATGGACAAATATGCGACGCACCAGACCTCAACACTCACACACCTGCATATGTACAACACATGCGACGCACAAGATCCCAAAACTCGCACACCTGCATATGAACAACACATGGACCGCACCAGAACCCACCACTTGCTCAACTGCATATGGACAACACATGCACCGCACCAGAACCCACCACTCGCACACCTGCATATGTACAACACATGCACCTCAACAGAAACCACCACTCGCACACTTTATATGTACAACACAAGTACCGCACAAGAACCCCACCACTCGCACACCTGCATATGGACAACAAATCCAACGCACCAGACTCCACCAATCGAACACCTGCATATGGACAACACATGCACCGCACCAGAATCCAACACTCGCACATCTGCATATGGATAACACATGCACCGCAACAGATCCCACCACTCGAACACCTGCATATGGACAACACATGCACCGCGCAAGACCCCACCACTCGCACACCTGCAAATGGACAACACATGCGACGCACCAGACCCCACCACTCACACGCCTGCATATGGACAACACTTTCGACGCACAAGACCTCACCACTCGCACACCTGCATATGGACCATACCAGACCACACCACTCGCACACCTGCATATGGACAACACATGGACCGCACCAGACCCCACCACTCGTAGAACTGCATATCGACAACACATGCTACGCACCAGACCCCAACACTTGCACACCTGCATATGGACAACACATGCGACGCACAAGACACCAACACTCACACACCTGCATATTAACAACACATGCACCGCATCAGACCCCACCACTCGCACACCTGCATATGGACAACACATGCACCATACCAGACCCAACCACTCGCACACTTTATATGTACAACACAAGCACCGCAACAGATCCCACCACTAGCACACCTGCATATGGACAACACATGCACCTCAAAAGACCCCACCACTCGCACATTTTTTATGTACAAAACACAAGCACCGCGCAAGACCCAACCACTCGTACACCTGCATATGGACAACACATGCAACGTACTAGATCTTACCACTCGTACACCTGCATATCGACAACACATGCGACGCACCAGACCCCAACACTTGCACACCTGCATATGGATAACACATGCGACGCACCAGACCTCATCACTCACACACCTGCATATGGACAACACATGCGACGCACCAGACCTCACCACTCACACACCTGCATATGTACAACACATGCAACGCACAAGATCCCAAAACTCGCACACCTGCATATGAACAACACATGGACCGCACCAGACCCCACCACTCGCAAAACTGCATATGGACAACACATGCGACGCACAAGACACCAACACTCACACACCTGCATATTAACAACACATGCACCGCACCAGACCCCACCAATCGCACACCTGCATATGGACAACACATGCACCATACCAGACCCCACCACTCTCACACTTTATATGTACAACACAAGCACCGCAACAGATGCCACCACTAGCACATCTGCATATGGACAACACATGCACCGCACCAGAACCAACCTCTCACAAAACTTCATATGGACAACACATGCACCTCAAAAGACCCCACCACTCGCACACCTGTATATGGACAACACATACACCATACCAGACCCCACCACTCGCACACTTTATATGTACAACACAAGCACCGCAACAGATCCCACCACTAGCACACCTGCATATGGACAACACATGCACCGCACCAGAACCAACCTCTCACAAAACTTCATATGGACAACACATGCACCTCAAAAGACCCCACCACTCGCACATTTTTTATGTACAAAACACAAGCACCGCGCAAGACCCAACCACTCGTACACCTGCATATGGACAACACATGCAACGTACTAGATCTTACCACTCGCACACCTGCATATCGACAACACATGCGACGCACCAGACCCCAACACTTGCACACCTGCATATGGACAAATATGCGACGCACCAGACCTCAACACTCACACACCTGCATATGTACAACACATGCGACGCACAAGATCCCAAAACTCGCACACCTGCATATGAACAACACATGGACCGCACCAGAACCCACCACTTGCTCAACTGCATATGGACAACACATGCACCGCACCAGAACCCACCACTCGCACACCTGCATATGTACAACACATGCACCTCAACAGAAACCACCACTCGCACACTTTATATGTACAACACAAGTACCGCACAAGACCCCCACCACTCGCACACCTGCATATGGACAACAAATCCAACGCACCAGACTCCACCAATCGAACACCTGCATATGGACAACACATGCACCGCACCAGAATCCAACACTCGCACATCTGCATATGGATAACACATGCACCGCAACAGATCCCACCACTCGAACACCTGCATATGGACAACACATGCACCGCGCAAGACCCCACCACTCGCACACCTGCAAATGGACAACACATGCGACGCACCAGACCCCACCACTCACACGCCTGCATATGGACAACACTTTCGACGCACAAGACCTCACCACTCGCACACCTGCATATGGACCATACCAGACCACACCACTCGCACACCTGCATATGGACAACACATGGACCGCACCAGACCCCACCACTCGTAGAACTGCATATCGACAACACATGCTACGCACCAGACCCCAACACTTGCACACCTGCATATGGACAACACATGCGACGCACAAGACACCAACACTCACACACCTGCATATTAACAACACATGCACCGCATCAGACCCCACCACTCGCACACCTGCATATGGACAACACATGCACCATACCAGACCCAACCACTCGCACACTTTATATGTACAACACAAGCACCGCAACAGATCCCACCACTAGCACACCTGCATATGGACAACACATGCACCTCAAAAGACCCCACCACTCGCACATTTTTTATGTACAAAACACAAGCACCGCGCAAGACCCAACCACTCGTACACCTGCATATGGACAACACATGCAACGTACTAGATCTTACCACTCGTACACCTGCATATCGACAACACATGCGACGCACCAGACCCCAACACTTGCACACCTGCATATGGATAACACATGCGACGCACCAGACCTCATCACTCACACACCTGCATATGGACAACACATGCGACGCACCAGACCTCACCACTCACACACCTGCATATGTACAACACATGCAACGCACAAGATCCCAAAACTCGCACACCTGCATATGAACAACACATGGACCGCACCAGACCCCACCACTCGCAAAACTGCATATGGACAACACATGCGACGCACAAGACACCAACACTCACACACCTGCATATTAACAACACATGCACCGCACCAGACCCCACCAATCGCACACCTGCATATGGACAACACATGCACCATACCAGACCCAACCACTCGCACACTTTATATGTACAACACAAGCACCGCAACAGATCCCACCACTAGCACACCTGCATATGGACAACACATGCACCTCAAAAGACCCCACCACTCGCACATTTTTTATGTACAAAACACAAGCACCGCGCAAGACCCAACCACTCGTACACCTGCATATGGACAACACATGCAACGTACTAGATCTTACCACTCGTACACCTGCATATCGACAACACATGCGACGCACCAGACCCCACCACTCACACGCCTGCATATGGACAACACTTTCGACGCACAAGACCTCACCACTCGCACACCTGCATATGGACCATACCAGACCACACCACTCGCACACCTGCATATGGACAACACATGGACCGCACCAGACCCCACCACTCGTAGAACTGCATATCGACAACACATGCTACGCACCAGACCCCAACACTTGCACACCTGCATATGGACAACACATGCGACGCACAAGACACCAACACTCACACACCTGCATATTAACAACACATGCACCGCATCAGACCCCACCACTCGCACACCTGCATATGGACAACACATGCACCATACCAGACCCAACCACTCGCACACTTTATATGTACAACACAAGCACCGCAACAGATCCCACCACTAGCACACCTGCATATGGACAACACATGCACCTCAAAAGACCCCACCACTCGCACATTTTTTATGTACAAAACACAAGCACCGCGCAAGACCCAACCACTCGTACACCTGCATATGGACAACACATGCAACGTACTAGATCTTACCACTCGTACACCTGCATATCGACAACACATGCGACGCACCAGACCCCAACACTTGCACACCTGCATATGGATAACACATGCGACGCACCAGACCTCATCACTCACACACCTGCATATGGACAACACATGCGACGCACCAGACCTCACCACTCACACACCTGCATATGTACAACACATGCAACGCACAAGATCCCAAAACTCGCACACCTGCATATGAACAACACATGGACCGCACCAGACCCCACCACTCGCAAAACTGCATATGGACAACACATGCGACGCACAAGACACCAACACTCACACACCTGCATATTAACAACATATGCACCGCACCAGACCCCACCAATCGCACACCTGCATATGGACAACACATGCACCATACCAGACCCCACCACTCTCACACTTTATATGTACAACACAAGCACCGCAACAGATGCCACCACTAGCACATCTGCATATGGACAACACATGCACCGCACCAGAACCAACCTCTCACAAAACTTCATATGGACAACACATGCACCTCAAAAGACCCCACCACTCGCACATTTTTAATGTACAAAACACAAGCACCGCGCAAGACCCAACCACTCGTACACCTGCATATGGACAACACATGCAACGTACTAGATCTTACCACTCGCACACCTGCATATCGACAACACATGCGACGCACCAGACCCCAACACTTGCACACCTGCATATGGACAAATATGCGACGCACCAGACCTCAACACTCACACACCTGCATATGTACAACACATGCGACGCACAAGATCCCAAAACTCGCACACCTGCATATGAACAACACATGGACCGCACCAGAACCCACCACTTGCTCAACTGCATATGGACAACACATGCACCGCACCAGAACCCACCACTCGCACACCTGCATATGTACAACACATGCACCTCAACAGAAACCACCACTCGCACACTTTATATGTACAACACAAGTACCGCACAAGACCCCCACCACTCGCACACCTGCATATGGACAACAAATCCAACGCACCAGACTCCACCACTCGAACACCTGCATATGGACAACACATGCACCGCACCAGAATCCAACACTCGCACATCTGCATATGGATAACACATGCACCGCAACAGATCCCACCACTCGAACACCTGCATATGGACAACACGTGCACCGCACCAGACCCCACCACTCGTAGAACTGCGTATCGACAACACATGCGACGCACCTGACCCCACCACTCACACACCTGCATATGGATAACACAAGCACCGCAAAAGATCCCACCACTCGCACATTTTATATGTACAAAACACAAGCACCGCACAAGACCCAACCACTCGCACACCTGCAAATGGACAACACATGCGACGCACCAGACCCCACCACTCACACACCTGCATATGGACAACACATTCGACGCACAAGACCTCACCACTCACACACCTGCATATGGACCATACCAGACCACACCACTCGCACACCTGCATATGGACAACACATGGACCGCACCAGACCCCACCACTCATAGAACTGCATATCGACAACACATGCTACGCACCAGACCCCAACACTTGCACACCTGCAAATGGACAACACATGCGACGCACAAGACACCAACACTCACACACCTGCATATTAACAACACATGCACCGCACCAGACCCCACCACTCGCACACCTGCATATGGACAACACATGCATCATAACAGACCCCACCACTCGCACACTTTATATGTACAACACAAGCACCGCACCAGAACCCACCTCTCACAAAACTTCATATGGACAACACATGCACCTCAAAAGACCCCACCACTCGCACATTTTTTATGTACAAAACACAAGCACCGCGCAAGACCCAACCACTCAAACACCTGCATATGGACAACACATGCAACGTACTAGATCTTACCACTCTCACACCTGCATATCGACAACACATGCGACGCACCAGACCCCACCACTCGCACACCTGCATATGTACAACACATGCACCTCAACAGAAACCACCACTCGCACACCTGCATATGGAGAACACTTGCACCGCACAAGACCCCACCACTCGCACGCCTGGATATGGACAACACATGTACCGCACGAGACCCAACCACTCCCACGCCTGCATATGTACAACACATGTACCGCACAAAACCCTACCACTCGCACGCCTGCATATGGACAACACATGCGCCGCACCAGACCTCAACACTCGCACGCCAGCATATTGAGGTTTGCAGTGGTGTCAAGCTGTTTGGCATATTCTTCTCCTGTCTACTACATTATGTCGTACAACGACATAAGCGAAGGTGTGTATCTCCATACAAGATCCTCTGGAAAACTATTTAATGTATCAAGGCTGCGGGCAGGGTTAGGGAACTCCTGTATGTTGATGCAGCTATTGTGGCTGATTCTGATATTCAGCTACAGTCCCTGGTTGACAAACTATTTGCTGCTTGCTAAAAGTTCGGCTTAAAGATACTTGTCCAAAACATGTCTGGACAACATAGTGCTGACTAACAGTACTAAAGCCCTAGTCTACCGGACCTGTGTGTTGAGCACCTACTGTACGGATGTGAAACATGGTCAAGTGCTTCGAAGAGCAGGGTGCCAGGACATCCGCTCTATTACCAGCAGCAGACGTCTTGGCTATCTTGTTCGTAGAATGCCAGTAGGTCGACTTCCACAAGACATTCTGTATGGCGATCTAATAGAAGGCTGGAGAGCCGCTGGTCGCCCACTTTTACGTTATACGGATGTATGCAAACGCGACATGAAGCTCTTCAAAATCGACACTTGCACTTGAAGAGGTGGCACTGGATAGATCCACACGGAGAGAGAGCATAAAGGAAGAGTCAAGGATTGCAGATGTCATACACAACAGAAGCAGAAAGAAGGGTGAAAATGAAACGGCGCCTGGTGATTACATATGCCCAACCTGCGATCGCAGCTGTGTATCAAGGATTGGCCTTTTTAGTCACACAAGAAGTTGCAAAGGGAAAAGGGCGTAGCCAGGGGGGGGGGGGTTGGGATCGGAGTTTAGTGATTGATTTTTTACTTTAATTTTGTTTACTTTAGGGGAGATTTTAATACTAAATCATCACTTGGACCAGCACAACCAAGAGGGTTTTGATTTTAAAACCACCTACCAGGAGGTTTTGCAGTTAAATTCCCGTATTATATAAAACAAAGCAAAAAAAATGCAAACGACAATCCCCAAATTCCAAGAGCATAGCTAAGGAAGATTTTGATTTTAAAATCCCCTCCGAAATTTACGATAAACCCCTTCTTCAGTATAAAAAAAGCAATTACACACTCAAAATTCTATGGGCGTAGCCAATTGGGTTTTGAGTTTAAACCCCCCTTCAGTGGGGTTTGAAGCTAAAATTCCTCTTCAATATAAAACAAGATTACAAAGACAGTTTGTGTGGAAACACAAACTCAAAATCGGCCCCCGAAGTGGTCTACCCAGGCAGGCTTCAATATTTTCAGAAAGAACATCTAAATGAAATTATATCAAAGACAAATGAGAGATAAGAATGGAGAAAGAAGGTTGACAAATCTTGTGTAGTGCCCCAACGGTACAGCAGATCAAAGGATAGGTGCAGGTGAATGCAAAGTTAGATGTGAACCTGGCCTAACTAGTTCCCCTTTCAGACCTTGTGGTCTATAGGGCAGATGATGTTAAAGTTCATCAGTTTTTGTGGCCTACGGTTAACGAGGGTGTCATGTAGCCAGCACAACGACCAACAGCCTTTACTTTTCCCCAACTAATATCAGGTACCCATTGGAGCTGGGTTCGGAAGCCAAGCGCTTTACCTCTCAGCTACCGCGCCTCTCCTGGCCTAACTGAAGTCTTATAATTAATGTAATTGTTTTGAAAAGGCTCAATCTCTTATGCGAATGCTCAAAAGACAAATTTTATAAAATAATCTCGTAATAAAAAAAATTCACGAAAATCAAGTTTACAAGATTACTATTCGTTTTAATTTAGGTCTAACTTATAATGCTTACTAATTAGCTTTTTCTCTTTAAAAACCTGCTTGCATAACTGATTTTAAAAATTAGATTTTTCGCTTTCAAAAAAAAAAAAGTAGCCGTTGCATCAGAACTTTGAATGGTCTAAAATATTGGGATGTCGGATTTTCAATATCTTTTCTAGTTTACGAGATCTAAACGGGACGGACGGACAGACATTTCGCACAAAACAATAGCGTCTTTTCACCTTTCGGGGTCCGCTAAAAAAAGCAAACTACGGACTCAAAATGCTTTGAGCGTAGCCAAAGGGGGTTTTGAGTTTAAACCCCCCTTTCAGCGGCGTTTCATGCTAAAAAATACCTCTTCAATATAAATAAAGCAAATTACACACTAAAATTCTTTGAGCGTAGCCAAGTCAATGGGGGGGGGGGGGGGGGGTAGTTTAACCCCCCCTGCTCCAGATGGATTTTTTAAAATTAAAAAACCCCTCCAGATTGTTTTGAGTTTAAAATTTCACTACAGAGAGTTTCGAGGTTGAAAAAATCTCTTTTATAGTATTCTAAAGCAAAGTGCACCAAATTCAATGAGCGTAGCTAAATGGGATTTGAATTTTTAAAAAAATTTAGTTTTAACCCCCCCCCCCCCCCCAACAGATGATTTTGATGATAAAACTTCCCTTTTCGGTATAAAATATAAAGCAAACTACAATCATCTAATTCCAAGAGCCTAGTCAAGAGAGGTTACACATTTCTACCAGTGGCTGGGCTTCATTACAAAAGTGCAATGCATAGTCATCTGCCAAATTTGAAAAACACTAAGTATGGCTCAACAAAGATGTCTGAGACGGATTTTAGGAGTCAGTTATAGAGCGTGTCTCAATCTAGGAAATGCTGGGAGTCGACCCCTTAGTAAGATTGTGACAGAGGGTCGCATGAGGTTTGCGGGTCATGTTCTTTGACAAAATGAATTACGCATAATAAGAGTTGCGATGACATCCTAGTACAATTTGGCGCCACACTTTCATGGAGGTCCTCAGAGCAGGTGGCAAGAGGCCTCAGACATTACTAGTGAAAATTTTTTGTGGAAACAGCTTGCCGCCCAATGCGAAGAACGGCGCGGTATGATCTAAGTCAGTAAGAATAGCATATTAGGTTTTTGAAATAAAACTTTTTAATAGCAGGATAATGCACTACATATATATATGGCCGGGGGGGGGGGGAGGGTAGACAAAAATCCCCCCCAACTCCCTCCCCCCCACCAAAAAAAATCCTGGCTACGCCAGCCGAAAACAAATTAGTAAATTTTTAAAAAGTAAAGTTCCTTTTTCTATAGGGCAAATAATGTCAAGGTCATCTGTTTCTTTGGCCCACGTGTAACGAGAAGGGTGTCACGTGACCAGCACAACGGCCAAACGCCTTGACTTTTTCTTAGTCAGGTAATTAGAGTTGGGTGCCCTACAAATCCCGAAATTCAAAATCCTAGACTTAACCGAGATTCGAACCCAGGACCCCTCGGAAGTAAAGCATATGAGTTTTTCTATAACTTATTTGCTTTGTTAACCATAAATACACTTCCAACATAATCCTCAATATAGCCTTACACTGCATGTCTTTTTAAATTGTTATATCTATTTTTTTTTCGCTAATTTTTTGTTTTCTAAATATATACACAGCCTAAATACAAATTCAAAGATGTATTGAAAAGCCATAGAAATCTAGTAGAAACTTAAAGACAAGAAGTTTACTTTCATTTAAATTACATACGTAATACAGTTCGTCCATGGTGGTTCGAGGATGAGGGCTTTGCACAGAGGTTTTTGTGTAAGTCTCTAATGAATAGAACAGTGATGCCCAACTTGCAGGCCATTTTATTTTCCGACACACGTGTCGCGGGCGACATTCCCAAAAAGACGAAATTGACATGAAACTAATTTTATGAGAAACCCGTGGGTCTAGCACTTACATTAATCAGTGGGATATTTTCATACATATCGGAAAATGGCGTCATTTCTCTACTTAAAATGTGAGCCACATTGTAGCTGGATCTAGCTTTACTTACCACCGACTCATTTTCTTGTCTCTTTTTGGTAAATATTCTGACCAATGCCGCTATATTTGTTTTATAATGTCGTTTATATGTTGTGTTTTTTTTTGCTATATATTTTGTGCCAACGTTTTGGCGGGCCGGATTGAACCAAGTCGCGGGCCGAATCTGGCCAGCGGCCGTATTTTGGGCATCGTTGAAATAGAATAACAGATTATATTCTCTTATGAAAGAACGTCTGTAAATTATAAGATGTGTATGTATATATATATAATATTGTACACACATTACTTTATTACAATTTACCAGAGTACTAATTAAATCCCCAAGCAAAGCTACACTTAATAACAACAAAGCTAATTATCTATATATATCCTCCTTCAGGACAGCCGCAAGGGGTGTGGCCGCCTGCGTGCGAAATTTTAAAATGCCGCCCCCTCTTTTATTTCTAGAAAAAAAATCCATATAACTGAGTTGGACACAGTACCAAAAGTGCCCTTTGATTTAAATCCATTTTGTGTATGATAAACAAACTGAGTAACTTAAATGTAAGCCCATACTTACAAGCATGGGTTCTAAACTTTTTAACCCAACGGCCCCAGTATGTTAACGTGAACAACACCAAATCGTCAACTCGAGTACTATGTACGGGTGCTCCACAAGGTTGTGTACTTTCTCCTGTACTATACACTTTACACTAATGACATAAGAAGCATCTATGACTCAGTTAAACTCAATAAATTCACTGATGCTACTGCCATAGTCGGTCTTATTTCAGGAGACGAAACTCAGTATCGAAGCTCGATAGAAGAGTTTACAAACTGGTGCACCGACAACTTTCTAGAACTGAATGTAACAAAAACTAAGGAACTTATAATAGATTTTAGAAAGAAAAAACAAACTATACGTGAACTGCAAATAAACACTACATCTATAGAACAAGTGAAGGCATATAAATATCTAGGCGTTATCATCAACAACAAGCTTTCATGGGAAGACCACCTTGGAACTCTGACTAAGAAAACAGCCCAGCGACTCTTTTTTCTATACAAACTCAATAGCTTTAAACTAAACAAGAAGATCCTTGAGACTTTTTACGGCACGACTATACAAAATCTGCTAACATACGGAATAACTTGTTGGCAAGGCAACGCCTCATCTAAACTGTTGTGACGTCTAGAAAACATCATTAAAAAAAAGCATAAAAAATTACACTTACTACATTACCACATTTAAAGGAACTTTTTGAAGAAAAGTGCCTAAGAAAAATCGAAAAAATCTTGGAAGACAACGGCCACCCACTCCATCAGAACTATGTCAGGTCGTCGCGAAGTGGGCAACTGCTATCAATTAAAACAAGAACGGAGCAGTACAAAAAATTCGTTCTTACCTCACTCGGTCAGACTATCACCGCCACTCATTGATCAGGGAACATGAAATGCACCAAGATACCTGTGTGTAGTCGCTGAATGAACTCTATGTTGTCTGTTGTATTTATGTGTATTGTCTTTATGTTGTTTTGTCTTTATATGAGAAATGATTCCTTGTAATCACAACAAATTTCCGTAAGGATCAATAAAGCAGTCTTAGTCTTGGTGTAGACCATTACATTTTTTCCTTTCATATTCACACCGTTGTTGTATTCCTCAAGTACAACTATGAGCCATGCACCATGAACAATTTTGGATTTATGTGCATTCAGAAATCTTCATTCGTTGTGATAAACATTTGCGACGATAAATTTATAATTGATGTGCTGCAGCGGGTGTAAATGATCATGATCTATATACAATTTCTCGATAACCTTGACTGCTCAACAGTGTTATATGGACTGTTAACTAAAAAGACTTGAAATACAAAAGCCATTGACGGTGAAACTTTTTAACTTTAATTATAACGATTGTATTTTGGAGAAATGGGCCTTGTATCCACAATCTTCTGACATACGCGGATTCAGAGGTGCCTTCAAATTTATCCAACACACCACTAACACAACAATAAAGCAACTAAGCGCTGAATATTTTTCTTGAGTTTAATCAGGCAGTGTTTCTCACATTTTAGGGTGGCGACCCATTTAGATAACTTTTTTTCATTCAAACCCCCTTTCTTTAAGAAAGCACTATTAATCGTATTAAGGCAGGGTCAACAATATTATGGGAGGGACATTCTAGGTACATATAGCGCATGGTCGTCTGTAATGGGCGTGATCTTTTTTTTAAGTAAGACATTTTTTTTTCACTCAAAAGTCATCACTATAATGAAGTGCAATGATCGGAAGAAATTCGACCATTCAGAGACAAATACAAATCCAGAAGAATGTCACTAGCGAAGACGTTTTGAAATGTTTTCTTCAAAAAGTTTTGACCTATTTTTAGCATACGTCTCTTGACAAGGTCTTACTAGACGATGAAACGACGTCTCTTACTTAAAATATTTTAATTTTTTATAAACATTGAAATAATATTTTACCACTATTCAGATATGGATTAATAACTACAATGAAAATAAAACATTGTTCTCGCCGCCCTCCCCCCTTTTCCTAGTGTTGGCTGCTCCAGACAGCTAGTACAACTGAACCGATATAAGCGTTTTATATTTTCTAATAATTTAACTTAAGATAACTTTAAACTATGGAAAAACCCATTGGAATCCCTCGCGTTTATTTTTTCTAAAGTCTACAAAATAATTTTTTTGAAAGTTTTCAAAGTATAATGGAATAAATTTGAATTTATATATAAAATATATAATTTTTTTTTATTTAAATAAAAAGTGTAGACAAAAGTAAATTGTTAATTACTCTTCCCATACATGGGGGGGGGGGGGGGGGGGGGGGGGGTAATAGGAATGGTTCATTTATTTGAACTGTATTTTTGAACCTAGCTCCTAAGGAATTATTCAAATTTTTCGTTTGTATTTCACTAGCCTGTCAGGGTTTAGCTTCGAAATATCTTTCATTAAATCAGAAAATTTTATTATTGGTATAAATAAATGCATGCCTTATATATATATAATATATATATCAAAGTTTATGAGCCCAAAATTTAAGTTAATTTAATGTGGTCAAATCAACGATGGGATGATATGGTATCATCAATTAGGAGAGAAAGAGTTTACAATGAACTTTTATTATGTCATGTACATTTGTGAAAGTATTTTGTTATTTTTTTTCTAATTGATTTTACATTCTTTTTATGTGTGTAACAAAATATTTGTGGTATATTATTTTTTTAAACAAGCTACACATGTTTGCAATATATTTAGTAATATAATATAATAAAATGAAAACTGATACAATATAATTAAATGACAAACAAAAGAAGGATCATTTCATTCATTTAATATCTATTAATTTGAAGACATTTTCAAAACAATAAAACAAGAGTGGTCAAGAAATTACAATTCATTTAATATCTATTACATTTGTAATATCTAATAATGTGTAAACTTTCAAAACAATAAAACATGAGTGGTCAAGAAATTACAATTCATTTAATATCTATTACATTTGTAATATCTAATAATGTGTAGACATTTTCAAAACAATAAAACATGAGTGGTCAAGAAACTACAATTCATTATATTTTTTAATGACTGATTTTATTCCTTTCTGTTCCTTGATAAGACTATGGCCTATGGGGGGAAAAAGATTCATTGCACTCTGTGCTGCAAACTTCCTATGGGTCACCAGCTCCTGGTTTTTCCTCAGGGAGGACTCCCAATTCTCATACTGGAGTATGGTTGCAAGGCAGCAGGTTAGAACCCTTCTCCTAGTTTGGTAGCTGGTCAAAGCCCTCCTGCATGAAGCTTACTCATGTTAATAATAATAGTTGTGCCAGACCCAATGTCTGAGCCACATATGAAGGTCAGGAGTTTGGGCTGTTTGTCAAATGCTATTAGCGATGAATGCCATTAAGAAGCATTTTATATTCTTTACCAGTGACATAAATATGAATTGATATTAAATAAAATAAGGAATTACAGAATTTAAAAAAATGAAGAAAATTGAATCAATCAATTATTAATAATGTTATTGTTTTAAAATCTTTTATCTTAATAATAATTAAAACAATAAAAATCTGGCATATGTAACATAGGCAACCTAAATTTTTTATAAATAACTGTGTTCACCAGAGGTGTCAGTCTTTAATTTGTGTCATTTTTCAACTACCAGTTGAGCTCCGTTTATAAGAAGGAATACTGCACTCAACTTGTCAATTTATTAATTGTGTAACCATACTAAGATATTTTTTTCTTTTAAATAAATAAAAACATAAATCATCATTTACAAAAGATCCTTTAAAAAAAAAAGGTAGTACATTTGACACTGAAATTTTTGATTAGTAAAAACAGATTTCACTCATGTATTTAGACAGTCAGCCAAGACTGTTTTCCGGGGTGTGGCACGAGGAGCCATACATGAGCTAGGTAAATGGGAATTTTAAGCTTTTGACTATTCTAAAGAATTTTGTCAAGTCACCTTTAAGGCTTCTGACTATTCTAAAGAATATGGCTGTCAATTCACTTTTCCCATCACCCTACACCCCATGTCACAAACAGTCTGTCTCCCTAAATGTTGCGAATGATGTCAGGTCAATATGCGTCATACACTAAGTCACTAACAAAACTTTGGAAACATCCACAAACATAAACAAAACAAGTTGAAGAAAAACAAAAAACTAGACACAAACAAGATGACATTAGACATTAAAATATGATCTAATAACTTAAAACCAACTCCACCTTAATCACAGCATCTCAGTCGCATGCTGAGTTCTCTATGGACGTCTTTATCAATGTTCTTGCTAAGACTTGAAATGGGAACAACCTCATCTGAAAATATACTTTCAAACTCAAAGAATAAGAACTATTACCATAGAGATTAAAACCCCAAAAAATACAATAGATTATAGAACTAAATTAGAAGAAAACAACTAAATCCACAAAACAAAAACTGGACATGAATCGGTCAACATACACTAAGTCACTGCGGAAGTGTACTGTCAGATCAAAATTCAGTATGTCACAAGGTCAGCATAGAAAAAAGTAAAATAATCTTAATCTAATAGGAAAAAGTAATGGGGAGAAATAGAGTTTAGTTTGAAATCAACAGAAAGATTGGAAAACAGAATGACACACAAATGTTGAGGAAGTTAAGAAACACAAAAGCGTTCCTATCTGTTCTGTGTTTTTTCATAACCTTCAGAGGTCCCCATCCAAAATACTGGTGCATAAGTAACTTAACCAGAAGGAATCTTAAGCCCTCTATTAGATATTGATAAACCTAAAGCAGTGCTCAGCCAGATGGTCAGGCACCAGCCAATCAACGGTCATCTTCTTGAGAAAGTATAAGTTCATACATCATGCACTACAAACAACACTTACCATGGCCAATGATGGGTGAGGAATGATTACATGCTGAGGACACCCAAATTTTGGACATCTTGAATTGTCACCTGGCACTGAGTGTGTGGTGGGCACGTGTCAGGTGTAATATATTTTGTTTTTGTTGTTCAACATTCATGCCCTTTTTTAAAAATTAAATCTCCCATTTTCAAGGCACATTCAAGTCTGTTTCCATTGCCAGCCTTTTTAGTTACATTATTATAAATAATTTATTTATTCTTTATTTATTGGTATAAATTATCTGGCTGCTAAAATAAGAATTCTCAAGTTTGAATCCTAATGGTGGCTAGAAATTTTAATTCATGACTGAAGTTGAAATGTTTTTCAAGCATTTAAATTCAGCAGAAAATTTCTCACAGGTTTCCTTTCAACTAGAATGTTAAAGAGCTCCGGTCAGAACTTACATTACAAGCTATAACAGAGTGAAGGCTTGCAGAACAAAAGAAAAATTCAAATGTGAACATTTTACAAAAAAACGGTCTGGACAATGACTATTCACATTCAATTCTCACTGTGAGAAAAAAAAAAAGAAAAAAATTAGAAGTACAAGATGAAAATGTGAAAAGTTTCCAGCCTAACCAAGAAAAATGTATAAAATAGATCAGGTTGAAAGGGAATGCCTTGAAAAAAAACAGAAACACTGAAAGTATCAGCAAACAGGAATAATTAATAAAAAAAAAACCACTGAGTAAAGTTCTAGTATGACGACATGTTTATGATATAATATTTATGATATTTATGAATAAATCTAGAAAATAAATGTCTTTTAGTAGATGGGCTAAAATTTAAAATGTTAAAGACAATCTTTCACTTGAGAAGTGCTCAGTATGACAAAAATAAAATTAGAGAAAAGAAATTAATGTTGAAAGAAAATGTCATGAAAATAATAGAAATACTGAAAATCACGCAAATCTTTTTAGAAGAGCAAATCAAACAAAGATACCTTGTTCATAGAGATGAAATACTTTAATAATTCAATATATCTAGAAAATACATGATTCTTATTAGGTGGATAATAAGGCTAAAATAAAGTATTTTAGAGTTAACTGGCCTTGAACTTATCTTTTATCAGTAAGAACTCATGATAGTTCTCTTAAATAGCGTACTGGAGATAGTCATAAAAGGTGATTAATGGACTTTTTCTAATTTAGTTCTAAAAATACCAATTAATGTCCACACCCTAAAGAAAAACAGACAATTAATTTAGACTTTTAAAAAATATTTATTGAATAAACTAGTCCTCCGAGTAAGACCTGTGGGTTTTGAAATAAATATTCTGTTTCACAAATTTCTTTGTTTTAAGAAAAAAAAAGAATCACTTGATCTTTGCATAAACTTCATCTGGTCAGCACTCTTAAGTGCCTAGCTCCTAGCTTTCATAAAGACTTTTTAGTTCTGGCTCTGAAAAGAACCTTTGTTTTTGAATTTATATAACCTGTTCTGGTTCTAGCTGGATGGTTTTCTTATGGCCCTGAAAAGGACCCTTTTAACTTTTGTAGTTGTTATTAAACATATTTCAATTTATTTTCTTAGTCTTGTTTTATCTTGATCAACTTCATGTGCATTGAGCCCTCAAAAGGACTTTGTTTAACTTCTGTAGTTTTTATTATATATATTTCAATTTTCTCAAGTCTTCATTTTAACTTGATCAGCTTCATATGCATTGAGCCCTCAAAAGGACTTGTTTAACTTCTGTAGTCGTCTAAATTATTCATCTACTTTTTGTGAAAAGAGATGTACATATCAGTTGAGACAAAGCTAACAAAAAACTGTTGTTATGTTATAATGTTAAAGTTTTTTCTGTACTCTATATGGGTCACTTATATAAAATATATCATGATCCTTAAAAGGCCATATTGTTTAAGTTAGAACTACTCCTCCCCAAGAGAAGAAAAGATCAACAAAGAATCTGTCAAACAGTAAAAAAATTAAAAAATACTGAAGTTAGCAGTTGGAATAAATAGAATAATAAGCTCATGGTTATGGCATAATGATAGAAAATAGGCCATTTTAATCAGCAGAAATGATCCTAAAAAGACAATATTTTTCCTTTAGAGTCTAAGTTGGTCAGAACTACTCCTCCCCAAGAGAAGAAAAGATCAACAAAGAATCAAAGTGGAAAAAAAAGAAATGATGTAGTTAGTTGTAACAAAGAATCAAGACAAATGAATTAATTGAAATAGAGTCTAAGTTGGTCAGAACCACTCCTCCCCAAGAGAAGAAAAGATCAACAAAGAGTCAGTCAGAGAGGACAAATAATACAAGAAAGGATGTAAATAGTAATAATAAATCAAATGATTAGTTTAGTTTTGAAATAAGCCACAGAAACAGAAATCAGCCAATTCACCTACAAGAAAACACTGAGAAGAATGAATAGATTAAAATTCACATATACTGTACAAACAATATATATCATCTAATCTGCATTTAAAGAACTTTTACAGACAAGAGTCAAAGCAGATATTGAAATACTGATAGGCTTTAATTTATCAAGAACAAAGTTTACCATCAAACATATGCAATTATGACAGCCAAATATTGAAATTCAGAATAAAAGAACAATATCAATGTTAAACAGATTTCTTATTTAAGAGTTTATAGTAAGAACTGACTGCAAGCAAAAGAACTGAGGCAGTCACAAAGAAGAGGAAAGAGTAGACAGCCCTATCTTATAGCCTGGAGACAAAGTCAGTACTATGTACAAGCTGAAGAAATATTAGCCATACCAGAATTGATTTGTTGATCACATCAGAGTCTGCCCTGATTCAGAAGAGGGAATCAGCAAAGCAATTATCTGTATGCACCCAGTGTTTTTCAAGACACACTAAGAACTATTTTAGTTCTTTTAACTTTTTTTTTTCAAAGAACTAAATACAGATAAATGTAATAGAAAAGTCAAATGACAATGATATAGTAAACCATGTTATTAAATCCACTATATCTAATAAATAAGTGCCTTTAAAAAGAATTTAAGTTCATTTAATGCTTTCATAAAAGTTGCTTTTTTAAAAAATTAAATAGCTTGTTTATATAATAAAGTATACTAAAGTTAATAACCCAACCAAAGCATGCTTTCAATTATCTATTATCTGATTTTGGTTAAAAAAACATCAATTTCACTGCCAGATGAAATTATGATCACTGTCAAATAAATGTATGAGAATCATGAGACCCTTAGGGCTTGCAAAGATTTTTTTTAGATAAAAAGAAGGAGAGGCAATCAGAAGAAGCAATAGACCAATGGACAGGTGAAGGTGAGTTGATCAGAACACTCTCTGAAATGATGTCCACCAGATTAATGGACAGGTAAAAATCAGTTGGTCAGAACACTCTCTGAAATGATGTCCACCAGACTAATGGACAGGTAAAAATCAGTTGGTCAGAACACCCTCTGAAATGATGTCCACCAGACTAATGTACAGGTGGAAATGAGTTGGTCAGAACACCCTCTGAAATGATGTCAACCAGACTAATGGACAGGTGAACATGAGTTGGTCAGAACACCATCTGAAATGATGTCCGCCAGACTAATGTACAGGTGGAAATGAGTTGATCAGAACACCCTCTGAAATGATGTCCACCAGACTAATGGACAGGTGAACATGAGTTGGTCAGAACACCCTCTGAAATGATGTCCACCAGACTAATGTACAGGTGGAAATGAGTTGATCAGAACATCCTCTGAAATGATGTCCACCAGACTAATGGACAGGTAAAAATCAGTTGGTCAGAACACCCTCTGAAATGATGTCCGCCAGACTAATGTACAGGTGGAAATGAGTTGATCAGAACATCCTCTGAAATGATGTCCACCAGACTAATGGACAGGTAAAAATCAGTTGGTCAGAACACCCTCTGAAATGATGTCAACCAGACTAATGTACAGGTGAACATGAGTTGGTCAGAACACCCTCTGAAATTATGTCCACCAGACTAATGGACAGGTAAAAATCAGTTGGTCAGAACACCCTCTGAAATAATGTCAACCAGACTAATGGACAGGTGAACATGAGTTGGTCAGAACACCCTCTGAAATGATGTCTGCCAGACTAATGTACAGGTGGAAATGAGTTGGTCAGAACACCCTCTGAAATGATGTCCGCCAGACTAATGTACAGGTGGAAATGAGTTGGTCAGAACACCCTCTGAAATGATGTCCGCCAGACTAATGTACAGGTGAACATGAGTTGGTCAGAACACCCTCTGAAATGATGTCCACCAGACTAATGGACAGGTAAAAATCAGTTAGTCAGAACACCCTCTGAAATGATGTCCGCCAGACTAATGTACAGGTGGAAATGAGTTGGTCAGAACACCCTCTGAAATTATGTTCACCAGACTAATGGACAGGTAAAAATCAGTTGGTCAGAACACCCTCTGAAATAATGTCAACCAGACTAATGGACAGGTGAACATGAGTTGGTCAGAACACCCTCTGAAATGATGTCCGCCAGACTAATGTACAGGTGGAAATGAGTTGATCAGAACACCCTCTGAAATGATGTCAGCCAGACTAATGGACAGGTGAACATGAGTTGGTCAGAACACCCTCTGAAATGATGTCCACCAGACTAATGGACAGGTGAAAATGAGTTGATCAGAACACCCTTTGAAATGATGTCCACCAGACTAATGGACAGGTGAAATGAGTTGATCAGAACACCCTCTGATATTATGTCCACCAGACTAATGGACAAGTGAAAATGAGTTGATCAGAACACCCTCTGATATGATGTCCACAGAATAATGGACAGGTATATCTCATTTCATGCTCTTAAATAATGCTTCCAATAATTCACATTTTAGTTCTTATAGCCAACAATGAATAAAATATTAGAATTCAAACTTGAGGTATTCAGTCTTAAACCTAATGGCTCTACCCCTTGAGTAATTATTTTTGTCATCATTAACAGCACTGTAAAGGTTTAATTATTAAATAATAGCTGTTACTTTCACATTACTATTTTAACAAGAAGTTGAAGAATTGTTTTTCTTTAATAATAAAGCATTTTCTTTGGATCTGAAGAGAGAGCAATATTTCATTTGGCTAGACAGACCCAGTTGTGATCTACATATTTTATTTTACATCTAATATAGAAAAGCCATTTCCTACTCATTAATACACATTTCTCAATTAACAAACATTCACAGAATATTTTACAAATTTGATTATTGAGACCTGTTGTAAACATTATCTTTTTTTTTCATGTCTTACATAACACTGATATTGGTGAACTTTTTTTTACAGAGGTCGAATTTCCAAATTCTCTATTGAATTACTGTATTTCAAATTATTTAACAATTAATGAATATAAATATAAAAGTTTAATAAATGATTAAACTTTTGACTTGCATAATAGCCATGCCATGATAATATACAATAATAAAGTTAACCAGTTTTATAGATCAGTTGCTATAGTTGCTACCCCCATAAGTTTATCAGGAGAAGAAAACCAGTTCATTATATTCTACTAACTGTAGAGCCTTTTGATAAGGCTCTTGGTTAGCCCTCTATTAAATAACTTTAATCAGACTCTAAATGCTTGTGGCTGTAGAGTTTTTTTTGTGCAAGCAAAGGTGTGAAACTTGCTCTCTAATAAGCTTGATCTATATACTTTTACATAAAACTTGCTTATTCTTATTTTATGCATTTTACCAAGAAATCATTTTTCTCAAATGTCTTCAAAACATTCTGTCTTCCCTATTATGGACTTGTAGCACAACTTGCTCAAATATATCAAGAAAATGGTATCCAGATTACTCATGAATACAAGGTCCCTGCTCTCTATAAGACTCATGTAGCATTTTATTTTTTATTTTTCATTCACTACTGTCCTTAACATGTTGCCAGATACAAGCTCAAGCTAACCATACAATGTACCTTGAAAATAATTGTATACATTTTCTTCCATGGTACCAAAGATTTTTTTCTCCTATCTTTGAAATCCCCAAGATGTCTTAGCTATTAAGAACTAATAAACTGGTTTCAGAGGCGTAGCTAGGGTCGGGGAGGGAGGGGGAGAAATTGAAAATCCCCCCCACTGGGTCCCAACTTGAAGGGGGCCACCAAATGATGGCAAATTCCTAGCTACGCCACTGACTGGTTTTCTTCTCCTGAGCTGTTGGACAACAGACTAAATACACTGCACCTTATATGTACCCACCACTAGCTCAGCAACAGGTAACAAGACTTGATATCCAAAACAGAGAAGTTGACAGCATGCTTTCAATCCTTATCCAAGAGCAACGATGATAATAATCACTGAGTACAAAATGTACAACCACCTTCATCAAGAAAAAAAATACTGATGATCTTTGAAGGGTTGGCTCCCATCTAGTCTGCCACTGCAGGTTCATCAATACCCACAGAGGGTAAAGACCCTTACTGATAAAGCCACTATATGCTACCAGCATTGAGGATGGTTCCCTCAAATCAGATTATGAAAAAACACAAAAAAGATAAGACAAATATTAAGTGAGTCTCTACCTGGGCTGATCAAACTTGATAACAAAGAAAAGGAAAATGACAAGTGATAGAAAAGAATGTTATTTGCAGTTAGTAGTACAACACTTAACACTAAAGAAATTGATGTTAACAACCCTAAATACTATGTGTTAGTACAACAACCCAAGCACTAGAAGTTAGTGAAATGACCCTTAACAATAAAGCAATTAGTATTAACAACCATATTCACTATGTGTTAGTGAAACAACCTTAGACTCTGTGTGTTAGTGCAGCAACCCTAAACAATAAAAGTTAGCACAATAAACTTTAAGCTACTGCAATAAACTAAAGCAAAAGTAATTAGCACACTAATATTGAATTTATGCAACCTAAACCTGTGCCAAGGTATAGGAGAAATAGCAAACAGAAAGAAACAGGTGAAATAGTTTGATCAGCTCGACAAACACTTGTGTGCCAAAATGTAGCAATCTTCAAAGAAGAAAAGAAAATAAAGCAGAAAGAGTAACAATACGAAAAGTGTTCAAATTAGTAGAACTTCTTCTAAAATTAACTTTAATATTATATAAAAAATGTTTCACATGACCTTTTGAAAAGTTCCTAACATCTTGTCAAAAAGTTCCTATCAACTTGGGTAGATCAACATCTTGTCATGAAGTTCTTATCAACTTGAGTAGATCAACATCTTGTCATGAAGTTGCTATCAACTTGGGTAGATCAACATCTTGTTGTAAAGTTTCTCAAGGCTTCTGAAATATGAAATATTAAGATTAATTTTCTGATTTCTTTGTGTAACCTTCCACATACACAATAATTAAAGAGGTTAACAAATCAGTAAAGTTAGCAAGTTTTTGTGGTCAGCCAAAGAAAAAATATTTCAAAACAAATTTAGGATTTGAGTTTATAGAGGCTTGAAATGAAACCAATCCATAATAAAATAAGCACACACCTACACTCTAATAATGATTTAATAAAACAAAATCCCCTTGATCTAGGAACATAGATGCACTGCTAGATTAAAACATATATTTTATAAAACACAGATGCTACTTCAAAAAAGAAAATGATTACGTCCTAACCTATGCAAGTCCCTATGCCAATCTAGCCATGCATGTTAATCAATGACTTAAACTCTTCCAAGTCATATGAATTTCCTTGCTGACTCGTATTAGTACATCAACTTATCCAAAAGTACCTCAGTATCTAAATCAGTACTAGAGAATTAGGTTAGAATGATGAAAAATCTTAAAATAACTTCACCCAAATAGTAATGACACAATGACATGCTCAGTCTTGAAGAGTCTGCTTCATTTTCTAGTTTCTTGATCTGAAACAGAAAAGAATAGTTATAATTTTTATAATAAATAGATATTTCTCTTTGCACTTAAAGAATAATTTTACCTCAAAATAATTATAGCTTGAATTCATGAGGCTAACTTGTGTCTACAAATATTTCAAATATAATTTCTAAAGTAAAAAAAAGGGAAATAACAAAAAGATAAAGAAGACTGATAACCTCTTCAAAAAATACTTTCAAACTAAACGATAGGCCTAGAGACTTTTCACCAAAAGATGTAATAAACTGAAAGGATCAAACTAAACTTAACTAAACTATAAGAAAGCAAATTGGAAACAATATAAGAGGCATGCATTAAATAGATGGTACAAGGCATAAAAAAAAATTGATTCTTCAGATGGCCATCATGACAAAACAATTCACAAACAAAACAAGACATTTTACGAATGTTGAATAAAGTATCAATAACTTCACCTTAATGGTAATGTTGCAGTGACATGTAGAGTTCGGAAAAGCTCTCTTCACATTCTTGTTTCTTGATCTGAAACAGAAAAGACACATTTTTGTGATAAAACCAAAATAAAGATATTTATTCGCACTTAGAGAATAATTTTGTCTCATAATAATTTTAGTGAAATCAGGGAAAATAAACCAGCTAACTAAAGTCTAAAAAAGGTATGTTCCCCCTTTCAGATCTTGCAATCTATATAATTGCAGGTAATGTTAAGGTCATCTTTTTAAATTGCAAAAAAACTTATGAGCAGGGTATTATGTGGCCAGCACAACAACCAACTGCTTTTAATTTCCCCAAATAAAGTCACGTACCCATTAGAGTTGGGTGGATTCAGGGTTGCACTTCAATATACTGTAATTTTAAATCCCATTGTTCACTAAGATTTGAACCCAGGACACTAGGTTTGGCACTTAACCACTCACATTCATCACTCACCCTCTCAACCAGTGTCTACATATATTTAAATATACTTTTCTAGAATAAAAAAAAAAATGGAAAAAAGATCTCACCTGTTCCACTTCCATATAAGAATATCTTGGACTGGAAAACTCTAAAAAATACTTTCAAACTAAAAGAATTAGACTTTTTCTCCACAGGATTTAAACAAAATCTAAACAAAAAGGATCAAAGTAAATGAAGTTTACATTTAGATAACTAATGACGATGTAAATACTAAGCTATATATTACGCTACAATTTTAGTCTGAATATATATTTTTATTTCTATTACATTTAGGTGTAAGTTAATTCTACATTTAGTTTTAAAGTTACAATAGTTAATGTCTACTTTAAACCTACATATATTAACTAGTTTTTTATGATGCTAACATTTTAGTTTAAATCTGTATTTTTATTTTTTCTACTTCAATGGGTCAGATTGTACATTCTATTTTCCATTTAGATTATCTATTAATTTAGTGCTATCAATAAGACAGTTAAAAAAAAATAAAAATTAACTACTCTTTACAGTAGCAAAATGAGGCATTGTTAAAAGCGATCAATGACAATGGAGCTAATAGGCAATTTTAATTCTATTACATTTAGGTTTAAGTTAAACTTTAAAAAAATTAATACTAAATGTATTTTATCTTATACTTTAAACCTGCATTTATTTAATAGATTTATATTATGCAAACATTTTAGTTTGAATCTGCATTTTTATTCCTGCTACATTTATTTAAAGCATTTTATTCTACTACATTTACGTGTTAGTTAATATTACTTTTATAGAGGAGGCAGAAATGATGATAGAAAAGAAGAAATGCACTTTTGAGCTCCAAAAGTGCCAAACAAAGAGGAGCACAGTTTAACGTCATGTCTCAGGACATTACATTCTTTTTAATGTTCACTATCATCTTTTAATTATTTTTATTAGTTTTACTCTACAGTTTTTACTAGTATTTTATAGCTATTTGATTATTTTTTAAAGTTGAAACTCTGTTAAACTCTATATGAAACTATACACTGCTATTTTATGTTAGGGGAGAATGGATTTATTTATGCATATATTAAGCTATGTTCTTTTTTAGTTTATGTTTTTATGGATGAAATACCATTGTATTGCTTAGGCTGTCCAACACAATGACATTTATGATTTTAAGTTTACTACATTTATTAAAAGCATTTTATTCTACTACATTTACGTGTTAAATAATATTACATTTATAGAGGAGGCAGAAATGATGATAGAAAAGAAGAAATGCACTTTTGAGCTCCTAAAGTGCCAAACAAAGAGGAACACAGTTAAACGTCATGTCTCAGGACATTACATTCATTTTAATGTTCACTATCATGTTTTAATTTTTTTTATTAGTTTTAATCTACAGTTTTTACTAGTATTTTATAGATGTTTAATTATTTTTTTTAAGTTTAAACTTAGTTAAACTCTATATGAAACTATACACTGCTATTTTTATGTTAGGGTTAATGGTTTAATTTATGCATAATTTTAGCTATGTTCTTTTATAGTTTATATATTAAATATATATTTGGTAAGTTTTTTATGGATGAAATGCCTTTGTATTGCTTAGGCTGTCCAACACAATGACATTTATGATTTTAAGTTTACTACATTTATTAAAAGCATTTTATTCTACTACATTTACGTGTTAGTTAATATTACTTTTATAGAGGAGGCAGAAATGATGATAGAAAAGAAGAAATGCACTTTTGAGCTCCAAAAGTGCCAAACAAAGAGGAGCACAGTTTAACGTCATGTCTCAGGACATTACATTCTTTTTAATGTTCACTATCATCTTTTAATTATTTTTATTAGTTTTACTCTACAGTTTTTACTAGTATTTTATAGCTATTTGATTATTTTTTAAAGTTGAAACTCTGTTAAACTCTATATGAAACTATACACTGCTATTTTATGTTAGGGGAGAATGGATTTATTTATGCATATATTAAGCTATGTTCTTTTTTAGTTTATGTTTTTATGGATGAAATACCATTGTATTGCTTAGGCTGTCCAACACAATGACATTTATGATTTTAAGTTTACTACATTTATTAAAAGCATTTTATTCTACTACATTTACGTGTTAAATAATATTACATTTATAGAGGAGGCAGAAATGATGATAGAAAAGAAGAAATGCACTTTTGAGCTCCTAAAGTGCCAAACAAAGAGGAACACAGTTAAACGTCATGTCTCAGGACATTACATTCTTTTTAATGTTCACTATCATGTTTTAATTTTTTTTATTAGTTTTAATCTACAGTTTTTACTAGTATTTTATAGATGTTTAATTATTTTTTTTAAGTTTAAACTTAGTTAAACTCTATATGAAACTATACACTGCTATTTTTATGTTAGGGTTAATGGTTTAATTTATGCATAATTTTAGCTATGTTCTTTTATAGTTTATATATTAAATATATATTTGGTAAGTTTTTTATGGATGAAATGCCTTTGTATTGCTTAGGCTGTCCAACACAATGACATTTATGATTTTAAGTTTACTACATTTATTAAAAGCATTTTATTCTACTACATTTACATGTTAGTTAATATTACTTTTATAGAGGAGGCAGAAATGATGATAGAAAAGAAGAAATGCACTTTTGAGCTCCAAAAGTGCCAAACAAAGAGGAGCACAGTTAAACGTCATGTCTCAAGACATTACATTCTTTTTAATGTTCACTATCATCTTTTAATTTTTTTTATTAGTTTTACTCTACAGTTTTTACTAGTATTTTATAGCTATTGATTATTTTTTAAAGTTTAAACTTAGTTAAACTCTATATGAAACTATACACTGCTATTTTATGTTAGGGTTAATGGTTTAATTTATGCATAATTTTAGCTATGTTCTTTTATAGTTTATATATTAAATATATATTTGGTAAGTTTTTTATGGATGAAATGCCTTTGTATTGCTTAGGCTGTCCAACACAATGACATTTATGATTTTAAGTTTACTACATTTATTAAAAGCATTTTATTCTACTACATTTACATGTTAGTTAATATTACTTTTATAGAGGAGGCAGAAATGATGATAGAAAAGAAGAAATGCACTTTTGAGCTCCAAAAGTGCCAAACAAAGAGGAGCACAGTTAAACGTCATGTCTCAAGACATTACATTCTTTTTAATGTTCACTATCATCTTTTAATTTTTTTTATTAGTTTTACTCTACAGTTTTTACTAGTATTTTATAGCTATTGATTATTTTTTAAAGTTTAAACTTAGTTAAACTCTATATGAAACTATACACTGCTATTTTATGTTAGGGTTAATGGTTTAATTTATGCATAATTTTAGCTATGTTCTTTTATAGTTTATATATTAAATATATATTTGGTAAGTTTTTTATGGATGAAATGCCTTTGTATTGCTTAGGCTGTCCAACACAATGACATTTATGATTTTAAGTTTACTACATTTATTAAAAGCATTTTATTCTACTACATTTACATGTTAGTTAATATTACTTTTATAGAGGAGGCAGAAATGATGATAGAAAAGAAGAAATGCACTTTTGAGCTCCAAAAGTGCCAAACAAAGAGGAGCACAGTTAAACGTCATGTCTCAAGACATTACATTCTTTTTAATGTTCACTATCATCTTTTAATTTTTTTTATTAGTTTTACTCTACAGTTTTTACTAGTATTTTATAGCTATTGATTATTTTTTAAAGTTTAAACTTAGTTAAACTCTATATGAAACTATACACTGCTATTTTATGTTAGGGTTAATGGTTTAATTTATGCATAATTTTAGCTATGTTCTTTTATAGTTTATATATTAAATATATATTTGGTAAGTTTTTTATGGATGAAATGCCTTTGTATTGCTTAGGCTGTCCAACACAATGACATTTATGATTTTAAGTTGACTACATTTATTTAAAGCATTTTATTCTACTACATTTACGTGTTAGTTAATATTACATTTATAGAGGAGGCAGAAATGATGATAGAAAAGAAGAAATGCACTTTTGAGCTCCAAAAGTGCCCAACAAAGAGGAGCACAGTTTAACGTCATGTCTCAGGACATTACATTCTTTTTAATGTTCACTATCATGTTTTAATTATTTTTATTAGTTTTAATCTACAGTTTTTACTAGTATTTTATAGATGTTTAATTATTTTTTTAAAGTTTAAACTTAGTTAAACTCTATATGAAACTATACACTGCTATTTTTATGTTAGGGTTAATGGTTTAATTTATGCATAATTTAAGCTATGTTCTTTTTTGGTTTATGTATTAAATATATATTTGGTAAGGTTTTTATGGATGAAATGCCATTGTGTTGCTTAGGCTGTCCAACACAATGACATTTATGATTTTAAGTTGACTACATTTATTTAAAGCATTTTATTCTACTACATTTACGTGTTAGTTAATATTACTTTTATAGAGGAGGCAGAAATGATGATAGAAAAGAAGAAATGCACTTTTGAGCTCCAAAAGTGCCAAACAAAGAGGAACACAGTTTAACGTCATGTCTCAGGACATTACATTCTTTTTAATGTTCACTATCATCTTTTAATTTTTTTTATTAGTTTTACTCTACAGTTTTTACTAGTATTTTATAGCTATTGATTATTTTTTAAAGTTTAAACTTAGTTAAACTCTATATGAAACTATACACTGCTATTTTATGTTAGGGGATAATGGATTTATTTATGCATATATTAAGCTATGTTCTTTTTTAGTTTATGTTTTTATGGATGAAATACCATTGTATTGCTTAGGCTGTCCAACACAATGACATTTATGATTTTAAGGTTACTACATTTATTTAAAGCATTTTATTCTACTACATTTACGTGTTAGTTAATATTACTTTTATAGAGGAGGCAGAAATGATGATAGAAAAGAAGAAATGCACTTTTGAGCTCCAAAAGTGCCCAACAAAGAGGAGCACAGTTTAACGTCATGTCTCAGGACATTACATTCTTTTTAATGTTCACTATCATGTTTTAATTATTTTTATTAGTTTTAATCTACAGTTTTTACTAGTATTTTATAGATGTTTAATTACTTTATTTAAGTTTAAACTTAGTTAAACTCTATATGAAACTATACACTGCTATTTTTATGTTAGGGTTAATGGTTTAATTTATGCATAATTTTAGCTATGTTCTTTTTTAGTTTATATATTAAATATATATTTGGTAAGTTTTTTATGGATGAAATGCCTTTGTATTGCTTAGGCTGTCCAACACAATGACATTTATGATTTTAAGTTTACTACATTTATTAAAAGCATTTTATTCTACTACATTTACGTGTTAGTTAATATTACTTTTATAGAGGAGGCAGAAATGATGATAGAAAAGAAGAAATGCACTTTTGAGCTCCAAAAGTGCCAAACAAAGAGGGGCACAGTTTAACGTCATGTCTCAGGACATTACATTCTTTTTAATGTTCACTATCATGTTTTAATTATTTTTATTAGTTTTACTCTACAGTTTTTACTAGTATTTTATAGCTATTTGATTATTTTTTAAAGTTTAAACTTAGTTAAACTCTATATGAAACTATACACTGCTATTTTATGTTAGAGGAGAATGGATTTATTTATGCATCTATTAAGCTATGTTCTTTTTTAGTTTATGTTTTTATGGATGAAATACCATTGTATTGCTTAGGCTGTCCAACACAATGACATTTATGATTTTAAGTTGACTACATTTATTTAAAGCATTTTATTCTACTACATTTACGTGTTAGTTAATATTACTTTTATAGAGGAGGCAGAAATGTGATAGAAAAGAAGAAATGCACTTTTGAGCTCCAAAAGTGCCCAACAAAGAGGAGCACAGTTTAACGTCATGTCTCAGGACATTACATTCTTTTTAATGTTCACTATCATGTTTTAATTATTTTTATTAGTTTTAATCTACAGTTTTTACTAGTATTTTATAGATGTTTAATTATTTTTTTAAAGTTTAAACTTAGTTAAACTCTATATGAAACTATACACTGCTATTTTTATGTTAGGGTTAATGGTTTAATTTATGCATAATTTAAGCTATCTTCTTTTTTAGTTTATGTATTAAATATATATTTGGTAAGGATTTTATGGATGAAATGCCATTGTGTTGCTTAGGCTGTCCAACACAATGACATTTATGATTTTAAGTTGACTACATTTATTAAAAGCATTTTATTCTACTACATTTACGTGTTAGTTAATATTACTTTTATAGAGGAGGCAGAAATGATGATAGAAAAGAAGAAATGCACTTTTGAGCTCCATAAGTGCCAAACAAAGAGGAGCACAGTTTAACGTCATGTCTCAGGACATTACATTCTTTTTAATGTTCACTATCATGTTTTAATTATTTTTATTAGTTTTAATCTACAGTTTTTACTAGTATTTTATAGATGTTTAATTATTTTTTTAAAGTTTAAACTTAGTTAAACTCTATATGAAACTATACACTGCTATTTTTATGTTAGGGTTAATGGTTTAATTTATGCATAATTTAAGCTATGTTCTTTTTTAGTTTATGTATTAAATATATATTTGGTAAGGTTTTTATGGATGAAATGCCATTGTGTTGCTTAGGCTGTCCAACACAATGACATTTATGATTTTAAGGTTACTACATTTATTAAAAGCATTTTATTCTACTACATTTACGTGTTAGTTAATATTACTTTTATAGAGGAGGCAGAAATGATGATAGAAAAGAAGAAATGCACTTTTGAGCTCCATAAGTGCCAAACAAAGAGGAGCACAGTTTAACGTCATGTCTCAGGACATTACATTCTTTTTAATGTTCACTATCATGTTTTAATTATTTTTATTAGTTTTAATCTACAGTTTTTACTAGTATTTTATAGATGTTTAATAGTTTTTTAAAGTTTAAACTTAGTTAAACTCTATATGAAACTATACACTGCTATTTTTATGTTAGGGTTAATGGTTTAATTTATGCATAATTTAAGCTATGTTCTTTTTTAGTTTATGTATTAAATATATATTTGGTAAGGTTTTTATGGATGAAATGCCATTGTGTTGCTTAGGCTGTCCAACACAATGACATTTATGATTTTAAGGTTACTACATTTATTAAAAGCATTTTATTCTACTACATTTACGTGTTAGTTAATATTACTTTTATAGAGGAGGCAGAAATGATGATAGAAAAGAAGAAATGCACTTTTGAGCTCCATAAGTGCCAAACAAAGAGGAGCACAGTTTAACGTCATGTCTCAGGACATTACATTCTTTTTAATGTTCACTATTATGTTTAAATTATTTTTATTAGTTTTACTCTACAGTTTTTACTAGTATTTTATAGCTATTTGATTATTTTTTAAAGTTGAAACTCTGTAAAACTCTATATTAAACTATACACTGCTATTTTATGTTAGGGGAGAATGGTTTAATTTATGCATAATTTAAGCTATCTTCTTTTTTAGTTTATGTATTAAATATATATTTGGTAAGGTTTTTATGGATGAAATGCCATTGTGTTGCTTAGGCTGTCCAACACAATGACATTTATGATTTTAAGTTGACTACATTTATTTAAAGCATTTTATTCTACTACATTTACGTGTTAGTTAATATTACTTTTATAGAGGAGGCAGAAATGATGATAGAAAAGAAGAAATGCACTTTTGAGCTCCAAAGTGCCCAACAAAGAGGAGCACAGTTTAACGTCATGTCTCAGGACATTACATTCTTTTTAATGTTCACTATCATGTTTTAATTATTTTTATTAGTTTTAATCTACAGTTTTTACTAGTATTTTATAGATGTTTAATTATTTTTTTAAAGTTTAAACTTAGTTAAACTCTATATGAAACTATACACTGCTATTTTTATGTTAGGGTTAATGGTTTAATTTATGCATAATTTAAGCTATGTTCTTTTTTAGTTTATGTATTAAATATATATTTGGTAAGGTTTTTATGGATGAAATGCCATTGTGTTGCTTAGGCTGTCCAACACAATGACATTTATGATTTTAAGGTTACTACATTTATTAAAAGCATTTTATTCTACTACATTTACGTGTTAGTTAATATTACTTTTATAGAGGAGGCAGAAATGATGATAGAAAAGAAGAAATGCACTTTTGAGCTCCATAAGTGCCAAACAAAGAGGAGCACAGTTTAACGTCATGTCTCAGGACATTACATTCTTTTTAATGTTCACTATCATGTTTTAATTATTTTTATTAGTTTTAATCTACAGTTTTTACTAGTATTTTATAGATGTTTAATTACTTTATTTAAGTTTAAACTTAGTTAAACTCTATATGAAACTATACACTGCTATTTTTATGTTAGGGTTAATGGTTTAATTTATGCATAATTTTAGCTATGTTCTTTTTTAGTTTATATATTAAATATATATTTGGTAAGTTTTTTATGGATGAAATGCCTTTGTATTGCTTAGGCTGTCCAACACAATGACATTTATGATTTTAAGTTTACTACATTTATTAAAAGCATTTTATTCTACTACATTTACGTGTTAGTTAATATTACTTTTATAGAGGAGGCAGAAATGATGATAGAAAAGAAGAAATGCACTTTTGAGCTCCAAAAGTGCCAAACAAAGAGGGGCACAGTTTAACGTCATGTCTCAGGACATTACATTCTTTTTAATGTTCACTATCATGTTTTAATTATTTTTATTAGTTTTACTCTACAGTTTTTACTAGTATTTTATAGCTATTTGATTATTTTTTAAAGTTTAAACTTAGTTAAACTCTATATGAAACTATACACTGCTATTTTATGTTAGAGGAGAATGGATTTATTTATGCATCTATTAAGCTATGTTCTTTTTTAGTTTATGTTTTTATGGATGAAATACCATTGTATTGCTTAGGCTGTCCAACACAATGACATTTATGACTTTAAGTTGACTACATTTATTTAAAGCATTTTATTCTACTACATTTACGTGTTAGTTAATATTACTTTTATAGAGGAGGCAGAAATGATGATAGAAAAGAAGAAATGCACTTTTGAGCTCCAAAGTGCCCAACAAAGAGGAGCACAGTTTAACGTCATGTCTCAGGACATTACATTCTTTTTAATGTTCACTATCATGTTTTAATTATTTTTATTAGTTTTAATCTACAGTTTTTACTAGTATTTTATAGATGTTTAATTATTTTTTTAAAGTTTAAACTTAGTTAAACTCTATATGAAACTATACACTGCTATTTTTATGTTAGGGTTAATGGTTTAATTTATGCATAATTTAAGCTATGTTCTTTTTTAGTTTATGTATTAAATATATATTTGGTAAGGTTTTTATGGATGAAATGCCATTGTGTTGCTTAGGCTGTCCAACACAATGACATTTATGATTTTAAGGTTACTACATTTATTAAAAGCATTTTATTCTACTACATTTACGTGTTAGTTAATATTACTTTTATAGAGGAGGCAGAAATGATGATAGAAAAGAAGAAATGCACTTTTGAGCTCCATAAGTGCCAAACAAAGAGGAGCACAGTTTAACGTCATGTCTCAGGACATTACATTCTTTTTAATGTTCACTATCATGTTTTAATTATTTTTATTAGTTTTAATCTACAGTTTTTACTAGTATTTTATAGATGTTTAATTACTTTATTTAAGTTTAAACTTAGTTAAACTCTATATGAAACTATACACTGCTATTTTTATGTTAGGGTTAATGGTTTAATTTATGCATAATTTTAGCTATGTTCTTTTTTAGTTTATATATTAAATATATATTTGGTAAGTTTTTTATGGATGAAATGCCTTTGTATTGCTTAGGCTGTCCAACACAATGACATTTATGATTTTAAGTTTACTACATTTATTAAAAGCATTTTATTCTACTACATTTACGTGTTAGTTAATATTACTTTTATAGAGGAGGCAGAAATGATGATAGAAAAGAAGAAATGCACTTTTGAGCTCCAAAAGTGCCAAACAAAGAGGGGCACAGTTTAACGTCATGTCTCAGGACATTACATTCTTTTTAATGTTCACTATCATGTTTTAATTATTTTTATTAGTTTTACTCTACAGTTTTTACTAGTATTTTATAGCTATTTGATTATTTTTTAAAGTTTAAACTTAGTTAAACTCTATATGAAACTATACACTGCTATTTTATGTTAGAGGAGAATGGATTTATTTATGCATCTATTAAGCTATGTTCTTTTTTAGTTTATGTTTTTATGGATGAAATACCATTGTATTGCTTAGGCTGTCCAACACAATGACATTTATGACTTTAAGTTGACTACATTTATTTAAAGCATTTTATTCTACTACATTTACGTGTTAGTTAATATTACTTTTATAGAGGAGGCAGAAATGATGATAGAAAAGACGAAATGCACTTTTGAGCTCCAAAAGTGCCCAACAAAGAGGAGCACAGTTTAACATCATGTCTCAGGACATTACATTCTTTTTAATGTTCACTATCATGTTTTAATTATTTTTATTAGTTTTAATCTACAGTTTTTACTAGTATTTTATAGATGTTTAATTATTTTTTTAAAGTTTAAACTTAGTTAAACTCTATATGAAACTATACACTGCTATTTTTATGTTAGGGTTAATGGTTTAATTTATGCATAATTTAAGCTATGTTCTTTTTTAGTTTATGTATTAAATATATATTTGGTAAGGTTTTTATGGATGAAATGCCATTGTGTTGCTTAGGCTGTCCAACACAATGACATTTATGATTTTAAGGTTACTACATTTATTAAAAGCATTTTATTCTACTACATTTACGTGTTAGTTAATATTACTTTTATAGAGGAGGCAGAAATGATGATAGAAAAGAAGAAATGCACTTTTGAGCTCCATAAGTGCCAAACAAAGAGGAGCACAGTTTAACGTCATGTCTCAGGACATTACATTCTTTTTAATGTTCACTATCATGTTTTAATTATTTTTATTAGTTTTAATCTACAGTTTTTACTAGTATTTTATAGATGTTTAATTATTTTTTTAAAGTTTAAACTTAGTTAAACTCTATATGAAACTATACACTGCTATTTTTATGTTAGGGTTAATGGTTTAATTTATGCATAATTTAAGCTATGTTCTTTTTTAGTTTATGTATTAAATATATATTTGGTAAGGTTTTTATGGATGAAATGCCATTGTGTTGCTTAGGCTGTCCAACACAATGACATTTATGATTTTAAGGTTACTACATTTATTAAAAGCATTTTATTCTACTACATTTACGTGTTAGTTAATATTACTTTTATAGAGGAGGCAGAAATGATGATAGAAAAGAAGAAATGCACTTTTGAGCTCCATAAGTGCCAAACAAAGAGGAGCACAGTTTAACGTCATGTCTCAGGACATTACATTCTTTTTAATGTTCACTATTATGTTTAAATTATTTTTATTAGTTTTACTCTACAGTTTTTACTAGTATTTTATAGCTATTTGATTATTTTTTAAAGTTGAAACTCTGTAAAACTCTATATTAAACTATACACTGCTATTTTATGTTAGGGGAGAATGGATTTATTTATGCATATATTAAGCTATGTTCTTTTTTAGTTTATGTTTTTATGGATGAAATACCATTGTATTGCTTAGGCTGTCCAACACAATGACATTTATGATTTTAAGTTGACTACATTTATTAAAAGCATTTTATTCTACTACATTTACGTGTTAGTTAATATTACTTTTATAGAGGAGGCAGAAATGATGATAGAAAAGAAGAAATGCACTTTTGAGCTCCAAAGTGCCCAACAAAGAGGAGCACAGTTTAACGTCATGTCTCAGGACATTACATTCTTTTTAATGTTCACTATCATGTTTTAATTATTTTTATTAGTTTTAATCTACAGTTTTTACTAGTATTTTATAGATGTTTAATTATTTTTTTAAAGTTTAAACTTAGTTAAACTCTATATGAAACTATACACTGCTATTTTTATGTTAGGGTTAATGGTTTAATTTATGCATAATTTAAGCTATGTTCTTTTTTAGTTTATGTATTAAATATATATTTGGTAAGGTTTTTATGGATGAAATGCCATTGTGTTGCTTAGGCTGTCCAACACAATGACATTTATGATTTTAAGGTTACTACATTTATTAAAAGCATTTTATTCTACTACATTTACGTGTTAGTTAATATTACTTTTATAGAGGAGGCAGAAATGATGATAGAAAAGAAGAAATGCACTTTTGAGCTCCATAAGTGCCAAACAAAGAGGAGCACAGTTTAACGTCATGTCTCAGGACATTACATTCTTTTTAATGTTCACTATCATGTTTTAATTATTTTTATTAGTTTTAATCTACAGTTTTTACTAGTATTTTATAGATGTTTAATTACTTTATTTAAGTTTAAACTTAGTTAAACTCTATATGAAACTATACACTGCTATTTTTATGTTAGGGTTAATGGTTTAATTTATGCATAATTTTAGCTATGTTCTTTTTTAGTTTATATATTAAATATATATTTGGTAAGTTTTTTATGGATGAAATGCCTTTGTATTGCTTAGGCTGTCCAACACAATGACATTTATGATTTTAAGTTTACTACATTTATTAAAAGCATTTTATTCTACTACATTTACGTGTTAGTTAATATTACTTTTATAGAGGAGGCAGAAATGATGATAGAAAAGAAGAAATGCACTTTTGAGCTCCAAAAGTGCCAAACAAAGAGGGGCACAGTTTAACGTCATGTCTCAGGACATTACATTCTTTTTAATGTTCACTATCATGTTTTAATTATTTTTATTAGTTTTACTCTACAGTTTTTACTAGTATTTTATAGCTATTTGATTATTTTTTAAAGTTTAAACTTAGTTAAACTCTATATGAAACTATACACTGCTATTTTATGTTAGAGGAGAATGGATTTATTTATGCATCTATTAAGCTATGTTCTTTTTTAGTTTATGTTTTTATGGATGAAATACCATTGTATTGCTTAGGCTGTCCAACACAATGACATTTATGATTTTAAGTTGACTACATTTATTTAAAGCATTTTATTCTACTACATTTACGTGTTAGTTAATATTACTTTTATAGAGGAGGCAGAAATGATGATAGAAAAGACGAAATGCACTTTTGAGCTCCAAAAGTGCCCAACAAAGAGGAGCACAGTTTAACGTCATGTCTCAGGACATTACATTCTTTTTAATGTTCACTATCATGTTTTAATTATTTTTATTAGTTTTAATCTACAGTTTTTACTAGTATTTTATAGATGTTTAATTATTTTTTTAAAGTTTAAACTTAGTTAAACTCTATATGAAACTATACACTGCTATTTTTATGTTAGGGTTAATGGTTTAATTTATGCATAATTTAAGCTATGTTCTTTTTTAGTTTATGTATTAAATATATATTTGGTAAGGTTTTTATGGATGAAATGCCATTGTGTTGCTTAGGCTGTCCAACACAATGACATTTATGATTTTAAGGTTACTACATTTATTAAAAGCATTTTATTCTACTACATTTACGTGTTAGTTAATATTACTTTTATAGAGGAGGCAGAAATGATGATAGAAAAGAAGAAATGCACTTTTGAGCTCCATAAGTGCCAAACAAAGAGGAGCACAGTTTAACGTCATGTCTCAGGACATTACATTCTTTTTAATGTTCACTATCATGTTTTAATTATTTTTATTAGTTTTAATCTACAGTTTTTACTAGTATTTTATAGATGTTTAATTATTTTTTTAAAGTTTAAACTTAGTTAAACTCTATATGAAACTATACACTGCTATTTTTATGTTAGGGTTAATGGTTTAATTTATGCATAATTTAAGCTATCTTCTTTTTTAGTTTATGTATTAAATATATATTTGGTAAGGTTTTTATGGATGAAATGCCATTGTGTTGCTTAGGCTGTCCAACACAATGACATTTATGATTTTAAGGTTACTACATTTATTAAAAGCATTTTATTCTACTACATTTACGTGTTAGTTAATATTACTTTTATAGAGGAGGCAGAAATGATGATAGAAAAGAAGAAATGCACTTTTGAGCTCCATAAGTGCCAAACAAAGAGGAGCACAGTTTAACGTCATGTCTCAGGACATTACATTCTTTTTAATGTTCACTATTATGTTTAAATTATTTTTATTAGTTTTACTCTACAGTTTTTACTAGTATTTTATAGCTATTTGATTATTTTTTAAAGTTTAAACTTAGTTAAACTCTATATGAAACTATACACTGCTATTTTTATGTTAGGGTTAATGGTTTAATTTATGCATAATTTAAGCTATGTTCTTTTTTAGTTTATGTATTAAATATATATTTGGTAAGGTTTTTATGGATGAAATGCCATTGTGTTGCTTAGGCTGTCCAACACAATGACATTTATGATTTTAAGGTTACTACATTTATTAAAAGCATTTTATTCTACTACATTTACGTGTTAGTTAATATTACTTTTATAGAGGAGGCAGAAATGATGATAGAAAAGAAGAAATGCACTTTTGAGCTCCATAAGTGCCAAACAAAGAGGAGCACAGTTTAACGTCATGTCTCAGGACATTACATTCTTTTTAATGTTCACTATCATGTTTTAATTATTTTTATTAGTTTTAATCTACAGTTTTTACTAGTATTTTATAGATGTTTAATTACTTTATTTAAGTTTAAACTTAGTTAAACTCTATATGAAACTATACACTGCTATTTTTATGTTAGGGTTAATGGTTTAATTTATGCATAATTTTAGCTATGTTCTTTTTTAGTTTATATATTAAATATATATTTGGTAAGTTTTTTATGGATGAAATGCCTTTGTATTGCTTAGGCTGTCCAACACAATGACATTTATGATTTTAAGTTTACTACATTTATTAAAAGCATTTTATTCTACTACATTTACGTGTTAGTTAATATTACTTTTATAGAGGAGGCAGAAATGATGATAGAAAAGAAGAAATGCACTTTTGAGCTCCAAAAGTGCCAAACAAAGAGGGGCACAGTTTAACGTCATGTCTCAGGACATTACATTCTTTTTAATGTTCACTATCATGTTTTAATTATTTTTATTAGTTTTACTCTACAGTTTTTACTAGTATTTTATAGCTATTTGATTATTTTTTAAAGTTTAAACTTAGTTAAACTCTATATGAAACTATACACTGCTATTTTATGTTAGAGGAGAGAGGATTTATTTATGCATCTATTAAGCTATGTTCTTTTTTAGTTTATGTTTTTATGGATGAAATACCATTGTATTGCTTAGGCTGTCCAACACAATGACATTTATGATTTTAAGTTGACTACATTTATTTAAAGCATTTTATTCTACTACATTTACGTGTTAGTTAATATTACTTTTATAGAGGAGGCAGAAATGATGATAGAAAAGACGAAATGCACTTTTGAGCTCCAAAAGTGCCCAACAAAGAGGAGCACAGTTTAACGTCATGTCTCAGGACATTACATTCTTTTTAATGTTCACTATCATGTTTTAATTATTTTTATTAGTTTTAATCTACAGTTTTTACTAGTATTTTATAGATGTTTAATTATTTTTTTAAAGTTTAAACTTAGTTAAACTCTATATGAAACTATACACTGCTATTTTTATGTTAGGGTTAATGGTTTAATTTATGCATAATTTAAGCTATCTTCTTTTTTAGTTTATGTATTAAATATATATTTGGTAAGGATTTTATGGATGAAATGCCATTGTGTTGCTTAGGCTGTCCAACACAATGACATTTATGATTTTAAGTTGACTACATTTATTAAAAGCATTTTATTCTACTACATTTACGTGTTAGTTAATATTACTTTTATAGAGGAGGCAGAAATGATGATAGAAAAGAAGAAATGCACTTTTGAGCTCCATAAGTGCCAAACAAAGAGGAGCACAGTTTAACGTCATGTCTCAGGACATTACATTCTTTTTAATGTTCACTATTATGTTTAAATTATTTTTATTAGTTTTACTCTACAGTTTTTACTAGTATTTTATAGCTATTTGATTATTTTTTAAAGTTGAAACTCTGTAAAACTCTATATTAAACTATACACTGCTATTTTATGTTAGGGGAGAATGGTTTAATTTATGCATAATTTAAGCTATCTTCTTTTTTAGTTTATGTATTAAATATATATTTGGTAAGGTTTTTATGGATGAAATGCCATTGTGTTGCTTAGGCTGTCCAACACAATGACATTTATGATTTTAAGTTGACTACATTTATTTAAAGCATTTTATTCTACTACATTTACGTGTTAGTTAATATTACTTTTATAGAGGAGGCAGAAATGATGATAGAAAAGAAGAAATGCACTTTTGAGCTCCATAAGTGCCAAACAAAGAGGAGCACAGTTTAACGTCATGTCTCAGGACAATACATTCTTTTTAATGTTCACTATTATGTTTAAATTATTTTTATTAGTTTTACTCTACAGTTTTTACTAGTATTTTATAGCTATTTGATTATTTTTTAAAGTTGAAACTCTGTAAAACTCTATATTAAACTATACACTGCTATTTTATGTTAGGGGAGAATGGATTTATTTATGCATATATTAAGCTATGTTCTTTTTTAGTTTATGTTTTTATGGATGAAATACCATTGTATTGCTTAGGCTGTCCAACACAATGACATTTATGATTTTAAGTTGACTACATTTATTAAAAGCATTTTATTCTACTACATTTACGTGTTAGTTAATATTACTTTTATAGAGGAGGCAGAAATGATGATAGAAAAGAAGAAATGCACTTTTGAGCTCCAAAGTGCCCAACAAAGAGGAGCACAGTTTAACGTCATGTCTCAGGACATTACATTCTTTTTAATGTTCACTATCATGTTTTAATTATTTTTATTAGTTTTAATCTACAGTTTTTACTAGTATTTTATAGATGTTTAATTATTTTTTTAAAGTTTAAACTTAGTTAAACTCTATATGAAACTATACACTGCTATTTTTATGTTAGGGTTAATGGTTTAATTTATGCATAATTTAAGCTATGTTCTTTTTTAGTTTATGTATTAAATATATATTTGGTAAGGTTTTTATGGATGAAATGCCATTGTGTTGCTTAGGCTGTCCAACACAATGACATTTATGATTTTAAGGTTACTACATTTATTAAAAGCATTTTATTCTACTACATTTACGTGTTAGTTAATATTACTTTTATAGAGGAGGCAGAAATGATGATAGAAAAGAAGAAATGCACTTTTGAGCTCCATAAGTGCCAAACAAAGAGGAGCACAGTTTAACGTCATGTCTCAGGACATTACATTCTTTTTAATGTTCACTATCATGTTTTAATTATTTTTATTAGTTTTAATCTACAGTTTTTACTAGTATTTTATAGATGTTTAATTACTTTATTTAAGTTTAAACTTAGTTAAACTCTATATGAAACTATACACTGCTATTTTTATGTTAGGGTTAATGGTTTAATTTATGCATAATTTTAGCTATGTTCTTTTTTAGTTTATATATTAAATATATATTTGGTAAGTTTTTTATGGATGAAATGCCTTTGTATTGCTTAGGCTGTCCAACACAATGACATTTATGATTTTAAGTTTACTACATTTATTAAAAGCATTTTATTCTACTACATTTACGTGTTAGTTAATATTACTTTTATAGAGGAGGCAGAAATGATGATAGAAAAGAAGAAATGCACTTTTGAGCTCCAAAAGTGCCAAACAAAGAGGGGCACAGTTTAACGTCATGTCTCAGGACATTACATTCTTTTTAATGTTCACTATCATGTTTTAATTATTTTTATTAGTTTTACTCTACAGTTTTTACTAGTATTTTATAGCTATTTGATTATTTTTTAAAGTTTAAACTTAGTTAAACTCTATATGAAACTATACACTGCTATTTTATGTTAGAGGAGAATGGATTTATTTATGCATCTATTAAGCTATGTTCTTTTTTAGTTTATGTTTTTATGGATGAAATACCATTGTATTGCTTAGGCTGTCCAACACAATGACATTTATGATTTTAAGTTGACTACATTTATTTAAAGCATTTTATTCTACTACATTTACGTGTTAGTTAATATTACTTTTATAGAGGAGGCAGAAATGATGATAGAAAAGACGAAATGCACTTTTGAGCTCCAAAAGTGCCCAACAAAGAGGAGCACAGTTTAACGTCATGTCTCAGGACATTACATTCTTTTTAATGTTCACTATCATGTTTTAATTATTTTTATTAGTTTTAATCTACAGTTTTTACTAGTATTTTATAGATGTTTAATTATTTTTTTAAAGTTTAAACTTAGTTAAACTCTATATGAAACTATACACTGCTATTTTTATGTTAGGGTTAATGGTTTAATTTATGCATAATTTAAGCTATCTTCTTTTTTAGTTTATGTATTAAATATATATTTGGTAAGGATTTTATGGATGAAATGCCATTGTGTTGCTTAGGCTGTCCAACACAATGACATTTATGATTTTAAGTTGACTACATTTATTAAAAGCATTTTATTCTACTACATTTACGTGTTAGTTAATATTACTTTTATAGAGGAGGCAGAAATGATGATAGAAAAGAAGAAATGCACTTTTGAGCTCCATAAGTGCCAAACAAAGAGGAGCACAGTTTAACGTCATGTCTCAGGACATTACATTCTTTTTAATGTTCACTATTATGTTTAAATTATTTTTATTAGTTTTACTCTACAGTTTTTACTAGTATTTTATAGCTATTTGATTATTTTTTAAAGTTGAAACTCTGTAAAACTCTATATTAAACTATACACTGCTATTTTATGTTAGGGGAGAATGGTTTAATTTATGCATAATTTAAGCTATCTTCTTTTTTAGTTTATGTATTAAATATATATTTGGTAAGGTTTTTATGGATGAAATGCCATTGTGTTGCTTAGGCTGTCCAACACAATGACATTTATGATTTTAAGTTGACTACATTTATTTAAAGCATTTTATTCTACTACATTTACGTGTTAGTTAATATTACTTTTATAGAGGAGGCAGAAATGATGATAGAAAAGAAGAAATGCACTTTTGAGCTCCATAAGTGCCAAACAAAGAGGAGCACAGTTTAACGTCATGTCTCAGGACAATACATTCTTTTTAATGTTCACTATTATGTTTAAATTATTTTTATTAGTTTTACTCTACAGTTTTTACTAGTATTTTATAGCTATTTGATTATTTTTTAAAGTTGAAACTCTGTAAAACTCTATATTAAACTATACACTGCTATTTTATGTTAGGGGAGAATGGATTTATTTATGCATATATTAAGCTATGTTCTTTTTTAGTTTATGTTTTTATGGATGAAATACCATTGTATTGCTTAGGCTGTCCAACACAATGACATTTATGATTTTAAGTTGACTACATTTATTAAAAGCATTTTATTCTACTACATTTACGTGTTAGTTAATATTACTTTTATAGAGGAGGCAGAAATGATGATAGAAAAGAAGAAATGCACTTTTGAGCTCCAAAGTGCCCAACAAAGAGGAGCACAGTTTAACGTCATGTCTCAGGACATTACATTCTTTTTAATGTTCACTATCATGTTTTAATTATTTTTATTAGTTTTAATCTACAGTTTTTACTAGTATTTTATAGATGTTTAATTATTTTTTTAAAGTTTAAACTTAGTTAAACTCTATATGAAACTATACACTGCTATTTTTATGTTAGGGTTAATGGTTTAATTTATGCATAATTTAAGCTATGTTCTTTTTTAGTTTATGTATTAAATATATATTTGGTAAGGTTTTTATGGATGAAATGCCATTGTGTTGCTTAGGCTGTCCAACACAATGACATTTATGATTTTAAGGTTACTACATTTATTAAAAGCATTTTATTCTACTACATTTACGTGTTAGTTAATATTACTTTTATAGAGGAGGCAGAAATGATGATAGAAAAGAAGAAATGCACTTTTGAGCTCCATAAGTGCCAAACAAAGAGGAGCACAGTTTAACGTCATGTCTCAGGACATTACATTCTTTTTAATGTTCACTATCATGTTTTAATTATTTTTATTAGTTTTAATCTACAGTTTTTACTAGTATTTTATAGATGTTTAATTACTTTATTTAAGTTTAAACTTAGTTAAACTCTATATGAAACTATACACTGCTATTTTTATGTTAGGGTTAATGGTTTAATTTATGCATAATTTTAGCTATGTTCTTTTTTAGTTTATATATTAAATATATATTTGGTAAGTTTTTTATGGATGAAATGCCTTTGTATTGCTTAGGCTGTCCAACACAATGACATTTATGATTTTAAGTTTACTACATTTATTAAAAGCATTTTATTCTACTACATTTACGTGTTAGTTAATATTACTTTTATAGAGGAGGCAGAAATGATGATAGAAAAGAAGAAATGCACTTTTGAGCTCCAAAAGTGCCAAACAAAGAGGGGCACAGTTTAACGTCATGTCTCAGGACATTACATTCTTTTTAATGTTCACTATCATGTTTTAATTATTTTTATTAGTTTTACTCTACAGTTTTTACTAGTATTTTATAGCTATTTGATTATTTTTTAAAGTTTAAACTTAGTTAAACTCTATATGAAACTATACACTGCTATTTTATGTTAGAGGAGAATGGATTTATTTATGCATCTATTAAGCTATGTTCTTTTTTAGTTTATGTTTTTATGGATGAAATACCATTGTATTGCTTAGGCTGTCCAACACAATGACATTTATGATTTTAAGTTGACTACATTTATTTAAAGCATTTTATTCTACTACATTTACGTGTTAGTTAATATTACTTTTATAGAGGAGGCAGAAATGATGATAGAAAAGACGAAATGCACTTTTGAGCTCCATAAGTGCCAAACAAAGAGGAGCACAGTTTAACGTCATGTCTCAGGACAATACATTCTTTTTAATGTTCACTATTATGTTTAAATTATTTTTATTAGTTTTACTCTACAGTTTTTACTAGTATTTTATAGCTATTTGATTATTTTTTAAAGTTGAAACTCTGTAAAACTCTATATTAAACTATACACTGCTATTTTATGTTAGGGGAGAATGGATTTATTTATGCATATATTAAGCTATGTTCTTTTTTAGTTTATGTTTTTATGGATGAAATACCATTGTATTGCTTAGGCTGTCCAACACAATGACATTTATGATTTTAAGTTGACTACATTTATTAAAAGCATTTTATTCTACTACATTTACGTGTTAGTTAATATTACTTTTATAGAGGAGGCAGAAATGATGATAGAAAAGAAGAAATGCACTTTTGAGCTCCAAAGTGCCCAACAAAGAGGAGCACAGTTTAACGTCATGTCTCAGGACATTACATTCTTTTTAATGTTCACTATCATGTTTTAATTATTTTTATTAGTTTTAATCTACAGTTTTTACTAGTATTTTATAGATGTTTAATTATTTTTTTAAAGTTTAAACTTAGTTAAACTCTATATGAAACTATACACTGCTATTTTTATGTTAGGGTTAATGGTTTAATTTATGCATAATTTAAGCTATGTTCTTTTTTAGTTTATGTATTAAATATATATTTGGTAAGGTTTTTATGGATGAAATGCCATTGTGTTGCTTAGGCTGTCCAACACAATGACATTTATGATTTTAAGGTTACTACATTTATTAAAAGCATTTTATTCTACTACATTTACGTGTTAGTTAATATTACTTTTATAGAGGAGGCAGAAATGATGATAGAAAAGAAGAAATGCACTTTTGAGCTCCATAAGTGCCAAACAAAGAGGAGCACAGTTTAACGTCATGTCTCAGGACATTACATTCTTTTTAATGTTCACTATCATGTTTTAATTATTTTTATTAGTTTTAATCTACAGTTTTTACTAGTATTTTATAGCTATTTGATTATTTTTTAAAGTTTAAACTTAGTTAAACTCTATATGAAACTATACACTGCTATTTTATGTTAGAGGAGAATGGATTTATTTATGCATCTATTAAGCTATGTTCTTTTTTAGTTTATGTTTTTATGGATGAAATACCATTGTATTGCTTAGGCTGTCCAACACAATGACATTTATGATTTTAAGTTGACTACATTTATTTAAAGCATTTTATTCTACTACATTTACGTGTTAGTTAATATTACTTTTATAGAGGAGGCAGAAATGATGATAGAAAAGACGAAATGCACTTTTGAGCTCCAAAAGTGCCCAACAAAGAGGAGCACAGTTTAACGTCATGTCTCAGGACATTACATTCTTTTTAATGTTCACTATCATGTTTTAATTATTTTTATTAGTTTTAATCTACAGTTTTTACTAGTATTTTATAGATGTTTAATTATTTTTTTAAAGTTTAAACTTAGTTAAACTCTATATGAAACTATACACTGCTATTTTTATGTTAGGGTTAATGGTTTAATTTATGCATAATTTAAGCTATCTTCTTTTTTAGTTTATGTATTAAATATATATTTGGTAAGGATTTTATGGATGAAATGCCATTGTGTTGCTTAGGCTGTCCAACACAATGACATTTATGATTTTAAGTTGACTACATTTATTAAAAGCATTTTATTCTACTACATTTACGTGTTAGTTAATATTACTTTTATAGAGGAGGCAGAAATGATGATAGAAAAGAAGAAATGCACTTTTGAGCTCCATAAGTGCCAAACAAAGAGGAGCACAGTTTAACGTCATGTCTCAGGACATTACATTCTTTTTAATGTTCACTATTATGTTTAAATTATTTTTATTAGTTTTACTCTACAGTTTTTACTAGTATTTTATAGCTATTTGATTATTTTTTAAAGTTGAAACTCTGTAAAACTCTATATTAAACTATACACTGCTATTTTATGTTAGGGGAGAATGGTTTAATTTATGCATAATTTAAGCTATCTTCTTTTTTAGTTTATGTATTAAATATATATTTGGTAAGGTTTTTATGGATGAAATGCCATTGTGTTGCTTAGGCTGTCCAACACAATGACATTTATGATTTTAAGTTGACTACATTTATTTAAAGCATTTTATTCTACTACATTTACGTGTTAGTTAATATTACTTTTATAGAGGAGGCAGAAATGATGATAGAAAAGAAGAAATGCACTTTTGAGCTCCATAAGTGCCAAACAAAGAGGAGCACAGTTTAACGTCATGTCTCAGGACAATACATTCTTTTTAATGTTCACTATTATGTTTAAATTATTTTTATTAGTTTTACTCTACAGTTTTTACTAGTATTTTATAGCTATTTGATTATTTTTTAAAGTTGAAACTCTGTAAAACTCTATATTAAACTATACACTGCTATTTTATGTTAGGGGAGAATGGATTTATTTATGCATATATTAAGCTATGTTCTTTTTTAGTTTATGTTTTTATGGATGAAATGCCACTGTGTTGCTTAGGCTGTCCAACACAATGACATTTATGATTTTAAGGTTACTACATTTATTAAAAGCATTTTATTCTACTACATTTACGTGTTAGTTAATATTACTTTTATAGAGGAGGCAGAAATGATGATAGAAAAGAAGAAATGCACTTTTGAGCTCCATAAGTGCCAAACAAAGAGGAGCACAGTTTAACGTCATGTCTCAGGACAATACATTCTTTTTAATGTTCACTATTATGTTTAAATTATTTTTATTAGTTTTACTCTACAGTTTTTACTAGTATTTTATAGCTATTTGATTATTTTTTAAAGTTGAAACTCTGTAAAACTCTATATTAAACTATACACTGCTATTTTATGTTAGGGGAGAATGGATTTATTTATGCATATATTAAGCTATGTTCTTTTTTAGTTTATGTTTTTATGGATGAAATACCATTGTATTGCTTAGGCTGTCCAACACAATGACATTTATGATTTTAAGTTGACTACATTTATTAAAAGCATTTTATTCTACTACATTTACGTGTTAGTTAATATTACTTTTATAGAGGAGGCAGAAATGATGATAGAAAAGAAGAAATGCACTTTTGAGCTCCAAAAGTGCCCAACAAAGAGGAGCACAGTTTAACGTCATGTCTCAGGACATTACATTCTTTTTAATGTTCACTATCATGTTTTAATTATTTTTATTAGTTTTAATCTACAGTTTTTACTAGTATTTTATAGATGTTTAATTATTTTTTTAAAGTTTAAACTTAGTTAAACTCTATATGAAACTATTCACTGCTTTTTTATGTTAGGGTTAATGGTTTAATTTATGCATAATTTAAGCTATCTTCTTTTTTAGTTTATGTATTAAATATATATTTGGTAAGGTTTTTATGGATGAAATGCCATTGTGTTGCTTAGGCTGTCCAACACAATGACATTTATGATTTTAAGTTGACTACATTTATTTAAAGCATTTTATTCTACTACATTTACGTGTTAGTTAATATTACTTTTATAGAGGAGGCAGAAATGATGATAGAAAAGAAGAAATGCACTTTTGAGCTCCATAAGTGCCAAACAAAGAGGAGCACAGTTTAACGTCATGTCTCAGGACAATACATTCTTTTTAATGTTCACTATTATGTTTAAATTATTTTTATTAGTTTTACTCTACAGTTTTTACTAGTATTTTATAGCTATTTGATTATTTTTTAAAGTTGAAACTCTGTAAAACTCTATATTAAACTATACACTGCTATTTTATGTTAGGGGAGAATGGATTTATTTATGCATATATTAAGCTATGTTCTTTTTTAGTTTATGTTTTTATGGATGAAATACCATTGTATTGCTTAGGCTGTCCAACACAATGACATTTATGATTTTAAGTTGACTACATTTATTAAAAGCATTTTATTCTACTACATTTACGTGTTAGTTAATATTACTTTTATAGAGGAGGCAGAAATGATGATAGAAAAGAAGAAATGCACTTTTGAGCTCCAAAGTGCCCAACAAAGAGGAGCACAGTTTAACGTCATGTCTCAGGACATTACATTCTTTTTAATGTTCACTATCATGTTTTAATTATTTTTATTAGTTTTAATCTACAGTTTTTACTAGTATTTTATAGATGTTTAATTATTTTTTTAAAGTTTAAACTTAGTTAAACTCTATATGAAACTATACACTGCTATTTTTATGTTAGGGTTAATGGTTTAATTTATGCATAATTTAAGCTATCTTCTTTTTTAGTTTATGTATTAAATATATATTTGGTAAGGTTTTTATGGATGAAATGCCATTGTGTTGCTTAGGCTGTCCAACACAATGACATTTATGATTTTAAGTTGACTACATTTATTAAAAGCATTTTATTCTACTACATTTACGTGTTAGTTAATATTACTTTTATAGAGGAGGCAGAAATGATGATAGAAAAGAAGAAATGCACTTTTGAGCTCCATAAGTGCCAAACAAAGAGGAGCACAGTTTAACGTCATGTCTCAGGACATTACATTCTTTTTAATGTTCACTATCATGTTTTAATTATTTTTATTAGTTTTAATCTACAGTTTTTACTAGTATTTTATAGATGTTTAATTATTTTTTTAAAGTTTAAACTTAGTTAAACTCTATATGAAACTATACACTGCTATTTTTATGTTAGGGTTAATGGTTTAATTTATGCATAATTTAAGCTATGTTCTTTTTTAGTTTATGTATTAAATATATATTTGGTAAGGTTTTTATGGATGAAATGCCATTGTGTTGCTTAGGCTGTCCAACACAATGACATTTATGATTTTAAGGTTACTACATTTATTAAAAGCATTTTATTCTACTACATTTACGTGTTAGTTAATATTACTTTTATAGAGGAGGCAGAAATGATGATAGAAAAGAAGAAATGCACTTTTGAGCTCCATAAGTGCCAAACAAAGAGGAGCACAGTTTAACGTCATGTCTCAGGACATTACATTCTTTTTAATGTTCACTATCATGTTTTAATTATTTTTATTAGTTTTAATCTACAGTTTTTACTAGTATTTTATAGATGTTTAATTATTTTTTTAAAGTTTAAACTTAGTTAAACTCTATATGAAACTATACACTGCTATTTTTATGTTAGGGTTAATGGTTTAATTTATGCATAATTTAAGCTATGTTCTTTTTTAGTTTATGTATTAAATATATATTTGGTAAGGTTTTTATGGATGAAATGCCACTGTGTTGCTTAGGCTGTCCAACACAATGACATTTATGATTTTAAGGTTACTACATTTATTAAAAGCATTTTATTCTACTACATTTACGTGTTAGTTAATATTACTTTTATAGAGGAGGCAGAAATGATGATAGAAAAGAAGAAATGCACTTTTGAGCTCCATAAGTGCCAAACAAAGAGGAGCACAGTTTAACGTCATGTCTCAGGACAATACATTCTTTTTAATGTTCACTATTATGTTTAAATTATTTTTATTAGTTTTACTCTACAGTTTTTACTAGTATTTTATAGCTATTTGATTATTTTTTAAAGTTGAAACTCTGTAAAACTCTATATTAAACTATACACTGCTATTTTATGTTAGGGGAGAATGGATTTATTTATGCATATATTAAGCTATGTTCTTTTTTAGTTTATGTTTTTATGGATGAAATACCATTGTATTGCTTAGGCTGTCCAACACAATGACATTTATGATTTTAAGTTGACTACATTTATTAAAAGCATTTTATTCTACTACATTTACGTGTTAGTTAATATTACTTTTATAGAGGAGGCAGAAATGATGATAGAAAAGAAGAAATGCACTTTTGAGCTCCAAAAGTGCCCAACAAAGAGGAGCACAGTTTAACGTCATGTCTCAGGACATTACATTCTTTTTAATGTTCACTATCATGTTTTAATTATTTTTATTAGTTTTAATCTACAGTTTTTACTAGTATTTTATAGATGTTTAATTATTTTTTTAAAGTTTAAACTTAGTTAAACTCTATATGAAACTATTCACTGCTTTTTTATGTTAGGGTTAATGGTTTAATTTATGCATAATTTAAGCTATCTTCTTTTTTAGTTTATGTATTAAATATATATTTGGTAAGGTTTTTATGGATGAAATGCCATTGTGTTGCTTAGGCTGTCCAACACAATGACATTTATGATTTTAAGTTGACTACATTTATTTAAAGCATTTTATTCTACTACATTTACGTGTTAGTTAATATTACTTTTATAGAGGAGGCAGAAATGATGATAGAAAAGAAGAAATGCACTTTTGAGCTCCATAAGTGCCAAACAAAGAGGAGCACAGTTTAACGTCATGTCTCAGGACAATACATTCTTTTTAATGTTCACTATTATGTTTAAATTATTTTTATTAGTTTTACTCTACAGTTTTTACTAGTATTTTATAGCTATTTGATTATTTTTTAAAGTTGAAACTCTGTAAAACTCTATATTAAACTATACACTGCTATTTTATGTTAGGGGAGAATGGATTTATTTATGCATATATTAAGCTATGTTCTTTTTTAGTTTATGTTTTTATGGATGAAATACCATTGTATTGCTTAGGCTGTCCAACACAATGACATTTATGATTTTAAGTTGACTACATTTATTAAAAGCATTTTATTCTACTACATTTACGTGTTAGTTAATATTACTTTTATAGAGGAGGCAGAAATGATGATAGAAAAGAAGAAATGCACTTTTGAGCTCCAAAGTGCCCAACAAAGAGGAGCACAGTTTAACGTCATGTCTCAGGACATTACATTCTTTTTAATGTTCACTATCATGTTTTAATTATTTTTATTAGTTTTAATCTACAGTTTTTACTAGTATTTTATAGATGTTTAATTATTTTTTTAAAGTTTAAACTTAGTTAAACTCTATATGAAACTATACACTGCTATTTTTATGTTAGGGTTAATGGTTTAATTTATGCATAATTTAAGCTATCTTCTTTTTTAGTTTATGTATTAAATATATATTTGGTAAGGTTTTTATGGATGAAATGCCATTGTGTTGCTTAGGCTGTCCAACACAATGACATTTATGATTTTAAGTTTACTACATTTATTAAAAGCATTTTATTCTACTACATTTACGTGTTAGTTAATATTACTTTTATAGAGGAGGCAGAAATGATGATAGAAAAGAAGAAATGCACTTTTGAGCTCCATAAGTGCCAAACAAAGAGGAGCACAGTTTAACGTCATGTCTCAGGACAATACATTCTTTTTAATGTTCACTATTATGTTTAAATTATTTTTATTAGTTTTACTCTACAGTTTTTACTAGTATTTTATAGCTATTTGATTATTTTTTAAAGTTGAAACTCTGTAAAACTCTATATTAAACTATACACTGCTATTTTATGTTAGGGGAGAATGGATTTATTTATGCATATATTAAGCTATGTTCTTTTTTAGTTTATGTTTTTATGGATGAAATACCATTGTATTGCTTAGGCTGTCCAACACAATGACATTTATGATTTTAAGTTGACTACATTTATTTAAAGCATTTTATTCTACTACATTTACGTGTTAGTTAATATTACTTGTATAGAGGAGGCAGAAATGATGATAGAAAAGAAGAAATGCACTTTTGAGCTCCAAAAGTGCCAAACAAAGAGGGGCACAGTTTAACGTCATGTCTCAGGACATTACATTCTTTTTAATGTTCACTATCATGTTTTAATTTTTTTTATTAGTTTTAATCTACAGTTTTTACTAGTATTTTATAGCTATTTGAATATTTTTTAAATATTAAACTTAGTTAAACTCTATATGAAACTATACACTGCTATTTTATGTTAGAGGAGAATGGATTTATTTATGCATCTATTAAGCTATGTTCTTTTTTAGTTTATGTTTTTATGGATGAAATACCATTGTATTGCTTAGGCTGTCCAACACAATGACATTTATGATTTTAAGTTGACTACATTTATTTAAAGCATTTTATTCTACTACATTTACGTGTTAGTTAATATTACTTTTATAGAGGAGGCAGAAATGATGATAGAAAAGAAGAAATGCACTTTTGAGCTCCATAAGTGCCAAACAAAGAGGAGCACAGTTTAACGTCATGTCTCAGGACAATACATTCTTTTTAATGTTCACTATTATGTTTAAATTATTTTTATTAGTTTTACTCTACAGTTTTTACTAGTATTTTATAGCTATTTGATTATTTTTTAAAGTTGAAACTCTGTAAAACTCTATATTAAACTATACACTGCTATTTTATGTTAGGGGAGAATGGATTTATTTATGCATATATTAAGCTATGTTCTTTTTTAGTTTATGTTTTTATGGATGAAATACCATTGTATTGCTTAGGCTGTCCAACACAATGACATTTATGATTTTAAGTTGACTACATTTATTTAAAGCATTTTATTCTACTACATTTACGTGTTAGTTAATATTACTTGTATAGAGGAGGCAGAAATGATGATAGAAAAGAAGAAATGCACTTTTGAGCTCCAAAAGTGCCAAACAAAGAGGGGCACAGTTTAACGTCATGTCTCAGGACATTACATTCTTTTTAATGTTCACTATCATGTTTTAATTTTTTTTATTAGTTTTAATCTACAGTTTTTACTAGTATTTTATAGCTATTTGAATATTTTTTAAAGTTGAAACTCTGTAAAACTCTATATTAAACTATACACTGCTATTTTATGTTAGGGGAGAATGGATTTATTTATGCATATATTAAGCTATGTTCTTTTTTAGTTTATGTTTTTATGGATGAAATACCATTGTATTGCTTAGGCTGTCCAACACAATGACATTTATGATTTTAAGTTGACTACATTTATTAAAAGCATTTTATTCTACTACATTTACGTGTTAGTTAATATTACTTTTATAGAGGAGGCAGAAATGATGATAGAAAAGAAGAAATGCACTTTTGAGCTCCAAAAGTGCCCAACAAAGAGGAGCACAGTTTAACGTCATGTCTCAGGACATTACATTCTTTTTAATGTTCACTATCATGTTTTAATTATTTTTATTAGTTTTAATCTACAGTTTTTACTAGTATTTTATAGATGTTTAATTATTTTTTTAAAGTTTAAACTTAGTTAAACTCTATATGAAACTATTCACTGCTTTTTTATGTTAGGGTTAATGGTTTAATTTATGCATAATTTAAGCTATCTTCTTTTTTAGTTTATGTATTAAATATATATTTGGTAAGGTTTTTATGGATGAAATGCCATTGTGTTGCTTAGGCTGTCCAACACAATGACATTTATGATTTTAAGTTGACTACATTTATTTAAAGCATTTTATTCTACTACATTTACGTGTTAGTTAATATTACTTTTATAGAGGAGGCAGAAATGATGATAGAAAAGAAGAAATGCACTTTTGAGCTCCATAAGTGCCAAACAAAGAGGAGCACAGTTTAACGTCATGTCTCAGGACAATACATTCTTTTTAATGTTCACTATTATGTTTAAATTATTTTTATTAGTTTTACTCTACAGTTTTTACTAGTATTTTATAGCTATTTGATTATTTTTTAAAGTTGAAACTCTGTAAAACTCTATATTAAACTATACACTGCTATTTTATGTTAGGGGAGAATGGATTTATTTATGCATATATTAAGCTATGTTCTTTTTTAGTTTATGTTTTTATGGATGAAATACCATTGTATTGCTTAGGCTGTCCAACACAATGACATTTATGATTTTAAGTTGACTACATTTATTAAAAGCATTTTATTCTACTACATTTACGTGTTAGTTAATATTACTTTTATAGAGGAGGCAGAAATGATGATAGAAAAGAAGAAATGCACTTTTGAGCTCCAAAGTGCCCAACAAAGAGGAGCACAGTTTAACGTCATGTCTCAGGACATTACATTCTTTTTAATGTTCACTATCATGTTTTAATTATTTTTATTAGTTTTAATCTACAGTTTTTACTAGTATTTTATAGATGTTTAATTATTTTTTTAAAGTTTAAACTTAGTTAAACTCTATATGAAACTATACACTGCTATTTTTATGTTAGGGTTAATGGTTTAATTTATGCATAATTTAAGCTATCTTCTTTTTTAGTTTATGTATTAAATATATATTTGGTAAGGTTTTTATGGATGAAATGCCATTGTGTTGCTTAGGCTGTCCAACACAATGACATTTATGATTTTAAGTTTACTACATTTATTAAAAGCATTTTATTCTACTACATTTACGTGTTAGTTAATATTACTTTTATAGAGGAGGCAGAAATGATGATAGAAAAGAAGAAATGCACTTTTGAGCTCCATAAGTGCCAAACAAAGAGGAGCACAGTTTAACGTCATGTCTCAGGACAATACATTCTTTTTAATGTTCACTATTATGTTTAAATTATTTTTATTAGTTTTACTCTACAGTTTTTACTAGTATTTTATAGCTATTTGATTATTTTTTAAAGTTGAAACTCTGTAAAACTCTATATTAAACTATACACTGCTATTTTATGTTAGGGGAGAATGGATTTATTTATGCATATATTAAGCTATGTTCTTTTTTAGTTTATGTTTTTATGGATGAAATACCATTGTATTGCTTAGGCTGTCCAACACAATGACATTTATGATTTTAAGTTGACTACATTTATTTAAAGCATTTTATTCTACTACATTTACGTGTTAGTTAATATTACTTGTATAGAGGAGGCAGAAATGATGATAGAAAAGAAGAAATGCACTTTTGAGCTCCAAAAGTGCCAAACAAAGAGGGGCACAGTTTAACGTCATGTCTCAGGACATTACATTCTTTTTAATGTTCACTATCATGTTTTAATTTTTTTTATTAGTTTTAATCTACAGTTTTTACTAGTATTTTATAGCTATTTGAATATTTTTTAAATATTAAACTTAGTTAAACTCTATATGAAACTATACACTGCTATTTTATGTTAGAGGAGAATGGATTTATTTATGCATCTATTAAGCTATGTTCTTTTTTAGTTTATGTTTTTATGGATGAAATACCATTGTATTGCTTAGGCTGTCCAACACAATGACATTTATGATTTTAAGTTGACTACATTTATTTAAAGCATTTTATTCTACTACATTTACGTGTTAGTTAATATTACTTTTATAGAGGAGGCAGAAATGATGATAGAAAAGAAGAAATGCACTTTTGAGCTCCATAAGTGCCAAACAAAGAGGAGCACAGTTTAACGTCATGTCTCAGGACAATACATTCTTTTTAATGTTCACTATTATGTTTAAATTATTTTTATTAGTTTTACTCTACAGTTTTTACTAGTATTTTATAGCTATTTGATTATTTTTTAAAGTTGAAACTCTGTAAAACTCTATATTAAACTATACACTGCTATTTTATGTTAGGGGAGAATGGATTTATTTATGCATATATTAAGCTATGTTCTTTTTTAGTTTATGTTTTTATGGATGAAATACCATTGTATTGCTTAGGCTGTCCAACACAATGACATTTATGATTTTAAGTTGACTACATTTATTTAAAGCATTTTATTCTACTACATTTACGTGTTAGTTAATATTACTTGTATAGAGGAGGCAGAAATGATGATAGAAAAGAAGAAATGCACTTTTGAGCTCCAAAAGTGCCAAACAAAGAGGGGCACAGTTTAACGTCATGTCTCAGGACATTACATTCTTTTTAATGTTCACTATCATGTTTTAATTTTTTTTATTAGTTTTAATCTACAGTTTTTACTAGTATTTTATAGCTATTTGAATATTTTTTAAATATTAAACTTAGTTAAACTCTATATGAAACTATACACTGCTATTTTATGTTAGAGGAGAATGGATTTATTTATGCATCTATTAAGCTATGTTCTTTTTTAGTTTATGTTTTTATGGATGAAATACCATTGTATTGCTTAGGCTGTCCAACACAATGACATTTATGATTTTAAGTTGACTACATTTATTTAAAGCATTTTATTCTACTACATTTACGTGTTAGTTAATATTACTTTTATAGAGGAGGCAGAAATGATGATAGAAAAGAAGAAATGCACTTTTGAGCTCCATAAGTGCCAAACAAAGAGGAGCACAGTTTAACGTCATGTCCCAGGACAATACATTCTTTTTAATGTTCACTATTATGTTTAAATTATTTTTATTAGTTTTACTCTACAGTTTTTACTAGTATTTTATAGCTATTTGATTATTTTTTAAAGTTGAAACTCTGTTAAACTCTATATGAAACTATACACTGCTATTTTATGTTAGAGGAGAATGGATTTATTTATGCATCTATTAAGCTATGTTCTTTTTTAGTTTATGTTTTTATGGATGAAATACCATTGTGTTGCTTAGGCTGTCAAACACAATGACATTTATGATTTTAAGTTGACTACATTTATTAAAAGCATTTTATTCTACTACATTTACGTGTTAGTTAATATTACTTTTATAGAGAAGGCAGAAATGATGATAGAAAAGAAGAAATGCACTTTTGAGCTCCAAAAGTGCCAAACAAAGAGGAGCACAGTTTAACGTCATGTCTCAGGACATTACTTTCTTTTTAATGTTCACTATCATGTTTTAATTTTTTTTATTAGTTTTAATCTACAGTTTTTACTAGTATTTTATAGATGTTTAATTACTTTACTTAAGTTTAAACTTAGTTAAACTCTATATGAAACTATACACTGCTATTTTTATGTTAGGGTTAATGGTTTAATTTATGCATAATTTTAGCTATGTTCTTTTTTAGTTTATATATTAAATATATATTTGGTAAGTTTTTTATGGATGAAATGCCTTTGTATTGCTTAGGCTGTCCAACACAATGACATTTATGATTTTAAGTTTACTACATTTATTAAAAGCATTTTATTCTACTACATTTACGTGTTAGTTAATATTACTTTTAGAAAGGAGGCAGAAATGATGATAGAAAAGAAGAAATGCACTCATGAGCTCAGAAAGTGCCAAACAAAGAGGGGCACAGTTTAACGTCATGTCTCAGGACATTACATTCTTTTTAATGTTCACTATCATGTTTTAATTATTTTTATTAGTTTAACTCTGCAGTTTTTACTAGTATTTTATAGCTATTTGATTATTTTTTAAAGTTTAAACTTAGTTAAACTCTATATGAAACTATACACTGCTATTTTATGTTAGGGGAGAATGGATTTATTTATGCATATATTAAGCTATGTTCTTTTTTTGTTTATGTTTTTATGGATGAAATACCATTGTATTGCTTAGGCTGTCCAATACAATGACATTTATGATTTTAAGTTTACTACATTTATTAAAAGCATTTTATTCTACTTCATTTACGTGTTAGTTAATTTTACTTTTATAGAGGAGGCAGAAATGATGATAGAAAAGAAGAAATGCACTTTTGAGCTCCAAAAGTGCAAAAACAAAGAGGAGCACAGTTTAACGTCATGTCTCAGGACAATACATTCTTTTTAATGTTCACTATTATGTTTAAATTATTTTTATTAGTTTTACTCTACAGTTTTTACTAGTATTTTATAGCTATTTGATTATTTTTTAAAGTTTAAACTTAGTTAAACTCTATATGAAACTATACACTGCTATTTTTATGTTAGGGTTAATGGTTTAATTTATGCATAATTTTAGCTATGTTCTTTTATAGTTTATATATTAAATATATATTTGGTAAGTTTTTTGTGGATGAAATGCCTTTGTATTGCTTAGGCTGTCCAACACAATGACATTTATGATTTTAAGTTTACTACATTTATTAAAAGCATTTTATTCTACTACATTTACGTGTTAGTTAATATTACTTTTATAGAGGAGGCAGAAATGATGATAGAAAAGAAGAAATGCACTTTTGAGCTCCAAAAGTGCCAAACAAAGAGGAACACAGTTTAACGTCATGTCTCAGGACATTACATTCTTTTTAATGTTCACTATCATGTTTTAATTTTTTTTATTAGTTTTACTCTACAGTTTTTACTAGTATTTTATAGCTATTGATTATTTTTTAAAGTTTAAACTTAGTTAAACTCTATATGAAACTATACACTGCTATTTTATGTTAGGGGAGAATGGATTTATTTATGCATATATTAAGCTATGTTCTTTTTTAGTTTATGTTTTTATGGATGAAATACCATTGTGTTGCTTAGGCTGTCCAACACAATGACATTTATGATTTTAAGGTTACTACATTTATTAAAAGCATTTTATTCTACTACATTTACGTGTTAGTTAATATTACTTTTATAGAGGAGGCAGAAATGATGATAGAAAAGAAGAAATGCACTTTTGAGCTCCATAAGTGCCAAACAAAGAGGAGCACAGTTTAACGTCATGTCTCAGGACAATACATTCTTTTTAATGTTCACTATTATGTTTAAATTATTTTTATTAGTTTTACTCTACAGTTTTTACTAGTATTTTATAGCTATTTGATTATTTTTTAAAGTTGAAACTCTGTAAAACTCTATATTAAACTATACACTGCTATTTTATGTTAGGGGAGAATGGATTTATTTATGCATATATTAAGCTATGTTCTTTTTTAGTTTATGTTTTTATGGATGAAATACCATTGTATTGCTTAGGCTGTCCAACACAATGACATTTATGATTTTAAGTTGACTACATTTATTTAAAGCATTTTATTCTACTACATTTACGTGTTAGTTAATATTACTTGTATAGAGGAGGCAGAAATGATGATAGAAAAGAAGAAATGCACTTTTGAGCTCCAAAAGTGCCAAACAAAGAGGGGCACAGTTTAACGTCATGTCTCAGGACATTACATTCTTTTTAATGTTCACTATCATGTTTTAATTTTTTTTATTAGTTTTAATCTACAGTTTTTACTAGTATTTTATAGCTATTTGAATATTTTTTAAATATTAAACTTAGTTAAACTCTATATGAAACTATACACTGCTATTTTATGTTAGAGGAGAATGGATTTATTTATGCATCTATTAAGCTATGTTCTTTTTTAGTTTATGTTTTTATGGATGAAATACCATTGTATTGCTTAGGCTGTCCAACACAATGACATTTATGATTTTAAGTTGACTACATTTATTTAAAGCATTTTATTCTACTACATTTACGTGTTAGTTAATATTACTTTTATAGAGGAGGCAGAAATGATGATAGAAAAGAAGAAATGCACTTTTGAGCTCCATAAGTGCCAAACAAAGAGGAGCACAGTTTAACGTCATGTCTCAGGACAATACATTCTTTTTAATGTTCACTATTATGTTTAAATTATTTTTATTAGTTTTACTCTACAGTTTTTACTAGTATTTTATAGCTATTTGATTATTTTTTAAAGTTGAAACTCTGTAAAACTCTATATTAAACTATACACTGCTATTTTATGTTAGGGGAGAATGGATTTATTTATGCATATATTAAGCTATGTTCTTTTTTAGTTTATGTTTTTATGGATGAAATACCATTGTATTGCTTAGGCTGTCCAACACAATGACATTTATGATTTTAAGTTGACTACATTTATTTAAAGCATTTTATTCTACTACATTTACGTGTTAGTTAATATTACTTGTATAGAGGAGGCAGAAATGATGATAGAAAAGAAGAAATGCACTTTTGAGCTCCAAAAGTGCCAAACAAAGAGGGGCACAGTTTAACGTCATGTCTCAGGACATTACATTCTTTTTAATGTTCACTATCATGTTTTAATTTTTTTTATTAGTTTTAATCTACAGTTTTTACTAGTATTTTATAGCTATTTGAATATTTTTTAAATATTAAACTTAGTTAAACTCTATATGAAACTATACACTGCTATTTTATGTTAGAGGAGAATGGATTTATTTATGCATCTATTAAGCTATGTTCTTTTTTAGTTTATGTTTTTATGGATGAAATACCATTGTATTGCTTAGGCTGTCCAACACAATGACATTTATGATTTTAAGTTGACTACATTTATTTAAAGCATTTTATTCTACTACATTTACGTGTTAGTTAATATTACTTTTATAGAGGAGGCAGAAATGATGATAGAAAAGAAGAAATGCACTTTTGAGCTCCATAAGTGCCAAACAAAGAGGAGCACAGTTTAACGTCATGTCCCAGGACAATACATTCTTTTTAATGTTCACTATTATGTTTAAATTATTTTTATTAGTTTTACTCTACAGTTTTTACTAGTATTTTATAGCTATTTGATTATTTTTTAAAGTTGAAACTCTGTTAAACTCTATATGAAACTATACACTGCTATTTTATGTTAGAGGAGAATGGATTTATTTATGCATCTATTAAGCTATGTTCTTTTTTAGTTTATGTTTTTATGGATGAAATACCATTGTGTTGCTTAGGCTGTCAAACACAATGACATTTATGATTTTAAGTTGACTACATTTATTAAAAGCATTTTATTCTACTACATTTACGTGTTAGTTAATATTACTTTTATAGAGAAGGCAGAAATGATGATAGAAAAGAAGAAATGCACTTTTGAGCTCCAAAAGTGCCAAACAAAGAGGAGCACAGTTTAACGTCATGTCTCAGGACATTACATTCTTTTTAATGTTCACTATCATGTTTTAATTTTTTTTATTAGTTTTAATCTACAGTTTTTACTAGTATTTTATAGATGTTTAATTACTTTACTTAAGTTTAAACTTAGTTAAACTCTATATGAAACTATACACTGCTATTTTTATGTTAGGGTTAATGGTTTAATTTATGCATAATTTTAGCTATGTTCTTTTTTAGTTTATATATTAAATATATATTTGGTAAGTTTTTTATGGATGAAATGCCTTTGTATTGCTTAGGCTGTCCAACACAATGACATTTATGATTTTAAGTTTACTACATTTATTAAAAGCATTTTATTCTACTACATTTACGTGTTAGTTAATATTACTTTTAGAAAGGAGGCAGAAATGATGATAGAAAAGAAGAAATGCACTCATGAGCTCAGAAAGTGCCAAACAAAGAGGGGCACAGTTTAACGTCATGTCTCAGGACATTACATTCTTTTTAATGTTCACTATCATGTTTTAATTATTTTTATTAGTTTAACTCTGCAGTTTTTACTAGTATTTTATAGCTATTTGATTATTTTTTAAAGTTTAAACTTAGTTAAACTCTATATGAAACTATACACTGCTATTTTATGTTAGGGGAGAATGGATTTATTTATGCATATATTAAGCTATGTTCTTTTTTTGTTTATGTTTTTATGGATGAAATACCATTGTATTGCTTAGGCTGTCCAATACAATGACATTTATGATTTTAAGTTTACTACATTTATTAAAAGCATTTTATTCTACTTCATTTACGTGTTAGTTAATTTTACTTTTATAGAGGAGGCAGAAATGATGATAGAAAAGAAGAAATGCACTTTTGAGCTCCAAAAGTGCAAAAACAAAGAGGAGCACAGTTTAACGTCATGTCTCAGGACAATACATTCTTTTTAATGTTCACTATTATGTTTAAATTATTTTTATTAGTTTTACTCTACAGTTTTTACTAGTATTTTATAGCTATTTGATTATTTTTTAAAGTTTAAACTTAGTTAAACTCTATATGAAACTATACACTGCTATTTTTATGTTAGGGTTAATGGTTTAATTTATGCATAATTTTAGCTATGTTCTTTTATAGTTTATATATTAAATATATATTTGGTAAGTTTTTTGTGGATGAAATGCCTTTGTATTGCTTAGGCTGTCCAACACAATGACATTTATGATTTTAAGTTTACTACATTTATTAAAAGCATTTTATTCTACTACATTTACGTGTTAGTTAATATTACTTTTATAGAGGAGGCAGAAATGATGATAGAAAAGAAGAAATGCACTTTTGAGCTCCAAAAGTGCCAAACAAAGAGGAGCACAGTTTAACGTCATGTCTCAGGACATTACATTCTTTTTAATGTTCACTATCATGTTTTAATTTTTTTTATTAGTTTTAATCTACAGTTTTTACTAGTATTTTATAGATGTTTAATTACTTTACTTAAGTTTAAACTTAGTTAAACTCTATATGAAACTATACACTGCTATTTTTATGTTAGGGTTAATGGTTTAATTTATGCATAATTTTAGCTATGTTCTTTTTTAGTTTATATATTAAATATATATTTGGTAAGTTTTTTATGGATGAAATGCCTTTGTATTGCTTAGGCTGTCCAACACAATGACATTTATGATTTTAAGTTTACTACATTTATTAAAAGCATTTTATTCTACTACATTTACGTGTTAGTTAATATTACTTTTAGAAAGGAGGCAGAAATGATGATAGAAAAGAAGAAATGCACTCTTGAGCTCAGAAAGTGCCAAACAAAGAGGGGCACAGTTTAACGTCATGTCTCAGGACATTACATTCTTTTTAATGTTCACTATCATGTTTTAATTATTTTTATTAGTTTAACTCTGCAGTTTTTACTAGTATTTTATAGCTATTTGATTATTTTTTAAAGTTTAAACTTAGTTAAACTCTATATGAAACTATACACTGCTATTTTATGTTAGGGGAGAATGGATTTATTTATGCATATATTAAGCTATGTTCTTTTTTTGTTTATGTTTTTATGGATGAAATACCATTGTATTGCTTAGGCTGTCCAATACAATGACATTTATGATTTTAAGTTTACTACATTTATTAAAAGCATTTTATTCTACTTCATTTACGTGTTAGTTAATTTTACTTTTATAGAGGAGGCAGAAATGATGATAGAAAAGAAGAAATGCACTTTTGAGCTCCAAAAGTGCAAAAACAAAGAGGAGCACAGTTTAACGTCATGTCTCAGGACAATACATTCTTTTTAATGTTCACTATTATGTTTAAATTATTTTTATTAGTTTTACTCTACAGTTTTTACTAGTATTTTATAGCTATTTGATTATTTTTTAAAGTTTAAACTTAGTTAAACTCTATATGAAACTATACACTGCTATTTTTATGTTAGGGTTAATGGTTTAATTTATGCATAATTTTAGCTATGTTCTTTTATAGTTTATATATTAAATATATATTTGGTAAGTTTTTTGTGGATGAAATGCCTTTGTATTGCTTAGGCTGTCCAACACAATGACATTTATGATTTTAAGTTTACTACATTTATTAAAAGCATTTTATTCTACTACATTTACGTGTTAGTTAATATTACTTTTATAGAGGAGGCAGAAATGATGATAGAAAAGAAGAAATGCACTTTTGAGCTCCAAAAGTGCCAAACAAAGAGGAACACAGTTTAACGTCATGTCTCAGGACATTACATTCTTTTTAATGTTCACTATCATGTTTTAATTTTTTTTATTAGTTTTACTCTACAGTTTTTACTAGTATTTTATAGCTATTGATTATTTTTTAAAGTTTAAACTTAGTTAAACTCTATATGAAACTATACACTGCTATTTTATGTTAGGGGAGAATGGATTTATTTATGCATATATTAAGCTATGTTCTTTTTTAGTTTATGTTTTTATGGATGAAATACCATTGTATTGCTTAGGCTGTCCAACACAATGACATTTATGATTTTAAGGTTACTACATTTATTAAAAAGCATTTTATTCTACTACATTTAGGTTTTAGTTAATATTACTTCTATAAAGGAGGCAGAAATGATGATAGAAAAGAAGAAATGCACTTTTGAGCTCCAAAAGTGCCAAACAAAGAGGGGCACAGTTTAACGTCATGTCTCAGGACATTACATTCTTTTTAATGTTCACTATCATGTTAAAATTATTTTTATTAGTTTTAATCTACAGTTTTTACTAGTATTTTATAGATGTTTAATTACTTTATTTAAGTTTAAACTTAGTTAAACTCTATATGAAACTATACACTGCTATTTTTATGTTAGGGTTAATGGTTTAATTTATGCATAATTTAAGCTATGTTCTTTTTTAGTTTATGTATTAAATATATATTTGGTAAGGTTTTTATGGATGAAATGCCATTGTGTTGCTTAGGCTGTCCAACACAATGACATTTATGATTTTAAGTTTACTATATTTATTAAAAGCATTTTATTCTACTACATTTACGTGTTAGTTAATATTACTTTTATAGAGGAGGCAGAAATGATGATAGAAAAGAAGAAATGCACTTTTGAGCTCCAAAAGTGCCAAACAAAGAGGAACACAGTTTAACGTCATGTCTCAGGACATTACAATCTTTTTTATGTTCACTATCATGTTTTAATTTTTTTTATTAGTTTTACTCTACAGTTTTTACTAGTATTTTATAGCTATTGATTATTTTTTTAAGTTTAAAATTAGTTAAACTCTATATGAAACCATACACTGCTATTTTATGTTAGGGGATAATGGATTTATTTATGCATATATTAAGCTATGTTCTTTTTTAGTTTATGTTTTTATGGATGAAATACCATTGTATTGCTTAGGCTGTCCAACACAATGACATTTATGATTTTAAGGTTACTACATTTATTAAAAGCATTTTATTCTACTACATTTATGTTTTAGTTAATATTACTTTTATAAAGGAGGCAGAAATGATGATAGAAAAGAAGAAATGCACTTTTGAGCTCCAAAAGTGCCAAACAAAGAGGGGCACAGTTTAACGTCATGTCTCAGGACATTACATTCTTTTTAATGTTCACTATCATGTTAAAATTATTTTTATTAGTTTTAATCTACAGTTTTTACTAGTATTTTATAGATGTTTAATTACTTTATTTAAGTTTAAACTTTGTTAAACTCTATATGAAACTATACACTGCTATTTTTATGTTAGGGTTATTGGTTTAATTTATGCATAATTTAAGCTATGTTCTTTTTTAGTTTATGTATTAAATATATATTTGGTAAGGTTTTTATGGATGAAATGCCATTGTGTTGCTTAGGCTGTCAAACACAATGACATTTATGATTTTAAGGTTACTACATTTATTAAAAGCATTTTATTCTACTACATTTACGTGTTAGTTAATATTACTTTTAGAAAGGAGGCAGAAATGATGATAGAAAAGAAGAAATGCACTTTTGAGCTCCAAAAGTGCCAAACAAAGAGGGGCACAGTTTAACGTCATGTCTCAGGACATTACATTCTTTTTAATGTTCACTATCATGTTTTAATTTTTTTTATTAGTTTTAATCTACAGTTTTTACTAGTATTTTATAGATGTTTAATTACTTTACTTAAGTTTAAACTTAGTTAAACTCTATATGAAACTATACACTGCTATTTTTATGTTAGGGTTAATGGTTTAATTTATGCATAATTTTAGCTATGTTCTTTTTTAGTTTATATATTAAATATATATTTGGTAAGTTTTTTATGGATGAAATACCTTTGTATTGCTTAGGCTGTCCAACACAATGACATTTATGATTTTAAGTTTACTACATTTATTAAAAGCATTTTATTCTACTACATTTACGTGTTAGTTAATATTACTTTTAGAAAGGAGGCAGAAATGATGATAGAAAAGAAGAAATGCACTCCTGAGCTCCAAAAGTGCCAAACAAAGAGGGGCACAGTTTAACGTCATGTCTCAGGACATTACATTCTTTTTAATGTTCACTATCATGTTTTAATTTTTTTTATTAGTTTTAATCTACAGTTTTTACTAGTATTTTATAGCTATTTGATTATTTTTTAAAGTTTAAACTTAGTTAAACTCTATATGAAGCTATACACTGCTATTTTATGTTAGAGGAGAATGGATTTATTTATGCATCTATTAAGCTATGTTCTTTTTTAGTTTATGTTTTTATGGATGAAATACCATTGTATTGCTTAGGCTGTCCAACACAATGACATTTATGATTTTAAGTTGACTACATTTATCTAAAGCATTTTATTCTACTACATTTACGTGTTAGTTAATATTACTTTTATAGAGGAGGCAGAAATGATGATAGAAAAGAAGAAATGCACTTTTGAGCTCCATAAGTGCCAAACAAAGAGGAGCACAGTTTAACGTCATGTCTCAGGACAATACATTCTTTTTAATGTTCACTATTATGTTTAAATTATTTTTATTAGTTTAACTCTGCAGTTTTTACTAGTATTTTATAGCTATTTGATTATTTTTTAAAGTTGAAACTTAGTTAAACTCTATATGAAACTATACACTGCTATTTTATGTTAGGGGAGAATGGATTTATTTATGCATATATTAAGCTATGTTTTTTTTTTGTTTATGTTTTTATGGATGAAATACCATTGTATTGCTTAGGCTGTCTTTTACAATGACATTTATGATTTTAAGTTTACTACATTTATTAAAAGCATTTTATTCTACTTCATTTACGTGTTAGTTAATTTTACTTTTATAGAGGAGGCAGAAATGATGATAGAAAAGAAGAAATGCACTTTTGAGCTCCAAAAGTGCAAAAACAAAGAGGAGCACAGTTTAACGTCATGTCTCAGGACAATACATTCTTTTTAATGTTCACTATTATGTTTAAATTATTTTTATTAGTTTTACTCTACAGTTTTTACTAGTATTTTATAGCTATTTGATTATTTTTTAAAGTTTAAACTTAGTTAAACTCTATATGAAACTATACACTGCTATTTTTATGTTAGGGTTAATGGTTTAATTTATGCATAATTTTAGCTATGTTCTTTTATAGTTTATATATAAAATATATATTTGGTAAGTTTTTTGTGGATGAAATGCCTTTGTATTGCTTAGGCTGTCCAACACAATGACTTTTATGATTTTAAGTTTACTACATTTATTAAAAGCATTTTATTCTACTACATTTACGTGTTAGTTAATATTACTTTTATAGAGGAGGCAGAAATGATGATAGAAAAGAAGAAATGCACTTTTGAGCTCCAAAAGTGCCAAACAAAGAGGAACACAGTTTAACGTCATGTCTCAGGACATTACATTCTTTTTAATGTTCACTATCATGTTTTAATTTTTTTTATTAGTTTTACTCTACAGTTTTTACTAGTATTTTATAGCTATTGATTATTTTTTAAAGTTTAAACTTAGTTAAACTCTATATGAAACTATACACTGCTATTTTATGTTAGGGGATAATGGATTTATTTATGCATATATTAAGCTATGTTCTTTTTTAGTTTATGTTTTTATGGATGAAATACCATTGTATTGCTTAGGCTGTCCAACACAATGACATTTATGATTTTAAGGTTACTACATTTATTAAAAGCATTTTATTCTACTACATTTATGTTTTAGTTAATATTACTTTTATAAAGGAGGCAGAAATGATGATAGAAAAGAAGAAATGCACTTTTGAGCTCCAAAAGTGCCAAACAAAGAGGGGCACAGTTTAACGTCATGTCTCAGGACATTACATTCTTTTTAATGTTCACTATCATGTTAAAATTATTTTTATTAGTTTTAATCTACAGTTTTTACTAGTATTTTATAGATGTTTAATTACTTTATTTAAGTTTAAACTTTGTTAAACTCTATATGAAACTATACACTGCTATTTTTATGTTAGGGTTAATGGTTTAATTTATGCATAATTTAAGCTATGTTCTTTTTTAGTTTATGTATTAAATATATATTTGGTAAGGTTTTTATGGATGAAATGCCATTGTGTTGCTTAGGCTGTCCAACACAATGACATTTATGATTTTAAGTTTACTACATTTATTAAAAGCATTTTATTCTACTACATTTACGTGTTAGTTAATATTACTTTTAGAAAGGAGGCAGAAATGATGATAGAAAAGAAGAAATGCACTCCTGAGCTCCAAAAGTGCCAAACAAAGAGGGGCACAGTTTAACGTCATGTCTCAGGACATTACATTCTTTTTAATGTTCACTATCATGTTTTAATTTTTTTTATTAGTTTTAATCTACAGTTTTTACTAGTATTTTATAGATGTTTAATTACTTTACTTAAGTTTAAACTTAGTTAAACTCTATATGAAACTATACACTGCTATTTTTATGTTAGGGTTAATGGTTTAATTTATGCATAATTTTAGCTATGTTCTTTTTTAGTTTATATATTAAATATATATTTGGTAAGTTTTTTATGGATGAAATGCCTTTGTATTGCTTAGGCTGTCCAACACAATGACATTTATGATTTTAAGTTTACTACATTTATTAAAAGCATTTTATTCTACTACATTTACGTGTTAGTTAATATTACTTTTAGAAAGGAGGCAGAAATGATGATAGAAAAGAAGAAATGCACTCATGAGCTCAGAAAGTGCCAAACAAAGAGGGGCACAGTTTAACGTCATGTCTCAGGACATTACATTCTTTTTAATGTTCACTATCATGTTTTAATTATTTTTATTAGTTTAACTCTGCAGTTTTTACTAGTATTTTATAGCTATTTGATTATTTTTTAAAGTTTAAACTTAGTTAAACTCTATATGAAACTATACACTGCTATTTTATGTTAGGGGAGAATGGATTTATTTATGCATATATTAAGCTATGTTCTTTTTTTGTTTATGTTTTTATGGATGAAATACCATTGTATTGCTTAGGCTGTCCAATACAATGACATTTATGATTTTAAGTTTACTACATTTATTAAAAGCATTTTATTCTACTTCATTTACGTGTTAGTTAATTTTACTTTTATAGAGGAGGCAGAAATGATGATAGAAAAGAAGAAATGCACTTTTGAGCTCCAAAAGTGCAAAAACAAAGAGGAGCACAGTTTAACGTCATGTCTCAGGACAATACATTCTTTTTAATGTTCACTATTATGTTTAAATTATTTTTATTAGTTTTACTCTACAGTTTTTACTAGTATTTTATAGCTATTTGATTATTTTTTAAAGTTTAAACTTAGTTAAACTCTATATGAAACTATACACTGCTATTTTTATGTTAGGGTTAATGGTTTAATTTATGCATAATTTTAGCTATGTTCTTTTATAGTTTATATATTAAATATATATTTGGTAAGTTTTTTGTGGATGAAATGCCTTTGTATTGCTTAGGCTGTCCAACACAATGACATTTATGATTTTAAGTTTACTACATTTATTAAAAGCATTTTATTCTACTACATTTACGTGTTAGTTAATATTACTTTTATAGAGGAGGCAGAAATGATGATAGAAAAGAAGAAATGCACTTTTGAGCTCCAAAAGTGCCAAACAAAGAGGAGCACAGTTTAACGTCATGTCTCAGGACATTACATTCTTTTTAATGTTCACTATCATGTTTTAATTTTTTTTATTAGTTTTAATCTACAGTTTTTACTAGTATTTTATAGATGTTTAATTACTTTACTTAAGTTTAAACTTAGTTAAACTCTATATGAAACTATACACTGCTATTTTTATGTTAGGGTTAATGGTTTAATTTATGCATAATTTTAGCTATGTTCTTTTTTAGTTTATATATTAAATATATATTTGGTAAGTTTTTTATGGATGAAATGCCTTTGTATTGCTTAGGCTGTCCAACACAATGACATTTATGATTTTAAGTTTACTACATTTATTAAAAGCATTTTATTCTACTACATTTACGTGTTAGTTAATATTACTTTTAGAAAGGAGGCAGAAATGATGATAGAAAAGAAGAAATGCACTCATGAGCTCAGAAAGTGCCAAACAAAGAGGGGCACAGTTTAACGTCATGTCTCAGGACATTACATTCTTTTTAATGTTCACTATCATGTTTTAATTATTTTTATTAGTTTAACTCTGCAGTTTTTACTAGTATTTTATAGCTATTTGATTATTTTTTAAAGTTTAAACTTAGTTAAACTCTATATGAAACTATACACTGCTATTTTATGTTAGGGGAGAATGGATTTATTTATGCATATATTAAGCTATGTTCTTTTTTTGTTTATGTTTTTATGGATGAAATACCATTGTATTGCTTAGGCTGTCCAATACAATGACATTTATGATTTTAAGTTTACTACATTTATTAAAAGCATTTTATTCTACTTCATTTACGTGTTAGTTAATTTTACTTTTATAGAGGAGGCAGAAATGATGATAGAAAAGAAGAAATGCACTTTTGAGCTCCAAAAGTGCAAAAACAAAGAGGAGCACAGTTTAACGTCATGTCTCAGGACAATACATTCTTTTTAATGTTCACTATTATGTTTAAATTATTTTTATTAGTTTTACTCTACAGTTTTTACTAGTATTTTATAGCTATTTGATTATTTTTTAAAGTTTAAACTTAGTTAAACTCTATATGAAACTATACACTGCTATTTTTATGTTAGGGTTAATGGTTTAATTTATGCATAATTTTAGCTATGTTCTTTTATAGTTTATATATTAAATATATATTTGGTAAGTTTTTTGTGGATGAAATGCCTTTGTATTGCTTAGGCTGTCCAACACAATGACATTTATGATTTTAAGTTTACTACATTTATTAAAAGCATTTTATTCTACTACATTTACGTGTTAGTTAATATTACTTTTATAGAGGAGGCAGAAATGATGATAGAAAAGAAGAAATGCACTTTTGAGCTCCAAAAGTGCCAAACAAAGAGGAACACAGTTTAACGTCATGTCTCAGGACATTACATTCTTTTTAATGTTCACTATCATGTTTTAATTTTTTTTATTAGTTTTACTCTACAGTTTTTACTAGTATTTTATAGCTATTGATTATTTTTTAAAGTTTAAACTTAGTTAAACTCTATATGAAACTATACACTGCTATTTTATGTTAGGGGAGAATGGATTTATTTATGCATATATTAAGCTATGTTCTTTTTTAGTTTATGTTTTTATGGATGAAATACCATTGTATTGCTTAGGCTGTCCAACACAATGACATTTATGATTTTAAGGTTACTACATTTATTAAAAAGCATTTTATTCTACTACATTTAGGTTTTAGTTAATATTACTTCTATAAAGGAGGCAGAAATGATGATAGAAAAGAAGAAATGCACTTTTGAGCTCCAAAAGTGCCAAACAAAGAGGGGCACAGTTTAACGTCATGTCTCAGGACATTACATTCTTTTTAATGTTCACTATCATGTTAAAATTATTTTTATTAGTTTTAATCTACAGTTTTTACTAGTATTTTATAGATGTTTAATTACTTTATTTAAGTTTAAACTTAGTTAAACTCTATATGAAACTATACACTGCTATTTTTATGTTAGGGTTAATGGTTTAATTTATGCATAATTTAAGCTATGTTCTTTTTTAGTTTATGTATTAAATATATATTTGGTAAGGTTTTTATGGATGAAATGCCATTGTGTTGCTTAGGCTGTCCAACACAATGACATTTATGATTTTAAGTTTACTATATTTATTAAAAGCATTTTATTCTACTACATTTACGTGTTAGTTAATATTACTTTTATAGAGGAGGCAGAAATGATGATAGAAAAGAAGAAATGCACTTTTGAGCTCCAAAAGTGCCAAACAAAGAGGAACACAGTTTAACGTCATGTCTCAGGACATTACAATCTTTTTTATGTTCACTATCATGTTTTAATTTTTTTTATTAGTTTTACTCTACAGTTTTTACTAGTATTTTATAGCTATTGATTATTTTTTTAAGTTTAAAATTAGTTAAACTCTATATGAAACCATACACTGCTATTTTATGTTAGGGGATAATGGATTTATTTATGCATATATTAAGCTATGTTCTTTTTTAGTTTATGTTTTTATGGATGAAATACCATTGTATTGCTTAGGCTGTCCAACACAATGACATTTATGATTTTAAGGTTACTACATTTATTAAAAGCATTTTATTCTACTACATTTATGTTTTAGTTAATATTACTTTTATAAAGGAGGCAGAAATGATGATAGAAAAGAAGAAATGCACTTTTGAGCTCCAAAAGTGCCAAACAAAGAGGGGCACAGTTTAACGTCATGTCTCAGGACATTACATTCTTTTTAATGTTCACTATCATGTTAAAATTATTTTTATTAGTTTTAATCTACAGTTTTTACTAGTATTTTATAGATGTTTAATTACTTTATTTAAGTTTAAACTTTGTTAAACTCTATATGAAACTATACACTGCTATTTTTATGTTAGGGTTATTGGTTTAATTTATGCATAATTTAAGCTATGTTCTTTTTTAGTTTATGTATTAAATATATATTTGGTAAGGTTTTTATGGATGAAATGCCATTGTGTTGCTTAGGCTGTCAAACACAATGACATTTATGATTTTAAGGTTACTACATTTATTAAAAGCATTTTATTCTACTACATTTACGTGTTAGTTAATATTACTTTTAGAAAGGAGGCAGAAATGATGATAGAAAAGAAGAAATGCACTTTTGAGCTCCAAAAGTGCCAAACAAAGAGGGGCACAGTTTAACGTCATGTCTCAGGACATTACATTCTTTTTAATGTTCACTATCATGTTTTAATTTTTTTTATTAGTTTTAATCTACAGTTTTTACTAGTATTTTATAGATGTTTAATTACTTTACTTAAGTTTAAACTTAGTTAAACTCTATATGAAACTATACACTGCTATTTTTATGTTAGGGTTAATGGTTTAATTTATGCATAATTTTAGCTATGTTCTTTTTTAGTTTATATATTAAATATATATTTGGTAAGTTTTTTATGGATGAAATACCTTTGTATTGCTTAGGCTGTCCAACACAATGACATTTATGATTTTAAGTTTACTACATTTATTAAAAGCATTTTATTCTACTACATTTACGTGTTAGTTAATATTACTTTTAGAAAGGAGGCAGAAATGATGATAGAAAAGAAGAAATGCACTCCTGAGCTCCAAAAGTGCCAAACAAAGAGGGGCACAGTTTAACGTCATGTCTCAGGACATTACATTCTTTTTAATGTTCACTATCATGTTTTAATTTTTTTTATTAGTTTTAATCTACAGTTTTTACTAGTATTTTATAGCTATTTGATTATTTTTTAAAGTTTAAACTTAGTTAAACTCTATATGAAGCTATACACTGCTATTTTATGTTAGAGGAGAATGGATTTATTTATGCATCTATTAAGCTATGTTCTTTTTTAGTTTATGTTTTTATGGATGAAATACCATTGTATTGCTTAGGCTGTCCAACACAATGACATTTATGATTTTAAGTTGACTACATTTATTTAAAGCATTTTATTCTACTACATTTACGTGTTAGTTAATATTACTTTTATAGAGGAGGCAGAAATGATGATAGAAAAGAAGAAATGCACTTTTGAGCTCCATAAGTGCCAAACAAAGAGGAGCACAGTTTAACGTCATGTCTCAGGACAATACATTCTTTTTAATGTTCACTATTATGTTTAAATTATTTTTATTAGTTTAACTCTGCAGTTTTTACTAGTATTTTATAGCTATTTGATTATTTTTTAAAGTTGAAACTTAGTTAAACTCTATATGAAACTATACACTGCTATTTTATGTTAGGGGAGAATGGATTTATTTATGCATATATTAAGCTATGTTTTTTTTTTGTTTATGTTTTTATGGATGAAATACCATTGTATTGCTTAGGCTGTCTTTTACAATGACATTTATGATTTTAAGTTTACTACATTTATTAAAAGCATTTTATTCTACTTCATTTACGTGTTAGTTAATTTTACTTTTATAGAGGAGGCAGAAATGATGATAGAAAAGAAGAAATGCACTTTTGAGCTCCAAAAGTGCAAAAACAAAGAGGAGCACAGTTTAACGTCATGTCTCAGGACAATACATTCTTTTTAATGTTCACTATTATGTTTAAATTATTTTTATTAGTTTTACTCTACAGTTTTTACTAGTATTTTATAGCTATTTGATTATTTTTTAAAGTTTAAACTTAGTTAAACTCTATATGAAACTATACACTGCTATTTTTATGTTAGGGTTAATGGTTTAATTTATGCATAATTTTAGCTATGTTCTTTTATAGTTTATATATAAAATATATATTTGGTAAGTTTTTTGTGGATGAAATGCCTTTGTATTGCTTAGGCTGTCCAACACAATGACATTTATGATTTTAAGTTTACTACATTTATTAAAAGCATTTTATTCTACTACATTTACGTGTTAGTTAATATTACTTTTATAGAGGAGGCAGAAATGATGATAGAAAAGAAGAAATGCACTTTTGAGCTCCAAAAGTGCCAAACAAAGAGGAACACAGTTTAACGTCATGTCTCAGGACATTACATTCTTTTTAATGTTCACTATCATGTTTTAATTTTTTTTATTAGTTTTACTCTACAGTTTTTACTAGTATTTTATAGCTATTGATTATTTTTTAAAGTTTAAACTTAGTTAAACTCTATATGAAACTATACACTGCTATTTTATGTTAGGGGATAATGGATTTATTTATGCATATATTAAGCTATGTTCTTTTTTAGTTTATGTTTTTATGGATGAAATACCATTGTATTGCTTAGGCTGTCCAACACAATGACATTTATGATTTTAAGGTTACTACATTTATTAAAAGCATTTTATTCTACTACATTTATGTTTTAGTTAATATTACTTTTATAAAGGAGGCAGAAATGATGATAGAAAAGAAGAAATGCACTTTTGAGCTCCAAAAGTGCCAAACAAAGAGGGGCACAGTTTAACGTCATGTCTCAGGACATTACATTCTTTTTAATGTTCACTATCATGTTAAAATTATTTTTATTAGTTTTAATCTACAGTTTTTACTAGTATTTTATAGATGTTTAATTACTTTATTTAAGTTTAAACTTTGTTAAACTCTATATGAAACTATACACTGCTATTTTTATGTTAGGGTTAATGGTTTAATTTATGCATAATTTAAGCTATGTTCTTTTTTAGTTTATGTATTAAATATATATTTGGTAAGGTTTTTATGGATGAAATGCCATTGTGTTGCTTAGGCTGTCCAACACAATGACATTTATGATTTTAAGTTTACTACATTTATTAAAAGCATTTTATTCTACTACATTTACGTGTTAGTTAATATTACTTTTAGAAAGGAGGCAGAAATGATGATAGAAAAGAAGAAATGCACTCCTGAGCTCCAAAAGTGCCAAACAAAGAGGGGCACAGTTTAACGTCATGTCTCAGGACATTACATTCTTTTTAATGTTCACTATCATGTTTTAATTTTTTTTATTAGTTTTAATCTACAGTTTTTACTAGTATTTTATAGCTATTTGATTATTTTTTAAAGTTTAAACTTAGTTAAACTCTATATGAAGCTATACACTGCTATTTTATGTTAGAGGAGAATGGATTTATTTATGCATCTATTAAGCTATGTTCTTTTTTAGTTTATGTTTTTATGGATGAAATACCATTGTATTGCTTAGGCTGTCCAACACAATGACATTTATGATTTTAAGTTGACTACATTTATTTAAAGCATTTTATTCTACTACATTTACGTGTTAGTTAATATTACTTTTATAGAGGAGGCAGAAATGATGATAGAAAAGAAGAAATGCACTTTTGAGCTCCATAAGTGCCAAACAAAGAGGAGCACAGTTTAACGTCATGTCTCAGGACAATACATTCTTTTTAATGTTCACTATTATGTTTAAATTATTTTTATTAGTTTAACTCTGCAGTTTTTACTAGTATTTTATAGCTATTTGATTATTTTTTAAAGTTGAAACTTAGTTAAACTCTATATGAAACTATACACTGCTATTTTATGTTAGGGGAGAATGGATTTATTTATGCATATATTAAGCTATGTTTTTTTTTTGTTTATGTTTTTATGGATGAAATACCATTGTATTGCTTAGGCTGTCCAATACAATGACATTTATGATTTTAAGTTTACTACATTTATTAAAAGCATTTTATTCTACTTCATTTACGTGTTAGTTAATTTTACTTTTATAGAGGAGGCAGAAATGATGATAGAAAAGAAGAAATGCACTTTTGAGCTCCAAAAGTGCAAAAACAAAGAGGAGCACAGTTTAACGTCATGTCTCAGGACAATACATTCTTTTTAATGTTCACTATTATGTTTAAATTATTTTTATTAGTTTTACTCTACAGTTTTTACTAGTATTTTATAGCTATTTGATTATTTTTTAAAGTTTAAACTTAGTTAAACTCTATATGAAACTATACACTGCTATTTTTATGTTAGGGTTAATGGTTTAATTTATGCATAATTTTAGCTATGTTCTTTTATAGTTTATATATAAAATATATATTTGGTAAGTTTTTTGTGGATGAAATGCCTTTGTATTGCTTAGGCTGTCCAACACAATGACATTTATGATTTTAAGTTTACTACATTTATTAAAAGCATTTTATTCTACTACATTTACGTGTTAGTTAATATTACTTTTATAGAGGAGGCAGAAATGATGATAGAAAAGAAGAAATGCACTTTTGAGCTCCAAAAGTGCCAAACAAAGAGGAACACAGTTTAACGTCATGTCTCAGGACATTACATTCTTTTTAATGTTCACTATCATGTTTTAATTTTTTTTATTAGTTTTACTCTACAGTTTTTACTAGTATTTTATAGCTATTGATTATTTTTTAAAGTTTAAACTTAGTTAAACTCTATATGAAACTATACACTGCTATTTTATGTTAGGGGATAATGGATTTATTTATGCATATATTAAGCTATGTTCTTTTTTAGTTTATGTTTTTATGGATGAAATACCATTGTATTGCTTAGGCTGTCCAACACAATGACATTTATGATTTTAAGGTTACTACATTTATTAAAAGCATTTTATTCTACTACATTTATGTTTTAGTTAATATTACTTTTATAAAGGAGGCAGAAATGATGATAGAAAAGAAGAAATGCACTTTTGAGCTCCAAAAGTGCCAAACAAAGAGGGGCACAGTTTAACGTCATGTCTCAGGACATTACATTCTTTTTAATGTTCACTATCATGTTAAAATTATTTTTATTAGTTTTAATCTACAGTTTTTACTAGTATTTTATAGATGTTTAATTACTTTATTTAAGTTTAAACTTTGTTAAACTCTATATGAAACTATACACTGCTATTTTTATGTTAGGGTTAATGGTTTAATTTATGCATAATTTAAGCTATGTTCTTTTTTAGTTTATGTATTAAATATATATTTGGTAAGGTTTTTATGGATGAAATGCCATTGTGTTGCTTAGGCTGTCAAACACAATGACATTTATGATTTTAAGTTGACTACATTTATTTAAAGCATTTTATTCTACTACATTTACGTGTTAGTTAATATTACTTTTATAGAGAAGGCAGAAATGATGATAGAAAAGAAGAAATGCACTTTTGAGCTCCAAAAGTGCCAAACAAAGAGGAGCACAGTTTAACGTCATGTCTCAGGACATTACATTCTTTTTAATGTTCACTATCATCTTTTAATTTTTTTTATTAGTTTTACTCTACAGTTTTTACTAGTATTTTATAGCTATTGATTATTTTTTTAAGTTTAAAATTAGTTAAACTCTATATGAAACCATACACTGCTATTTTATGTTAGGGGATAATGGATTTATTTATGCATATATTAAGCTATGTTCTTTTTTAGTTTATGTTTTTATGGATGAAATACCATTGTATTGCTTAGGCTGTCCAACACAATGACATTTATGATTTTAAGGTTACTACATTTATTAAAAGCATTTTATTCTACTACATTTACGTTTTAGTTAATATTACTTTTATAAAAGAGGCAGAAATGATGATAGAAAAGAAGAAATGCACTTTTGAGCTCCAAAAGTGCCAAACAAAGAGGGGCACAGTTTAACGTCATGTCTCAGGACATTACATTCTTTTTAATGTTCACTATCATGTTTAAATTATTTTTATTAGTTTTAATCTACAGTTTTTACTAGTATTTTATAGATGTTTAATTACTTTATTTAAGTTTAAACTTAGTTAAACTCTATATGAAACTATACACTGCTATTTTATGTTAGGGGAGAATGGATTTATTTATGCATATATTAAGCTATGTTCTTTTTTAGTTTATGTTTTTATGGATGAAATACCATTGTATTGCTTAGGCTGTCCAACACAATGACATTTATGATTTTAAGTTGACTACATTTATTTAAAGCATTTTATTCTACTACATTTACGTGTTAGTTAATATTACTTTTATAAAGGAGGCAGAAATGATGATAGAAAAGAAGAAATGCACTTTTGAGCTCCAAAAGTGCCAAACAAAGAGGGGCACAGTTTAACGTCATGTCTCAGGACATTACATTCTTTTTAATGTTCACTATCATGTTAAAATTATTTTTATTAGTTTTAATCTACAGTTTTTACTAGTATTTTATAGATGTTTAATTACTTTATTTAAGTTTAAACTTAGTTAAACTCTATATGAAACTATACACTGCTATTTTTATGTTAGGGTTAATGGTTTAATTTATGCATAATTTAAGCTATGTTCTTTTTTAGTTTATGTATTAAATATATATTTGGTAAGGTTTTTATGGATGAAATGCCATTGTGTTGCTTAGGCTGTCCAACACAATGACATTTATGATTTTAAGTTTACTATATTTATTAAAAGCATTTTATTCTACTACATTTACGTGTTAGTTAATATTACTTTTATAGAGGAGGCAGAAATGATGATAGAAAAGAAGAAATGCACTTTTGAGCTCCAAAAGTGCCAAACAAAGAGGAACACAGTTTAACGTCATGTCTCAGGACATTACAATCTTTTTTATGTTCACTATCATGTTTTAATTTTTTTTATTAGTTTTACTCTACAGTTTTTACTAGTATTTTATAGCTATTGATTATTTTTTTAAGTTTAAACTTAGTTAAACTCTATATGAAACTATACACTGCTATTTTATGTTAGGGGATAATGGATTTATTTATGCATATATTAAGCTATGTTCTTTTTTAGTTTATGTTTTTATGGATGAAATACCATTGTATTGCTTAGGCTGTCCAACACAATGACATTTATGATTTTAAGGTTACTACATTTATTAAAAGCATTTTATTCTACTACATTTATGTTTTAGTTAATATTACTTTTATAAAGGAGGCAGAAATGATGATAGAAAAGAAGAAATGCACTTTTGAGCTCCAAAAGTGCCAAACAAAGAGGGGCACAGTTTAACGTCATGTCTCAGGACATTACATTCTTTTTAATGTTCACTATCATGTTAAAATTATTTTTATTAGTTTTAATCTACAGTTTTTACTAGTATTTTATAGATGTTTAATTACTTTATTTAAGTTTAAACTTTGTTAAACTCTATATGAAACTATACACTGCTATTTTTATGTTAGGGTTAATGGTTTAATTTATGCATAATTTAAGCTATGTTCTTTTTTAGTTTATGTATTAAATATATATTTGGTAAGGTTTTTATGGATGAAATGCCATTGTGTTGCTTAGGCTGTCAAACACAATGACATTTATGATTTTAAGTTGACTACATTTATTTAAAGCATTTTATTCTACTACATTTACGTGTTAGTTAATATTACTTTTATAGAGAAGGCAGAAATGATGATAGAAAAGAAGAAATGCACTTTTGAGCTCCAAAAGTGCCAAACAAAGAGGAGCACAGTTTAACGTCATGTCTCAGGACATTACATTCTTTTTAATGTTCACTATCATCTTTTAATTTTTTTTATTAGTTTTACTCTACAGTTTTTACTAGTATTTTATAGCTATTGATTATTTTTTTAAGTTTAAAATTAGTTAAACTCTATATGAAACCATACACTGCTATTTTATGTTAGGGGATAATGGATTTATTTATGCATATATTAAGCTATGTTCTTTTTTAGTTTATGTTTTTATGGATGAAATACCATTGTATTGCTTAGGCTGTCCAACACAATGACATTTATGATTTTAAGGTTACTACATTTATTAAAAGCATTTTATTCTACTACATTTACGTTTTAGTTAATATTACTTTTATAAAAGAGGCAGAAATGATGATAGAAAAGAAGAAATGCACTTTTGAGCTCCAAAAGTGCCAAACAAAGAGGGGCACAGTTTAACGTCATGTCTCAGGACATTACATTCTTTTTAATGTTCACTATCATGTTTAAATTATTTTTATTAGTTTTAATCTACAGTTTTTACTAGTATTTTATAGATGTTTAATTACTTTATTTAAGTTTAAACTTAGTTAAACTCTATATGAAACTATACACTGCTATTTTATGTTAGGGGAGAATGGATTTATTTATGCATATATTAAGCTATGTTCTTTTTTAGTTTATGTTTTTATGGATGAAATACCATTGTATTGCTTAGGCTGTCCAACACAATGACATTTATGATTTTAAGTTGACTACATTTATTTAAAGCATTTTATTCTACTACATTTACGTGTTAGTTAATATTACTTTTATAAAGGAGGCAGAAATGATGATAGAAAAGAAGAAATGCACTTTTGAGCTCCAAAAGTGCCAAACAAAGAGGGGCACAGTTTAACGTCATGTCTCAGGACATTACATTCTTTTTAATGTTCACTATCATGTTAAAATTATTTTTATTAGTTTTAATCTACAGTTTTTACTAGTATTTTATAGATGTTTAATTACTTTATTTAAGTTTAAACTTAGTTAAACTCTATATGAAACTATACACTGCTATTTTTATGTTAGGGTTAATGGTTTAATTTATGCATAATTTAAGCTATGTTCTTTTTTAGTTTATGTATTAAATATATATTTGGTAAGGTTTTTATGGATGAAATGCCATTGTGTTGCTTAGGCTGTCCAACACAATGACATTTATGATTTTAAGTTTACTATATTTATTAAAAGCATTTTATTCTACTACATTTACGTGTTAGTTAATATTACTTTTATAGAGGAGGCAGAAATGATGATAGAAAAGAAGAAATGCCCTTTTGAGCTCCAAAAGTGCCAAACAAAGAGGAACACAGTTTAACGTCATGTCTCAGGACATTACAATCTTTTTTATGTTCACTATCATGTTTTAATTTTTTTTATTAGTTTTACTCTACAGTTTTTACTAGTATTTTATAGCTATTGATTATTTTTTTAAGTTTAAAATTAGTTAAACTCTATATGAAACCATACACTGCTATTTTATGTTAGGGGATAATGGATTTATTTATGCATATATTAAGCTATGTTCTTTTTTAGTTTATGTATTAAATATATATTTGGTAAGGTTTTTATGGATGAAATGCCATTGTGTTGCTTAGGCTGTCAAACACAATGACATTTATGATTTTAAGTTGACTACATTTATTAAAAGCATTTTATTCTACTACATTTACGTGTTAGTTAATATTACTTTTATAGAGAAGGCAGAAATGATGATAGAAAAGAAGAAATGCACTTTTGAGCTCCAAAAGTGCCAAACAAAGAGGAGCACAGTTTAACGTCATGTCTCAGGACATTACATTCTTTTTAATGTTCACTATCATGTTTAAATTATTTTTATTAGTTTTAATCTACAGTTTTTACTAGTATTTTATAGATGTTTAATTACTTTATTTAAGTTTAAACTTAGTTAAACTCTATATGAAACTATACACTGCTATTTTATGTTAGGGGAGAATGGATTTATTTATGCATATATTAAGCTATGTTCTTTTTTAGTTTATGTTTTTATGGATGAAATACCATTGTATTGCTTAGGCTGTCCAACACAATGACATTTATGATTTTAAGGTTACTACATTTATTAAAAAGCATTTTATTCTACTACATTTAGGTTTTAGTTAATATTACTTTTATAAAGGAGGCAGAAATGATGATAGAAAAGAAGAAATGCACTTTTGAGCTCCAAAAGTGCCAAACAAAGAGGGGCACAGTTTAACGTCATGTCTCAGGACATTACATTCTTTTTAATGTTCACTATCATGTTAAAATTATTTTTATTAGTTTTAATCTACAGTTTTTACTAGTATTTTATAGATGTTTAATTACTTTATTTAAGTTTAAACTTTGTTAAACTCTATATGAAACTATACACTGCTATTTTTATGTTAGGGTTAATGGTTTAATTTATGCATAATTTAAGCTATGTTCTTTTTTAGTTTATGTATTAAATATATATTTGGTAAGGTTTTTATGGATGAAATGCCATTGTGTTGCTTAGGCTGTCAAACACAATGACATTTATGATTTTAAGTTGACTACATTTATTTAAAGCATTTTATTCTACTACATTTACGTGTTAGTTAATATTACTTTTATAGAGAAGGCAGAAATGATGATAGAAAAGAAGAAATGCACTTTTGAGCTCCAAAAGTGCCAAACAAAGAGGAGCACAGTTTAACGTCATGTCTCAGGACATTACATTCTTTTTAATGTTCACTATCATCTTTTAATTTTTTTTATTAGTTTTACTCTACAGTTTTTACTAGTATTTTATAGCTATTGATTATTTTTTTAAGTTTAAAATTAGTTAAACTCTATATGAAACCATACACTGCTATTTTATGTTAGGGGATAATGGATTTATTTATGCATATATTAAGCTATGTTCTTTTTTAGTTTATGTTTTTATGGATGAAATACCATTGTATTGCTTAGGCTGTCCAACACAATGACATTTATGATTTTAAGGTTACTACATTTATTAAAAGCATTTTATTCTACTACATTTACGTTTTAGTTAATATTACTTTTATAAAAGAGGCAGAAATGATGATAGAAAAGAAGAAATGCACTTTTGAGCTCCAAAAGTGCCAAACAAAGAGGGGCACAGTTTAACGTCATGTCTCAGGACATTACATTCTTTTTAATGTTCACTATCATGTTTAAATTATTTTTATTAGTTTTAATCTACAGTTTTTACTAGTATTTTATAGATGTTTAATTACTTTATTTAAGTTTAAACTTAGTTAAACTCTATATGAAACTATACACTGCTATTTTATGTTAGGGGAGAATGGATTTATTTATGCATATATTAAGCTATGTTCTTTTTTAGTTTATGTTTTTATGGATGAAATACCATTGTATTGCATAGGCTGTCCAACACAATGACATTTATGATTTTAAGTTGACTACATTTATTTAAAGCATTTTATTCTACTACATTTACGTGTTAGTTAATATTACTTTTATAAAGGAGGCAGAAATGATGATAGAAAAGAAGAAATGCACTTTTGAGCTCCAAAAGTGCCAAACAAAGAGGGGCACAGTTTAACGTCATGTCTCAGGACATTACATTCTTTTTAATGTTCACTATCATGTTAAAATTATTTTTATTAGTTTTAATCTACAGTTTTTACTAGTATTTTATAGATGTTTAATTACTTTATTTAAGTTTAAACTTAGTTAAACTCTATATGAAACTATACACTGCTATTTTTATGTTAGGGTTAATGGTTTAATTTATGCATAATTTAAGCTATGTTCTTTTTTAGTTTATGTATTAAATATATATTTGGTAAGGTTTTTATGGATGAAATGCCATTGTGTTGCTTAGGCTGTCAAACACAATGACATTTATGATTTTAAGTTGACTACATTTATTTAAAGCATTTTATTCTACTACATTTACGTGTTAGTTAATATTACTTTTATAGAGAAGGCAGAAATGATGATAGAAAAGAAGAAATGCACTTTTGAGCTCCAAAAGTGCCAAACAAAGAGGAGCACAGTTTAACGTCATGTCTCAGGACATTACATTCTTTTTAATGTTCACTATCATCTTTTAATTTTTTTTATTAGTTTTACTCTACAGTTTTTACTAGTATTTTATAGCTATTGATTATTTTTTTAAGTTTAAACTTAGTTAAACTCTATATGAAACTATACACTGCTATTTTATGTTAGGGGATAATGGATTTATTTATGCATATATTAAGCTATGTTCTTTTTTAGTTTATGTTTTTATGGATGAAATACCATTGTATTGCTTAGGCTGTCCAACACAATGACATTTATGATTTTAAGGTTACTACATTTATTAAAAGCATTTTATTCTACTACATTTATGTTTTAGTTAATATTACTTTTATAAAGGAGGCAGAAATGATGATAGAAAAGAAGAAATGCACTTTTGAGCTCCAAAAGTGCCAAACAAAGAGGGGCACAGTTTAACGTCATGTCTCAGGACATTACATTCTTTTTAATGTTCACTATCATGTTAAAATTATTTTTATTAGTTTTAATCTACAGTTTTTACTAGTATTTTATAGATGTTTAATTACTTTATTTAAGTTTAAACTTTGTTAAACTCTATATGAAACTATACACTGCTATTTTTATGTTAGGGTTAATGGTTTAATTTATGCATAATTTAAGCTATGTTCTTTTTTAGTTTATGTATTAAATATATATTTGGTAAGGTTTTTATGGATGAAATGCCATTGTGTTGCTTAGGCTGTCAAACACAATGACATTTATGATTTTAAGTTGACTACATTTATTTAAAGCATTTTATTCTACTACATTTACGTGTTAGTTAATATTACTTTTATAGAGAAGGCAGAAATGATGATAGAAAAGAAGAAATGCACTTTTGAGCTCCAAAAGTGCCAAACAAAGAGGAGCACAGTTTAACGTCATGTCTCAGGACATTACATTCTTTTTAATGTTCACTATCATCTTTTAATTTTTTTTATTAGTTTTACTCTACAGTTTTTACTAGTATTTTATAGCTATTGATTATTTTTTTAAGTTTAAAATTAGTTAAACTCTATATGAAACCATACACTGCTATTTTATGTTAGGGGATAATGGATTTATTTATGCATATATTAAGCTATGTTCTTTTTTAGTTTATGTTTTTATGGATGAAATACCATTGTATTGCTTAGGCTGTCCAACACAATGACATTTATGATTTTAAGGTTACTACATTTATTAAAAGCATTTTATTCTACTACATTTACGTTTTAGTTAATATTACTTTTATAAAAGAGGCAGAAATGATGATAGAAAAGAAGAAATGCACTTTTGAGCTCCAAAAGTGCCAAACAAAGAGGGGCACAGTTTAACGTCATGTCTCAGGACATTACATTCTTTTTAATGTTCACTATCATGTTTAAATTATTTTTATTAGTTTTAATCTACAGTTTTTACTAGTATTTTATAGATGTTTAATTACTTTATTTAAGTTTAAACTTAGTTAAACTCTATATGAAACTATACACTGCTATTTTATGTTAGGGGAGAATGGATTTATTTATGCATATATTAAGCTATGTTCTTTTTTAGTTTATGTTTTTATGGATGAAATACCATTGTATTGCTTAGGCTGTCCAACACAATGACATTTATGATTTTAAGTTGACTACATTTATTTAAAGCATTTTATTCTACTACATTTACGTGTTAGTTAATATTACTTTTATAAAGGAGGCAGAAATGATGATAGAAAAGAAGAAATGCACTTTTGAGCTCCAAAAGTGCCAAACAAAGAGGGGCACAGTTTAACGTCATGTCTCAGGACATTACATTCTTTTTAATGTTCACTATCATGTTAAAATTATTTTTATTAGTTTTAATCTACAGTTTTTACTAGTATTTTATAGATGTTTAATTACTTTATTTAAGTTTAAACTTAGTTAAACTCTATATGAAACTATACACTGCTATTTTTATGTTAGGGTTAATGGTTTAATTTATGCATAATTTAAGCTATGTTCTTTTTTAGTTTATGTATTAAATATATATTTGGTAAGGTTTTTATGGATGAAATGCCATTGTGTTGCTTAGGCTGTCCAACACAATGACATTTATGATTTTAAGTTTACTATATTTATTAAAAGCATTTTATTCTACTACATTTACGTGTTAGTTAATATTACTTTTATAGAGGAGGCAGAAATGATGATAGAAAAGAAGAAATGCCCTTTTGAGCTCCAAAAGTGCCAAACAAAGAGGAACACAGTTTAACGTCATGTCTCAGGACATTACAATCTTTTTTATGTTCACTATCATGTTTTAATTTTTTTTATTAGTTTTACTCTACAGTTTTTACTAGTATTTTATAGCTATTGATTATTTTTTTAAGTTTAAAATTAGTTAAACTCTATATGAAACCATACACTGCTATTTTATGTTAGGGGATAATGGATTTATTTATGCATATATTAAGCTATGTTCTTTTTTAGTTTATGTATTAAATATATATTTGGTAAGGTTTTTATGGATGAAATGCCATTGTGTTGCTTAGGCTGTCAAACACAATGACATTTATGATTTTAAGTTGACTACATTTATTAAAAGCATTTTATTCTACTACATTTACGTGTTAGTTAATATTACTTTTATAGAGAAGGCAGAAATGATGATAGAAAAGAAGAAATGCACTTTTGAGCTCCAAAAGTGCCAAACAAAGAGGAGCACAGTTTAACGTCATGTCTCAGGACATTACATTCTTTTTAATGTTCACTATCATGTTTAAATTATTTTTATTAGTTTTAATCTACAGTTTTTACTAGTATTTTATAGATGTTTAATTACTTTATTTAAGTTTAAACTTAGTTAAACTCTATATGAAACTATACACTGCTATTTTATGTTAGGGGAGAATGGATTTATTTATGCATATATTAAGCTATGTTCTTTTTTAGTTTATGTTTTTATGGATGAAATACCATTGTATTGCTTAGGCTGTCCAACACAATGACATTTATGATTTTAAGGTTACTACATTTATTAAAAAGCATTTTATTCTACTACATTTAGGTTTTAGTTAATATTACTTTTATAAAGGAGGCAGAAATGATGATAGAAAAGAAGAAATGCACTTTTGAGCTCCAAAAGTGCCAAACAAAGAGGGGCACAGTTTAACGTCATGTCTCAGGACATTACATTCTTTTTAATGTTCACTATCATGTTAAAATTATTTTTATTAGTTTTAATCTACAGTTTTTACTAGTATTTTATAGATGTTTAATTACTTTATTTAAGTTTAAACTTTGTTAAACTCTATATGAAACTATACACTGCTATTTTTATGTTAGGGTTAATGGTTTAATTTATGCATAATTTAAGCTATGTTCTTTTTTAGTTTATGTATTAAATATATATTTGGTAAGGTTTTTATGGATGAAATGCCATTGTGTTGCTTAGGCTGTCAAACACAATGACATTTATGATTTTAAGTTGACTACATTTATTTAAAGCATTTTATTCTACTACATTTACGTGTTAGTTAATATTACTTTTATAGAGAAGGCAGAAATGATGATAGAAAAGAAGAAATGCACTTTTGAGCTCCAAAAGTGCCAAACAAAGAGGAGCACAGTTTAACGTCATGTCTCAGGACATTACATTCTTTTTAATGTTCACTATCATCTTTTAATTTTTTTTATTAGTTTTACTCTACAGTTTTTACTAGTATTTTATAGCTATTGATTATTTTTTTAAGTTTAAAATTAGTTAAACTCTATATGAAACCATACACTGCTATTTTATGTTAGGGGATAATGGATTTATTTATGCATATATTAAGCTATGTTCTTTTTTAGTTTATGTTTTTATGGATGAAATACCATTGTATTGCTTAGGCTGTCCAACACAATGACATTTATGATTTTAAGGTTACTACATTTATTAAAAGCATTTTATTCTACTACATTTACGTTTTAGTTAATATTACTTTTATAAAAGAGGCAGAAATGATGATAGAAAAGAAGAAATGCACTTTTGAGCTCCAAAAGTGCCAAACAAAGAGGGGCACAGTTTAACGTCATGTCTCAGGACATTACATTCTTTTTAATGTTCACTATCATGTTTAAATTATTTTTATTAGTTTTAATCTACAGTTTTTACTAGTATTTTATAGATGTTTAATTACTTTATTTAAGTTTAAACTTAGTTAAACTCTATATGAAACTATACACTGCTATTTTATGTTAGGGGAGAATGGATTTATTTATGCATATATTAAGCTATGTTCTTTTTTAGTTTATGTTTTTATGGATGAAATACCATTGTATTGCTTAGGCTGTCCAACACAATGACATTTATGATTTTAAGTTGACTACATTTATTTAAAGCATTTTATTCTACTACATTTACGTGTTAGTTAATATTACTTTTATAAAGGAGGCAGAAATGATGATAGAAAAGAAGAAATGCACTTTTGAGCTCCAAAAGTGCCAAACAAAGAGGGGCACAGTTTAACGTCATGTCTCAGGACATTACATTCTTTTTAATGTTCACTATCATGTTAAAATTATTTTTATTAGTTTTAATCTACAGTTTTTACTAGTATTTTATAGATGTTTAATTACTTTATTTAAGTTTAAACTTAGTTAAACTCTATATGAAACTATACACTGCTATTTTTATGTTAGGGTTAATGGTTTAATTTATGCATAATTTAAGCTATGTTGTTTTTTAGTTTATGTATTAAATATATATTTGGTAAGGTTTTTATGGATGAAATGCCATTGTGTTGCTTAGGCTGTCCAACACAATGACATTTATGATTTTAAGTTTACTATATTTATTAAAAGCATTTTATTCTACTACATTTACGTGTTAGTTAATATTACTTTTATAGAGGAGGCAGAAATGATGATAGAAAAGAAGAAATGCACTTTTGAGCTCCAAAAGTGCCAAACAAAGAGGAACACAGTTTAACGTCATGTCTCAGGACATTACAATCTTTTTTATGTTCACTATCATGTTTTAATTTTTTTTATTAGTTTTACTCTACAGTTTTTACTAGTATTTTATAGCTATTGATTATTTTTTTAAGTTTAAAATTAGTTAAACTCTATATGAAACCATACACTGCTATTTTATGTTAGGGGATAATGGATTTATTTATGCATATATTAAGCTATGTTCTTTTTTAGTTTATGTTTTTATGGATGAAATACCATTGTATTGCTTAGGCTGTCCAACACAATGACATTTATGATTTTAAGGTTACTACATTTATTAAAAGCATTTTATTCTACTACATTTAGGTTTTAGTTAATATTACTTTTATAAAGGAGGCAGAAATGATGATAGAAAAGAAGAAATGCACTTTTGAGCTCCAAAAGTGCCAAACAAAGAGGGGCACAGTTTAACGTCATGTCTCAGGACATTACATTCTTTTTAATGTTCACTATCATGTTAAAATTATTTTTATTAGTTTTAATCTACAGTTTTTACTAGTATTTTATAGATGTTTAATTACTTTATTTAAGTTTAAACTTAGTTAAACTCTATATGAAACTATACACTGCTATTTTTATGTTAGGGTTAATGGTTTAATTTATGCATAATTTAAGCTATGTTCTTTTTTAGTTTATGTATTAAATATATATTTGGTAAGGTTTTTATGGATGAAATGCCATTGTGTTGCTTAGGCTGTCCAACACAATGACATTTATGATTTTAAGTTTACTATATTTATTAAAAGCATTTTATTCTACTACATTTACGTGTTAGTTAATATTACTTTTATAGAGGAGGCAGAAATGATGATAGAAAAGAAGAAATGCACTTTTGAGCTCCAAAAGTGCCAAACAAAGAGGAACACAGTTTAACGTCATGTCTCAGGACATTACAATCTTTTTTATGTTCACTATCATGTTTTAATTTTTTTTATTAGTTTTACTCTACAGTTTTTACTAGTATTTTATAGCTATTGATTATTTTTTTAAGTTTAAAATTAGTTAAACTCTATATGAAACCATACACTGCTATTTTATGTTAGGGGATAATGGATTTATTTATGCATATATTAAGCTATGTTCTTTTTTAGTTTATGTTTTTATGGATGAAATACCATTGTATTGCTTAGGCTGTCCAACACAATGACATTTATGATTTTAAGGTTACTACATTTATTAAAAAGCATTTTATTCTACTACATTTAGGTTTTAGTTAATATTACTTTTATAAAGGAGGCAGAAATGATGATAGAAAAGAAGAAATGCACTTTTGAGCTCCAAAAGTGCCAAACAAAGAGGGGCACAGTTTAACGTCATGTCTCAGGACATTACATTCTTTTTAATGTTCACTATCATGTTAAAATTATTTTTATTAGTTTTAATCTACAGTTTTTACTAGTATTTTATAGATGTTTAATTACTTTATTTAAGTTTAAACTTAGTTAAACTCTATATGAAACTATACACTGCTATTTTTATGTTAGGGTTAATGGTTTAATTTATGCATAATTTAAGCTATGTTCTTTTTTAGTTTATGTATTAAATATATATTTGGTAAGGTTTTTATGGATGAAATGCCATTGTGTTGCTTAGGCTGTCCAACACAATGACATTTATGATTTTAAGTTTACTATATTTATTAAAAGCATTTTATTCTACTACATTTACGTGTTAGTTAATATTACTTTTAAAGAGGAGGCAGAAATGATGATAGAAAAGAAGAAATGCACTTTTGAGCTCCAAAAGTGCCAAACAAAGAGGAGCACAGTTTAACGTCATGTCTCAGGACATTACAATCTTTTTTATGTTCACTATCATGTTTTAATTTTTTTTATTAGTTTTACTCTACAGTTTTTACTAGTATTTTATAGCTATTGATTATTTTTTTAAGTTTAAAATTAGTTAAACTCTATATGAAACCATACACTGCTATTTTATGTTAGGGGATAATGGATTTATTTATGCATATATTAAGCTATGTTCTTTTTTAGTTTATGTTTTTATGGATGAAATACCATTGTATTGCTTAGGCTGTCCAACACAATGACATTTATGATTTTAAGGTTACTACATTTATTAAAAGCATTTTATTCTACTACATTTAGGTTTTAGTTAATATTACTTTTATAAAGGAGGCAGAAATGATGATAGAAAAGAAGAAATGCACTTTTGAGCTCCAAAAGTGCCAAACAAAGAGGGGCACAGTTTAACGTCATGTCTCAGGACATTACATTCTTTTTAATGTTCACTATCATGTTTAAATTATTTTTATTAGTTTTAATCTACAGTTTTTACTAGTATTTTATAGATGTTTAATTACTTTATTTAAGTTTAAACTTAGTTAAACTCTATATGAAACTATACACTGCTATTTTATGTTAGGGGAGAATGGATTTATTTATGCATATATTAAGCTATGTTCTTTTTTAGTTTATGTTTTTATGGATGAAATACCATTGTATTGCTTAGGCTGTCCAACACAATGACATTTATGATTTTAAGGTTACTACATTTATTAAAAAGCATTTTATTCTACTACATTTAGGTTTTAGTTAATATTACTTTTATAAAGGAGGCAGAAATGATGATAGAAAAGAAGAAATGCACTTTTGAGCTCCAAAAGTGCCAAACAAAGAGGGGCACAGTTTAACGTCATGTCTCAGGACATTACATTCTTTTTAATGTTCACTATCATGTTAAAATTATTTTTATTAGTTTTAATCTACAGTTTTTACTAGTATTTTATAGATGTTTAATTACTTTATTTAAGTTTAAACTTTGTTAAACTCTATATGAAACTATACACTGCTATTTTTATGTTAGGGTTAATGGTTTAATTTATGCATAATTTAAGCTATGTTCTTTTTTAGTTTATGTATTAAATATATATTTGGTAAGGTTTTTATGGATGAAATGCCATTGTGTTGCTTAGGCTGTCAAACACAATGACATTTATGATTTTAAGTTGACTACATTTATTAAAAGCATTTTATTCTACTACATTTACGTGTTAGTTAATATTACTTTTATAGAGAAGGCAGAAATGATGATAGAAAAGAAGAAATGCACTTTTGAGCTCCAAAAGTGCCAAACAAAGAGGAACACAGTTTAACGTCATGTCTCAGGACATTACAATCTTTTTTATGTTCACTATCATGTTTTAATTTTTTTTATTAGTTTTACTCTACAGTTTTTACTAGTATTTTATAGCTATTGATTATTTTTTTAAGTTTAAAATTAGTTAAACTCTATATGAAACCATACACTGCTATTTTATGTTAGGGGATAATGGATTTATTTATGCATATATTAAGCTATGTTCTTTTTTAGTTTATGTTTTTATGGATGAAATACCATTGTATTGCTTAGGCTGTCCAACACAATGACATTTATGATTTTAAGGTTACTACATTTATTAAAAGCATTTTATTCTACTACATTTAGGTTTTAGTTAATATTACTTTTATAAAGGAGGCAGAAATGATGATAGAAAAGAAGAAATGCACTTTTGAGCTCCAAAAGTGCCAAACAAAGAGGGGCACAGTTTAACGTCATGTCTCAGGACATTACATTCTTTTTAATGTTCACTATCATGTTTAAATTATTTTTATTAGTTTTAATCTACAGTTTTTACTAGTATTTTATAGATGTTTAATTACTTTATTTAAGTTTAAACTTAGTTAAACTCTATATGAAACTATACACTGCTATTTTATGTTAGGGGAGAATGGATTTATTTATGCATATATTAAGCTATGTTCTTTTTTAGTTTATGTTTTTATGGATGAAATACCATTGTATTGCTTAGGCTGTCCAACACAATGACATTTATGATTTTAAGGTTACTACATTTATTAAAAAGCATTTTATTCTACTACATTTAGGTTTTAGTTAATATTACTTTTATAAAGGAGGCAGAAATGATGATAGAAAAGAAGAAATGCACTTTTGAGCTCCAAAAGTGCCAAACAAAGAGGGGCACAGTTTAACGTCATGTCTCAGGACATTACATTCTTTTTAATGTTCACTATCATGTTAAAATTATTTTTATTAGTTTTAATCTACAGTTTTTACTAGTATTTTATAGATGTTTAATTACTTTATTTAAGTTTAAACTTTGTTAAACTCTATATGAAACTATACACTGCTATTTTTATGTTAGGGTTAATGGTTTAATTTATGCATAATTTAAGCTATGTTCTTTTTTAGTTTATGTATTAAATATATATTTGGTAAGGTTTTTATGGATGAAATGCCATTGTGTTGCTTAGGCTGTCAAACACAATGACATTTATGATTTTAAGTTGACTACATTTATTAAAAGCATTTTATTCTACTACATTTACGTGTTAGTTAATATTACTTTTATAGAGAAGGCAGAAATGATGATAGAAAAGAAGAAATGCACTTTTGAGCTCCAAAAGTGCCAAACAAAGAGGAGCACAGTTTAACGTCATGTCTCAGGACATTACATTCTTTTTAATGTTCACTATCATGTTTAAATTATTTTTATTAGTTTTAATCTACAGTTTTTACTAGTATTTTATAGATGTTTAATTACTTTATTTAAGTTTAAACTTAGTTAAACTCTATATGAAACTATACACTGCTATTTTATGTTAGGGGAGAATGGATTTATTTATGCATATATTAAGCTATGTTCTTTTTTAGTTTATGTTTTTATGGATGAAATGCCATTGTGTTGCTTAGGCTGTCCAACACAATGACATTTATGATTTTAAGTTTACTATATTTATTAAAAGCATTTTATTCTACTACATTTACGTGTTAGTTAATATTACTTTTAAAGAGGAGGCAGAAATGATGATAGAAAAGAAGAAATGCACTTTTGAGCTCCAAAAGTGCCAAACAAAGAGGAGCACAGTTTAACGTCATGTCTCAGGACATTACAATCTTTTTTATGTTCACTATCATGTTTTAATTTTTTTTATTAGTTTTACTCTACAGTTTTTACTAGTATTTTATAGCTATTGATTATTTTTTTAAGTTTAAAATTAGTTAAACTCTATATGAAACCATACACTGCTATTTTATGTTAGGGGATAATGGATTTATTTATGCATATATTAAGCTATGTTCTTTTTTAGTTTATGTTTTTATGGATGAAATACCATTGTATTGCTTAGGCTGTCCAACACAATGACATTTATGATTTTAAGGTTACTACATTTATTAAAAGCATTTTATTCTACTACATTTAGGTTTTAGTTAATATTACTTTTATAAAGGAGGCAGAAATGATGATAGAAAAGAAGAAATGCACTTTTGAGCTCCAAAAGTGCCAAACAAAGAGGGGCACAGTTTAACGTCATGTCTCAGGACATTACATTCTTTTTAATGTTCACTATCATGTTTAAATTATTTTTATTAGTTTTAATCTACAGTTTTTACTAGTATTTTATAGATGTTTAATTACTTTATTTAAGTTTAAACTTAGTTAAACTCTATATGAAACTATACACTGCTATTTTATGTTAGGGGAGAATGGATTTATTTATGCATATATTAAGCTATGTTCTTTTTTAGTTTATGTTTTTATGGATGAAATACCATTGTATTGCTTAGGCTGTCCAACACAATGACATTTATGATTTTAAGGTTACTACATTTATTAAAAAGCATTTTATTCTACTACATTTAGGTTTTAGTTAATATTACTTTTATAAAGGAGGCAGAAATGATGATAGAAAAGAAGAAATGCACTTTTGAGCTCCAAAAGTGCCAAACAAAGAGGGGCACAGTTTAACGTCATGTCTCAGGACATTACATTCTTTTTAATGTTCACTATCATGTTAAAATTATTTTTATTAGTTTTAATCTACAGTTTTTACTAGTATTTTATAGATGTTTAATTACTTTATTTAAGTTTAAACTTTGTTAAACTCTATATGAAACTATACACTGCTATTTTTATGTTAGGGTTAATGGTTTAATTTATGCATAATTTAAGCTATGTTCTTTTTTAGTTTATGTATTAAATATATATTTGGTAAGGTTTTTATGGATGAAATGCCATTGTGTTGCTTAGGCTGTCAAACACAATGACATTTATGATTTTAAGTTGACTACATTTATTAAAAGCATTTTATTCTACTACATTTACGTGTTAGTTAATATTACTTTTATAGAGAAGGCAGAAATGATGATAGAAAAGAAGAAATGCACTTTTGAGCTCCAAAAGTGCCAAACAAAGAGGAACACAGTTTAACGTCATGTCTCAGGACATTACAATCTTTTTTATGTTCACTATCATGTTTTAATTTTTTTTATTAGTTTTACTCTACAGTTTTTACTAGTATTTTATAGCTATTGATTATTTTTTTAAGTTTAAAATTAGTTAAACTCTATATGAAACCATACACTGCTATTTTATGTTAGGGGATAATGGATTTATTTATGCATATATTAAGCTATGTTCTTTTTTAGTTTATGTTTTTATGGATGAAATACCATTGTATTGCTTAGGCTGTCCAACACAATGACATTTATGATTTTAAGGTTACTACATTTATTAAAAGCATTTTATTCTACTACATTTAGGTTTTAGTTAATATTACTTTTATAAAGGAGGCAGAAATGATGATAGAAAAGAAGAAATGCACTTTTGAGCTCCAAAAGTGCCAAACAAAGAGGGGCACAGTTTAACGTCATGTCTCAGGACATTACATTCTTTTTAATGTTCACTATCATGTTTAAATTATTTTTATTAGTTTTAATCTACAGTTTTTACTAGTATTTTATAGATGTTTAATTACTTTATTTAAGTTTAAACTTAGTTAAACTCTATATGAAACTATACACTGCTATTTTATGTTAGGGGAGAATGGATTTATTTATGCATATATTAAGCTATGTTCTTTTTTAGTTTATGTTTTTATGGATGAAATACCATTGTATTGCTTAGGCTGTCCAACACAATGACATTTATGATTTTAAGGTTACTACATTTATTAAAAAGCATTTTATTCTACTACATTTAGGTTTTAGTTAATATTACTTTTATAAAGGAGGCAGAAATGATGATAGAAAAGAAGAAATGCACTTTTGAGCTCCAAAAGTGCCAAACAAAGAGGGGCACAGTTTAACGTCATGTCTCAGGACATTACATTCTTTTTAATGTTCACTATCATGTTAAAATTATTTTTATTAGTTTTAATCTACAGTTTTTACTAGTATTTTATAGATGTTTAATTACTTTATTTAAGTTTAAACTTTGTTAAACTCTATATGAAACTATACACTGCTATTTTTATGTTAGGGTTAATGGTTTAATTTATGCATAATTTAAGCTATGTTCTTTTTTAGTTTATGTATTAAATATATATTTGGTAAGGTTTTTATGGATGAAATGCCATTGTGTTGCTTAGGCTGTCAAACACAATGACATTTATGATTTTAAGTTGACTACATTTATTAAAAGCATTTTATTCTACTACATTTACGTGTTAGTTAATATTACTTTTATAGAGAAGGCAGAAATGATGATAGAAAAGAAGAAATGCACTTTTGAGCTCCAAAAGTGCCAAACAAAGAGGAGCACAGTTTAACGTCATGTCTCAGGACATTACATTCTTTTTAATGTTTACTATCATGTTTAAATTATTTTTATTAGTTTTAATCTACAGTTTTTACTAGTATTTTATAGATGTTTAATTACTTTATTTAAGTTTAAACTTAGTTAAACTCTATATGAAACTATACACTGCTATTTTATGTTAGGGGAGAATGGATTTATTTATGCATATATTAAGCTATGTTCTTTTTTAGTTTATGTTTTTATGGATGAAATACCATTGTATTGCTTAGGCTGTCCAACACAATGACATTTATGATTTTAAGGTTACTACATTTATTAAAAAGCATTTTATTCTACTACATTTAGGTTTTAGTTAATATTACTTTTATAAAGGAGGCAGAAATGATGATAGAAAAGAAGAAATGCACTTTTGAGCTCCAAAAGTGCCAAACAAAGAGGGGCACAGTTTAACGTCATGTCTCAGGACATTACATTCTTTTTAATGTTCACTATCATGTTAAAATTTTTTTTATTAGTTTTAATCTACAGTTTTTACTAGTATTTTATAGATGTTTAATTACTTTATTTAAGTTTAAACTTAGTTAAACTCTATATGAAACTATACACTGCTATTTTTATGTTAGGGTTAATGGTTTAATTTATGCATAATTTAAGCTATGTTCTTTTTTAGTTTATGTATTAAATATATATTTGGTAAGGTTTTTATGGATGAAATGCCATTGTGTTGCTTAGGCTGTCCAACACAATGACATTTATGATTTTAAGTTTACTATATTTATTAAAAGCATTTTATTCTACTACATTTACGTGTTAGTTAATATTACTTTTATAGAGGAGGCAGAAATGATGATAGAAAAGAAGAAATGCACTTTTGAGCTCCAAAAGTGCCAAACAAAGAGGAACACAGTTTAACGTCATGTCTCAGGACATTACAATCTTTTTTATGTTCACTATCATGTTTTAATTTTTTTTATTAGTTTTACTCTACAGTTTTTACTAGTATTTTATAGCTATTGATTATTTTTTTAAGTTTAAAATTAGTTAAACTCTATATGAAACCATACACTGCTATTTTATGTTAGGGGATAATGGATTTATTTATGCATATATTAAGCTATGTTCTTTTTTAGTTTATGTTTTTATGGATGAAATACCATTGTATTGCTTAGGCTGTCCAACACAATGACATTTATGATTTTAAGGTTTCTACATTTATTAAAAGCATTTTATTCTACTACATTTAGGTTTTAGTTAATATTACTTTTATAAAGGAGGCAGAAATGATGATAGAAAAGAAGAAATGCACTTTTGAGCTCCAAAAGTGCCAAACAAAGAGGGGCACAGTTTAACGTCATGTCTCAGGACATTACATTCTTTTTAATGTTCACTATCATGTTTAAATTATTTTTATTAGTTTTAATCTACAGTTTTTACTAGTATTTTATAGATGTTTAATTACTTTATTTAAGTTTAAACTTAGTTAAACTCTATATGAAACTATACACTGCTATTTTATGTTAGGGGAGAATGGATTTATTTATGCATATATTAAGCTATGTTCTTTTTTAGTTTATGTTTTTATGGATGAAATACCATTGTATTGCTTAGGCTGTCCAACACAATGACATTTATGATTTTAAGGTTACTACATTTATTAAAAAGCATTTTATTCTACTACATTTAGGTTTTAGTTAATATTACTTTTATAAAGGAGGCAGAAATGATGATAGAAAAGAAGAAATGCACTTTTGAGCTCCAAAAGTGCCAAACAAAGAGGGGCACAGTTTAACGTCATGTCTCAGGACATTACATTCTTTTTAATGTTCACTATCATGTTTAAATTATTTTTATTAGTTTTAATCTACAGTTTTTACTAGTATTTTATAGATGTTTAATTACTTTATTTAAGTTTAAACTTAGTTAAACTCTATATGAAACTATACACTGCTATTTTATGTTAGGGGAGAATGGATTTATTTATGCATATATTAAGCTATGTTCTTTTTTAGTTTATGTTTTCATGGATGAAATACCATTGTATTGCTTAGGCTGTCCAACACAATGACATTTATGATTTTAAGGTTACTACATTTATTAAAAGCATTTTATTCTACTACATTTACGTGTTAGTTAATATTACTTTTATAGAGGAGGCAGAAATGATGATAGAAAAGAAGAAATGCACTTTTGAGCTCCAAAAGTGCCAAACAAAGAGGAACACAGTTTAACGTCATGTCTCAGGACATTACAATCTTTTTTATGTTCACTATCATGTTTTAATTTTTTTTATTAGTTTTACTCTACAGTTTTTACTAGTATTTTATAGCTATTGATTATTTTTTTAAGTTTAAAATTAGTTAAACTCTATATGAAACCATACACTGCTATTTTATGTTAGGGGATAATGGATTTATTTATGCATATATTAAGCTATGTTCTTTTTTAGTTTATGTTTTTATGGATGAAATACCATTGTATTGCTTAGGCTGTCCAACACAATGACATTTATGATTTTAAGGTTACTACATTTATTAAAAGCATTTTATTCTACTACATTTAGGTTTTAGTTAATATTACTTTTATAAAGGAGGCAGAAATGATGATAGAAAAGAAGAAATGCACTTTTGAGCTCCAAAAGTGCCAAACAAAGAGGGGCACAGTTTAACGTCATGTCTCAGGACATTACATTCTTTTTAATGTTCACTATCATGTTTAAATTATTTTTATTAGTTTTAATCTACAGTTTTTACTAGTATTTTATAGATGTTTAATTACTTTATTTAAGTTTAAACTTAGTTAAACTCTATATGAAACTATACACTGCTATTTTATGTTAGGGGAGAATGGATTTATTTATGCATATATTAAGCTATGTTCTTTTTTAGTTTATGTTTTTATGGATGAAATACCATTGTATTGCTTAGGCTGTCCAACACAATGACATTTATGATTTTAAGGTTACTACATTTATTAAAAAGCATTTTATTCTACTACATTTAGGTTTTAGTTAATATTACTTTTATAAAGGAGGCTGAAATGATGATAGAAAAGAAGAAATGCACTTTTGAGCTCCAAAAGTGCCAAACAAAGAGGGGCACAGTTTAACGTCATGTCTCAGGACATTACATTCTTTTTAATGTTCACTATCATGTTAAAATTATTTTTATTAGTTTTAATCTACAGTTTTTACTAGTATTTTATAGATGTTTAATTACTTTATTTAAGTTTAAACTTAGTTAAACTCTATATGAAACTATACACTGCTATTTTTATGTTAGGGTTAATGGTTTAATTTATGCATAATTTAAGCTATGTTCTTTTTTAGTTTATGTATTAAATATATATTTGGTAAGGTTTTTATGGATGAAATGCCATTGTGTTGCTTAGGCTGTCAAACACAATGACATTTATGATTTTAAGTTGACTACATTTATTAAAAGCATTTTATTCTACTACATTTACGTGTTAGTTAATATTACTTTTATAGAGAAGGCAGAAATGATGATAGAAAAGAAGAAATGCACTTTTGAGCTCCAAAAGTGCCAAACAAAGAGGGGCACAGTTTAACGTCATGTCTCAGGACATTACATTCTTTTTAATGTTCACTATCATGTTTAAATTATTTTTATTAGTTTTAATCTACAGTTTTTACTAGTATTTTATAGATGTTTAATTACTTTATTTAAGTTTAAACTTAGTTAAACTCTATATGAAACTATACACTGCTATTTTATGTTAGGGGAGAATGGATTTATTTATGCATATATTAAGCTATGTTCTTTTTTAGTTTATGTTTTTATGGATGAAATACCATTGTATTGCTTAGGCTGTCCAACACAATGACATTTATGATTTTAAGGTTACTACATTTATTAAAAAGCATTTTATTCTACTACATTTAGGTTTTAGTTAATATTACTTTTATAAAGGAGGCAGAAATGATGATAGAAAAGAAGAAATGCACTTTTGAGCTCCAAAAGTGCCAAACAAAGAGGGGCACAGTTTAACGTCATGTCTCAGGACATTACATTCTTTTTAATGTTCACTATCATGTTAAAATTATTTTTATTAGTTTTAATCTACAGTTTTTACTAGTATTTTATAGATGTTTAATTACTTTATTTAAGTTTAAACTTAGTTAAACTCTATATGAAACTATACACTGCTATTTTTATGTTAGGGTTAATGGTTTAATTTATGCATAATTTAAGCTATGTTCTTTTTTAGTTTATGTATTAAATATATATTTGGTAAGGTTTTTATGGATGAAATGCCATTGTGTTGCTTAGGCTGTCAAACACAATGACATTTATGATTTTAAGTTGACTACATTTATTAAAAGCATTTTATTCTACTACATTTACGTGTTAGTTAATATTACTTTTATAGAGAAGGCAGAAATGATGATAGAAAAGAAGAAATGCACTTTTGAGCTCCAAAAGTGCCAAACAAAGAGGGGCACAGTTTAACGTCATGTCTCAGGACATTACATTCTTTTTAATGTTCACTATCATGTTAAAATTATTTTTATTAGTTTTAATCTACAGTTTTTACTAGTATTTTATAGATGTTTAATTACTTTATTTAAGTTTAAACTTTGTTAAACTCTATATGAAACTATACACTGCTATTTTTATGTTAGGGTTAATGGTTTAATTTATGCATAATTTAAGCTATGTTCTTTTTTAGTTTATGTTTTTATGGATGAAATACCATTGTATTGCTTAGGCTGTCCAACACAATGACATTTATGATTTTAAGGTTACTACATTTATTAAAAAGCATTTTATTCTACTACATTTAGGTTTTAGTTAATATTACTTTTATAAAGGAGGCAGAAATGATGATAGAAAAGAAGAAATGCACTTTTGAGCTCCAAAAGTGCCAAACAAAGAGGGGCACAGTTTAACGTCATGTCTCAGGACATTACATTCTTTTTAATGTTCACTATCATGTTAAAATTTTTTTTATTAGTTTTAATCTACAGTTTTTACTAGTATTTTATAGATGTTTAAATACTTTATTTAAGTTTAAACTTAGTTAAACTCTATATGAAACTATACACTGCTATTTTTATGTTAGGGTTAATGGTTTAATTTATGCATAATTTAAGCTATGTTCTTTTTTAGTTTATGTATTAAATATATATTTGGTAAGGTTTTTATGGATGAAATGCCATTGTGTTGCTTAGGCTGTCAAACACAATGACATTTATGATTTTAAGTTGACTACATTTATTAAAAGCATTTTATTCTACTACATTTACGTGTTAGTTAATATTACTTTTATAGAGAAGGCAGAAATGATGATAGAAAAGAAGAAATGCACTTTTGAGCTCCAAAAGTGCCAAACAAAGAGGAGCACAGTTAAACGTCATGTCTCAGGACATTACATTCTTTTTAATGTTCACTATCATGTTTAAATTATTTTTATTAGTTTTAATCTACAGTTTTTACTAGTATTTTATAGATGTTTAATTACTTTATTTAAGTTTAAACTTAGTTAAACTCTATATGAAACTATACACTGCTATTTTATGTTAGGGGAGAATGGATTTATTTATGCATATATTAAGCTATGTTCTTTTTTAGTTTATGTTTTTATGGATGAAATACCATTGTATTGCTTAGGCTGTCCAACACAATGACATTTATGATTTTAAGGTTACTACATTTATTAAAAAGCATTTTATTCTACTACATTTAGGTTTTAGTTAATATTACTTTTATAAAGGAGGCAGAAATGATGATAGAAAAGAAGAAATGCACTTTTGAGCTCCAAAAGTGCCAAACAAAGAGGGGCACAGTTTAACGTCATGTCTCAGGACATTACATTCTTTTTAATGTTCACTATCATGTTTAAATTATTTTTATTAGTTTTAATCTACAGTTTTTACTAGTATTTTATAGATGTTTAATTACTTTATTTAAGTTTAAACTTAGTTAAACTCTATATGAAACTATACACTGCTATTTTATGTTAGGGGAGAATGGATTTATTTATGCATATATTAAGCTATGTTCTTTTTTAGTTTATGTTTTCATGGATGAAATACCATTGTATTGCTTAGGCTGTCCAACACAATGACATTTATGATTTTAAGGTTACTACATTTATTAAAAGCATTTTATTCTACTACATTTACGTGTTAGTTAATATTACTTTTATAGAGGAGGCAGAAATGATGATAGAAAAGAAGAAATGCACTTTTGAGCTCCAAAAGTGCCAAACAAAGAGGAACACAGTTTAACGTCATGTCTCAGGACATTACAATCTTTTTTATGTTCACTATCATGTTTTAATTTTTTTTATTAGTTTTACTCTACAGTTTTTACTAGTATTTTATAGCTATTGATTATTTTTTTAAGTTTAAAATTAGTTAAACTCTATATGAAACCATACACTGCTATTTTATGTTAGGGGATAATGGATTTATTTATGCATATATTAAGCTATGTTCTTTTTTAGTTTATGTTTTTATGGATGAAATACCATTGTATTGCTTAGGCTGTCCAACACAATGACATTTATGATTTTAAGGTTACTACATTTATTAAAAGCATTTTATTCTACTACATTTAGGTTTTAGTTAATATTACTTTTATAAAGGAGGCAGAAATGATGATAGAAAAGAAGAAATGCACTTTTGAGCTCCAAAAGTGCCAAACAAAGAGGGGCACAGTTTAACGTCATGTCTCAGGACATTACATTCTTTTTAATGTTCACTATCATGTTTAAATTATTTTTATTAGTTTTAATCTACAGTTTTTACTAGTATTTTATAGATGTTTAATTACTTTATTTAAGTTTAAACTTAGTTAAACTCTATATGAAACTATACACTGCTATTTTATGTTAGGGGAGAATGGATTTATTTATGCATATATTAAGCTATGTTCTTTTTTAGTTTATGTTTTTATGGATGAAATACCATTGTATTGCTTAGGCTGTCCAACACAATGACATTTATGATTTTAAGGTTACTACATTTATTAAAAAGCATTTTATTCTACTACATTTAGGTTTTAGTTAATATTACTTTTATAAAGGAGGCAGAAATGATGATAGAAAAGAAGAAATGCACTTTTGAGCTCCAAAAGTGCCAAACAAAGAGGGGCACAGTTTAACGTCATGTCTCAGGACATTACATTCTTTTTAATGTTCACTATCATGTTAAAATTATTTTTATTAGTTTTAATCTACAGTTTTTACTAGTATTTTATAGATGTTTAATTACTTTATTTAAGTTTAAACTTAGTTAAACTCTATATGAAACTATACACTGCTATTTTTATGTTAGGGTTAATGGTTTAATTTATGCATAATTTAAGCTATGTTCTTTTTTAGTTTATGTATTAAATATATATTTGGTAAGGTTTTTATGGATGAAATGCCATTGTGTTGCTTAGGCTGTCAAACACAATGACATTTATGATTTTAAGTTGACTACATTTATTAAAAGCATTTTATTCTACTACATTTAGGTTTTAGTTAATATTACTTTTATAAAGGAGGCAGAAATGATGATAGAAAAGAAGAAATGCACTTTTGAGCTCCAAAAGTGCCAAACAAAGAGGGGCACAGTTTAACGTCATGTCTCAGGACATTACATTCTTTTTAATGTTCACTATCATGTTTAAATTATTTTTATTAGTTTTAATCTACAGTTTTTACTAGTATTTTATAGATGTTTAATTACTTTATTTAAGTTTAAACTTAGTTAAACTCTATATGAAACTATACACTGCTATTTTATGTTAGGGGAGAATGGATTTATTTATGCATATATTAAGCTATGTTCTTTTTTAGTTTATGTTTTTATGGATGAAATACCATTGTATTGCTTAGGCTGTCCAACACAATGACATTTATGATTTTAAGGTTACTACATTTATTAAAAAGCATTTTATTCTACTACATTTAGGTTTTAGTTAATATTACTTTTATAAAGGAGGCAGAAATGATGATAGAAAAGAAGAAATGCACTTTTGAGCTCCAAAAGTGCCAAACAAAGAGGGGCACAGTTTAACGTCATGTCTCAGGACATTACATTCTTTTTAATGTTCACTATCATGTTAAAATTATTTTTATTAGTTTTAATCTACAGTTTTTACTAGTATTTTATAGATGTTTAATTACTTTATTTAAGTTTAAACTTAGTTAAACTCTATATGAAACTATACACTGCTATTTTATGTTAGGGGAGAATGGATTTATTTATGCATATATTAAGCTATGTTCTTTTTTAGTTTATGTTTTTATGGATGAAATACCATTGTATTGCTTAGGCTGTCCAACACAATGACATTTATGATTTTAAGGTTACTACATTTATTAAAAAGCATTTTATTCTACTACATTTAGGTTTTAGTTAATATTACTTTTATAAAGGAGGCAGAAATGATGATAGAAAAGAAGAAATGCACTTTTGAGCTCCAAAAGTGCCAAACAAAGAGGGGCACAGTTTAACGTCATGTCTCAGGACATTACATTCTTTTTAATGTTCACTATCATGTTAAAATTATTTTTATTAGTTTTAATCTACAGTTTTTACTAGTATTTTATAGATGTTTAATTACTTTATTTAAGTTTAAACTTTGTTAAACTCTATATGAAACTATACACTGCTATTTTTATGTTAGGGTTAATGGTTTAATTTATGCATAATTTAAGCTATGTTCTTTTTTAGTTTATGTATTAAATATATATTTGGTAAGGTTTTTATGGATGAAATGCCATTGTGTTGCTTAGGCTGTCAAACACAATGACATTTATGATTTTAAGTTGACTACATTTATTAAAAGCATTTTATTCTACTACATTTACGTGTTAGTTAATATTACTTTTATAGAGAAGGCAGAAATGATGATAGAAAAGAAGAAATGCACTTTTGAGCTCCAAAAGTGCCAAACAAAGAGGAGCACAGTTTAACGTCATGTCTCAGGACATTACATTCTTTTTAATGTTTACTATCATGTTTAAATTATTTTTATTAGTTTTAATCTACAGTTTTTACTAGTATTTTATAGATGTTTAATTACTTTATTTAAGTTTAAACTTAGTTAAACTCTATATGAAACTATACACTGCTATTTTATGTTAGGGGAGAATGGATTTATTTATGCATATATTAAGCTATGTTCTTTTTTAGTTTATGTTTTTATGGATGAAATACCATTGTATTGCTTAGGCTGTCCAACACAATGACATTTATGATTTTAAGGTTACTACATTTATTAAAAAGCATTTTATTCTACTACATTTAGGTTTTAGTTAATATTACTTTTATAAAGGAGGCAGAAATGATGATAGAAAAGAAGAAATGCACTTTTGAGCTCCAAAAGTGCCAAACAAAGAGGGGCACAGTTTAACGTCATGTCTCAGGACATTACATTCTTTTTAATGTTCACTATCATGTTAAAATTTTTTTTATTAGTTTTAATCTACAGTTTTTACTAGTATTTTATAGATGTTTAATTACTTTATTTAAGTTTAAACTTAGTTAAACTCTATATGAAACTATACACTGCTATTTTTATGTTAGGGTTAATGGTTTAATTTATGCATAATTTAAGCTATGTTCTTTTTTAGTTTATGTATTAAATATATATTTGGTAAGGTTTTTATGGATGAAATGCCATTGTGTTGCTTAGGCTGTCCAACACAATGACATTTATGATTTTAAGTTTACTATATTTATTAAAAGCATTTTATTCTACTACATTTACGTGTTAGTTAATATTACTTTTATAGAGGAGGCAGAAATGATGATAGAAAAGAAGAAATGCACTTTTGAGCTCCAAAAGTGCCAAACAAAGAGGAACACAGTTTAACGTCATGTCTCAGGACATTACAATCTTTTTTATGTTCACTATCATGTTTTAATTTTTTTTATTAGTTTTACTCTACAGTTTTTACTAGTATTTTATAGCTATTGATTATTTTTTTAAGTTTAAAATTAGTTAAACTCTATATGAAACCATACACTGCTATTTTATGTTAGGGGATAATGGATTTATTTATGCATATATTAAGCTATGTTCTTTTTTAGTTTATGTTTTTATGGATGAAATACCATTGTATTGCTTAGGCTGTCCAACACAATGACATTTATGATTTTAAGGTTTCTACATTTATTAAAAGCATTTTATTCTACTACATTTAGGTTTTAGTTAATATTACTTTTATAAAGGAGGCAGAAATGATGATAGAAAAGAAGAAATGCACTTTTGAGCTCCAAAAGTGCCAAACAAAGAGGGGCACAGTTTAACGTCATGTCTCAGGACATTACATTCTTTTTAATGTTCACTATCATGTTTAAATTATTTTTATTAGTTTTAATCTACAGTTTTTACTAGTATTTTATAGATGTTTAATTACTTTATTTAAGTTTAAACTTAGTTAAACTCTATATGAAACTATACACTGCTATTTTATGTTAGGGGAGAATGGATTTATTTATGCATATATTAAGCTATGTTCTTTTTTAGTTTATGTTTTTATGGATGAAATACCATTGTATTGCTTAGGCTGTCCAACACAATGACATTTATGATTTTAAGGTTACTACATTTATTAAAAAGCATTTTATTCTACTACATTTAGGTTTTAGTTAATATTACTTTTATAAAGGAGGCAGAAATGATGATAGAAAAGAAGAAATGCACTTTTGAGCTCCAAAAGTGCCAAACAAAGAGGGGCACAGTTTAACGTCATGTCTCAGGACATTACATTCTTTTTAATGTTCACTATCATGTTTAAATTATTTTTATTAGTTTTAATCTACAGTTTTTACTAGTATTTTATAGATGTTTAATTACTTTATTTAAGTTTAAACTTAGTTAAACTCTATATGAAACTATACACTGCTATTTTATGTTAGGGGAGAATGGATTTATTTATGCATATATTAAGCTATGTTCTTTTTTAGTTTATGTTTTCATGGATGAAATACCATTGTATTGCTTAGGCTGTCCAACACAATGACATTTATGATTTTAAGGTTACTACATTTATTAAAAGCATTTTATTCTACTACATTTACGTGTTAGTTAATATTACTTTTATAGAGGAGGCAGAAATGATGATAGAAAAGAAGAAATGCACTTTTGAGCTCCAAAAGTGCCAAACAAAGAGGAACACAGTTTAACGTCATGTCTCAGGACATTACAATCTTTTTTATGTTCACTATCATGTTTTAATTTTTTTTATTAGTTTTACTCTACAGTTTTTACTAGTATTTTATAGCTATTGATTATTTTTTTAAGTTTAAAATTAGTTAAACTCTATATGAAACCATACACTGCTATTTTATGTTAGGGGATAATGGATTTATTTATGCATATATTAAGCTATGTTCTTTTTTAGTTTATGTTTTTATGGATGAAATACCATTGTATTGCTTAGGCTGTCCAACACAATGACATTTATGATTTTAAGGTTACTACATTTATTAAAAGCATTTTATTCTACTACATTTAGGTTTTAGTTAATATTACTTTTATAAAGGAGGCAGAAATGATGATAGAAAAGAAGAAATGCACTTTTGAGCTCCAAAAGTGCCAAACAAAGAGGGGCACAGTTTAACGTCATGTCTCAGGACATTACATTCTTTTTAATGTTCACTATCATGTTTAAATTATTTTTATTAGTTTTAATCTACAGTTTTTACTAGTATTTTATAGATGTTTAATTACTTTATTTAAGTTTAAACTTAGTTAAACTCTATATGAAACTATACACTGCTATTTTATGTTAGGGGAGAATGGATTTATTTATGCATATATTAAGCTATGTTCTTTTTTAGTTTATGTTTTTATGGATGAAATACCATTGTATTGCTTAGGCTGTCCAACACAATGACATTTATGATTTTAAGGTTACTACATTTATTAAAAAGCATTTTATTCTACTACATTTAGGTTTTAGTTAATATTACTTTTATAAAGGAGGCTGAAATGATGATAGAAAAGAAGAAATGCACTTTTGAGCTCCAAAAGTGCCAAACAAAGAGGGGCACAGTTTAACGTCATGTCTCAGGACATTACATTCTTTTTAATGTTCACTATCATGTTAAAATTATTTTTATTAGTTTTAATCTACAGTTTTTACTAGTATTTTATAGATGTTTAATTACTTTATTTAAGTTTAAACTTAGTTAAACTCTATATGAAACTATACACTGCTATTTTTATGTTAGGGTTAATGGTTTAATTTATGCATAATTTAAGCTATGTTCTTTTTTAGTTTATGTATTAAATATATATTTGGTAAGGTTTTTATGGATGAAATGCCATTGTGTTGCTTAGGCTGTCAAACACAATGACATTTATGATTTTAAGTTGACTACATTTATTAAAAGCATTTTATTCTACTACATTTACGTGTTAGTTAATATTACTTTTATAGAGAAGGCAGAAATGATGATAGAAAAGAAGAAATGCACTTTTGAGCTCCAAAAGTGCCAAACAAAGAGGGGCACAGTTTAACGTCATGTCTCAGGACATTACATTCTTTTTAATGTTCACTATCATGTTTAAATTATTTTTATTAGTTTTAATCTACAGTTTTTACTAGTATTTTATAGATGTTTAATTACTTTATTTAAGTTTAAACTTAGTTAAACTCTATATGAAACTATACACTGCTATTTTATGTTAGGGGAGAATGGATTTATTTATGCATATATTAAGCTATGTTCTTTTTTAGTTTATGTTTTTATGGATGAAATACCATTGTATTGCTTAGGCTGTCCAACACAATGACATTTATGATTTTAAGGTTACTACATTTATTAAAAAGCATTTTATTCTACTACATTTAGGTTTTAGTTAATATTACTTTTATAAAGGAGGCAGAAATGATGATAGAAAAGAAGAAATGCACTTTTGAGCTCCAAAAGTGCCAAACAAAGAGGGGCACAGTTTAACGTCATGTCTCAGGACATTACATTCTTTTTAATGTTCACTATCATGTTAAAATTATTTTTATTAGTTTTAATCTACAGTTTTTACTAGTATTTTATAGATGTTTAATTACTTTATTTAAGTTTAAACTTAGTTAAACTCTATATGAAACTATACACTGCTATTTTTATGTTAGGGTTAATGGTTTAATTTATGCATAATTTAAGCTATGTTCTTTTTTAGTTTATGTATTAAATATATATTTGGTAAGGTTTTTATGGATGAAATGCCATTGTGTTGCTTAGGCTGTCAAACACAATGACATTTATGATTTTAAGTTGACTACATTTATTAAAAGCATTTTATTCTACTACATTTACGTGTTAGTTAATATTACTTTTATAGAGAAGGCAGAAATGATGATAGAAAAGAAGAAATGCACTTTTGAGCTCCAAAAGTGCCAAACAAAGAGGAGCACAGTTTAACGTCATGTCTCAGGACATTACATTCTTTTTAATGTTCACTATCATGTTTAAATTATTTTTATTAGTTTTAATCTACAGTTTTTACTAGTATTTTATAGATGTTTAATTACTTTATTTAAGTTTAAACTTAGTTAAACTCTATATGAAACTATACACTGCTATTTTATGTTAGGGGAGAATGGATTTATTTATGCATATATTAAGCTATGTTCTTTTTTAGTTTATGTTTTTATGGATGAAATACCATTGTATTGCTTAGGCTGTCCAACACAATGACATTTATGATTTTAAGGTTACTACATTTATTAAAAAGCATTTTATTCTACTACATTTAGGTTTTAGTTAATATTACTTTTATAAAGGAGGCAGAAATGATGATAGAAAAGAAGAAATGCACTTTTGAGCTCCAAAAGTGCCAAACAAAGAGGGGCACAGTTTAACGTCATGTCTCAGGACATTACATTCTTTTTAATGTTCACTATCATGTTAAAATTTTTTTTATTAGTTTTAATCTACAGTTTTTACTAGTATTTTATAGATGTTTAAATACTTTATTTAAGTTTAAACTTAGTTAAACTCTATATGAAACTATACACTGCTATTTTTATGTTAGGGTTAATGGTTTAATTTATGCATAATTTAAGCTATGTTCTTTTTTAGTTTATGTATTAAATATATATTTGGTAAGGTTTTTATGGATGAAATGCCATTGTGTTGCTTAGGCTGTCAAACACAATGACATTTATGATTTTAAGTTGACTACATTTATTAAAAGCATTTTATTCTACTACATTTACGTGTTAGTTAATATTACTTTTATAGAGAAGGCAGAAATGATGATAGAAAAGAAGAAATGCACTTTTGAGCTCCAAAAGTGCCAAACAAAGAGGAGCACAGTTAAACGTCATGTCTCAGGACATTACATTCTTTTTAATGTTCACTATCATGTTTAAATTATTTTTATTAGTTTTAATCTACAGTTTTTACTAGTATTTTATAGATGTTTAATTACTTTATTTAAGTTTAAACTTAGTTAAACTCTATATGAAACTATACACTGCTATTTTATGTTAGGGGAGAATGGATTTATTTATGCATATATTAAGCTATGTTCTTTTTTAGTTTATGTTTTTATGGATGAAATACCATTGTATTGCTTAGGCTGTCCAACACAATGACATTTATGATTTTAAGGTTACTACATTTATTAAAAAGCATTTTATTCTACTACATTTAGGTTTTAGTTAATATTACTTTTATAAAGGAGGCAGAAATGATGATAGAAAAGAAGAAATGCACTTTTGAGCTCCAAAAGTGCCAAACAAAGAGGGGCACAGTTTAACGTCATGTCTCAGGACATTACATTCTTTTTAATGTTCACTATCATGTTTAAATTATTTTTATTAGTTTTAATCTACAGTTTTTACTAGTATTTTATAGATGTTTAATTACTTTATTTAAGTTTAAACTTAGTTAAACTCTATATGAAACTATACACTGCTATTTTATGTTAGGGGAGAATGGATTTATTTATGCATATATTAAGCTATGTTCTTTTTTAGTTTATGTTTTCATGGATGAAATACCATTGTATTGCTTAGGCTGTCCAACACAATGACATTTATGATTTTAAGGTTACTACATTTATTAAAAGCATTTTATTCTACTACATTTACGTGTTAGTTAATATTACTTTTATAGAGGAGGCAGAAATGATGATAGAAAAGAAGAAATGCACTTTTGAGCTCCAAAAGTGCCAAACAAAGAGGAACACAGTTTAACGTCATGTCTCAGGACATTACAATCTTTTTTATGTTCACTATCATGTTTTAATTTTTTTTATTAGTTTTACTCTACAGTTTTTACTAGTATTTTATAGCTATTGATTATTTTTTTAAGTTTAAAATTAGTTAAACTCTATATGAAACCATACACTGCTATTTTATGTTAGGGGATAATGGATTTATTTATGCATATATTAAGCTATGTTCTTTTTTAGTTTATGTTTTTATGGATGAAATACCATTGTATTGCTTAGGCTGTCCAACACAATGACATTTATGATTTTAAGGTTACTACATTTATTAAAAGCATTTTATTCTACTACATTTAGGTTTTAGTTAATATTACTTTTATAAAGGAGGCAGAAATGATGATAGAAAAGAAGAAATGCACTTTTGAGCTCCAAAAGTGCCAAACAAAGAGGGGCACAGTTTAACGTCATGTCTCAGGACATTACATTCTTTTTAATGTTCACTATCATGTTTAAATTATTTTTATTAGTTTTAATCTACAGTTTTTACTAGTATTTTATAGATGTTTAATTACTTTATTTAAGTTTAAACTTAGTTAAACTCTATATGAAACTATACACTGCTATTTTATGTTAGGGGAGAATGGATTTATTTATGCATATATTAAGCTATGTTCTTTTTTAGTTTATGTTTTTATGGATGAAATACCATTGTATTGCTTAGGCTGTCCAACACAATGACATTTATGATTTTAAGGTTACTACATTTATTAAAAAGCATTTTATTCTACTACATTTAGGTTTTAGTTAATATTACTTTTATAAAGGAGGCAGAAATGATGATAGAAAAGAAGAAATGCACTTTTGAGCTCCAAAAGTGCCAAACAAAGAGGGGCACAGTTTAACGTCATGTCTCAGGACATTACATTCTTTTTAATGTTCACTATCATGTTAAAATTATTTTTATTAGTTTTAATCTACAGTTTTTACTAGTATTTTATAGATGTTTAATTACTTTATTTAAGTTTAAACTTAGTTAAACTCTATATGAAACTATACACTGCTATTTTTATGTTAGGGTTAATGGTTTAATTTATGCATAATTTAAGCTATGTTCTTTTTTAGTTTATGTATTAAATATATATTTGGTAAGGTTTTTATGGATGAAATGCCATTGTGTTGCTTAGGCTGTCAAACACAATGACATTTATGATTTTAAGTTGACTACATTTATTAAAAGCATTTTATTCTACTACATTTACGTGTTAGTTAATATTACTTTTATAGAGAAGGCAGAAATGATGATAGAAAAGAAGAAATGCACTTTTGAGCTCCAAAAGTGCCAAACAAAGAGGAGCACAGTTTAACGTCATGTCTCAGGACATTACATTCTTTTTAATGTTCACTATCATGTTTAAATTATTTTTATTAGTTTTAATCTACAGTTTTTACTAGTATTTTATAGATGTTTAATTACTTTATTTAAGTTTAAACTTAGTTAAACTCTATATGAAACTATACACTGCTATTTTATGTTAGGGGAGAATGGATTTATTTATGCATATATTAAGCTATGTTCTTTTTTAGTTTATGTTTTTATGGATGAAATACCATTGTATTGCTTAGGCTGTCCAACACAATGACATTTATGATTTTAAGGTTACTACATTTATTAAAAAGCATTTTATTCTACTACATTTAGGTTTTAGTTAATATTACTTTTATAAAGGAGGCAGAAATGATGATAGAAAAGAAGAAATGCACTTTTGAGCTCCAAAAGTGCCAAACAAAGAGGGGCACAGTTTAACGTCATGTCTCAGGACATTACATTCTTTTTAATGTTCACTATCATGTTAAAATTTTTTTTATTAGTTTTAATCTACAGTTTTTACTAGTATTTTATAGATGTTTAAATACTTTATTTAAGTTTAAACTTAGTTAAACTCTATATGAAACTATACACTGCTATTTTTATGTTAGGGTTAATGGTTTAATTTATGCATAATTTAAGCTATGTTCTTTTTTAGTTTATGTATTAAATATATATTTGGTAAGGTTTTTATGGATGAAATGCCATTGTGTTGCTTAGGCTGTCAAACACAATGACATTTATGATTTTAAGTTGACTACATTTATTAAAAGCATTTTATTCTACTACATTTACGTGTTAGTTAATATTACTTTTATAGAGAAGGCAGAAATGATGATAGAAAAGAAGAAATGCACTTTTGAGCTCCAAAAGTGCCAAACAAAGAGGAGCACAGTTAAACGTCATGTCTCAGGACATTACATTCTTTTTAATGTTCACTATCATGTTTAAATTATTTTTATTAGTTTTAATCTACAGTTTTTACTAGTATTTTATAGATGTTTAATTACTTTATTTAAGTTTAAACTTAGTTAAACTCTATATGAAACTATACACTGCTATTTTATGTTAGGGGAGAATGGATTTATTTATGCATATATTAAGCTATGTTCTTTTTTAGTTTATGTTTTTATGGATGAAATACCATTGTATTGCTTAGGCTGTCCAACACAATGACATTTATGATTTTAAGGTTACTACATTTATTAAAAAGCATTTTATTCTACTACATTTAGGTTTTAGTTAATATTACTTTTATAAAGGAGGCAGAAATGATGATAGAAAAGAAGAAATGCACTTTTGAGCTCCAAAAGTGCCAAACAAAGAGGGGCACAGTTTAACGTCATGTCTCAGGACATTACATTCTTTTTAATGTTCACTATCATGTTTAAATTATTTTTATTAGTTTTAATCTACAGTTTTTACTAATATTTTATAGATGTTTAATTACTTTATTTAAGTTTAAACTTAGTTAAACTCTATATGAAACTATACACTGCTATTTTATGTTAGGGGAGAATGGATTTATTTATGCATATATTAAGCTATGTTCTTTTTTAGTTTATGTTTTTATGGATGAAATACCATTGTATTGCTTAGGCTGTCCAACACAATGACATTTATGATTTTAAGGTTACTACATTTATTAAAAAGCATTTTATTCTACTACATTTAGGTTTTAGTTAATATTACTTTTATAAAGGAGGCAGAAATGATGATAGAAAAGAAGAAATGCACTTTTGAGCTCCAAAAGTGCCAAACAAAGAGGGGCACAGTTTAACGTCATGTCTCAGAACATTACATTCTTTTTAATGTTCACTATCATGTTAAAATTATTTTTATTAGTTTTAATCTACAGTTTTTACTAGTATTTTATAGATGTTTAATTACTTTATTTAAGTTTAAACTTAGTTAAACTCTATATGAAACTATACACTGCTATTTTTATGTTAGGGTTAATGGTTTAATTTATGCATAATTTAAGCTATGTTCTTTTTTAGTTTATGTATTAAATATATATTTGGTAAGGTTTTTATGGATGAAATGCCATTGTGTTGCTTAGGCTGTCAAACACAATGACATTTATGATTTTAAGTTGACTACATTTATTAAAAGCATTTTATTCTACTACATTTAGGTTTTAGTTAATATTACTTTTATAAAGGAGGCAGAAATGATGATAGAAAAGAAGAAATGCACTTTTGAGCTCCAAAAGTGCCAAACAAAGAGGGGCACAGTTTAACGTCATGTCTCAGGACATTACATTCTTTTTAATGTTCACTATCATGTTTAAATTATTTTTATTAGTTTTAATCTACAGTTTTTACTAGTATTTTATAGATGTTTAATTACTTTATTTAAGTTTAAACTTAGTTAAACTCTATATGAAACTATACACTGCTATTTTATGTTAGGGGAGAATGGATTTATTTATGCATATATTAAGCTATGTTCTTTTTTAGTTTATGTTTTTATGGATGAAATACCATTGTATTGCTTAGGCTGTCCAACACAATGACATTTATGATTTTAAGGTTACTACATTTATTAAAAAGCATTTTATTCTACTACATTTAGGTTTTAGTTAATATTACTTTTATAAAGGAGGCAGAAATGATGATAGAAAAGAAGAAATGCACTTTTGAGCTCCAAAAGTGCCAAACAAAGAGGGGCACAGTTTAACGTCATGTCTCAGGACATTACATTCTTTTTAATGTTCACTATCATGTTAAAATTATTTTTATTAGTTTTAATCTACAGTTTTTACTAGTATTTTATAGATGTTTAATTACTTTATTTAAGTTTAAACTTAGTTAAACTCTATATGAAACTATACACTGCTATTTTTATGTTAGGGTTAATGGTTTAATTTATGCATAATTTAAGCTATGTTCTTTTTTAGTTTATGTATTAAATATATATTTGGTAAGGTTTTTATGGATGAAATGCCATTGTGTTGCTTAGGCTGTCAAACACAATGACATTTATGATTTTAAGTTGACTACATTTATTAAAAGCATTTTATTCTACTACATTTACGTGTTAGTTAATATTACTTTTATAGAGAAGGCAGAAATGATGATAGAAAAGAAGAAATGCACTTTTGAGCTCCAAAAGTGCCAAACAAAGAGGAGCACAGTTTAACGTCATGTCTCAGGACATTACATTCTTTTTAATGTTCACTATCATGTTTAAATTATTTTTATTAGTTTTAATCTACAGTTTTTACTAGTATTTTATAGATGTTTAATTACTTTATTTAAGTTTAAACTTAGTTAAACTCTATATGAAACTATACACTGCTATTTTATGTTAGGGGAGAATGGATTTATTTATGCATATATTAAGCTATGTTCTTTTTTAGTTTATGTTTTTATGGATGAAATACCATTGTATTGCTTAGGCTGTCCAACACAATGACATTTATGATTTTAAGGTTACTACATTTATTAAAAAGCATTTTATTCTACTACATTTAGGTTTTAGTTAATATTACTTTTATAAAGGAGGCAGAAATGATGATAGAAAAGAAGAAATGCACTTTTGAGCTCCAAAAGTGCCAAACAAAGAGGGGCACAGTTTAACGTCATGTCTCAGGACATTACATTCTTTTTAATGTTCACTATCATGTTAAAATTATTTTTATTAGTTTTAATCTACAGTTTTTACTAGTATTTTATAGATGTTTAATTACTTTATTTAAGTTTAAACTTAGTTAAACTCTATATGAAACTATACACTGCTATTTTTATGTTAGGGTTAATGGTTTAATTTATGCATAATTTAAGCTATGTTCTTTTTTAGTTTATGTATTAAATATATATTTGGTAAGGTTTTTATGGATGAAATGCCATTGTGTTGCTTAGGCTGTCCAACACAATGACATTTATGATTTTAAGTTTACTATATTTATTAAAAGCATTTTATTCTACTACATTTACGTGTTAGTTAATATTACTTTTATAGAGGAGGCAGAAATGATGATAGAAAAGAAGAAATGCACTTTTGAGCTCCAAAAGTGCCAAACAAAGAGGAACACAGTTTAACGTCATGTCTCAGGACATTACAATCTTTTTTATGTTCACTATCATGTTTTAATTTTTTTTATTAGTTTTACTCTACAGTTTTTACTAGTATTTTATAGCTATTGATTATTTTTTTAAGTTTAAAATTAGTTAAACTCTATATGAAACCATACACTGCTATTTTATGTTAGGGGATAATGGATTTATTTATGCATATATTAAGCTATGTTCTTTTTTAGTTTATGTTTTTATGGATGAAATACCATTGTATTGCTTAGGCTGTCCAACACAATGACATTTATGATTTTAAGGTTACTACATTTATTAAAAGCATTTTATTCTACTACATTTAGGTTTTAGTTAATATTACTTTTATAAAGGAGGCAGAAATGATGATAGAAAAGAAGAAATGCACTTTTGAGCTCCAAAAGTGCCAAACAAAGAGGGGCACAGTTTAACGTCATGTCTCAGGACATTACATTCTTTTTAATGTTCACTATCATGTTTAAATTATTTTTATTAGTTTTAATCTACAGTTTTTACTAGTATTTTATAGATGTTTAATTACTTTATTTAAGTTTAAACTTAGTTAAACTCTATATGAAACTATACACTGCTATTTTATGTTAGGGGAGAATGGATTTATTTATGCATATATTAAGCTATGTTCTTTTTTAGTTTATGTTTTTATGGATGAAATACCATTGTATTGCTTAGGCTGTCCAACACAATGACATTTATGATTTTAAGGTTACTACATTTATTAAAAAGCATTTTATTCTACTACATTTAGGTTTTAGTTAATATTACTTTTATAAAGGAGGCAGAAATGATGATAGAAAAGAAGAAATGCACTTTTGAGCTCCAAAAGTGCCAAACAAAGAGGGGCACAGTTTAACGTCATGTCTCAGGACATTACATTCTTTTTAATGTTCACTATCATGTTAAAATTATTTGTATTAGTTTTAATCTACAGTTTTTACTAGTATTTTATAGATGTTTAATTACTTTATTTAAGTTTAAACTTAGTTAAACTCTATATGAAACTATACACTGCTATTTTTATGTTAGGGTTAATGGTTTAATTTATGCATAATTTAAGCTATGTTCTTTTTTAGTTTATGTATTAAATATATATTTGGTAAGGTTTTTATGGATGAAATGCCATTGTGTTGCTTAGGCTGTCAAACACAATGACATTTATGATTTTAAGTTGACTACATTTATTAAAAGCATTTTATTCTACTACATTTACGTGTTAGTTAATATTACTTTTATAGAGAAGGCAGAAATGATGATAGAAAAGAAGAAATGCACTTTTGAGCTCCAAAAGTGCCAAACAAAGAGGAGCACAGTTTAACGTCATGTCTCAGGACATTACATTCTTTTTAATGTTCACTATCATGTTTAAATTATTTTTATTAGTTTTAATCTACAGTTTTTACTAGTATTTTATAGATGTTTAATTACTTTATTTAAGTTTAAACTTAGTTAAACTCTATATGAAACTATACACTGCTATTTTATGTTAGGGGAGAATGGATTTATTTATGCATATATTAAGCTATGTTCTTTTTTAGTTTATGTTTTTATGGATGAAATACCATTGTATTGCTTAGGCTGTCCAACACAATGACATTTATGATTTTAAGGTTACTACATTTATTAAAAAGCATTTTATTCTACTACATTTAGGTTTTAGTTAATATTACTTTTATAAAGGAGGCAGAAATGATGATAGAAAAGAAGAAATGCACTTTTGAGCTCCAAAAGTGCCAAACAAAGAGGGGCACAGTTTAACGTCATGTCTCAGGACATTACATTCTTTTTAATGTTCACTATCATGTTAAAATTATTTTTATTAGTTTTAATCTACAGTTTTTACTAGTATTTTATAGATGTTTAATTACTTTATTTAAGTTTAAACTTAGTTAAACTCTATATGAAACTATACACTGCTATTTTTATGTTAGGGTTAATGGTTTAATTTATGCATAATTTAAGCTATGTTCTTTTTTAGTTTATGTATTAAATATATATTTGGTAAGGTTTTTATGGATGAAATGCCATTGTGTTGCTTAGGCTGTCCAACACAATGACATTTATGATTTTAAGTTTACTATATTTATTAAAAGCATTTTATTCTACTACATTTACGTGTTAGTTAATATTACTTTTATAGAGGAGGCAGAAATGATGATAGAAAAGAAGAAATGCACTTTTGAGCTCCAAAAGTGCCAAACAAAGAGGAACACAGTTTAACGTCATGTCTCAGGACATTACAATCTTTTTTATGTTCACTATCATGTTTTAATTTTTTTTATTAGTTTTACTCTACAGTTTTTACTAGTATTTTATAGCTATTGATTATTTTTTTAAGTTTAAAATTAGTTAAACTCTATATGAAACCATACACTGCTATTTTATGTTAGGGGATAATGGATTTATTTATGCATATATTAAGCTATGTTCTTTTTTAGTTTATGTTTTTATGGATGAAATACCATTGTATTGCTTAGGCTGTCCAACACAATGACATTTATGATTTTAAGGTTACTACATTTATTAAAAGCATTTTATTCTACTACATTTAGGTTTTAGTTAATATTACTTTTATAAAGGAGGCAGAAATGATGATAGAAAAGAAGAAATGCACTTTTGAGCTCCAAAAGTGCCAAACAAAGAGGGGCACAGTTTAACGTCATGTCTCAGGACATTACATTCTTTTTAATGTTCACTATCATGTTTAAATTATTTTTATTAGTTTTAATCTACAGTTTTTACTAGTATTTTATAGATGTTTAATTACTTTATTTAAGTTTAAACTTAGTTAAACTCTATATGAAACTATACACTGCTATTTTATGTTAGGGGAGAATGGATTTATTTATGCATATATTAAGCTATGTTCTTTTTTAGTTTATGTTTTTATGGATGAAATACCATTGTATTGCTTAGGCTGTCCAACACAATGACATTTATGATTTTAAGGTTACTACATTTATTAAAAAGCATTTTATTCTACTACATTTAGGTTTTAGTTAATATTACTTTTATAAAGGAGGCAGAAATGATGATAGAAAAGAAGAAATGCACTTTTGAGCTCCAAAAGTGCCAAACAAAGAGGGGCACAGTTTAACGTCATGTCTCAGGACATTACATTCTTTTTAATGTTCACTATCATGTTAAAATTATTTGTATTAGTTTTAATCTACAGTTTTTACTAGTATTTTATAGATGTTTAATTACTTTATTTAAGTTTAAACTTAGTTAAACTCTATATGAAACTATACACTGCTATTTTTATGTTAGGGTTAATGGTTTAATTTATGCATAATTTAAGCTATGTTCTTTTTTAGTTTATGTATTAAATATATATTTGGTAAGGTTTTTATGGATGAAATGCCATTGTGTTGCTTAGGCTGTCAAACACAATGACATTTATGATTTTAAGTTGACTACATTTATTAAAAGCATTTTATTCTACTACATTTACGTGTTAGTTAATATTACTTTTATAGAGAAGGCAGAAATGATGATAGAAAAGAAGAAATGCACTTTTGAGCTCCAAAAGTGCCAAACAAAGAGGAGCACAGTTTAACGTCATGTCTCAGGACATTACATTCTTTTTAATGTTCACTATCATGTTTAAATTATTTTTATTAGTTTTAATCTACAGTTTTTACTAGTATTTTATAGATGTTTAATTACTTTATTTAAGTTTAAACTTAGTTAAACTCTATATGAAACTATACACTGCTATTTTATGTTAGGGGAGAATGGATTTATTTATGCATATATTAAGCTATGTTCTTTTTTAGTTTATGTTTTTATGGATGAAATACCATTGTATTGCTTAGGCTGTCCAACACAATGACATTTATGATTTTAAGGTTACTACATTTATTAAAAAGCATTTTATTCTACTACATTTAGGTTTTAGTTAATATTACTTTTATAAAGGAGGCAGAAATGATGATAGAAAAGAAGAAATGCACTTTTGAGCTCCAAAAGTGCCAAACAAAGAGGGGCACAGTTTAACGTCATGTCTCAGGACATTACATTCTTTTTAATGTTCACTATCATGTTAAAATTTTTTTTATTAGTTTTAATCTACAGTTTTTACTAGTATTTTATAGATGTTTAATTACTTTTTTTAAGTTTAAACTTAGTTAAACTCTATATGAAACTATACACTGCTATTTTTATGTTAGGGTTAATGGTTTAATTTATGCATAATTTAAGCTATGTTCTTTTTTAGTTTATGTATTAAATATATATTTGGTAAGGTTTTTATGGATGAAATGCCATTGTGTTGCTTAGGCTGTCAAACACAATGACATTTATGATTTTAAGTTGACTACATTTATTAAAAGCATTTTATTCTACTACATTTACGTGTTAGTTAATATTACTTTTATAGAGAAGGCAGAAATGATGATAGAAAAGAAGAAATGCACTTTTGAGCTCCAAAAGTGCCAAACAAAGAGGAGCACAGTTTAACGTCATGTCTCAGGACATTACATTCTTTTTAATGTTCACTATCATGTTTAAATTATTTTTATTAGTTTTAATCTACAGTTTTTACTAGTATTTTATAGATGTTTAATTACTTTATTTAAGTTTAAACTTAGTTAAACTCTATATGAAACTATACACTGCTATTTTATGTTAGGGGAGAATGGATTTATTTATGCATATATTAAGCTATGTTCTTTTTTAGTTTATGTTTTTATGGATGAAATACCATTGTATTGCTTAGGCTGTCCAACACAATGACATTTATGATTTTAAGGTTACTACATTTATTAAAAAGCATTTTATTCTACTACATTTAGGTTTTAGTTAATATTACTTTTATAAAGGAGGCAGAAATGATGATAGAAAAGAAGAAATGCACTTTTGAGCTCCAAAAGTGCCAAACAAAGAGGGGCACAGTTTAACGTCATGTCTCAGGACATTACATTCTTTTTAATGTTCACTATCATGTTTAAATTATTTTTATTAGTTTTAATCTACAGTTTTTACTAGTATTTTATAGATGTTTAATTACTTTATTTAAGTTTAAACTTAGTTAAACTCTATATGAAACTATACACTGCTATTTTATGTTAGGGGAGAATGGATTTATTTATGCATATATTAAGCTATGTTCTTTTTTAGTTTATGTTTTTATGGATGAAATACCATTGTATTGCTTAGGCTGTCCAACACAATGACATTTATGATTTTAAGGTTACTACATTTATTAAAAAGCATTTTATTCTACTACATTTAGGTTTTAGTTAATATTACTTTTATAAAGGAGGCAGAAATGATGATAGAAAAGAAGAAATGCACTTTTGAGCTCCAAAAGTGCCAAACAAAGAGGGGCACAGTTTAACGTCATGTCTCAGGACATTACATTCTTTTTAATGTTCACTATCATGTTAAAATTATTTTTATTAGTTTTAATCTACAGTTTTTACTAGTATTTTATAGATGTTTAATTACTTTATTTAAGTTTAAACTTAGTTAAACTCTATATGAAACTATACACTGCTATTTTTATGTTAGGGTTAATGGTTTAATTTATGCATAATTTAAGCTATGTTCTTTTTTAGTTTATGTATTAAATATATATTTGGTAAGGTTTTTATGGATGAAATGCCATTGTGTTGCTTAGGCTGTCAAACACAATGACATTTATGATTTTAAGTTGACTACATTTATTAAAAGCATTTTATTCTACTACATTTACGTGTTAGTTAATATTACTTTTATAGAGAAGGCAGAAATGATGATAGAAAAGAAGAAATGCACTTTTGAGCTCCAAAAGTGCCAAACAAAGAGGAGCACAGTTTAACGTCATGTCTCAGGACATTACATTCTTTTTAATGTTCACTATCATGTTTAAATTATTTTTATTAGTTTTAATCTACAGTTTTTACTAGTATTTTATAGATGTTTAATTACTTTATTTAAGTTTAAACTTAGTTAAACTCTATATGAAACTATACACTGCTATTTTATGTTAGGGGAGAATGGATTTATTTATGCATATATTAAGCTATGTTCTTTTTTAGTTTATGTTTTTATGGATGAAATACCATTGTATTGCTTAGGCTGTCCAACACAATGACATTTATGATTTTAAGGTTACTACATTTATTAAAAAGCATTTTATTCTACTACATTTAGGTTTTAGTTAATATTACTTTTATAAAGGAGGCAGAAATGATGATAGAAAAGAAGAAATGCACTTTTGAGCTCCAAAAGTGCCAAACAAAGAGGGGCACAGTTTAACGTCATGTCTCAGGACATTACATTCTTTTTAATGTTCACTATCATGTTAAAATTTTTTTTATTAGTTTTAATCTACAGTTTTTACTAGTATTTTATAGATGTTTAAATACTTTATTTAAGTTTAAACTTAGTTAAACTCTATATGAAACTATACACTGCTATTTTTATGTTAGGGTTAATGGTTTAATTTATGCATAATTTAAGCTATGTTCTTTTTTAGTTTATGTATTAAATATATATTTGGTAAGGTTTTTATGGATGAAATGCCATTGTGTTGCTTAGGCTGTCAAACACAATGACATTTATGATTTTAAGTTGACTACATTTATTAAAAGCATTTTATTCTACTACATTTACGTGTTAGTTAATATTACTTTTATAGAGAAGGCAGAAATGATGATAGAAAAGAAGAAATGCACTTTTGAGCTCCAAAAGTGCCAAACAAAGAGGAGCACAGTTAAACGTCATGTCTCAGGACATTACATTCTTTTTAATGTTCACTATCATGTTTAAATTATTTTTATTAGTTTTAATCTACAGTTTTTACTAGTATTTTATAGATGTTTAATTACTTTATTTAAGTTTAAACTTAGTTAAACTCTATATGAAACTATACACTGCTATTTTATGTTAGGGGAGAATGGATTTATTTATGCATATATTAAGCTATGTTCTTTTTTAGTTTATGTTTTTATGGATGAAATACCATTGTATTGCTTAGGCTGTCCAACACAATGACATTTATGATTTTAAGGTTACTACATTTATTAAAAAGCATTTTATTCTACTACATTTAGGTTTTAGTTAATATTACTTTTATAAAGGAGGCAGAAATGATGATAGAAAAGAAGAAATGCACTTTTGAGCTCCAAAAGTGCCAAACAAAGAGGGGCACAGTTTAACGTCATGTCTCAGGACATTACATTCTTTTTAATGTTCACTATCATGTTTAAATTATTTTTATTAGTTTTAATCTACAGTTTTTACTAATATTTTATAGATGTTTAATTACTTTATTTAAGTTTAAACTTAGTTAAACTCTATATGAAACTATACACTGCTATTTTATGTTAGGGGAGAATGGATTTATTTATGCATATATTAAGCTATGTTCTTTTTTAGTTTATGTTTTTATGGATGAAATACCATTGTATTGCTTAGGCTGTCCAACACAATGACATTTATGATTTTAAGGTTACTACATTTATTAAAAAGCATTTTATTCTACTACATTTAGGTTTTAGTTAATATTACTTTTATAAAGGAGGCAGAAATGATGATAGAAAAGAAGAAATGCACTTTTGAGCTCCAAAAGTGCCAAACAAAGAGGGGCACAGTTTAACGTCATGTCTCAGAACATTACATTCTTTTTAATGTTCACTATCATGTTAAAATTATTTTTATTAGTTTTAATCTACAGTTTTTACTAGTATTTTATAGATGTTTAATTACTTTATTTAAGTTTAAACTTAGTTAAACTCTATATGAAACTATACACTGCTATTTTTATGTTAGGGTTAATGGTTTAATTTATGCATAATTTAAGCTATGTTCTTTTTTAGTTTATGTATTAAATATATATTTGGTAAGGTTTTTATGGATGAAATGCCATTGTGTTGCTTAGGCTGTCAAACACAATGACATTTATGATTTTAAGTTGACTACATTTATTAAAAGCATTTTATTCTACTACATTTAGGTTTTAGTTAATATTACTTTTATAAAGGAGGCAGAAATGATGATAGAAAAGAAGAAATGCACTTTTGAGCTCCAAAAGTGCCAAACAAAGAGGGGCACAGTTTAACGTCATGTCTCAGGACATTACATTCTTTTTAATGTTCACTATCATGTTTAAATTATTTTTATTAGTTTTAATCTACAGTTTTTACTAGTATTTTATAGATGTTTAATTACTTTATTTAAGTTTAAACTTAGTTAAACTCTATATGAAACTATACACTGCTATTTTATGTTAGGGGAGAATGGATTTATTTATGCATATATTAAGCTATGTTCTTTTTTAGTTTATGTTTTTATGGATGAAATACCATTGTATTGCTTAGGCTGTCCAACACAATGACATTTATGATTTTAAGGTTACTACATTTATTAAAAAGCATTTTATTCTACTACATTTAGGTTTTAGTTAATATTACTTTTATAAAGGAGGCAGAAATGATGATAGAAAAGAAGAAATGCACTTTTGAGCTCCAAAAGTGCCAAACAAAGAGGGGCACAGTTTAACGTCATGTCTCAGGACATTACATTCTTTTTAATGTTCACTATCATGTTAAAATTATTTTTATTAGTTTTAATCTACAGTTTTTACTAGTATTTTATAGATGTTTAATTACTTTATTTAAGTTTAAACTTAGTTAAACTCTATATGAAACTATACACTGCTATTTTTATGTTAGGGTTAATGGTTTAATTTATGCATAATTTAAGCTATGTTCTTTTTTAGTTTATGTATTAAATATATATTTGGTAAGGTTTTTATGGATGAAATGCCATTGTGTTGCTTAGGCTGTCAAACACAATGACATTTATGATTTTAAGTTGACTACATTTATTAAAAGCATTTTATTCTACTACATTTACGTGTTAGTTAATATTACTTTTATAGAGAAGGCAGAAATGATGATAGAAAAGAAGAAATGCACTTTTGAGCTCCAAAAGTGCCAAACAAAGAGGAGCACAGTTTAACGTCATGTCTCAGGACATTACATTCTTTTTAATGTTCACTATCATGTTTAAATTATTTTTATTAGTTTTAATCTACAGTTTTTACTAGTATTTTATAGATGTTTAATTACTTTATTTAAGTTTAAACTTAGTTAAACTCTATATGAAACTATACACTGCTATTTTATGTTAGGGGAGAATGGATTTATTTATGCATATATTAAGCTATGTTCTTTTTTAGTTTATGTTTTTATGGATGAAATACCATTGTATTGCTTAGGCTGTCCAACACAATGACATTTATGATTTTAAGGTTACTACATTTATTAAAAAGCATTTTATTCTACTACATTTAGGTTTTAGTTAATATTACTTTTATAAAGGAGGCAGAAATGATGATAGAAAAGAAGAAATGCACTTTTGAGCTCCAAAAGTGCCAAACAAAGAGGGGCACAGTTTAACGTCATGTCTCAGGACATTACATTCTTTTTAATGTTCACTATCATGTTAAAATTATTTTTATTAGTTTTAATCTACAGTTTTTACTAGTATTTTATAGATGTTTAATTACTTTATTTAAGTTTAAACTTAGTTAAACTCTATATGAAACTATACACTGCTATTTTTATGTTAGGGTTAATGGTTTAATTTATGCATAATTTAAGCTATGTTCTTTTTTAGTTTATGTATTAAATATATATTTGGTAAGGTTTTTATGGATGAAATGCCATTGTGTTGCTTAGGCTGTCCAACACAATGACATTTATGATTTTAAGTTTACTATATTTATTAAAAGCATTTTATTCTACTACATTTACGTGTTAGTTAATATTACTTTTATAGAGGAGGCAGAAATGATGATAGAAAAGAAGAAATGCACTTTTGAGCTCCAAAAGTGCCAAACAAAGAGGAACACAGTTTAACGTCATGTCTCAGGACATTACAATCTTTTTTATGTTCACTATCATGTTTTAATTTTTTTTATTAGTTTTACTCTACAGTTTTTACTAGTATTTTATAGCTATTGATTATTTTTTTAAGTTTAAAATTAGTTAAACTCTATATGAAACCATACACTGCTATTTTATGTTAGGGGATAATGGATTTATTTATGCATATATTAAGCTATGTTCTTTTTTAGTTTATGTTTTTATGGATGAAATACCATTGTATTGCTTAGGCTGTCCAACACAATGACATTTATGATTTTAAGGTTACTACATTTATTAAAAGCATTTTATTCTACTACATTTAGGTTTTAGTTAATATTACTTTTATAAAGGAGGCAGAAATGATGATAGAAAAGAAGAAATGCACTTTTGAGCTCCAAAAGTGCCAAACAAAGAGGGGCACAGTTTAACGTCATGTCTCAGGACATTACATTCTTTTTAATGTTCACTATCATGTTTAAATTATTTTTATTAGTTTTAATCTACAGTTTTTACTAGTATTTTATAGATGTTTAATTACTTTATTTAAGTTTAAACTTAGTTAAACTCTATATGAAACTATACACTGCTATTTTATGTTAGGGGAGAATGGATTTATTTATGCATATATTAAGCTATGTTCTTTTTTAGTTTATGTTTTTATGGATGAAATACCATTGTATTGCTTAGGCTGTCCAACACAATGACATTTATGATTTTAAGGTTACTACATTTATTAAAAAGCATTTTATTCTACTACATTTAGGTTTTAGTTAATATTACTTTTATAAAGGAGGCAGAAATGATGATAGAAAAGAAGAAATGCACTTTTGAGCTCCAAAAGTGCCAAACAAAGAGGGGCACAGTTTAACGTCATGTCTCAGGACATTACATTCTTTTTAATGTTCACTATCATGTTAAAATTATTTGTATTAGTTTTAATCTACAGTTTTTACTAGTATTTTATAGATGTTTAATTACTTTATTTAAGTTTAAACTTAGTTAAACTCTATATGAAACTATACACTGCTATTTTTATGTTAGGGTTAATGGTTTAATTTATGCATAATTTAAGCTATGTTCTTTTTTAGTTTATGTATTAAATATATATTTGGTAAGGTTTTTATGGATGAAATGCCATTGTGTTGCTTAGGCTGTCAAACACAATGACATTTATGATTTTAAGTTGACTACATTTATTAAAAGCATTTTATTCTACTACATTTACGTGTTAGTTAATATTACTTTTATAGAGAAGGCAGAAATGATGATAGAAAAGAAGAAATGCACTTTTGAGCTCCAAAAGTGCCAAACAAAGAGGAGCACAGTTTAACGTCATGTCTCAGGACATTACATTCTTTTTAATGTTCACTATCATGTTTAAATTATTTTTATTAGTTTTAATCTACAGTTTTTACTAGTATTTTATAGATGTTTAATTACTTTATTTAAGTTTAAACTTAGTTAAACTCTATATGAAACTATACACTGCTATTTTATGTTAGGGGAGAATGGATTTATTTATGCATATATTAAGCTATGTTCTTTTTTAGTTTATGTTTTTATGGATGAAATACCATTGTATTGCTTAGGCTGTCCAACACAATGACATTTATGATTTTAAGGTTACTACATTTATTAAAAAGCATTTTATTCTACTACATTTAGGTTTTAGTTAATATTACTTTTATAAAGGAGGCAGAAATGATGATAGAAAAGAAGAAATGCACTTTTGAGCTCCAAAAGTGCCAAACAAAGAGGGGCACAGTTTAACGTCATGTCTCAGGACATTACATTCTTTTTAATGTTCACTATCATGTTAAAATTATTTTTATTAGTTTTAATCTACAGTTTTTACTAGTATTTTATAGATGTTTAATTACTTTATTTAAGTTTAAACTTAGTTAAACTCTATATGAAACTATACACTGCTATTTTTATGTTAGGGTTAATGGTTTAATTTATGCATAATTTAAGCTATGTTCTTTTTTAGTTTATGTATTAAATATATATTTGGTAAGGTTTTTATGGATGAAATGCCATTGTGTTGCTTAGGCTGTCCAACACAATGACATTTATGATTTTAAGTTTACTATATTTATTAAAAGCATTTTATTCTACTACATTTACGTGTTAGTTAATATTACTTTTATAGAGGAGGCAGAAATGATGATAGAAAAGAAGAAATGCACTTTTGAGCTCCAAAAGTGCCAAACAAAGAGGAACACAGTTTAACGTCATGTCTCAGGACATTACAATCTTTTTTATGTTCACTATCATGTTTTAATTTTTTTTATTAGTTTTACTCTACAGTTTTTACTAGTATTTTATAGCTATTGATTATTTTTTTAAGTTTAAAATTAGTTAAACTCTATATGAAACCATACACTGCTATTTTATGTTAGGGGATAATGGATTTATTTATGCATATATTAAGCTATGTTCTTTTTTAGTTTATGTTTTTATGGATGAAATACCATTGTATTGCTTAGGCTGTCCAACACAATGACATTTATGATTTTAAGGTTACTACATTTATTAAAAGCATTTTATTCTACTACATTTAGGTTTTAGTTAATATTACTTTTATAAAGGAGGCAGAAATGATGATAGAAAAGAAGAAATGCACTTTTGAGCTCCAAAAGTGCCAAACAAAGAGGGGCACAGTTTAACGTCATGTCTCAGGACATTACATTCTTTTTAATGTTCACTATCATGTTTAAATTATTTTTATTAGTTTTAATCTACAGTTTTTACTAGTATTTTATAGATGTTTAATTACTTTATTTAAGTTTAAACTTAGTTAAACTCTATATGAAACTATACACTGCTATTTTATGTTAGGGGAGAATGGATTTATTTATGCATATATTAAGCTATGTTCTTTTTTAGTTTATGTTTTTATGGATGAAATACCATTGTATTGCTTAGGCTGTCCAACACAATGACATTTATGATTTTAAGGTTACTACATTTATTAAAAAGCATTTTATTCTACTACATTTAGGTTTTAGTTAATATTACTTTTATAAAGGAGGCAGAAATGATGATAGAAAAGAAGAAATGCACTTTTGAGCTCCAAAAGTGCCAAACAAAGAGGGGCACAGTTTAACGTCATGTCTCAGGACATTACATTCTTTTTAATGTTCACTATCATGTTAAAATTATTTGTATTAGTTTTAATCTACAGTTTTTACTAGTATTTTATAGATGTTTAATTACTTTATTTAAGTTTAAACTTAGTTAAACTCTATATGAAACTATACACTGCTATTTTTATGTTAGGGTTAATGGTTTAATTTATGCATAATTTAAGCTATGTTCTTTTTTAGTTTATGTATTAAATATATATTTGGTAAGGTTTTTATGGATGAAATGCCATTGTGTTGCTTAGGCTGTCAAACACAATGACATTTATGATTTTAAGTTGACTACATTTATTAAAAGCATTTTATTCTACTACATTTACGTGTTAGTTAATATTACTTTTATAGAGAAGGCAGAAATGATGATAGAAAAGAAGAAATGCACTTTTGAGCTCCAAAAGTGCCAAACAAAGAGGAGCACAGTTTAACGTCATGTCTCAGGACATTACATTCTTTTTAATGTTCACTATCATGTTTAAATTATTTTTATTAGTTTTAATCTACAGTTTTTACTAGTATTTTATAGATGTTTAATTACTTTATTTAAGTTTAAACTTAGTTAAACTCTATATGAAACTATACACTGCTATTTTATGTTAGGGGAGAATGGATTTATTTATGCATATATTAAGCTATGTTCTTTTTTAGTTTATGTTTTTATGGATGAAATACCATTGTATTGCTTAGGCTGTCCAACACAATGACATTTATGATTTTAAGGTTACTACATTTATTAAAAAGCATTTTATTCTACTACATTTAGGTTTTAGTTAATATTACTTTTATAAAGGAGGCAGAAATGATGATAGAAAAGAAGAAATGCACTTTTGAGCTCCAAAAGTGCCAAACAAAGAGGGGCACAGTTTAACGTCATGTCTCAGGACATTACATTCTTTTTAATGTTCACTATCATGTTAAAATTTTTTTTATTAGTTTTAATCTACAGTTTTTACTAGTATTTTATAGATGTTTAATTACTTTTTTTAAGTTTAAACTTAGTTAAACTCTATATGAAACTATACACTGCTATTTTTATGTTAGGGTTAATGGTTTAATTTATGCATAATTTAAGCTATGTTCTTTTTTAGTTTATGTATTAAATATATATTTGGTAAGGTTTTTATGGATGAAATGCCATTGTGTTGCTTAGGCTGTCAAACACAATGACATTTATGATTTTAAGTTGACTACATTTATTAAAAGCATTTTATTCTACTACATTTACGTGTTAGTTAATATTACTTTTATAGAGAAGGCAGAAATGATGATAGAAAAGAAGAAATGCACTTTTGAGCTCCAAAAGTGCCAAACAAAGAGGAGCACAGTTTAACGTCATGTCTCAGGACATTACATTCTTTTTAATGTTCACTATCATGTTTAAATTATTTTTATTAGTTTTAATCTACAGTTTTTACTAGTATTTTATAGATGTTTAATTACTTTATTTAAGTTTAAACTTAGTTAAACTCTATATGAAACTATACACTGCTATTTTATGTTAGGGGAGAATGGATTTATTTATGCATATATTAAGCTATGTTCTTTTTTAGTTTATGTTTTTATGGATGAAATACCATTGTATTGCTTAGGCTGTCCAACACAATGACATTTATGATTTTAAGGTTACTACATTTATTAAAAAGCATTTTATTCTACTACATTTAGGTTTTAGTTAATATTACTTTTATAAAGGAGGCAGAAATGATGATAGAAAAGAAGAAATGCACTTTTGAGCTCCAAAAGTGCCAAACAAAGAGGGGCACAGTTTAACGTCATGTCTCAGGACATTACATTCTTTTTAATGTTCACTATCATGTTTAAATTATTTTTATTAGTTTTAATCTACAGTTTTTACTAGTATTTTATAGATGTTTAATTACTTTATTTAAGTTTAAACTTAGTTAAACTCTATATGAAACTATACACTGCTATTTTATGTTAGGGGAGAATGGATTTATTTATGCATATATTAAGCTATGTTCTTTTTTAGTTTATGTTTTTATGGATGAAATACCATTGTATTGCTTAGGCTGTCCAACACAATGACATTTATGATTTTAAGGTTACTACATTTATTAAAAAGCATTTTATTCTACTACATTTAGGTTTTAGTTAATATTACTTTTATAAAGGAGGCAGAAATGATGATAGAAAAGAAGAAATGCACTTTTGAGCTCCAAAAGTGCCAAACAAAGAGGGGCACAGTTTAACGTCATGTCTCAGGACATTACATTCTTTTTAATGTTCACTATCATGTTAAAATTATTTTTATTAGTTTTAATCTACAGTTTTTACTAGTATTTTATAGATGTTTAATTACTTTATTTAAGTTTAAACTTAGTTAAACTCTATATGAAACTATACACTGCTATTTTTATGTTAGGGTTAATGGTTTAATTTATGCATAATTTAAGCTATGTTCTTTTTTAGTTTATGTATTAAATATATATTTGGTAAGGTTTTTATGGATGAAATGCCATTGTGTTGCTTAGGCTGTCAAACACAATGACATTTATGATTTTAAGTTGACTACATTTATTAAAAGCATTTTATTCTACTACATTTACGTGTTAGTTAATATTACTTTTATAGAGAAGGCAGAAATGATGATAGAAAAGAAGAAATGCACTTTTGAGCTCCAAAAGTGCCAAACAAAGAGGGGCACAGTTTAACGTCATGTCTCAGGACATTACATTCTTTTTAATGTTCACTATCATGTTTAAATTATTTTTATTAGTTTTAATCTACAGTTTTTACTAGTATTTTATAGATGTTTAATTACTTTATTTAAGTTTAAACTTAGTTAAACTCTATATGAAACTATACACTGCTATTTTATGTTAGGGGAGAATGGATTTATTTATGCATATATTAAGCTATGTTCTTTTTTAGTTTATGTTTTTATGGATGAAATACCATTGTATTGCTTAGGCTGTCCAACACAATGACATTTATGATTTTAAGGTTACTACATTTATTAAAAAGCATTTTATTCTACTACATTTAGGTTTTAGTTAATATTACTTTTATAAAGGAGGCAGAAATGATGATAGAAAAGAAGAAATGCACTTTTGAGCTCCAAAAGTGCCAAACAAAGAGGGGCACAGTTTAACGTCATGTCTCAGGACATTACATTCTTTTTAATGTTCACTATCATGTTAAAATTATTTTTATTAGTTTTAATCTACAGTTTTTACTAGTATTTTATAGATGTTTAATTACTTTATTTAAGTTTAAACTTAGTTAAACTCTATATGAAACTATACACTGCTATTTTTATGTTAGGGTTAATGGTTTAATTTATGCATAATTTAAGCTATGTTCTTTTTTAGTTTATGTATTAAATATATATTTGGTAAGGTTTTTATGGATGAAATGCCATTGTGTTGCTTAGGCTGTCAAACACAATGACATTTATGATTTTAAGTTGACTACATTTATTAAAAGCATTTTATTCTACTACATTTACGTGTTAGTTAATATTACTTTTATAGAGAAGGCAGAAATGATGATAGAAAAGAAGAAATGCACTTTTGAGCTCCAAAAGTGCCAAACAAAGAGGAGCACAGTTTAACGTCATGTCTCAGGACATTACATTCTTTTTAATGTTCACTATCATGTTTAAATTATTTTTATTAGTTTTAATCTACAGTTTTTACTAGTATTTTATAGATGTTTAATTACTTTATTTAAGTTTAAACTTAGTTAAACTCTATATGAAACTATACACTGCTATTTTATGTTAGGGGAGAATGGATTTATTTATGCATATATTAAGCTATGTTCTTTTTTAGTTTATGTTTTTATGGATGAAATACCATTGTATTGCTTAGGCTGTCCAACACAATGACATTTATGATTTTAAGGTTACTACATTTATTAAAAAGCATTTTATTCTACTACATTTAGGTTTTAGTTAATATTACTTTTATAAAGGAGGCAGAAATGATGATAGAAAAGAAGAAATGCACTTTTGAGCTCCAAAAGGGCCAAACAAAGAGGGGCACAGTTTAACGTCATGTCTCAGGACATTACATTCTTTTTAATGTTCACTATCATGTTTAAATTATTTTTATTAGTTTTAATCTACAGTTTTTACTAGTATTTTATAGATGTTTAATTACTTTATTTAAGTTTAAACTTAGTTAAACTCTATATGAAACTATACACTGCTATTTTATGTTAGGGGAGAATGGATTTATTTATGCATATATTAAGCTATGTTCTTTTTTAGTTTATGTTTTTATGGATGAAATACCATTGTATTGCTTAGGCTGTCCAACACAATGACATTTATGATTTTAAGGTTACTACATTTATTAAAAAGCATTTTATTCTACTACATTTAGGTTTTAGTTAATATTACTTTTATAAAGGAGGCAGAAATGATGATAGAAAAGAAGAAATGCACTTTTGAGCTCCAAAAGTGCCAAACAAAGAGGGGCACAGTTTAACGTCATGTCTCAGGACATTACATTCTTTTTAATGTTCACTATCATGTTAAAATTATTTTTATTAGTTTTAATCTACAGTTTTTACTAGTATTTTATAGATGTTTAATTACTTTATTTAAATTTAAACTTAGTTAAACTCTATATGAAACTATACACTGCTATTTTTATGTTAGGGTTAATGGTTTAATTTATGCATAATTTAAGCTATGTTCTTTTTTAGTTTATGTATTAAATATATATTTGGTAAGGTTTTTATGGATGAAATGCCATTGTATTGCTTAGGCTGTCCAACACAATGACATTTATGATTTTAAGGTTACTACATTTATTAAAAGCATTTTATTCTACTACATTTAGGTTTTAGTTAATATTACTTTTATAAAGGAGGCAGAAATGATGATAGAAAAGAAGAAATGCACTTTTGAGCTCCAAAAGTGCCAAACAAAGAGGGGCACAGTTTAACGTCATGTCTCAGGACATTACATTCTTTTTAATGTTCACTATCATGTTTAAATTATTTTTATTAGTTTTAATCTACAGTTTTTACTAGTATTTTATAGATGTTTAATTACTTTATTTAAGTTTAAACTTAGTTAAACTCTATATGAAACTATACACTGCTATTTTATGTTAGGGGAGAATGGATTTATTTATGCATATATTAAGCTATGTTCTTTTTTAGTTTATGTTTTTATGGATGAAATACCATTGTATTGCTTAGGCTGTCCAACACAATGACATTTATGATTTTAAGTTGACTACATTTATTTAAAGCATTTTATTCTACTACATTTAGGTTTTAGTTAATATTACTTTTATAGAGGAGGCAGAAATGATGATAGAAAAGAAGAAATGCACTTTTGAGCTCCAAAAGTGCCAAACAAAGAGGAGCACAGTTTAACGTCATGTCTCAGGACATTACATTCTTTTTAATGTTCACTATCATGTTTTAATTATTTTTATTAATTTTACTCTACAGTTTTTACTAGTATTTTATAGCTATTGATTATTTTTTGAATTTTAAACTTAGTTAAACTCTATATGAAACTATACACTGCTATTTTATGTTAGGGGAGAATGGATTTATTTATGCATATATTAAGCTATGTTCTTTTTTAGTTTATGTTTTCATGGATGAAATACCATTGTATTGCTTAGGCTGTCCAACACAATGACATTTATGATTTTAAGGTTACTACATTTATTAAAAGCATTTTATTCTACTACATTTAGGTTTTAGTTAATATTACTTTTATAAAGGAGGCAGAAATGATGATAGAAAAGAAGAAATGCACTTTTGAGCTCCAAAAGTGCCAAACAAAGAGGGGCACAGTTTAACGTCATGTCTCAGGACATTACATTCTTTTTAATGTTCACTATCATGTTAAAATTATTTTTATTAGTTTTAATCTACAGTTTTTACTAGTATTTTATAGATGTTTAATTACTTTATTTAAGTTTAAACTTAGTTAAACTCTATATGAAACTATACACTGCTATTTTTATGTTAGGGTTAATGGTTTAATTTATGCATAATTTAAGCTATGTTCTTTTTTAGTTTATGTATTAAATATATATTTGGTAAGGTTTTTATGGATGAAATGCCATTGTGTTGCTTAGGCTGTCCAACACAATGACATTTATGATTTTAAGTTTACTATATTTATTAAAAGCATTTTATTCTACTACATTTACGTGTTAGTTAATATTACTTTTATAGAGGAGGCAGAAATGATGATAGAAAAGAAGAAATGCACTTTTGAGCTCCAAAAGTGCCAAACAAAGAGGAACACAGTTTAACGTCATGTCTCAGGACATTACAATCTTTTTTATGTTCACTATCATGTTTTAATTTTTTTTATTAGTTTTACTCTACAGTTTTTACTAGTATTTTATAGCTATTGATTATTTTTTTAAGTTTAAAATTAGTTAAACTCTATATGAAACCATACACTGCTATTTTATGTTAGGGGATAATGGATTTATTTATGCATATATTAAGCTATGTTCTTTTTTAGTTTATGTTTTTATGGATGAAATACCATTGTATTGCTTAGGCTGTCCAACACAATGACATTTATGATTTTAAGGTTACTACATTTATTAAAAGCATTTTATTCTACTACATTTACGTTTTAGTTAATATTACTTTTATAAAAGAGGCAGAAATGATGATAGAAAAGAAGAAATGCACTTTTGAGCTCCAAAAGTGCCAAACAAAGAGGGGCACAGTTTAACGTCATGTCTCAGGACATTACATTCTTTTTAATGTTCACTATCATGTTTAAATTATTTTTATTAGTTTTAATCTACAGTTTTTACTAGTATTTTATAGATGTTTAATTACTTTATTTAAGTTTAAACTTAGTTAAACTCTATATGAAACTATACACTGCTATTTTATGTTAGGGGAGAATGGATTTATTTATGCATATATTAAGCTATGTTCTTTTTTAGTTTATGTTTTTATGGATGAAATACCATTGTATTGCTTAGGCTGTCCAACACAATGACATTTATGATTTTAAGGTTACTACATTTATTAAAAGCATTTTATTCTACTACATTTAGGTTTTAGTTAATATTACTTTTATAAAGGAGGCAGAAATGATGATAGAAAAGAAGAAATGCACTTTTGAGCTCCAAAAGTGCCAAACAAAGAGAGGCACAGTTTAACGTCATGTCTCAGGACATTACATTCTTTTTAATGTTCACTATCATGTTTAAATTATTTTTATTAGTTTTAATCTACAGTTTTTACTAGTATTTTATAGATGTTTAATTACTTTATTTAAGTTTAAACTTAGTTAAACTCTATATGAAACTATACACTGCTATTTTATGTTAGGGGAGAATGGATTTATTTATGCATATATTAAGCTATGTTCTTTTTTAGTTTATGTTTTTATGGATGAAATACCATTGTATTGCTTAGGCTGTCCAACACAATGACATTTATGATTTTAAGGTTACTACATTTATTAAAAAGCATTTTATTCTACTACATTTAGGTTTTAGTTAATATTACTTTTATAAAGGAGGCAGAAATGATGATAGAAAAGAAGAAATGCACTTTTGAGCTCCAAAAGTGCCAAACAAAGAGGGGCACAGTTTAACGTCATGTCTCAGGACATTACATTCTTTTTAATGTTCACTATCATGTTTAAATTATTTTTATTAGTTTTAATCTACAGTTTTTACTAGTATTTTATAGATGTTTAATTACTTTATTTAAATTTAAACTTAGTTAAACTCTATATGAAACTATACACTGCTATTTTATGTTAGGGGAGAATGGATTTATTTATGCATATATTAAGCTATGTTCTTTTTTAGTTTATGTTTTTATGGATGAAATACCATTGTATTGCTTAGGCTGTCCAACACAATGACATTTATGATTTTAAGGTTACTACATTTATTAAAAAGCATTTTATTCTACTACATTTAGGTTTTAGTTAATATTACTTTTATAAAGGAGGCAGAAATGATGATAGAAAAGAAGAAATGCACTTTTGAGCTCCAAAAGTGCCAAACAAAGAGGGGCACAGTTTAACGTCATGTCTCAGGACATTACATTCTTTTTAATGTTCACTATCATGTTAAAATTATTTTTATTAGTTTTAATCTACAGTTTTTACTAGTATTTTATAGATGTTTAATTACTTTATTTAAGTTTAAACTTAGTTAAACTCTATATGAAACTATACACTGCTATTTTTATGTTAGGGTTAATGGTTTAATTTATGCATAATTTAAGCTATGTTCTTTTTTAGTTTATGTATTAAATATATATTTGGTAAGGTTTTTATGGATGAAATGCCATTGTATTGCTTAGGCTGTCCAACACAATGACATTTATGATTTTAAGGTTACTACATTTATTAAAAGCATTTTATTCTACTACATTTAGGTTTTAGTTAATATTACTTTTATAAAGGAGGCAGAAATGATGATAGAAAAGAAGAAATGCACTTTTGAGCTCCAAAAGTGCCAAACAAAGAGGGGCACAGTTTAACGTCATGTCTCAGGACATTACATTCTTTTTAATGTTCACTATCATGTTTAAATTATTTTTATTAGTTTTAATCTACAGTTTTTACTAGTATTTTATAGATGTTTAATTACTTTATTTAAGTTTAAACTTAGTTAAACTCTATATGAAACTATACACTGCTATTTTATGTTAGGGGAGAATGGATTTATTTATGCATATATTAAGCTATGTTCTTTTTTAGTTTATGTTTTTATGGATGAAATACCATTGTATTGCTTAGGCTGTCCAACACAATGACATTTATGATTTTAAGGTTACTACATTTATTAAAAAGCATTTTATTCTACTACATTTAGGTTTTAGTTAATATTACTTTTATAAAGGAGGCAGAAATGATGATAGAAAAGAAGAAATGCACTTTTGAGCTCCAAAAGGGCCAAACAAAGAGGGGCACAGTTTAACGTCATGTCTCAGGACATTACATTCTTTTTAATGTTCACTATCATGTTTAAATTATTTTTATTAGTTTTAATCTACAGTTTTTACTAGTATTTTATAGATGTTTAATTACTTTATTTAAATTTAAACTTAGTTAAACTCTATATGAATTTATACACTGCTATTTTATGTTAGGGGAGAATGGATTTATTTATGCATATATTAAGCTATGTTCTTTTTTAGTTTATGTTTTTATGGATGAAATACCATTGTATTGCTTAGGCTGTCCAACACAATGACATTTATGATTTTAAGTTGACTACATTTATTTAAAGCATTTTATTCTACTACATTTACGTGTTAGTTAATATTACTTTTATAGAGGAGGCAGAAATGATGATAGAAAAGAAGAAATGCACTTTTGAGCTCCAAAAGTGCCAAACAAAGAGGAGCACAGTTTAACGTCATGTCTCAGGACATTACATTCTTTTTAATGTTCACTATCATGTTTTAATTATTTTTATTAATTTTACTCTACAGTTTTTACTAGTATTTTATAGCTATTGATTATTTTTTTAAGTTTAAACTTAGTTAAACTCTATATGAAACTATACACTGCTATTTTATGTTAGGGGAGAATGGATTTATTTATGCATATATTAAGCTATGTTCTTTTTTAGTTTATGTTTTTATGGATGAAATACCATTGTATTGCTTAGGCTGTCCAACACAATGACATTTATGATTTTAAGGTTACTACATTTATTAAAAGCATTTTATTCTACTACATTTACGTTTTAGTTAATATTACTTTTATAAAAGAGGCAGAAATGATGATAGAAAAGAAGAAATGCACTTTTGAGCTCCAAAAGTGCCAAACAAAGAGGGGCACAGTTTAACGTCATGTCTCAGGACATTACATTCTTTTTAATGTTCACTATCATGTTTAAATTATTTTTATTAGTTTTAATCTACAGTTTTTACTAGTATTTTATAGATGTTTAATTACTTTATTTAAGTTTAAACTTAGTTAAACTCTATATGAAACTATACACTGCTATTTTTATGTTAGGGTTAATGGTTTAATTTATGCATAATTTAAGCTATGTTCTTTTTTAGTTTATGTATTAAATATATATTTGGTAAGGTTTTTATGGATGAAATGCCATTGTGTTGCTTAGGCTGTCCAACACAATGACATTTATGATTTTAAGTTTACTATATTTATTAAAAGCATTTTATTCTACTACATTTACGTGTTAGTTAATATTACTTTTATAGAGGAGGCAGAAATGATGATAGAAAAGAAGAAATGCACTTTTGAGCTCCAAAAGTGCCAAACAAAGAGGAACACAGTTTAACGTCATGTCTCAGGACATTACAATCTTTTTTATGTTCACTATCATGTTTTAATTTTTTTTATTAGTTTTACTCTACAGTTTTTACTAGTATTTTATAGCTATTGATTATTTTTTTAAGTTTAAAATTAGTTAAACTCTATATGAAACCATACACTGCTATTTTATGTTAGGGGATAATGGATTTATTTATGCATATATTAAGCTATGTTCTTTTTTAGTTTATGTTTTTATGGATGAAATACCATTGTATTGCTTAGGCTGTCCAACACAATGACATTTATGATTTTAAGGTTACTACATTTATTAAAAGCATTTTATTCTACTACATTTACGTTTTAGTTAATATTACTTTTATAAAAGAGGCAGAAATGATGATAGAAAAGAAGAAATGCACTTTTGAGCTCCAAAAGTGCCAAACAAAGAGGGGCACAGTTTAACGTCATGTCTCAGGACATTACATTCTTTTTAATGTTCACTATCATGTTTAAATTATTTTTATTAGTTTTAATCTACAGTTTTTACTAGTATTTTATAGATGTTTAATTACTTTATTTAAGTTTAAACTTAGTTAAACTCTATATGAAACTATACACTGCTATTTTATGTTAGGGGAGAATGGATTTATTTATGCATATATTAAGCTATGTTCTTTTTTAGTTTATGTTTTTATGGATGAAATACCATTGTATTGCTTAGGCTGTCCAACACAATGACATTTATGATTTTAAGGTTACTACATTTATTAAAAAGCATTTTATTCTACTACATTTAGGTTTTAGTTAATATTACTTTTATAAAGGAGGCAGAAATGATGATAGAAAAGAAGAAATGCACTTTTGAGCTCCAAAAGTGCCAAACAAAGAGGGGCACAGTTTAACGTCATGTCTCAGGACATTACATTCTTTTTAATGTTCACTATCATGTTTAAATTATTTTTATTAGTTTTAATCTACAGTTTTTACTAGTATTTTATAGATGTTTAATTACTTTATTTAAGTTTAAACTTAGTTAAACTCTATATGAAACTATACACTGCTATTTTATGTTAGGGGAGAATGGATTTATTTATGCATATATTAAGCTATGTTCTTTTTTAGTTTATGTTTTTATGGATGAAATACCATTGTATTGCTTAGGCTGTCCAACACAATGACATTTATGATTTTAAGGTTACTACATTTATTAAAAAGCATTTTATTCTACTACATTTAGGTTTTAGTTAATATTACTTTTATAAAGGAGGCAGAAATGATGATAGAAAAGAAGAAATGCACTTTTGAGCTCCAAAAGTGCCAAACAAAGAGGGGCACAGTTTAACGTCATGTCTCAGGACATTACATTCTTTTTAATGTTCACTATCATGTTTAAATTATTTTTATTAGTTTTAATCTACAGTTTTTACTAGTATTTTATAGATGTTTAATTACTTTATTTAAATTTAAACTTAGTTAAACTCTATATGAAACTATACACTGCTATTTTATGTTAGGGGAGAATGGATTTATTTATGCATATATTAAGCTATGTTCTTTTTTAGTTTATGTTTTTATGGATGAAATACCATTGTATTGCTTAGGCTGTCCAACACAATGACATTTATGATTTTAAGGTTACTACATTTATTAAAAAGCATTTTATTCTACTACATTTAGGTTTTAGTTAATATTACTTTTATAAAGGAGGCAGAAATGATGATAGAAAAGAAGAAATGCACTTTTGAGCTCCAAAAGTGCCAAACAAAGAGGGGCACAGTTTAACGTCATGTCTCAGGACATTACATTCTTTTTAATGTTCACTATCATGTTAAAATTATTTTTATTAGTTTTAATCTACAGTTTTTACTAGTATTTTATAGATGTTTAATTACTTTATTTAAGTTTAAACTTAGTTAAACTCTATATGAAACTATACACTGCTATTTTTATGTTAGGGTTAATGGTTTAATTTATGCATAATTTAAGCTATGTTCTTTTTTAGTTTATGTATTAAATATATATTTGGTAAGGTTTTTATGGATGAAATGCCATTGTATTGCTTAGGCTGTCCAACACAATGACATTTATGATTTTAAGGTTACTACATTTATTAAAAGCATTTTATTCTACTACATTTAGGTTTTAGTTAATATTACTTTTATAAAGGAGGCAGAAATGATGATAGAAAAGAAGAAATGCACTTTTGAGCTCCAAAAGTGCCAAACAAAGAGGGGCACAGTTTAACGTCATGTCTCAGGACATTACATTCTTTTTAATGTTCACTATCATGTTTAAATTATTTTTATTAGTTTTAATCTACAGTTTTTACTAGTATTTTATAGATGTTTAATTACTTTATTTAAGTTTAAACTTAGTTAAACTCTATATGAAACTATACACTGCTATTTTATGTTAGGGGAGAATGGATTTATTTATGCATATATTAAGCTATGTTCTTTTTTAGTTTATGTTTTTATGGATGAAATACCATTGTATTGCTTAGGCTGTCCAACACAATGACATTTATGATTTTAAGGTTACTACATTTATTAAAAAGCATTTTATTCTACTACATTTAGGTTTTAGTTAATATTACTTTTATAAAGGAGGCAGAAATGATGATAGAAAAGAAGAAATGCACTTTTGAGCTCCAAAAGGGCCAAACAAAGAGGGGCACAGTTTAACGTCATGTCTCAGGACATTACATTCTTTTTAATGTTCACTATCATGTTTAAATTATTTTTATTAGTTTTAATCTACAGTTTTTACTAGTATTTTATAGATGTTTAATTACTTTATTTAAATTTAAACTTAGTTAAACTCTATATGAATTTATACACTGCTATTTTATGTTAGGGGAGAATGGATTTATTTATGCATATATTAAGCTATGTTCTTTTTTAGTTTATGTTTTTATGGATGAAATACCATTGTATTGCTTAGGCTGTCCAACACAATGACATTTATGATTTTAAGTTGACTACATTTATTTAAAGCATTTTATTCTACTACATTTACGTGTTAGTTAATATTACTTTTATAGAGGAGGCAGAAATGATGATAGAAAAGAAGAAATGCACTTTTGAGCTCCAAAAGTGCCAAACAAAGAGGAGCACAGTTTAACGTCATGTCTCAGGACATTACATTCTTTTTAATGTTCACTATCATGTTTTAATTATTTTTATTAATTTTACTCTACAGTTTTTACTAGTATTTTATAGCTATTGATTATTTTTTTAAGTTTAAACTTAGTTAAACTCTATATGAAACTATACACTGCTATTTTATGTTAGGGGAGAATGGATTTATTTATGCATATATTAAGCTATGTTCTTTTTTAGTTTATGTTTTCATGGATGAAATACCATTGTATTGCTTAGGCTGTCCAACACAATGACATTTATGATTTTAAGGTTACTACATTTATTAAAAGCATTTTATTCTACTACATTTACGTGTTAGTTAATATTACTTTTATAGAGGAGGCAGAAATGATGATAGAAAAGAAGAAATGCACTTTTGAGCTCCAAAAGTGCCAAACAAAGAGGAGCACAGTTTAACGTCATGTCTCAGGACATTACAATCTTTTTTATGTTCACTATCATGTTTTAATTTTTTTTATTAGTTTTACTCTACAGTTTTTACTAGTATTTTATAGATGTTTAATTACTTTATTTAAATTTAAACTTAGTTAAACTCTATATGAAACCATACACTGCTATTTTATGTTAGGGGATAATGGATTTATTTATGCATATATTAAGCTATGTTCTTTTTTAGTTTATGTTTTTATGGATGAAATACCATTGTATTGCTTAGGCTGTCCAACACAATGACATTTATGATTTTAAGGTTACTACATTTATTAAAAGCATTTTATTCTACTACATTTACGTTTTAGTTAATATTACTTTTATAAAAGAGGCAGAAATGATGATAGAAAAGAAGAAATGCACTTTTGAGCTCCAAAAGTGCCAAACAAAGAGGGGCACAGTTTAACGTCATGTCTCAGGACATTACATTCTTTTTAATGTTCACTATCATGTTTAAATTATTTTTATTAGTTTTAATCTACAGTTTTTACTAGTATTTTATAGATGTTTAATTACTTTATTTAAGTTTAAACTTAGTTAAACTCTATATGAAACTATACACTGCTATTTTATGTTAGGGGAGAATGGATTTATTTATGCATATATTAAGCTATGTTCTTTTTTAGTTTATGTTTTTATGGATGAAATACCATTGTATTGCTTAGGCTGTCCAACACAATGACATTTATGATTTTAAGGTTACTACATTTATTAAAAAGCATTTTATTCTACTACATTTAGGTTTTAGTTAATATTACTTTTATAAAGGAGGCAGAAATGATGATAGAAAAGAAGAAATGCACTTTTGAGCTCCAAAAGTGCCAAACAAAGAGGGGCACAGTTTAACGTCATGTCTCAGGACATTACATTCTTTTTAATGTTCACTATCATAATTAAATTATTTTTATTAGTTTTAATCTACAGTTTTTACTAGTATTTTATAGATGTTTAATTACTTTATTTAAGTTTAAACTTAGTTAAACTCTATATGAAACTATACACTGCTATTTTATGTTAGGGGAGAATGGATTTATTTATGCATATATTAAGCTATGTTCTTTTTTAGTTTATGTTTTTATGGATGAAATACCATTGTATTGCTTAGGCTGTCCAACACAATGACATTTATGATTTTAAGTTGACTACATTTATTTAAAGCATTTTATTCTACTACATTTACGTGTTAGTTAATATTACTTTTATAGAGGAGGAAGAAATGATGATAGAAAAGAAGAAATGCACTTTTGAGCTCCAAAAGTGCCAAACAAAGAGGAGCACAGTTTAACGTCATGTCTCAGGACATTACATTCTTTTTAATGTTCACTATCATGTTTTAATTATTTTTATTAATTTTACTCTACAGTTTTTACTAGTATTTTATAGCTATTGATTATTTTTTTAAGTTTAAACTTAGTTAAACTCTATATGAAACTATACACTGCTATTTTATGTTAGGGGAGAATGGATTTATTTATGCATATATTAAGCTATGTTCTTTTTTAGTTTATGTTTTCATGGATGAAATACCATTGTATTGCTTAGGCTGTCCAACACAATGACATTTATGATTTTAAGGTTACTACATTTATTAAAAGCATTTTATTCTACTACATTTACGTTTTATTTATATTACTTTTATAAAGGAGGCAGAAATGATGATAGAAAAGAAGAAATGCACTTTTGAGCTCCAAAAGTGCCAAACAAAGAGGGGCACAGTTTAACGTCATGTCTCAGGACATTCCATTCTTTTTAATGTTCACTATCATGTTAAAATTATTTTTATTAGTTTTAATCTACAGTTTTTACTAGTATTTTATAGATGTTTAATTACTTTATTTAAGTTTAAACTTAGTTAAACTCTATATGAAACTATACACTGCTATTTTTATGTTAGGGTTAATGGTTTAATTTATGCATAATTTAAGCTATGTTCTTTTTTAGTTTATGTATTAAATATATATTTGGTAAGGTTTTTATGGATGAAATGCCATTGTGTTGCTTAGGCTGTCCAACACAATGACATTTATGATTTTAAGTTTACTATATTTATTAAAAGCATTTTATTCTACTACATTTACGTGTTAGTTAATATTACTTTTATAGAGGAGGCAGAAATGATGATAGAAAAGAAGAAATGCACTTTTGAGCTCCAAAAGTGCCAAACAAAGAGGAACACAGTTTAACGTCATGTCTCAGGACATTACAATCTTTTTTATGTTCACTATCATGTTTTAATTTTTTTTATTAGTTTTACTCTACAGTTTTTACTAGTATTTTATAGCTATTGATTATTTTTTTAAGTTTAAAATTAGTTAAACTCTATATGAAACCATACACTGCTATTTTATGTTAGGGGATAATGGATTTATTTATGCATATATTAAGCTATGTTCTTTTTTAGTTTATGTTTTTATGGATGAAATACCATTGTATTGCTTAGGCTGTCCAACACAATGACATTTATGATTTTAAGGTTACTACATTTATTAAAAGCATTTTATTCTACTACATTTACGTTTTAGTTAATATTACTTTTATAAAAGAGGCAGAAATGATGATAGAAAAGAAGAAATGCACTTTTGAGCTCCAAAAGTGCCAAACAAAGAGGGGCACAGTTTAACGTCATGTCTCAGGACATTACATTCTTTTTAATGTTCACTATCATGTTTAAATTATTTTTATTAGTTTTAATCTACAGTTTTTACTAGTATTTTATAGATGTTTAATTACTTTATTTAAGTTTAAACTTAGTTAAACTCTATATGAAACTATACACTGCTATTTTATGTTAGGGGAGAATGGATTTATTTATGCATATATTAAGCTATGTTCTTTTTTAGTTTATGTTTTTATGGATGAAATACCATTGTATTGCTTAGGCTGTCCAACACAATGACATTTATGATTTTAAGGTTACTACATTTATTAAAAAGCATTTTATTCTACTACATTTAGGTTTTAGTTAATATTACTTTTATAAAGGAGGCAGAAATGATGATAGAAAAGAAGAAATGCACTTTTGAGCTCCAAAAGTGCCAAACAAAGAGGGGCACAGTTTAACGTCATGTCTCAGGACATTACATTCTTTTTAATGTTCACTATCATGTTTAAATTATTTTTATTAGTTTTAATCTACAGTTTTTACTAGTATTTTATAGATGTTTAATTACTTTATTTAAATTTAAACTTAGTTAAACTCTATATGAATTTATACACTGCTATTTTATGTTAGGGGAGAATGGATTTATTTATGCATATATTAAGCTATGTTCTTTTTTAGTTTATGTTTTTATGGATGAAATACCATTGTATTGCTTAGGCTGTCCAACACAATGACATTTATGATTTTAAGTTGACTACATTTTTTTAAAGCATTTTATTCTACTACATTTACGTGTTAGTTAATATTACTTTTATAGAGGAGGCAGAAATGATGATAGAAAAGAAGAAATGCACTTTTGAGCTCCAAAAGTGCCAAACAAAGAGGAGCACAGTTTAACGTCATGTCTCAGGACATTACATTCTTTTTAATGTTCACTATCATGTTTTAATTATTTTTATTAATTTTACTCTACAGTTTTTACTAGTATTTTATAGATGTTTAATTACTTTATTTAAGTTTAAACTTAGTTAAACTCTATATGAAACTATACACTGCTATTTTATGTTAGGGGAGAATGGATTTATTTATGCATATATTAAGCTATGTTCTTTTTTAGTTTATGTTTTTATGGATGAAATACCATTGTATTGCTTAGGCTGTCCAACACAATGACATTTATGATTTTAAGTTGACTACATTTATTTAAAGCATTTTATTCTACTACATTTACGTGTTAGTTAATATTACTTTTATAGAGGAGGCAGAAATGATGATAGAAAAGAAGAAATGCACTTTTGAGCTCCAAAAGTGCCAAACAAAGAGGAGCACAGTTTAACGTCATGTCTCAGGACATTACATTCTTTTTAATGTTCACTATCATGTTTTAATTATTTTTATTAATTTTACTCTACAGTTTTTACTAGTATTTTATAGCTATTGATTATTTTTTGAATTTTAAACTTAGTTAAACTCTATATGAAACTATACACTGCTATTTTATGTTAGGGGAGAATGGATTTATTTATGCATATATTAAGCTATGTTCTTTTTTAGTTTATGTTTTCATGGATGAAATACCATTGTATTGCTTAGGCTGTCCAACACAATGACATTTATGATTTTAAGGTTACTACATTTATTAAAAGCATTTTATTCTACTACATTTACGTGTTAGTTAATATTACTTTTATAGAGGAGGCAGAAATGATGATAGAAAAGAAGAAATGCACTTTTGAGCTCCAAAAGTGCCAAACAAAGAGGAACACAGTTTAACGTCATGTCTCAGGACATTACAATCTTTTTTATGTTCACTATCATGTTTTAATTTTTTTTATTAGTTTTACTCTACAGTTTTTACTAGTATTTTATAGCTATTGATTATTTTTTTAAGTTTAAAATTAGTTAAACTCTATATGAAACCATACACTGCTATTTTATGTTAGGGGATAATGGATTTATTTATGCATATATTAAGCTATGTTCTTTTTTAGTTTATGTTTTTATGGATGAAATACCATTGTATTGCTTAGGCTGTCCAACACAATGACATTTATGATTTTAAGGTTACTACATTTATTAAAAGCATTTTATTCTACTACATTTACGTTTTAGTTAATATTACTTTTATAAAGGAGGCAGAAATGATGATAGAAAAGAAGAAATGCACTTTTGAGCTCCAAAAGTGCCAAACAAAGAGGGGCACAGTTTAACGTCATGTCTCAGGACATTACATTCTTTTTAATGTTCACTATCATGTTTAAATTATTTTTATTAGTTTTAATCTACAGTTTTTACTAGTATTTTATAGATGTTTAATTACTTTATTTAAGTTTAAACTTAGTTAAACTCTATATGAAACTATACACTGCTATTTTATGTTAGGGGAGAATGGATTTATTTATGCATATATTAAGCTATGTTCTTTTTTAGTTTATGTTTTTATGGATGAAATACCATTGTATTGCTTAGGCTGTCCAACACAATGACATTTATGATTTTAAGGTTACTACATTTATTAAAAAGCATTTTATTCTACTACATTTAGGTTTTAGTTAATATCACTTTTATAAAGGAGGCAGAAATGATGATAGAAAAGAAGAAATGCACTTTTGAGCTCCAAAAGTGCCAAACAAAGAGGGGCACAGTTTAACGTCATGTCTCAGGACATTACATTCTTTTTAATGTTCACTATCATGTTTAAATTATTTTTATTAGTTTTAATCTACAGTTTTTACTAGTATTTTATAGATGTTTAATTACTTTATTTAAGTTTAAACCTAGTTAAACTCTATATGAAACTATACACTGCTATTTTATGTTAGGGGAGAATGGATTTATTTATGCATATATTAAGCTATGTTCTTTTTTAGTTTATGTTTTTATGGATGAAATACCATTGTATTGCTTAGGCTGTCCAACACAATGACATTTATGATTTTAAGGTTACTACATTTATTAAAAAGCATTTTATTCTACTACATTTAGGTTTTAGTTAATATTACTTTTATAAAGGAGGCAGAAATGATGATAGAAAAGAAGAAATGCACTTTTGAGCTCCAAAAGTGCCAAACAAAGAGGGGCACAGTTTAACGTCATGTCTCAGGACATTACATTCTTTTTAATGTTCACTATCATGTTTAAATTATTTTTATTAGTTTTAATCTACAGTTTTTACTAGTATTTTATAGATGTTTAATTACTTTATTTAAGTTTAAACTTAGTTAAACTCTATATGAAACTATACACTGCTATTTTATGTTAGGGGAGAATGGATTTATTTATGCATATATTAAGCTATGTTCTTTTTTAGTTTATGTTTTTATGGATGAAATACCATTGTATTGCTTAGGCTGTCCAACACAATGACATTTATGATTTTAAGGTTACTACATTTATTAAAAAGCATTTTATTCTACTACATTTAGGTTTTAGTTAATATTACTTTTATAAAGGAGGCAGAAATGATGATAGAAAAGAAGAAATGCACTTTTGAGCTCCAAAAGTGCCAAACAAAGAGGGGCACAGTTTAACGTCATGTCTCAGGACATTACATTCTTTTTAATGTTCACTATCATGTTTAAATTATTTTTATTAGTTTTAATCTACAGTTTTTACTAGTATTTTATAGATGTTTAATTACTTTATTTAAGTTTAAACTTAGTTAAACTCTATATGAAACTATACACTGCTATTTTATGTTAGGGGAGAATGGATTTATTTATGCATATATTAAGCTATGTTCTTTTTTAGTTTATGTTTTTATGGATGAAATACCATTGTATTGCTTAGGCTGTCCAACACAATGACATTTATGATTTTAAGGTTACTACATTTATTAAAAAGCATTTTATTCTACTACATTTAGGTTTTAGTTAATATTACTTTTATAAAGGAGGCAGAAATGATGATAGAAAAGAAGAAATGCACTTTTGAGCTCCAAAAGTGCCAAACAAAGAGGGGCACAGTTTAACGTCATGTCTCAGGACATTACATTCTTTTTAATGTTCACTATCATGTTTAAATTATTTTTATTAGTTTTAATCTACAGTTTTTACTAGTATTTTATAGATGTTTAATTACTTTATTTAAGTTTAAACTTAGTTAAACTCTATATGAAACTATACACTGCTATTTTATGTTAGGGGAGAATGGATTTATTTATGCATATATTAAGCTATGTTCTTTTTTAGTTTATGTTTTTATGGATGAAATACCATTGTATTGCTTAGGCTGTCCAACACAATGACATTTATGATTTTAAGGTTACTACATTTATTAAAAAGCATTTTATTCTACTACATTTAGGTTTTAGTTAATATTACTTTTATAAAGGAGGCAGAAATGATGATAGAAAAGAAGAAATGCACTTTTGAGCTCCAAAAGTGCCAAACAAAGAGGGGCACAGTTTAACGTCATGTCTCAGGACATTACATTCTTTTGAATGTTCACTATCATGTTTAAATTATTTTTATTAGTTTTAATCTACAGTTTTTACTAGTATTTTATAGATGTTTAATTACTTTATTTAAGTTTAAACTTAGTTAAACTCTATATGAAACTATACACTGCTATTTTATGTTAGGGGAGAATGGATTTATTTATGCATATATTAAGCTATGTTCTTTTTTAGTTTATGTTTTTATGGATGAAATACCATTGTATTGCTTAGGCTGTCCAACACAATGACATTTATGATTTTAAGGTTACTACATTTATTAAAAAGCATTTTATTCTACTACATTTAGGTTTTAGTTAATATTACTTTTATAAAGGAGGCAGAAATGATGATAGAAAAGAAGAAATGCACTTTTGAGCTCCAAAAGTGCCAAACAAAGAGGGGCACAGTTTAACGTCATGTCTCAGGACATTACATTCTTTTTAATGTTCACTATCATGTTTAAATTATTTTTATTAGTTTTAATCTACAGTTTTTACTAGTATTTTATAGATGTTTAATTACTGTATTTAAGTTTAAACTTAGTTAAACTCTATATGAAACTATACACTGCTATTTTATGTTAGGGGAGAATGGATTTATTTATGCATATATTAAGCTATGTTCTTTTTTAGTTTATGTTTTCATGGATGAAATACCATTGTATTGCTTAGGCTGTCCAACACAATGACATTTATGATTTTAAGGTTACTACATTTATTAAAAGCATTTTATTCTACTACATTTAGGTTTTAGTTAATATTACTTTTATAAAGGAGGCAGAAATTATGATAGAAAAGAAGAAATGCACTTTTGAGCTCCAAAAGTGCCAAACAAAGAGGGGCACAGTTTAACGTCATGTCTCAGGACATTACATTCTTTTTAATGTTCACTATCATGTTTAAATTATTTTTATTAGTTTTAATCTACAGTTTTTACTAGTATTTTATAGATGTTTAATTACTTTATTTAAGTTTAAACTTAGTTAAACTCTATATGAAACTATACACTGCTATTTTATGTTAGGGGAGAATGGATTTATTTATGCATATATTAAGCTATGTTCTTTTTTAGTTTATGTTTTTATGGATGAAATACCATTGTATTGCTTAGGCTGTCCAACACAATGACATTTATGATTTTAAGGTTACTACATTTATTAAAAAGCATTTTATTCTACTACATTTAGGTTTTAGTTAATATTACTTTTATAAAGGAGGCAGAAATGATGATAGAAAAGAAGAAATGCACTTTTGAGCTCCAAAAGTGCCAAACAAAGAGGGGCACAGTTTAACGTCATGTCTCAGGACATTACATTCTTTTTAATGTTCACTATCATGTTTAAATTATTTTTATTAGTTTTAATCTACAGTTTTTACTAGTATTTTATAGATGTTTAATTACTTTATTTAAATTTAAACTTAGTTAAACTCTATATGAATTTATACACTGCTATTTTATGTTAGGGGAGAATGGATTTATTTATGCATATATTAAGCTATGTTCTTTTTTAGTTTATGTTTTTATGGATGAAATACCATTGTATTGCTTAGGCTGTCCAACACAATGACATTTATGATTTTAAGTTGACTACATTTATTTAAAGCATTTTATTCTACTACATTTACGTGTTAGTTAATATTACTTTTATAGAGGAGGCAGAAATGATGATAGAAAAGAAGAAATGCACTTTTGAGCTCCAAAAGTGCCAAACAAAGAGGAGCACAGTTTAACGTCATGTCTCAGGACATTACATTCTTTTTAATGTTCACTATCATGTTTTAATTATTTTTATTAATTTTACTCTACAGTTTTTACTAGTATTTTATAGCTATTGATTATTTTTTTTAAGTTTAAACTTAGTTAAACTCTATATGAAACTATACACTGCTATTTTATGTTAGGGGAGAATGGATTTATTTATGCATATATTAAGCTATGTTCTTTTTTAGTTTATGTTTTCATGGATGAAATACCATTGTATTGCTTAGGCTGTCCAACACAATGACATTTATGATTTTAAGGTTACTACATTTATTAAAAGCATTTTATTCTACTACATTTACGTGTTAGTTAATATTACTTTTATAGAGGAGGCAGAAATGATGATAGAAAAGAAGAAATGCACTTTTGAGCTCCAAAAGTGCCAAACAAAGAGGGGCACAGTTTAACGTCATGTCTCAGGACATTACATTCTTTTTAATGTTCACTATCATGTTTAAATTATTTTTATTAGTTTTAATCTACAGTTTTTACTAGTATTTTATAGATGTTTAATTACTTTATTTAAGTTTAAACTTAGTTAAACTCTATATGAAACTATACACTGCTATTTTATGTTAGGGGAGAATGGATTTATTTATGCATATATTAAGCTATGTTCTTTTTTAGTTTATGTTTTTATGGATGAAATACCATTGTATTGCTTAGGCTGTCCAACACAATGACATTTATGATTTTAAGGTTACTACATTTATTAAAAAGCATTTTATTCTACTACATTTAGGTTTTAGTTAATATTACTTTTATAAAGGAGGCAGAAATGATGATAGAAAAGAAGAAATGCACTTTTGAGCTCCAAAAGTGCCAAACAAAGAGGGGCACAGTTTAACGTCATGTCTCAGGACATTACATTCTTTTTAATGTTCACTATCATGTTTAAATTATTTTTATTAGTTTTAATCTACAGTTTTTACTAGTATTTTATAGATGTTTAATTACTTTATTTAAGTTTAAACTTAGTTAAACTCTATATGAAACTATACACTGCTATTTTATGTTAGGGGAGAATGGATTTATTTATGCATATATTAAGCTATGTTCTTTTTTAGTTTATGTTTTTATGGATGAAATACCATTGTATTGCTTAGGCTGTCCAACACAATGACATTTATGATTTTAAGGTTACTACATTTATTAAAAAGCATTTTATTCTACTACATTTAGGTTTTAGTTAATATTACTTTTATAAAGGAGGCAGAAATGATGATAGAAAAGAAGAAATGCACTTTTGAGCTCCAAAAGTGCCAAACAAAGAGGGGCACAGTTTAACGTCATGTCTCAGGACATTACATTCTTTTTAATGTTCACTATCATGTTTAAATTATTTTTATTAGTTTTAATCTACAGTTTTTACTAGTATTTTATAGATGTTTAATTACTTTATTTAAGTTTAAACTTAGTTAAACTCTATATGAAACTATACACTGCTATTTTTATGTTAGGGTTAATGGTTTAATTTATGCATAATTTAAGCTATGTTCTTTTTTAGTTTATGTATTAAATATATATTTGGTAAGGTTTTTATGAATGAAATGCCATTGTGTTGCTTAGGCTGTCAAACACAATGACATTTATGATTTTAAGTTGACTACATTTATTTAAAGCATTTTATTCTACTACATTTACGTGTTAGTTAATATTACTTTTATAGAGAAGGCAGAAATGATGATAGAAAAGAAGAAATGCACTTTTGAGCTCCAAAAGTGCCAAACAAAGAGGAGCACAGTTTAACGTCATGTCTCAGGACATTACATTCTTTTTAATGTTCACTATCATCTTTTAATTTTTTTTATTAGTTTTACTCTACAGTTTTTACTAGTATTTTATAGCTATTGATTATTTTTTTAAGTTTAAAATTAGTTAAACTCTATATGAAACCATACACTGCTATTTTATGTTAGGGGATAATGGATTTATTTATGCATATATTAAGCTATGTTCTTTTTTAGTTTATGTTTTTATGGATGAAATACCATTGTATTGCTTAGGCTGTCCAACACAATGACATTTATGATTTTAAGGTTACTACATTTATTAAAAGCATTTTATTCTACTACATTTACGTGTTAGTTAATATTACTTTTATAGAGGAGGCAGAAATGATGATAGAAAAGAAGAAATGCACTTTTGAGCTCCATGAGTGCCAAACAAAGAGGAACACAGTTTAACGTCATGTCTCAGGACATTACATTCTTTTTAATGTTCACTATCATGTTTAAATTATTTTTATTAGTTTTAATCTACAGTTTTTACTAGTATTTTATAGATGTTTAATTACTTTATTTAAGTTTAAACTTAGTTAAACTCTATATGAAACTATACACTGCTATTTTATGTTAGGGGAGAATGGATTTATTTATGCATATATTAAGCTATGTTCTTTTTTAGTTTATGTTTTTATGGATGAAATACCATTGTATTGCTTAGGCTGTCCAACACAATGACATTTATGATTTTAAGGTTACTACATTTATTAAAAAGCATTTTATTCTACTACATTTAGGTTTTAGTTAATATCACTTTTATAAAGGAGGCAGAAATGATGATAGAAAAGAAGAAATGCACTTTTGAGCTCCAAAAGTGCCAAACAAAGAGGGGCACAGTTTAACGTCATGTCTCAGGACATTACATTCTTTTTAATGTTCACTATCATGTTTAAATTATTTTTATTAGTTTTAATCTACAGTTTTTACTAGTATTTTATAGATGTTTAATTACTTTATTTAAGTTTAAACTTAGTTAAACTCTATATGAAACTATACACTGCTATTTTATGTTAGGGGAGAATGGATTTATTTATGCATATATTAAGCTATGTTCTTTTTTAGTTTATGTTTTTATGGATGAAATACCATTGTATTGCTTAGGCTGTCCAACACAATGACATTTATGATTTTAAGGTTACTACATTTATTAAAAAGCATTTTATTCTACTACATTTAGGTTTTAGTTAATATTACTTTTATAAAGGAGGCAGAAATGATGATAGAAAAGAAGAAATGCACTTTTGAGCTCCAAAAGTGCCAAACAAAGAGGGGCACAGTTTAACGTCATGTCTCAGGACATTACATTCTTTTTAATGTTCACTATCATGTTTAAATTATTTTTATTAGTTTTAATCTACAGTTTTTACTAGTATTTTATAGATGTTTAATTACTTTATTTAAATTTAAACTTAGTTAAACTCTATATGAATTTATACACTGCTATTTTATGTTAGGGGAGAATGGATTTATTTATGCATATATTAAGCTATGTTCTTTTTTAGTTTATGTTTTTATGGATGAAATACCATTGTATTGCTTAGGCTGTCCAACACAATGACATTTATGATTTTAAGTTGACTACATTTTTTTAAAGCATTTTATTCTACTACATTTACGTGTTAGTTAATATTACTTTTATAGAGGAGGCAGAAATGATGATAGAAAAGAAGAAATGCACTTTTGAGCTCCAAAAGTGCCAAACAAAGAGGAGCACAGTTTAACATCATGTCTCAGGACATTACATTCTTTTTAATGTTCACTATCATGTTTTAATTATTTTTATTAATTTTACTCTACAGTTTTTACTAGTATTTTATAGCTATTGATTATTTTTTTAAGTTTAAACTTAGTTAAACTCTATATGAAACTATACACTGCTATTTTATGTTAGGGGAGAATGGATTTATTTATGCATATATTAAGCTATGTTCTTTTTTAGTTTATGTTTTCATGGATGAAATACCATTGTATTGCTTAGGCTGTCCAACACAATGACATTTATGATTTTAAGGTTACTACATTTATTAAAAGCATTTTATTCTACTACATTTACGTGTTAGTTAATATTACTTTTATAGAGGAGGCAGAAATGATGATAGAAAAGAAGAAATGCACTTTTGAGCTCCAAAAGTGCCAAACAAAGAGGAACACAGTTTAACGTCATGTCTCAGGACATTACAATCTTTTTTATGTTCACTATCATGTTTTAATTTTTTTTATTAGTTTTACTCTACAGTTTTTACTAGTATTTTATAGCTATTGATTATTTTTTTAAGTTTAAAATTAGTTAAACTCTATATGAAACCATACACTGCTATTTTATGTTAGGGGATAATGGATTTATTTATGCATATATTAAGCTATGTTCTTTTTTAGTTTATGTTTTTATGGATGAAATACCATTGTATTGCTTAGGCTGTCCAACACAATGACATTTATGATTTTAAGGTTACTACATTTATTAAAAGCATTTTATTCTACTACATTTAGGTTTTAGTTAATATTACTTTTATAAAGGAGGCAGAAATGATGATAGAAAAGAAGAAATGCACTTTTGAGCTCCAAAAGTGCCAAACAAAGAGGGGCACAGTTTAACGTCATGTCTCAGGACATTACATTCTTTTTAATGTTCACTATCATGTTTAAATTATTTTTATTAGTTTTAATCTACAGTTTTTACTAGTATTTTATAGATGTTTAATTACTTTATTTAAGTTTAAACTTAGTTAAACTCTATATGAAACTATACACTGCTATTTTATGTTAGGGGAGAATGGATTTATTTATGCATATATTAAGCTATGTTCTTTTTTAGTTTATGTTTTTATGGATGAAATACCATTGTATTGCTTAGGCTGTCCAACACAATGACATTTATGATTTTAAGGTTACTACATTTATTAAAAAGCATTTTATTCTACTACATTTAGGTTTTAGTTAATATTACTTTTATAAAGGAGGCAGAAATGATGATAGAAAAGAAGAAATGCACTTTTGAGCTCCAAAAGTGCCAAACAAAGAGGGGCACAGTTTAACGTCATGTCTCAGGACATTACATTCTTTTTAATGTTCACTATCATGTTTAAATTATTTTTATTAGTTTTAATCTACAGTTTTTACTAGTATTTTATAGATGTTTAATTACTTTATTTAAGTTTAAACTTAGTTAAACTCTATATGAAACTATACACTGCTATTTTATGTTAGGGGAGAATGGATTTATTTATGCATATATTAAGCTATGTTCTTTTTTAGTTTATGTTTTTATGGATGAAATACCATTGTATTGCTTAGGCTGTCCAACACAATGACATTTATGATTTTAAGGTTACTACATTTATTAAAAAGCATTTTATTCTACTACATTTAGGTTTTAGTTAATATTACTTTTATAAAGGAGGCAGAAATGATGATAGAAAAGAAGAAATGCACTTTTGAGCTCCAAAAGTGCCAAACAAAGAGGGGCACAGTTTAACGTCATGTCTCAGGACATTACATTCTTTTTAATGTTCACTATCATGTTTAAATTATTTTTATTAGTTTTAATCTACAGTTTTTACTAGTATTTTATAGATGTTTAATTACTTTATTTAAATTTAAACTTAGTTAAACTCTATATGAATTTATACACTGCTATTTTATGTTAGGGGAGAATGGATTTATTTATGCATATATTAAGCTATGTTCTTTTTTAGTTTATGTTTTTATGGATGAAATACCATTGTATTGCTTAGGCTGTCCAACACAATGACATTTATGATTTTAAGTTGACTACATTTTTTTAAAGCATTTTATTCTACTACATTTACGTGTTAGTTAATATTACTTTTATAGAGGAGGCAGAAATGATGATAGAAAAGAAGAAATGCACTTTTGAGCTCCAAAAGTGCCAAACAAAGAGGAGCACAGTTTAACGTCATGTCTCAGGACATTACATTCTTTTTAATGTTCACTATCATGTTTTAATTATTTTTATTAATTTTACTCTACAGTTTTTACTAGTATTTTATAGCTATTGATTATTTTTTTAAGTTTAAACTTAGTTAAACTCTATATGAAACTATACACTGCTATTTTATGTTAGGGGAGAATGGATTTATTTATGCATATATTAAGCTATGTTCTTTTTTAGTTTATGTTTTCATGGATGAAATACCATTGTATTGCTTAGGCTGTCCAACACAATGACATTTATGATTTTAAGGTTACTACATTTATTAAAAAGCATTTTATTCTACTACATTTAGGTTTTAGTTAATATTACTTTTATAAAGGAGGCAGAAATGATGATAGAAAAGAAGAAATGCACTTTTGAGCTCCAAAAGTGCCAAACAAAGAGGGGCACAGTTTAACGTCATGTCTCAGGACATTACATTCTTTTTAATGTTCACTATCATGTTTAAATTATTTTTATTAGTTTTAATCTACAGTTTTTACTAGTATTTTATAGATGTTTAATTACTTTATTTAAGTTTAAACTTAGTTAAACTCTATATGAAACTATACACTGCTATTTTATGTTAGGGGAGAATGGATTTATTTATGCATATATTAAGCTATGTTCTTTTTTAGTTTATGTTTTTATGGATGAAATACCATTGTATTGCTTAGGCTGTCCAACACAATGACATTTATGATTTTAAGGTTACTACATTTATTAAAAAGCATTTTATTCTACTACATTTAGGTTTTAGTTAATATTACTTTTATAAAGGAGGCAGAAATGATGATAGAAAAGAAGAAATGCACTTTTGAGCTCCAAAAGTGCCAAACAAAGAGGGGCACAGTTTAACGTCATGTCTCAGGACATTACATTCTTTTTAATGTTCACTATCATGTTTAAATTATTTTTTTTAGTTTTAATCTACAGTTTTTACTAGTATTTTATAGATGTTTAATTACTTTATTTAAGTTTAAACTTAGTTAAACTCTATATGAATTTATACACTGCTATTTTATGTTAGGGGAGAATGGATTTATTTATGCATATATTAAGCTATGTTCTTTTTTAGTTTATGTTTTTATGGATGAAATACCATTGTATTGCTTAGGCTGTCCAACACAATGACATTTATGATTTTAAGGTTACTACATTTATTAAAAGCATTTTATTCTACTACATTTACGTGTTAGTTAATATTACTTTTAGAGAGGAGGCAGAAATGATGATAGAAAAGAAGAAATGCACTTTTGAGCTCCAAAAGTGCCAAACAAAGAGGAACACAGTTTAACGTCATGTCTCAGGACATTACAATCTTTTTTATGTTCACTATCATGTTTTAATTTTTTTTATTAGTTTTACTCTACAGTTTTTACTAGTATTTTATAGATGTTTAATTACTTTATTTAAATTTAAACTTAGTTAAACTCTATATGAAACCATACACTGCTATTTTATGTTAGGGGATAATGGATTTATTTATGCATATATTAAGCTATGTTCTTTTTTAGTTTATGTTTTTATGGATGAAATACCATTGTATTGCTTAGGCTGTCCAACACAATGACATTTATGATTTTAAGGTTACTACATTTATTAAAAGCATTTTATTCTACTACATTTACGTTTTAGTTAATATTACTTTTATAAAAGAGGCAGAAATGATGATAGAAAAGAAGAAATGCACTTTTGAGCTCCAAAAGTGCCAAACAAAGAGGGGCACAGTTTAACGTCATGTCTCAGGACATTACATTCTTTTTAATGTTCACTATCATGTTTAAATTATTTTTATTAGTTTTAATCTACAGTTTTTACTAGTATTTTATAGATGTTTAATTACTTTATTTAAGTTTAAACTTAGTTAAACTCTATATGAAACTATACACTGCTATTTTATGTTAGGGGAGAATGGATTTATTTATGCATATATTAAGCTATGTTCTTTTTTAGTTTATGTTTTTATGGATGAAATACCATTGTATTGCTTAGGCTGTCCAACACAATGACATTTATGATTTTAAGGTTACTACATTTATTAAAAGCATTTTATTCTACTACATTTAGGTTTTAGTTAATATTACTTTTAGAGAGGAGGCAGAAATGATGATAGAAAAGAAGAAATGCACTTTTGAGCTCCAAAAGTGCCAAACAAAGAGGAACACAGTTTAACGTCATGTCTCAGGACATTACAATCTTTTTTATGTTCACTATCATGTTTTAATTTTTTTTATTAGTTTTACTCTACAGTTTTTACTAGTATTTTATAGATGTTTAATTACTTTATTTAAATTTAAACTTAGTTAAACTCTATATGAAACCATACACTGCTATTTTATGTTAGGGGATAATGGATTTATTTATGCATATATTAAGCTATGTTCTTTTTTAGTTTATGTTTTTATGGATGAAATACCATTGTATTGCTTAGGCTGTCCAACACAATGACATTTATGATTTTAAGGTTACTACATTTATTAAAAGCATTTTATTCTACTACATTTACGTTTTAGTTAATATTACTTTTATAAAAGAGGCAGAAATGATGATAGAAAAGAAGAAATGCACTTTTGAGCTCCAAAAGTGCCAAACAAAGAGGGGCACAGTTTAACGTCATGTCTCAGGACATTACATTCTTTTTAATGTTCACTATCATGTTTAAATTATTTTTATTAGTTTTAATCTACAGTTTTTACTAGTATTTTATAGATGTTTAATTACTTTATTTAAGTTTAAACTTAGTTAAACTCTATATGAAACTATACACTGCTATTTTATGTTAGGGGAGAATGGATTTATTTATGCATATATTAAGCTATGTTCTTTTTTAGTTTATGTTTTTATGGATGAAATACCATTGTATTGCTTAGGCTGTCCAACACAATGACATTTATGATTTTAAGGTTACTACATTTATTAAAAAGCATTTTATTCTACTACATTTAGGTTTTAGTTAATATTACTTTTATAAAGGAGGCAGAAATGATGATAGAAAAGAAGAAATGCACTTTTGAGCTCCAAAAGTGCCAAACAAAGAGGGGCACAGTTTAACGTCATGTCTCAGGACATTACATTCTTTTTAATGTTCACTATCATGTTTAAATTATTTTTATTAGTTTTAATCTACAGTTTTTACTAGTATTTTATAGATGTTTAATTACTTTATTTAAGTTTAAACTTAGTTAAACTCTATATGAAACTATACACTGCTATTTTATGTTAGGGGAGAATGGATTTATTTATGCATATATTAAGCTATGTTCTTTTTTAGTTTATGTTTTTATGGATGAAATACCATTGTATTGCTTAGGCTGTCCAACACAATGACATTTATGATTTTAAGGTTACTACATTTATTAAAAGCATTTTATTCTACTACATTTATGTTTTAGTTAATATTACTTTTATAAAGGAGGCAGAAATGATGATAGAAAAGAAGAAATGCACTTTTGAGCTCCAAAAGTGCCAAACAAAGAGGGGCACAGTTTAACGTCATGTCTCAGGACATTACATTCTTTTTAATGTTCACTATCATGTTTAAATTATTTTTATTAGTTTTAATCTACAGTTTTTACTAGTATTTTATAGATGTTTAATTACTTTATTTAAGTTTAAACTTAGTTAAACTCTATATGAAACTATACACTGCTATTTTTATGTTAGGGTTAATGGTTTAATTTATGCATAATTTAAGCTATGTTCTTTTTTAGTTTATGTATTAAATATATATTTGGTAAGGTTTTTATGAATGAAATGCCATTGTGTTGCTTAGGCTGTCAAACACAATGACATTTATGATTTTAAGTTGACTACATTTATTTAAAGCATTTTATTCTACTACATTTACGTGTTAGTTAATATTACTTTTATAGAGAAGGCAGAAATGATGATAGAAAAGAAGAAATGCACTTTTGAGCTCCAAAAGTGCCAAACAAAGAGGAGCACAGTTTAACGTCATGTCTCAGGACATTACATTCTTTTTAATGTTCACTATCATCTTTTAATTTTTTTTATTAGTTTTACTCTACAGTTTTTACTAGTATTTTATAGCTATTGATTATTTTTTTAAGTTTAAAATTAGTTAAACTCTATATGAAACCATACACTGCTATTTTATGTTAGGGGATAATGGATTTATTTATGCATATATTAAGCTATGTTCTTTTTTAGTTTATGTTTTTATGGATGAAATACCATTGTATTGCTTAGGCTGTCCAACACAATGACATTTATGATTTTAAGGTTACTACATTTATTAAAAGCATTTTATTGTACTACATTTACGTGTTAGTTAATATTACTTTTATAGAGGAGGCAGAAATGATGATAGAAAAGAAGAAATGCACTTTTGAGCTCCATGAGTGCCAAACAAAGAGGAACACAGTTTAACGTCATGTCTCAGGACATTACAATCTTTTTTATGTTCACTATCATGTTTTAATTTTTTTTATTAGTTTTACTCTACAGTTTTTACTAGTATTTTATAGCTATTGATTATTTTTTTAAGTTTAAAATTAGTTAAACTCTATATGAAACCATACACTGCTATTTTATGTTAGGGGATAATGGATTTATTTATGCATATATTAAGCTATGTTCTTTTTTAGTTTATGTTTTTATGGATGAAATACCATTGTATTGCTTAGGCTGTCCAACACAATGACATTTATGATTTGAAGGTTACTACATTTATTAAAAGCATTTTATTCTACTATATTTAGGTTTTAGTTAATATTACTTTTATAAAGGAGGCAGAAATGATGATAGAAAAGAAGAAATGCACTTTTGAGCTCCAAAAGTGCCAAACAAAGAGGGGCACAGTTTAACGTCATGTCTCAGGACATTACATTCTTTTTAATGTTCACTATCATGTTTAAATTATTTTTATTAGTTTTAATCTACAGTTTTTACTAGTATTTTATAGATGTTTAATTACTTTATTTAAGTTTAAACTTAGTTAAACTCTATATGAAACTATACACTGCTATTTTATGTTAGGGGAGAATGGATTTATTTATGCATATATTAAGCTATGTTCTTTTTTAGTTTATGTTTTTATGGATGAAATACCATTGTATTGCTTAGGCTGTCCAACACAATGACATTTATGATTTTAAGGTTACTACATTTATTAAAAAGCATTTTATTCTACTACATTTAGGTTTTAGTTAATATTACTTTTATAAAGGAGGCAGAAATGATGATAGAAAAGAAGAAATGCACTTTTGAGCTCCAAAAGTGCCAAACAAAGAGGGGCACAGTTTAACGTCATGTCTCAGGACATTACATTCTTTTTAATGTTCACTATCATGTTTAAATTATTTTTATTAGTTTTAATCTACAGTTTTTACTAGTATTTTATAGATGTTTAATTACTTTATTTAAGTTTAAACTTAGTTAAACTCTATATGAAACTATACACTGCTATTTTATGTTAGGGGAGAATGGATTTATTTATGCATATATTAAGCTATGTTCTTTTTTAGTTTATGTTTTCATGGATGAAATACCATTGTATTGCTTAGGCTGTCCAACACAATGACATTTATGATTTTAAGGTTACTACATTTATTAAAAGCATTTTATTCTACTACATTTACGTGTTAGTTAATATTACTTTTATAGAGGAGGCAGAAATGATGATAGAAAAGAAGAAATGCACTTTTGAGCTCCAAAAGTGCCAAACAAAGAGGAACACAGTTTAACGTCATGTCTCAGGACATTACAATCTTTTTTATGTTCACTATCATGTTTTAATTTTTTTTATTAGTTTTACTCTACAGTTTTTACTAGTATTTTATAGCTATTGATTATTTTTTTAAGTTTAAAATTAGTTAAACTCTATATGAAACCATACACTGCTATTTTATGTTAGGGGATAATGGATTTATTTATGCATATATTAAGCTATGTTCTTTTTTAGTTTATGTTTTTATGGATGAAATACCATTGTATTGCTTAGGCTGTCCAACACAATGACATTTATGATTTTAAGGTTACTACATTTATTAAAAGCATTTTATTCTACTACATTTAGGTTTTAGTTAATATTACTTTTATAAAGGAGGCAGAAATGATGATAGAAAAGAAGAAATGCACTTTTGAGCTCCAAAAGTGCCAAACAAAGAGGGGCACAGTTTAACGTCATGTCTCAGGACATTACATTCTTTTTAATGTTCACTATCATGTTTAAATTATTTTTATTAGTTTTAATCTACAGTTTTTACTAGTATTTTATAGATGTTTAATTACTTTATTTAAATTTAAACTTAGTTAAACTCTATATGAATTTATACACTGCTATTTTATGTTAGGGGAGAATGGATTTATTTATGCATATATTAAGCTATGTTCTTTTTTAGTTTATGTTTTTATGGATGAAATACCATTGTATTGCTTAGGCTGTCCAACACAATGACATTTATGATTTTAAGTTGACTACATTTTTTTAAAGCATTTTATTCTACTACATTTACGTGTTAGTTAATATTACTTTTATAGAGGAGGCAGAAATGATGATAGAAAAGAAGAAATGCACTTTTGAGCTCCAAAAGTGCCAAACAAAGAGGAGCACAGTTTAACATCATGTCTCAGGACATTACATTCTTTTTAATGTTCACTATCATGTTTTAATTATTTTTATTAATTTTACTCTACAGTTTTTACTAGTATTTTATAGCTATTGATTATTTTTTTAAGTTTAAACTTAGTTAAACTCTATATGAAACTATACACTGCTATTTTATGTTAGGGGAGAATGGATTTATTTATGCATATATTAAGCTATGTTCTTTTTTAGTTTATGTTTTCATGGATGAAATACCATTGTATTGCTTAGGCTGTCCAACACAATGACATTTATGATTTTAAGGTTACTACATTTATTAAAAAGCATTTTATTCTACTACATTTAGGTTTTAGTTAATATTACTTTTATAAAGGAGGCAGAAATGATGATAGAAAAGAAGAAATGCACTTTTGAGCTCCAAAAGTGCCAAACAAAGAGGGGCACAGTTTAACGTCATGTCTCAGGACATTACATTCTTTTTAATGTTCACTATCATGTTTAAATTATTTTTATTAGTTTTAATCTACAGTTTTTACTAGTATTTTATAGATGTTTAATTACTTTATTTAAGTTTAAACTTAGTTAAACTCTATATGAAACTATACACTGCTATTTTATGTTAGGGGAGAATGGATTTATTTATGCATATATTAAGCTATGTTCTTTTTTAGTTTATGTTTTTATGGATGAAATACCATTGTATTGCTTAGGCTGTCCAACACAATGACATTTATGATTTTAAGGTTACTACATTTATTAAAAAGCATTTTATTCTACTACATTTAGGTTTTAGTTAATATTACTTTTATAAAGGAGGCAGAAATGATGATAGAAAAGAAGAAATGCACTTTTGAGCTCCAAAAGTGCCAAACAAAGAGGGGCACAGTTTAACGTCATGTCTCAGGACATTACATTCTTTTTAATGTTCACTATCATGTTTAAATTATTTTTATTAGTTTTAATCTACAGTTTTTACTAGTATTTTATAGATGTTTAATTACTTTATTTAAGTTTAAACTTAGTTAAACTCTATATGAAACTATACACTGCTATTTTATGTTAGGGGAGAATGGATTTATTTATGCATATATTAAGCTATGTTCTTTTTTAGTTTATGTTTTTATGGATGAAATACCATTGTATTGCTTAGGCTGTCCAACACAATGACATTTATGATTTTAAGGTTACTACATTTATTAAAAAGCATTTTATTCTACTACATTTAGGTTTTAGTTAATATTACTTTTATAAAGGAGGCAGAAATGATGATAGAAAAGAAGAAATGCACTTTTGAGCTCCAAAAGTGCCAAACAAAGAGGGGCACAGTTTAACGTCATGTCTCAGGAAATTACATTCTTTTTAATGTTCACTATCATGTTTAAATTATTTTTATTAGTTTTAATCTACAGTTTTTACTAGTATTTTATAGATGTTTAATTACTTTATTTAAGTTTAAACTTAGTTAAACTCTATATGAAACTATACACTGCTATTTTATGTTAGGGGAGAATGGATTTATTTATGCATATATTAAGCTATGTTCTTTTTTAGTTTATGTTTTTATGGATGAAATACCATTGTATTGCTTAGGCTGTCCAACACAATGACATTTATGATTTTAAGGTTACTACATTTATTAAAAGCATTTTATTCTACTACATTTAGGTTTTAGTTAATATTACTTTTATAAAGGAGGCAGAAATGATGATAGAAAAGAAGAAATGCACTTTTGAGCTCCAAAAGTGCCAAACAAAGAGGGGCACAGTTTAACGTCATGTCTCAGGACATTACATTCTTTTTAATGTTCACTATCATGTTTAAATTATTTTTATTAGTTTTAATCTACAGTTTTTACTAGTATTTTATAGATGTTTAATTACTTTATTTAAGTTTAAACTTAGTTAAACTCTATATGAAACTATACACTGCTATTTTATGTTAGGGGAGAATGGATTTATTTATGCATATATTAAGCTATGTTCTTTTTTAGTTTATGTTTTTATGGATGAAATACCATTGTATTGCTTAGGCTGTCCAACACAATGACATTTATGATTTTAAGGTTACTACATTTATTAAAAAGCATTTTATTCTACTACATTTAGGTTTTAGTTAATATTACTTTTATAAAGGAGGCAGAAATGATGATAGAAAAGAAGAAATGCACTTTTGAGCTCCAAAAGTGCCAAACAAAGAGGGGCACAGTTTAACGTCATGTCTCAGGACATTACATTCTTTTTAATGTTCACTATCATGTTTAAATTATTTTTATTAGTTTTAATCTACAGTTTTTACTAGTATTTTATAGATGTTTAATTACTTTATTTAAGTTTAAACTTAGTTAAACTCTATATGAAACTATACACTGCTATTTTATGTTAGGGGAGAATGGATTTATTTATGCATATATTAAGCTATGTTCTTTTTTAGTTTATGTTTTTATGGATGAAATACCATTGTATTGCTTAGGCTGTCCAACACAATGACATTTATGATTTTAAGGTTACTACATTTATTAAAAGCATTTTATTCTACTACATTTAGGTTTTAGTTAATATTACTTTTATAAAGGAGGCAGAAATTATGATAGAAAAGAAGAAATGCACTTTTGAGCTCCAAAAGTGCCAAACAAAGAGGGGCACAGTTTAACGTCATGTCTCAGGACATTACATTCTTTTTAATGTTCACTATCATGTTTAAATTATTTTTATTAGTTTTAATCTACAGTTTTTACTAGTATTTTATAGATGTTTAATTACTTTATTTAAGTTTAAACTTAGTTAAACTCTATATGAAACTATACACTGCTATTTTATGTTAGGGGAGAATGGATTTATTTATGCATATATTAAGCTATGTTCTTTTTTAGTTTATGTTTTTATGGATGAAATACCATTGTATTGCTTAGGCTGTCCAACACAATGACATTTATGATTTTAAGGTTACTACATTTATTAAAAAGCATTTTATTCTACTACATTTAGGTTTTAGTTAATATTACTTTTATAAAGGAGGCAGAAATGATGATAGAAAAGAAGAAATGCACTTTTGAGCTCCAAAAGTGCCAAACAAAGAGGGGCACAGTTTAACGTCATGTCTCAGGACATTACATTCTTTTTAATGTTCACTATCATGTTTAAATTATTTTTATTAGTTTTAATCTACAGTTTTTACTAGTATTTTATAGATGTTTAATTACTTTATTTAAGTTTAAACTTAGTTAAACTCTATATGAAACTATACACTGCTATTTTATGTTAGGGGAGAATGGATTTATTTATGCATATATTAAGCTATGTTCTTTTTTAGTTTATGTTTTTATGGATGAAATACCATTGTATTGCTTAGGCTGTCCAACACAATGACATTTATGATTTTAAGGTTACTACATTTATTAAAAGCATTTTATTCTACTACATTTAGGTTTTAGTTAATATTACTTTTATAAAGGAGGCAGAAATGATGATAGAAAAGAAGAAATGCACTTTTGAGCTCCAAAAGTGCCAAACAAAGAGGGGCACAGTTTAACGTCATGTCTCAGGACATTACATTCTTTTTAATGTTCACTATCATGTTTAAATTATTTTTATTAGTTTTAATCTACAGTTTTTACTAGTATTTTATAGATGTTTAATTACTTTATTTAAGTTTAAACTTAGTTAAACTCTATATGAAACTATACACTGCTATTTTATGTTAGGGGAGAATGGATTTATTTATGCATATATTAAGCTATGTTCTTTTTTAGTTTATGTTTTTATGGATGAAATACCATTGTATTGCTTAGGCTGTCCAACACAATGACATTTATGATTTTAAGGTTACTACATTTATTAAAAAGCATTTTATTCTACTACATTTAGGTTTTAGTTAATATTACTTTTATAAAGGAGGCAGAAATGATGATAGAAAAGAAGAAATGCACTTTTGAGCTCCAAAAGTGCCAAACAAAGAGGGGCACAGTTTAACGTCATGTCTCAGGACATTACATTCTTTTTAATGTTCACTATCATGTTTAAATTATTTTTATTAGTTTTAATCTACAGTTTTTACTAGTATTTTATAGATGTTTAATTACTTTATTTAAGTTTAAACTTAGTTAAACTCTATATGAAACTATACACTGCTATTTTATGTTAGGGGAGAATGGATTTATTTATGCATATATTAAGCTATGTTCTTTTTTAGTTTATGTTTTTATGGATGAAATACCATTGTATTGCTTAGGCTGTCCAACACAATGACATTTATGATTTTAAGGTTACTACATTTATTAAAAAGCATTTTATTCTACTACATTTAGGTTTTAGTTAATATTACTTTTATAAAGGAGGCAGAAATGATGATAGAAAAGAAGAAATGCACTTTTGAGCTCCAAAAGTGCCAAACAAAGAGGGGCACAGTTTAACGTCATGTCTCAGGAAATTACATTCTTTTTAATGTTCACTATCATGTTTAAATTATTTTTATTAGTTTTAATCTACAGTTTTTACTAGTATTTTATAGATGTTTAATTACTTTATTTAAGTTTAAACTTAGTTAAACTCTATATGAAACTATACACTGCTATTTTATGTTAGGGGAGAATGGATTTATTTATGCATATATTAAGCTATGTTCTTTTTTAGTTTATGTTTTTATGGATGAAATACCATTGTATTGCTTAGGCTGTCCAACACAATGACATTTATGATTTTAAGGTTACTACATTTATTAAAAGCATTTTATTCTACTACATTTAGGTTTTAGTTAATATTACTTTTATAAAGGAGGCAGAAATGATGATAGAAAAGAAGAAATGCACTTTTGAGCTCCAAAAGTGCCAAACAAAGAGGGGCACAGTTTAACGTCATGTCTCAGGACATTACATTCTTTTTAATGTTCACTATCATGTTTAAATTATTTTTATTAGTTTTAATCTACAGTTTTTACTAGTATTTTATAGATGTTTAATTACTTTATTTAAGTTTAAACTTAGTTAAACTCTATATGAAACTATACACTGCTATTTTATGTTAGGGGAGAATGGATTTATTTATGCATATATTAAGCTATGTTCTTTTTTAGTTTATGTTTTTATGGATGAAATACCATTGTATTGCTTAGGCTGTCCAACACAATGACATTTATGATTTTAAGGTTACTACATTTATTAAAAAGCATTTTATTCTACTACATTTAGGTTTTAGTTAATATTACTTTTATAAAGGAGGCAGAAATGATGATAGAAAAGAAGAAATGCACTTTTGAGCTCCAAAAGTGCCAAACAAAGAGGGGCACAGTTTAACGTCATGTCTCAGGACATTACATTCTTTTTAATGTTCACTATCATGTTTAAATTATTTTTATTAGTTTTAATCTACAGTTTTTACTAGTATTTTATAGATGTTTAATTACTTTATTTAAGTTTAAACTTAGTTAAACTCTATATGAAACTATACACTGCTATTTTATGTTAGGGGAGAATGGATTTATTTATGCATATATTAAGCTATGTTCTTTTTTAGTTTATGTTTTTATGGATGAAATACCATTGTATTGCTTAGGCTGTCCAACACAATGACATTTATGATTTTAAGGTTACTACATTTATTAAAAGCATTTTATTCTACTACATTTAGGTTTTAGTTAATATTACTTTTATAAAGGAGGCAGAAATGATGATAGAAAAGAAGAAATGCACTTTTGAGCTCCAAAAGTGCCAAACAAAGAGGGGCACAGTTTAACGTCATGTCTCAGGACATTACATTCTTTTTAATGTTCACTATCATGTTTAAATTATTTTTATTAGTTTTAATCTACAGTTTTTACTAGTATTTTATAGATGTTTAATTACTTTATTTAAGTTTAAACTTAGTTAAACTCTATATGAAACTATACACTGCTATTTTATGTTAGGGGAGAATGGATTTATTTATGCATATATTAAGCTATGTTCTTTTTTAGTTTATGTTTTTATGGATGAAATACCATTGTATTGCTTAGGCTGTCCAACACAATGACATTTATGATTTTAAGGTTACTACATTTATTAAAAAGCATTTTATTCTACTACATTTAGGTTTTAGTTAATATTACTTTTATAAAGGAGGCAGAAATGATGATAGAAAAGAAGAAATGCACTTTTGAGCTCCAAAAGTGCCAAACAAAGAGGGGCACAGTTTAACGTCATGTCTCAGGACATTACATTCTTTTTAATGTTTACTATCATGTTTAAATTATTTTTATTAGTTTTAATCTACAGTTTTTACTAGTATTTTATAGATGTTTAATTACTTTATTTAAGTTTAAACTTAGTTAAACTCTATATGAAACTATACACTGCTATTTTATGTTAGGGGAGAATGGATTTATTTATGCATATATTAAGCTATGTTCTTTTTTAGTTTATGTTTTTATGGATGAAATACCATTGTATTGCTTAGGCTGTCCAACACAATGACATTTATGATTTTAAGGTTACTACATTTATTAAAAAGCATTTTATTCTACTACATTTAGGTTTTAGTTAATATTACTTTTATAAAGGAGGCAGAAATGATGATAGAAAAGAAGAAATGCACTTTTGAGCTCCAAAAGTGCCAAACAAAGAGGGGCACAGTTTAACGTCATGTCTCAGGAAATTACATTCTTTTTAATGTTCACTATCATGTTTAAATTATTTTTATTAGTTTTAATCTACAGTTTTTACTAGTATTTTATAGATGTTTAATTACTTTATTTAAATTTAAACTTAGTTAAACTCTATATGAATTTATACACTGCTATTTTATGTTAGGGGAGAATGGATTTATTTATGCATATATTAAGCTATGTTCTTTTTTAGTTTATGTTTTTATGGATGAAATACCATTGTATTGCTTAGGCTGTCCAACACAATGACATTTATGATTTTAAGTTGACTACATTTATTTAAAGCATTTTATTCTACTACATTTACGTGTTAGTTAATATTACTTTTATAGAGGAGGCAGAAATGATGATAGAAAAGAAGAAATGCACTTTTGAGCTCCAAAAGTGCCAAACAAAGAGGAGCACAGTTTAACGTCATGTCTCAGGACATTACATTCTTTTTAATGTTCACTATCATGTTTTAATTATTTTTATTAATTTTACTCTACAGTTTTTACTAGTATTTTATAGCTATTGATTATTTTTTTAAGTTTAAACTTAGTTAAACTCTATATGAAACTATACACTGCTATTTTATGTTAGGGGAGAATGGATTTATTTATGCATATATTAAGCTATGTTCTTTTTTAGTTTATGTTTTCATGGATGAAATACCATTGTCTTGCTTAGGCTGTCCAACACAATGACATTTATGATTTTAAGGTTACTACATTTATTAAAAGCATTTTATTCTACTACATTTACGTGTTAGTTAATATTACTTTTATAGAGGAGGCAGAAATGATGATAGAAAAGAAGAAATGCACTTTTGAGCTCCAAAAGTGCCAAACAAAGAGGAACACAGTTTAACGTCATGTCTCAGGACATTACAATCTTTTTTATGTTCACTATCATGTTTTAATTTTTTTTATTAGTTTTACTCTACAGTTTTTACTAGTATTTTATAGATGTTTAATTACTTTATTTAAATTTAAACTTAGTTAAACTCTATATGAAACCATACACTGCTATTTTATGTTAGGGGATAATGGATTTATTTATGCATATATTAAGCTATGTTCTTTTTTAGTTTATGTTTTTATGGATGAAATACCATTGTATTGCTTAGGCTGTCCAACACAATGACATTTATGATTTTAAGGTTACTACATTTATTAAAAGCATTTTATTCTACTACATTTACGTTTTAGTTAATATTACTTTTATAAAGGAGGCAGAAATGATGATAGAAAAGAAGAAATGCACTTTTGAGCTCCAAAAGTGCCAAACAAAGAGGGGCACAGTTTAACGTCATGTCTCAGGACATTACATTCTTTTTAATGTTCACTATCATGTTTAAATTATTTTTATTAGTTTTAATCTACAGTTTTTACTAGTATTTTATAGATGTTTAATTACTTTATTTAAGTTTAAACTTAGTTAAACTCTATATGAAACTATACACTGCTATTTTATGTTAGGGGAGAATGGATTTATTTATGCATATATTAAGCTATGTTCTTTTTTAGTTTATGTTTTTATGGATGAAATACCATTGTATTGCTTAGGCTGTCCAACACAATGACATTTATGATTTTAAGGTTACTACATTTATTAAAAGCATTTTATTCTACTACATTTAGGTTTTAGTTAATATTACTTTTATAAAGGAGGCAGAAATGATGATAGAAAAGAAGAAATGCACTTTTGAGCTCCAAAAGTGCCAAACAAAGAGGGGCACAGTTTAACGTCATGTCTCAGGACATTACATTCTTTTTAATGTTCACTATCATGTTTAAATTATTTTTATTAGTTTTAATCTACAGTTTTTACTAGTATTTTATAGATGTTTAATTACTTTATTTAAGTTTAAACTTAGTTAAACTCTATATGAAACTATACACTGCTATTTTATGTTAGGGGAGAATGGATTTATTTATGCATATATTAAGCTATGTTCTTTTTTAGTTTATGTTTTTATGGATGAAATACCATTGTATTGCTTAGGCTGTCCAACACAATGACATTTATGATTTTAAGGTTACTACATTTATTAAAAAGCATTTTATTCTACTACATTTAGGTTTTAGTTAATATTACTTTTATAAAGGAGGCAGAAATGATGATAGAAAAGAAGAAATGCACTTTTGAGCTCCAAAAGTGCCAAACAAAGAGGGGCACAGTTTAACGTCATGTCTCAGGACATTACATTCTTTTTAATGTTCACTATCATGTTTAAATTATTTTTATTAGTTTTAATCTACAGTTTTTACTAGTATTTTATAGATGTTTAATTACTTTATTTAAGTTTAAACTTAGTTAAACTCTATATGAAACTATACACTGCTATTTTATGTTAGGGGAGAATGGATTTATTTATGCATATATTAAGCTATGTTCTTTTTTAGTTTATGTTTTTATGGATGAAATACCATTGTATTGCTTAGGCTGTCCAACACAATGACATTTATGATTTTAAGGTTACTACATTTATTAAAAAGCATTTTATTCTACTACATTTAGGTTTTAGTTAATATTACTTTTATAAAGGAGGCAGAAATGATGATAGAAAAGAAGAAATGCACTTTTGAGCTCCAAAAGTGCCAAACAAAGAGGGGCACAGTTTAACGTCATGTCTCAGGAAATTACATTCTTTTTAATGTTCACTATCATGTTTAAATTATTTTTATTAGTTTTAATCTACAGTTTTTACTAGTATTTTATAGATGTTTAATTACTTTATTTAAATTTAAACTTAGTTAAACTCTATATGAATTTATACACTGCTATTTTATGTTAGGGGAGAATGGATTTATTTATGCATATATTAAGCTATGTTCTTTTTTAGTTTATGTTTTTATGGATGAAATACCATTGTATTGCTTAGGCTGTCCAACACAATGACATTTATGATTTTAAGTTGACTACATTTATTTAAAGCATTTTATTCTACTACATTTACGTGTTAGTTAATATTACTTTTATAGAGGAGGCAGAAATGATGATAGAAAAGAAGAAATGCTTTTTTGAGCTCCAAAAGTGCCAAACAAAGAGGAGCACAGTTTAACGTCATGTCTCAGGACATTACATTCTTTTTAATGTTCACTATCATGTTTTAATTATTTTTATTAATTTTACTCTACAGTTTTTACTAGTATTTTATAGCTATTGATTATTTTTTTAAGTTTAAACTTAGTTAAACTCTATATGAAACTATACACTGCTATTTTATGTTAGGGGAGAATGGATTTATTTATGCATATATTAAGCTATGTTCTTTTTTAGTTTATGTTTTCATGGATGAAATACCATTGTCTTGCTTAGGCTGTCCAACACAATGACATTTATGATTTTAAGGTTACTACATTTATTAAAAGCATTTTATTCTACTACATTTACGTGTTAGTTAATATTACTTTTATAGAGGAGGCAGAAATGATGATAGAAAAGAAGAAATGCACTTTTGAGCTCCAAAAGTGCCAAACAAAGAGGAACACAGTTTAACGTCATGTCTCAGGACATTACAATCTTTTTTATGTTCACTATCATGTTTTAATTTTTTTTATTAGTTTTACTCTACAGTTTTTACTAGTATTTTATAGATGTTTAATTACTTTATTTAAATTTAAACTTAGTTAAACTCTATATGAAACCATACACTGCTATTTTATGTTAGGGGATAATGGATTTATTTATGCATATATTAAGCTATGTTCTTTTTTAGTTTATGTTTTTATGGATGAAATACCATTGTATTGCTTAGGCTGTCCAACACAATGACATTTATGATTTTAAGGTTACTACATTTATTAAAAGCATTTTATTCTACTACATTTACGTTTTAGTTAATATTACTTTTATAAAGGAGGCAGAAATGATGATAGAAAAGAAGAAATGCACTTTTGAGCTCCAAAAGTGCCAAACAAAGAGGGGCACAGTTTAACGTCATGTCTCAGGACATTACATTCTTTTTAATGTTCACTATCATGTTTAAATTATTTTTATTAGTTTTAATCTACAGTTTTTACTAGTATTTTATAGATGTTTAATTACTTTATTTAAGTTTAAACTTAGTTAAACTCTATATGAAACTATACACTGCTATTTTATGTTAGGGGAGAATGGATTTATTTATGCATATATTAAGCTATGTTCTTTTTTAGTTTATGTTTTTATGGATGAAATACCATTGTATTGCTTAGGCTGTCCAACACAATGACATTTATGATTTTAAGGTTACTACATTTATTAAAAGCATTTTATTCTACTACATTTAGGTTTTAGTTAATATTACTTTTATAAAGGAGGCAGAAATGATGATAGAAAAGAAGAAATGCACTTTTGAGCTCCAAAAGTGCCAAACAAAGAGGGGCACAGTTTAACGTCATGTCTCAGGACATTACATTCTTTTTAATGTTCACTATCATGTTTAAATTATTTTTATTAGTTTTAATCTACAGTTTTTACTAGTATTTTATAGATGTTTAATTACTTTATTTAAGTTTAAACTTAGTTAAACTCTATATGAAACTATACACTGCTATTTTATGTTAGGGGAGAATGGATTTATTTATGCATATATTAAGCTATGTTCTTTTTTAGTTTATGTTTTTATGGATGAAATACCATTGTATTGCTTAGGCTGTCCAACACAATGACATTTATGATTTTAAGGTTACTACATTTATTAAAAAGCATTTTATTCTACTACATTTAGGTTTTAGTTAATATTACTTTTATAAAGGAGGCAGAAATGATGATAGAAAAGAAGAAATGCACTTTTGAGCTCCAAAAGTGCCAAACAAAGAGGGGCACAGTTTAACGTCATGTCTCAGGACATTACATTCTTTTTAATGTTCACTATCATGTTTAAATTATTTTTATTAGTTTTAATCTACAGTTTTTACTAGTATTTTATAGATGTTTAATTACTTTATTTAAGTTTAAACTTAGTTAAACTCTATATGAAACTATACACTGCTATTTTATGTTAGGGGAGAATGGATTTATTTATGCATATATTAAGCTATGTTCTTTTTTAGTTTATGTTTTTATGGATGAAATGCCATTGTGTTGCTTAGGCTGTCCAACACAATGACATTTATGATTTTAAGTTTACTACATTTATTAAAAGCATTTTATTCTACTACATTTACGTGTTAGTTAATATTACTTTTATAGAGGAGGCAGAAATGATGATAGAAAAGAAGAAATGCACTTTTGAGCTCCAAAAGTGCTAAACAAAGAGGAACACAGTTTAACGTCATGTCTCAGGACATTACAATCTTTTTTATGTTCACTATCATGTTTTAATTTTTTTTATTAGTTTTAATCTACAGTTTTTACTAGTATTTTATAGATGTTTAATTACTTTATTTAAGTTTAAACTTAGTTAAACTCTATATGAAACTATACACTGCTATTTTATGTTAGGGGAGAATGGATTTATTTATGCATATATTAAGCTATGTTCTTTTTTAGTTTATGTTTTTATGGATGAAATACCATTGTATTGCTTAGGCTGTCCAACACAATGACATTTATGATTTTAAGGTTACTACATTTATTAAAAGCATTTTATTGTACTACATTTACGTTTTAGTTAATATTACTTTTATAAAAGAGGCAGAAATGATGATAGAAAAGAAGAAATGCATTTTTGAGCTCCAAAAGTGCCAAACAAAGAGGGGCACAGTTTAACGTCATGTCTCAGGACATTACATTCTTTTTAATGTTCACTATCATGTTTAAATTATTTTTATTAGTTTTAATCTACAGTTTTTACTAGTATTTTATAGATGTTTAATTACTTTATTTAAGTTTAAACTTAGTTAAACTCTATATGAAACTATACACTGCTATTTTATGTTAGGGGAGAATGGATTTATTTATGCATATATTAAGCTATGTTCTTTTTTAGTTTATGTTTTTATGGATGAAATACCATTGTATTGCTTAGGCTGTCCAACACAATGACATTTATGATTTTAAGGTTACTACATTTATTAAAAGCATTTTATTCTACTACATTTAGGTTTTAGTTAATATTACTTTTATAAAGGAGGCAGAAATGATGATAGAAAAGAAGAAATGCACTTTTGAGCTCCAAAAGTGCCAAACAAAGAGGGGCACAGTTTAACGTCATGTCTCAGGACATTACATTCTTTTTAATGTTCACTATCATGTTTAAATTATTTTTATTAGTTTTAATCTACAGTTTTTACTAGTATTTTATAGATGTTTAATTACTTTATTTAAGTTTAAACTTAGTTAAACTCTATATGAAACTATACACTGCTATTTTATGTTAGGGGAGAATGGATTTATTTATGCATATATTAAGCTATGTTCTTTTTTAGTTTATGTTTTTATGGATGAAATACCATTGTATTGCTTAGGCTGTCCAACACAATGACATTTATGATTTTAAGGTTACTACATTTATTAAAAGCATTTTATTCTACTACATTTACGTTTTAGTTAATATTACTTTTATAAAAGAGGCAGAAATGATGAAAGAAAAGAAGAAATGCACTTTTGAGCTCCAAAAGTGCCAAACAAAGAGGGGCACAGTTTAACGTCATGTCTCAGGACATTACATTCTTTTTAATGTTCACTATCATGTTTAAATTATTTTTATTAGTTTTAATCTACAGTTTTTACTAGTATTTTATAGATGTTTAATTACTTTATTTAAGTTTAAACTTAGTTAAACTCTAAATGAAACTATACACTGCTATTTTATGTTAGGGGAGAATGGATTTATTTATGCATATATTAAGCTATGTTCTTTTTTAGTTTATGTTTTTATGGATGAAATACCATTGTATTGCTTAGGCTGTCCAACACAATGACATTTATGATTTTAAGGTTACTACATTTATTAAAAGCATTTTATTCTACTACATTTAGGTTTTAGTTAATATTACTTTTATAAAGGAGGCAGAAATGATGATAGAAAAGAAGAAATGCACTTTTGAGCTCCAAAAGTGCCAAACAAAGAGGGGCACAGTTTAACGTCATGTCTCAGGACATTACATTCTTTTTAATGTTCACTATCATGTTTAAATTATTTTTATTAGTTTTAATCTACAGTTTTTACTAGTATTTTATAGATGTTTAATTACTTTATTTAAGTTTAAACTTAGTTAAACTCTATATGAAACTATACACTGCTATTTTATGTTAGGGGAGAATGGATTTATTTATGCATATATTAAGCTATGTTCTTTTTTAGTTTATGTTTTCATGGATGAAATACCATTGTATTGTTTAGGCTGTCCAACACAATGACATTTATGATTTTAAGGTTACTACATTTATTAAAAGCATTTTATTCTACTACATTTACGTTTTATTTATATTACTTTTATAAAGGAGGCAGAAATGATGATAGAAAAGAAGAAATGCACTTTTGAGCTCCAAAAGTGCCAAACAAAGAGGGGCACAGTTTAACGTCATGTCTCAGGACATTACATTCTTTTTAATGTTCACTATCATGTTTAAATTATTTTTATTAGTTTTAATCTACAGTTTTTACTAGTATTTTATAGATGTTTAATTACTTTATTTAAGTTTAAACTTAGTCAAACTCTATATGAAACTATACACTGCTATTTTTATGTTAGGGTTAATGGTTTAATTTATGCATAATTTAAGCTATGTTCTTTTTTAGTTTATGTATTAAATATATATTTGGTAAGGTTTTTATGGATGAAATGCCATTGTGTTGCTTAGGCTGTCCAACACAATGACATTTATGATTTTAAGTTTACTACATTTATTAAAAGCATTTTATTCTACTACATTTACGTGTTAGTTAATATTACTTTTATAGAGGAGGCAGAAATGATGATAGAAAAGAAGAAATGCACTTTTGAGCTCCAAAAGTGCTAAACAAAGAGGAACACAGTTTAACGTCATGTCTCAGGACATTACAATCTTTTTTATGTTCACTATCATGTTTTAATTTTTTTTATTAGTTTTACTCTACAGTTTTTACTAGTATTTTATAGCTATTGATTATTTTTTTAAGTTTAAAATTAGTTAAACTCTATATGAAACTATACACTGCTATTTTATGTTAGGGGAGAATGGATTTATTTATGCATATATTAAGCTATGTTCTTTTTTAGTTTATGTTTTTATGGATGAAATACCATTGTATTGCTTAGGCTGTCCAACACAATGACATTTATGATTTTAAGGTTACTACATTTATTAAAAGCATTTTATTGTACTACATTTACGTTTTAGTTAATATTACTTTTATAAAAGAGGCAGAAATGATGATAGAAAAGAAGAAATGCATTTTTGAGCTCCAAAAGTGCCAAACAAAGAGGGGCACAGTTTAACGTCATGTCTCAGGACATTACATTCTTTTTAATGTTCACTATCATGTTTAAATTATTTTTATTAGTTTTAATCTACAGTTTTTACTAGTATTTTATAGATGTTTAATTACTTTATTTAAGTTTAAACTTAGTTAAACTCTATATGAAACTATACACTGCTATTTTATGTTAGGGGAGAATGGATTTATTTATGCATATATTAAGCTATGTTCTTTTTTAGTTTATGTTTTTATGGATGAAATACCATTGTATTGCTTAGGCTGTCCAACACAATGACATTTATGATTTTAAGGTTACTACATTTATTAAAAGCATTTTATTCTACTACATTTAGGTTTTAGTTAATATTACTTTTATAAAGGAGGCAGAAATGATGATAGAAAAGAAGAAATGCACTTTTGAGCTCCAAAAGTGCCAAACAAAGAGGGGCACAGTTTAACGTCATGTCTCAGGACATTACATTCTTTTTAATGTTCACTATCATGTTTAAATTATTTTTATTAGTTTTAATCTACAGTTTTTACTAGTATTTTATAGATGTTTAATTACTTTATTTAAGTTTAAACTTAGTTAAACTCTATATGAAACTATACACTGCTATTTTATGTTAGGGGAGAATGGATTTATTTATGCATATATTAAGCTATGTTCTTTTTTAGTTTATGTTTTTATGGATGAAATACCATTGTATTGCTTAGGCTGTCCAACACAATGACATTTATGATTTTAAGGTTACTACATTTATTAAAAGCATTTTATTCTACTACATTTATGTTTTAGTTAATATTACTTTTATAAAGGAGGCAGAAATGATGATAGAAAAGAAGAAATGCACTTTTGAGCTCCAAAAGTGCCAAACAAAGAGGGGCACAGTTTAACGTCATGTCTCAGGACATTACATTCTTTTTAATGTTCACTATCATGTTTAAATTATTTTTATTAGTTTTAATCTACAGTTTTTACTAGTATTTTATAGATGTTTAATTACTTTATTTAAGTTTAAACTTAGTTAAACTCTATATGAAACTATACACTGCTATTTTTATGTTAGGGTTAATGGTTTAATTTATGCATAATTTAAGCTATGTTCTTTTTTAGTTTATGTATTAAATATATATTTGGTAAGGTTTTTATGAATGAAATGCCATTGTGTTGCTTAGGCTGTCAAACACAATGACATTTATGATTTTAAGTTGACTACATTTATTTAAAGCATTTTATTCTACTACATTTACGTGTTAGTTAATATTACTTTTATAGAGAAGGCAGAAATGATGATAGAAAAGAAGAAATGCACTTTTGAGCTCCAAAAGTGCCAAACAAAGAGGAGCACAGTTTAACGTCATGTCTCAGGACATTACATTCTTTTTAATGTTCACTATCATCTTTTAATTTTTTTTATTAGTTTTACTCTACAGTTTTTACTAGTATTTTATAGCTATTGATTATTTTTTTAAGTTTAAAATTAGTTAAACTCTATATGAAACCATACACTGCTATTTTATGTTAGGGGATAATGGATTTATTTATGCATATATTAAGCTATGTTCTTTTTTAGTTTATGTTTTTATGGATTAAATACCATTGTATTGCTTAGGCTGTCCAACACAATGACATTTATGATTTTAAGGTTACTACATTTATTAAAAGCATTTTATTGTACTACATTTACGTTTTAGTTAATATTACTTTTATAAAAGAGGCAGAAATGATGATAGAAAAGAAGAAATGCATTTTTGAGCTCCAAAAGTGCCAAACAAAGAGGGGCACAGTTTAACGTCATGTCTCAGGACATTACATTCTTTTTAATGTTCACTATCATGTTTAAATTATTTTTATTAGTTTTAATCTACAGTTTTTACTAGTATTTTATAGATGTTTAATTACTTTATTTAAGTTTAAACTTAGTTAAACTCTATATGAAACTATACACTGCTATTTTATGTTAGGGGAGAATGGATTTATTTATGCATATATTAAGCTATGTTCTTTTTTAGTTTATGTTTTTATGGATGAAATACCATTGTATTGCTTAGGCTGTCCAACACAATGACATTTATGATTTTAAGGTTACTACATTTATTAAAAGCATTTTATTCTACTACATTTAGGTTTTAGTTAATATTACTTTTATAAAGGAGGCAGAAATGATGATAGAAAAGAAGAAATGCACTTTTGAGCTCCAAAAGTGCCAAACAAAGAGGGGCACAGTTTAACGTCATGTCTCAGGACATTACATTCTTTTTAATGTTCACTATCATGTTTAAATTATTTTTATTAGTTTTAATCTACAGTTTTTACTAGTATTTTATAGATGTTTAATTACTTTATTTAAGTTTAAACTTAGTTAAACTCTATATGAAACTATACACTGCTATTTTATGTTAGGGGAGAATGGATTTATTTATGCATATATTAAGCTATGTTCTTTTTTAGTTTATGTTTTTATGGATGAAATACCAATGTATTGCTTAGGCTGTCCAACACAATGACATTTATGATTTTAAGGTTACTACATTTATTAAAAGCATTTTATTCTACTACATTTAGGTTTTAGTTAATATTACTTTTATAAAGGAGGCAGAAATGATGATAGAAAAGAAGAAATGCACTTTTGAGCTCCAAAAGTGCCAAACAAAGAGGGGCACAGTTTAACGTCATGTCTCAGGACATTACATTCTTTTTAATGTTCACTATCATGTTTAAATTATTTTTATTAGTTTTAATCTACAGTTTTTACTAGTATTTTATAGATGTTTAATTACTTTATTTAAGTTTAAACTTAGTTAAACTCTATATGAAACTATACACTGCTATTTTATGTTAGGGGAGAATGGATTTATTTATGCATATATTAAGCTATGTTCTTTTTTAGTTTATGTTTTTATGGATGAAATACCATTGTATTGCTTAGGCTGTCCAACACAATGACATTTATGATTTTAAGGTTACTACATTTATTAAAAGCATTTTATTCTACTACATTTAGGTTTTAGTTAATATTACTTTTATAAAGGAGGCAGAAATGATGATAGAAAAGAAGAAATGCACTTTTGAGCTCCAAAAGTGCCAAACAAAGAGGGGCACAGTTTAACGTCATGTCTCAGGACATTACATTCTTTTTAATGTTCACTATCATGTTTAAATTATTTTTATTAGTTTTAATCTACAGTTTTTACTAGTATTTTATAGATGTTTAATTACTTTATTTAAGTTTAAACTTAGTTAAACTCTATATGAAACTATACACTGCTATTTTATGTTAGGGGAGAATGGATTTATTTATGCATATATTAAGCTATGTTCTTTTTTAGTTTATGTTTTCATGGATGAAATACCATTGTATTGCTTAGGCTGTCCAACACAATGACATTTATGATTTTAAGGTTACTACATTTATTAAAAGCATTTTATTCTACTACATTTACGTTTTATTTATATTACTTTTATAAAGGAGGCAGAAATGATGATAGAAAAGAAGAAATGCACTTTTGAGCTCCAAAAGTGCCAAACAAAGAGGGGCACAGTTTAACGTCATGTCTCAGGACATTACATTCTTTTTAATGTTCACTATCATGTTAAAATTATTTTTATTAGTTTTAATCTACAGTTTTTACTAGTATTTTATAGATGTTTAATTACTTTATTTAAGTTTAAACTTAGTCAAACTCTATATGAAACTATACACTGCTATTTTTATGTTAGGGTTAATGGTTTAATTTATGCATAATTTAAGCTATGTTCTTTTTTAGTTTATGTATTAAATATATATTTGGTAAGGTTTTTATGGATGAAATGCCATTGTGTTGCTTAGGCTGTCCAACACAATGACATTTATGATTTTAAGTTTACTACATTTATTAAAAGCATTTTATTCTACTACATTTACGTGTTAGTTAATATTACTTTTATAGAGGAGGCAGAAATGATGATAGAAAAGAAGAAATGCACTTTTGAGCTCCAAAAGTGCTAAACAAAGAGGAACACAGTTTAACGTCATGTCTCAGGACATTACAATCTTTTTTATGTTCACTATCATGTTTTAATTTTTTTTATTAGTTTTACTCTACAGTTTTTACTAGTATTTTATAGCTATTGATTTTTTTTTTAAGTTTAAAATTAGTTAAACTCTATATGAAACTATACACTGCTATTTTATGTTAGGGGAGAATGGATTTATTTATGCATATATTAAGCTATGTTCTTTTTTAGTTTATGTTTTTATGGATGAAATACCATTGTATTGCTTAGGCTGTCCAACACAATGACATTTATGATTTTAAGGTTACTACATTTATTAAAAGCATTTTATTGTACTACATTTACGTTTTAGTTAATATTACTTTTATAAAAGAGGCAGAAATGATGATAGAAAAGAAGAAATGCATTTTTGAGCTCCAAAAGTGCCAAACAAAGAGGGGCACAGTTTAACGTCATGTCTCAGGACATTACATTCTTTTTAATGTTCACTATCATGTTTAAATTATTTTTATTAGTTTTAATCTACAGTTTTTACTAGTATTTTATAGATGTTTAATTACTTTATTTAAGTTTAAACTTAGTTAAACTCTATATGAAACTATACACTGCTATTTTATGTTAGGGGAGAATGGATTTATTTATGCATATATTAAGCTATGTTCTTTTTTAGTTTATGTTTTTATGGATGAAATACCATTGTATTGCTTAGGCTGTCCAACACAATGACATTTATGATTTTAAGGTTACTATATTTATTAAAAGCATTTTATTCTACTACATTTACGTTTTAGTTAATATTACTTTTATAAAAGAGGCAGAAATGATGATAGAAAAGAAGAAATGCATTTTTGAGCTCCAAAAGTGCCAAACAAAGAGGGGCACAGTTTAACGTCATGTCTCAGGACATTACATTCTTTTTAATGTTCACTATCATGTTTAAATTATTTTTATTAGTTTTAATCTACAGTTTTTACTAGTATTTTATAGATGTTTAATTACTTTATTTAAGTTTAAACTTAGTTAAACTCTATATGAAACTATACACTGCTATTTTATGTTAGGGGAGAATGGATTTATTTATGCATATATTAAGCTATGTTCTTTTTTAGTTTATGTTTTTATGGATGAAATACCATTGTATTGCTTAGGCTGTCCAACACAATGACATTTATGATTTTAAGGTTACTACATTTATTAAAAGCATTTTATTCTACTACATTTAGGTTTTAGTTAATATTACTTTTATAAAGGAGGCAGAAATGATGATAGAAAAGAAGAAATGCACTTTTGAGCTCCAAAAGTGCCAAACAAAGAGGGGCACAGTTTAACGTCATGTCTCAGGACATTACATTCTTTTTAATGTTCACTATCATGTTAAAATTATTTTTATTAGTTTTAATCTACAGTTTTTACTAGTATTTTATAGATGTTTAATTACTTTATTTAAGTTTAAACTTAGTTAAACTCTATATGAAACTATACACTGCTATTTTTATGTTAGGGTTAATGGTTTAATTTATGCATAATTTAAGCTATGTTCTTTTTTAGTTTATGTATTAAATATATATTTGGTAAGGTTTTTATGGATGAAATGCCTTTGTGTTGCTTAGGCTGTCCAACACAATGACATTTATGATTTTAAGTTTACTACATTTATTAAAAGCATTTTATTCTACTACATTTACGTGTTAGTTAATATTACTTTTATAGAGGAGGCAGAAATGATGATAGAAAAGAAGAAATGCACTTTTGAGCTCCAAAAGTGCTAAACAAAGAGGAACACAGTTTAACGTCATGTCTCAGGACATTACAATCTTTTTTATGTTCACTATCATGTTTTAATTTTTTTTATTAGTTTTACTCTACAGTTTTTACTAGTATTTTATAGCTATTGATTATTTTTTTAAGTTTAAAATTAGTTAAACTCTATATGAAACTATACACTGCTATTTTATGTTAGGGGAGAATGGATTTATTTATGCATATATTAAGCTATGTTCTTTTTTAGTTTATGTTTTTATAGATGAAATACCATTGTATTGCTTAGGCTGTCCAACACAATGACATTTATGATTTTAAGGTTACTACATTTATTAAAAGCATTTTATTCTACTACATTTACGTTTTAGTTAATATTACTTTTATAAAAGAGGCAGAAATGATGATAGAAAAGAAGAAATGCATTTTTGAGCTCCAAAAGTGCCAAACAAAGAGGGGCACAGTTTAACGTCATGTCTCAGGACATTACATTCTTTTTAATGTTCACTATCATGTTTAAATTATTTTTATTAGTTTTAATCTACAGTTTTTACTAGTATTTTATAGCTATTGATTATTTTTTTAAGTTTAAACTTAGTTAAACTCTATATGAAAATATACACTGCTATTTTATGTTAGGGGAGAATGGATTTATTTATGCATATATTAAGCTATGTTCTTTTTTAGTTTATGTTTTTATGGATGAAATACCATTGTATTGCTTAGGCTGTCCAACACAATGACATTTATGATTTTAAGGTTACTACATTTATTAAAAGCATTTTATTCTACTACATTTACGTTTTAGTTAATATTACTTTTATAAAGGAGGCAGAAATGATGATAGAAAAGAAGAAATGCACTTTTGAGCTCCAAAAGTGCCAAACAAAGAGGGGCACAGTTTAACGTCATGTCTCAGGACATTACATTCTTTTTAATGTTCACTATCATGTTAAAATTATTTTTATTAGTTTTAATCTACAGTTTTTACTAGTATTTTATAGATGTTTAATTACTTTATTTAAGTTTAAACTTAGTCAAACTCTATATGAAACTATACACTGCTATTTTTATGTTAGGGTTAATGGTTTAATTTATGCATAATTTAAGCTATGTTCTTTTTTAGTTTATGTATTAAATATATATTTGGTAAGGTTTTTATGGATGAAATGCCATTGTGTTGCTTAGGCTGTCCAACACAATGACATTTATGATTTTAAGTTTACTACATTTATTAAAAGCATTTTATTCTACTACATTTACGTGTTAGTTAATATTACTTTTATAGAGGAGGCAGAAATGATGATAGAAAAGAAGAAATGCACTTTTGAGCTCCAAAAGTGCTAAACAAAGAGGAACACAGTTTAACGTCATGTCTCAGGACATTACAATCTTTTTTATGTTCACTATCATGTTTTAATTTTTTTTATTAGTTTTACTCTACAGTTTTTACTAGTATTTTATAGCTATTGATTTTTTTTTTAAGTTTAAAATTAGTTAAACTCTATATGAAACTATACACTGCTATTTTATGTTAGGGGAGAATGGATTTATTTATGCATATATTAAGCTATGTTCTTTTTTAGTTTATGTTTTTATGGATGAAATACCATTGTATTGCTTAGGCTGTCCAACACAATGACATTTATGATTTTAAGGTTACTACATTTATTAAAAGCATTTTATTGTACTACATTTACGTTTTAGTTAATATTACTTTTATAAAAGAGGCAGAAATGATGATAGAAAAGAAGAAATGCATTTTTGAGCTCCAAAAGTGCCAAACAAAGAGGGGCACAGTTTAACGTCATGTCTCAGGACATTACATTCTTTTTAATGTTCACTATCATGTTTAAATTATTTTTATTAGTTTTAATCTACAGTTTTTACTAGTATTTTATAGATGTTTAATTACTTTATTTAAGTTTAAACTTAGTTAAACTCTATATGAAACTATACACTGCTATTTTATGTTAGGGGAGAATGGATTTATTTATGCATATATTAAGCTATGTTCTTTTTTAGTTTATGTTTTTATGGATGAAATACCATTGTATTGCTTAGGCTGTCCAACACAATGACATTTATGATTTTAAGGTTACTATATTTATTAAAAGCATTTTATTCTACTACATTTACGTTTTAGTTAATATTACTTTTATAAAAGAGGCAGAAATGATGATAGAAAAGAAGAAATGCATTTTTGAGCTCCAAAAGTGCCAAACAAAGAGGGGCACAGTTTAACGTCATGTCTCAGGACATTACATTCTTTTTAATGTTCACTATCATGTTTAAATTATTTTTATTAGTTTTAATCTACAGTTTTTACTAGTATTTTATAGATGTTTAATTACTTTATTTAAGTTTAAACTTAGTTAAACTCTATATGAAACTATACACTGCTATTTTATGTTAGGGGAGAATGGATTTATTTATGCATATATTAAGCTATGTTCTTTTTTAGTTTATGTTTTTATGGATGAAATACCATTGTATTGCTTAGGCTGTCCAACACAATGACATTTATGATTTTAAGGTTACTACATTTATTAAAAGCATTTTATTCTACTACATTTAGGTTTTAGTTAATATTACTTTTATAAAGGAGGCAGAAATGATGATAGAAAAGAAGAAATGCACTTTTGAGCTCCAAAAGTGCCAAACAAAGAGGGGCACAGTTTAACGTCATGTCTCAGGACATTACATTCTTTTTAATGTTCACTATCATGTTTAAATTATTTTTATTAGTTTTAATCTACAGTTTTTACTAGTATTTTATAGCTATTGATTATTTTTTTAAGTTTAAACTTAGTTAAACTCTATATGAAAATATACACTGCTATTTTATGTTAGGGGAGAATGGATTTATTTATGCATATATTAAGCTATGTTCTTTTTTAGTTTATGTTTTTATGGATGAAATACCATTGTATTGCTTAGGCTGTCCAACACAATGACATTTATGATTTTAAGGTTACTACATTTATTAAAAGCATTTTATTCTACTACATTTATGTTTTAGTTAATATTACTTTTATAAAGGAGGCAGAAATGATGATAGAAAAGAAGAAATGCACTTTTGAGCTCCAAAAGTGCCAAACAAAGAGGGGCACAGTTTAACGTCATGTCTCAGGACATTACATTCTTTTTAATGTTCACTATCATGTTAAAATTATTTTTATTAGTTTTAATCTACAGTTTTTACTAGTATTTTATAGATGTTTAATTACTTTATTTAAGTTTAAACTTAGTTAAACTCTATATGAAACTATACACTGCTATTTTTATGTTAGGGTTAATGGTTTAATTTATGCATAATTTAAGCTATGTTCTTTTTTAGTTTATGTATTAAATATATATTTGGTAAGGTTTTTATGGATGAAATGCCTTTGTGTTGCTTAGGCTGTCCAACACAATGACATTTATGATTTTAAGTTTACTACATTTATTAAAAGCATTTTATTCTACTACATTTACGTGTTAGTTAATATTACTTTTATAGAGGAGGCAGAAATGATGATAGAAAAGAAGAAATGCATTTTTGAGCTCCAAAAGTGCCAAACAAAGAGGGGCACAGTTTAACGTCATGTCTCAGGACATTACATTCTTTTTAATGTTCACTATCATGTTTAAATTATTTTTATTAGTTTTAATCTACAGTTTTTACTAGTATTTTATAGCTATTGATTATTTTTTTAAGTTTAAACTTAGTTAAACTCTATATGAAAATATACACTGCTATTTTATGTTAGGGGAGAATGGATTTATTTATGCATATATTAAGCTATGTTCTTTTTTAGTTTATGTTTTTATGGATGAAATACCATTGTATTGCTTAGGCTGTCCAACACAATGACATTTATGATTTTAAGGTTACTACATTTATTAAAAGCATTTTATTCTACTACATTTACGTTTTAGTTAATATTACTTTTATAAAGGAGGCAGAAATGATGATAGAAAAGAAGAAATGCACTTTTGAGCTCCAAAAGTGCCAAACAAAGAGGGGCACAGTTTAACGTCATGTCTCAGGACATTACATTCTTTTTAATGTTCACTATCATGTTAAAATTATTTTTATTAGTTTTAATCTACAGTTTTTACTAGTATTTTATAGATGTTTAATTACTTTATTTAAGTTTAAACTTAGTTAAACTCTATATGAAACTATACACTGCTATTTTTATGTTAGGGTTAATGGTTTAATTTATGCATAATTTAAGCTATGTTCTTTTTTAGTTTATGTATTAAATATATATTTGGTAAGGTTTTTATGGATGAAATGCCATTGTGTTGCTTAGGCTGTCAAACACAATGACATTCATGATTTTAAGTTGACTACATTTATTTAAAGCATTTTATTCTACTACATTTACGTGTTAGTTAATATTACTTTTATAGAGGAGGCAGAAATGATGATAGAAAAGAAGAAATGCACTTTTGAGCTCCAAAAGTGCCAAACAAAGAGGAGCACAGTTTAACGTCATGTCTCAGGACATTACATTCTTTTTAATGTTCACTATCATGTTTTAATTATTTTTATTAGTTTTACTCTACAGTTTTTACTAGTATTTTATAGCTATTGATTATTTTTTAAAGTTTGAACTTAGTTAAACTCTATATGAAACTATACACTGCTATTTTATGTTAGGGGAGAATGGATTTATTTATGCATATATTAAGCTATGTTCTTTTTTAGTTTATGTTTTAATAGATGAAATACCATTGTATTGCTTAGGCTGTCCAACACAATGACATTTATGATTTTAAGGTTACTACATTTATTAAAAGCATTTTATTCTACTACATTTACGTTTTAGTTTATATTTCTTTTATAAAGGAGGCAGAAATGATGATAGAAAAGAAGAAATGCACTTTTGAGCTCCAAAAGTGCCAAACAAAGAGGGGCACAGTTTAACGTCATGTCTCAGGACATTACATTCTTTTTAATGTTCACTATCATGTTTAAATTATTTTTATTAGTTTTAATCTACAGTTTTTACTAGTATTTTATAGATGTTTAATTACTTTATTTAAGTTTAAACTTAGTTAAATTCTATATGAAACTATACACTGCTATTTTTATGTTAGGGTTAATGGTTTAATTTATGCATAATTTTAGCTATGTTCTTTTTTAGTTTATGTATTAAATATATATTTGGTAAGGTTTTTATGGATGAAATGCCATTGTGTTGCTTAGGCTGTCCAACACAATGACATTTATGATTTTAAGTTGACTACATTTATTTAAAGCATTTTATTCTACTACATTTATGGGTTAGTTAATATTACTTTTATAGAGGAGGCAGAAATGATGATAGAAAAGAAGAAATGCACTTTTGAGCTCCAAAAGTGCCAAACAAAGAGGAGCACAGTTTAACGTCATGTCTCAGGACAATACATTCTTTTTAATGTTCACTATCATCTTTTAATTTTTTTTATTAGTTTTACTCTACAGTTTTTACTAGTATTTTATAGCTATTGATTATTTTTTTAAGTTTAAAATTAGTTAAACTCTATATGAAACCATACACTGCTATTTTATGTTAGGGGATAATGGATTTATTTATGCATATATTAAGCTATGTTCTTTTTTAGTTTATGTTTTTATGGATGAAATACCATTGTATTGCTTAGGCTGTCCAACACAATGACATTTATGATTTTAAGGTTACTACATTTATTAAAAGCATTTTATTCTACTACATTTACGTTTTAGTTAATATTACTTTTATAAAAGAGGCAGAAATGATGATAGAAAAGAAGAAATGCACTTTTGAGCTCCAAAAGTGCCAAACAAAGAGGGGCACAGTTTAACGTCATGTCTCAGGACATTACATTCTTTTTAATGTTCACTATCATGTTTAAATTATTTTTATTAGTTTTAATCTACAGTTTTTACTAGTATTTTATAGATGTTTAATTACTTTATTTAAGTTTAAACTTAGTTAAACTCTATATGAAACTATACACTGCTATTTTATGTTAGGGGAGAATGGATTTATTTATGCATATATTAAGCTATGTTCTTTTTTAGTTTATGTTTTTATGGATGAAATACCATTGTATTGCTTAGGCTGTCCAACACAATGACATTTATGATTTTAAGGTTACTACATTTATTAAAAGCATTTTATTCTACTACATTTATGTTTTAGTTAATATTACTTTTATAAAGGAGGCAGAAATGATGATAGAAAAGAAGAAATGCACTTTTGAGCTCCAAAAGTGCCAAACAAAGAGGGGCACAGTTTAACGTCATGTCTCAGGACATTACATTCTTTTTAATGTTCACTATCATGTTAAAATTATTTTTATTAGTTTTAATCTACAGTTTTTACTAGTATTTTATAGATGTTTAATTACTTTATTTAAGTTTAAACTTAGTTAAACTCTATATGAAACTATACACTGCTATTTTTATGTTAGGGTTAATGGTTTAATTTATGCATAATTTAAGCTATGTTCTTTTTTAGTTTATGTATTAAATATATATTTGGTAAGGTTTTTATGGATGAAATGCCATTGTGTTGCTTAGGCTGTCCAACACAATGACATTTATGATTTTAAGTTTACTACATTTATTAAAAGCATTTTATTCTACTACATTTACGTGTTAGTTAATATTACTTTTATAGAGGAGGCAGAAATGATGATAGAAAAGAAGAAATGCACTTTTGAGCTCCAAAAGTGCTAAACAAAGAGGAACACAGTTTAACGTCATGTCTCAGGACATTACATTCTTTTTTATGTTCACTATCATGTTTTAATTTTTTTTATTAGTTTTACTCTACAGTTTTTACTAGTATTTTATAGCTATTGATTATTTTTTTAAGTTTAAAATTAGTTAAACTCTATATGAAACTATACACTGCTATTTTATGTTAGGGGAGAATGGATTTATTTATGCATATATTAAGCTATGTTCTTTTTTAGTTTATGTTTTTATGGATGAAATACCATTGTATTGCTTAGGCTGTCCAACACAATGACATTTATGATTTTAAGGTTACTACATTTATTAAAAGCATTTTATTGTACTACATTTACGTTTTAGTTAATATTACTTTTATAAAAGAGGCAGAAATGATGATAGAAAAGAAGAAATGCATTTTTGAGCTCCAAAAGTGCCAAACAAAGAGGGGCACAGTTTAACGTCATGTCTCAGGACATTACATTCTTTTTAATGTTCACTATCATGTTTAAATTATTTTTATTAGTTTTAATCTACAGTTTTTACTAGTATTTTATAGCTATTGATTATTTTTTTAAGTTTAAACTTAGTTAAACTCTATATGAAAATATACACTGCTATTTTATGTTAGGGGAGAATGGATTTATTTATGCATATATTAAGCTATGTTCTTTTTTAGTTTATGTTTTTATGGATGAAATACCATTGTATTGCTTAGGCTGTCCAACACAATGACATTTATGATTTTAAGGTTACTACATTTATTAAAAGCATTTTATTCTACTACATTTACGTTTTAGTTAATATTACTTTTATAAAGGAGGCAGAAATGATGATAGAAAAGAAGAAATGCACTTTTGAGCTCCAAAAGTGCCAAACAAAGAGGGGCACAGTTTAACGTCATGTCTCAGGACATTACATTCTTTTTAATGTTCACTATCATGTTAAAATTATTTTTATTAGTTTTAATCTACAGTTTTTACTAGTATTTTATAGATGTTTAATTACTTTATTTAAGTTTAAACTTAGTTAAACTCTATATGAAACTATACACTGCTATTTTTATGTTAGGGTTAATGGTTTAATTTATGCATAATTTAAGCTATGTTCTTTTTTAGTTTATGTATTAAATATATATTTGGTAAGGTTTTTATGGATGAAATGCCATTGTGTTGCTTAGGCTGTCAAACACAATGACATTCATGATTTTAAGTTGACTACATTTATTTAAAGCATTTTATTCTACTACATTTACGTGTTAGTTAATATTACTTTTATAGAGGAGGCAGAAATGATGATAGAAAAGAAGAAATGCACTTTTGAGCTCCAAAAGTGCCAAACAAAGAGGAGCACAGTTTAACGTCATGTCTCAGGACATTACATTCTTTTTAATGTTCACTATCATGTTTTAATTATTTTTATTAGTTTTACTCTACAGTTTTTACTAGTATTTTATAGCTATTGATTATTTTTTAAAGTTTAAACTTAGTTCAACTCTATATGAAACTATACACTGCTATTTTATGTTAGGGGAGAATGGATTTATTTATGCATATATTAAGCTATGTTCTTTTTTAGTTTATGTTTTAATAGATGAAATACCATTGTATTGCTTAGGCTGTCCAACACAATGACATTTATGATTTTAAGGTTACTACATTTATTAAAAGCATTTTATTCTACTACATTTACGTTTTAGTTTATATTTCTTTTATAAAGGAGGCAGAAATGATGATAGAAAAGAAGAAATGCACTTTTGAGCTCCAAAAGTGCCAAACAAAGAGGGGCACAGTTTAACGTCATGTCTCAGGACATTACATTCTTTTTAATGTTCACTATCATGTTTAAATTATTTTTATTAGTTTTAATCTACAGTTTTTACTAGTATTTTATAGATGTTTAATTACTTTATTTAAGTTTAAACTTAGTTAAATTCTATATGAAACTATACACTGCTATTTTTATGTTAGGGTTAATGGTTTAATTTATGCATAATTTTAGCTATGTTCTTTTTTAGTTTATGTATTAAATATATATTTGGTAAGGTTTTTATGGATGAAATGCCATTGTGTTGCTTAGGCTGTCCAACACAATGACATTTATGATTTTAAGTTGACTACATTTATTTAAAGCATTTTATTCTACTACATTTATGGGTTAGTTAATATTACTTTTATAGAGGAGGCAGAAATGATGATAGAAAAGAAGAAATGCACTTTTGAGCTCCAAAAGTGCCAAACAAAGAGGAGCACAGTTTAACGTCATGTCTCAGGACAATACATTCTTTTTAATGTTCACTATCATCTTTTAATTTTTTTTATTAGTTTTACTCTACAGTTTTTACTAGTATTTTATAGCTATTGATTATTTTTTTAAGTTTAAAATTAGTTAAACTCTATATGAAACCATACACTGCTATTTTATGTTAGGGGATAATGGATTTATTTATGCATATATTAAGCTATGTTCTTTTTTAGTTTATGTTTTTATGGATGAAATACCATTGTATTGCTTAGGCTGTCCAACACAATGACATTTATGATTTTAAGGTTACTACATTTATTAAAAGCATTTTATTCTACTACATTTACGTTTTAGTTAATATTACTTTTATAAAAGAGGCAGAAATGATGATAGAAAAGAAGAAATGCACTTTTGAGCTCCAAAAGTGCCAAACAAAGAGGGGCACAGTTTAACGTCATGTCTCAGGACATTACATTCTTTTTAATGTTCACTATCATGTTTAAATTATTTTTATTAGTTTTAATCTACAGTTTTTACTAGTATTTTATAGATGTTTAATTACTTTATTTAAGTTTAAACTTAGTTAAACTCTATATGAAACTATACACTGCTATTTTATGTTAGGGGAGAATGGATTTATTTATGCATATATTAAGCTATGTTCTTTTTTAGTTTATGTTTTTATGGATGAAATACCATTGTATTGCTTAGGCTGTCCAACACAATGACATTTATGATTTTAAGTTGACTACATTTATTTAAAGCATGTTATTCTACTACATTTACGTGTTAGTTAATATTACTTTTATAGAAGAGGCAAAAATGATGATAGAAAAGAAGAAATGCACTTTTGAGCTCCAAAAGTGCCAAACAAAGAGGAGCACAGTTTAACGTCATGTCTCAGGACATTACATTCTTTTTAATGTTCACTATCATGTTTTAATTATTTTTATTAATTTTACTCTACAGTTTCTACTAGTATTTTATAGCTATTGATTATTTTTTTAAGTTTAAACTTAGTTAAACTCTATATGAAAATATACACTGCTATTTTATGTTAGGGGAGAATGGATTTATTTATGCATATATTAAGCTATGTTCTTTTTTAGTTTATGTTTTTATGGATGAAATACCATTGTATTGCTTAGGCTGTCCAACACAATGACATTTATGATTTTAAGGTTACTACATTTATTAAAAGCATTTTATTCTACTACATTTACGTTTTAGTTTATATTTCTTTTATAAAGGAGGCAGAAATGATGATAGAAAAGAAGAAATGCACTTTTGAGCTCCAAAAGTGCCAAACAAAGAGGGGCACAGTTTAACGTCATGTCTCAGGACATTACATTCTTTTTAATGTTCACTATCATGTTTAAATTATTTTTATTAGTTTTAATCTACAGTTTTTACTAGTATTTTATAGATGTTTAATTACTTTATTTAAGTTTAAACTTAGTTAAACTCTATATGAAACTATACACTGCTATTTTTATGTTAGGGTTAATGGTTTAATTTATGCATAATTTTAGCTATTTTTTTTTTTAGTTTATGTATTAAATATATATTTGGTAAGGTTTTTATGGATGAAATGCCATTGTGTTGCATATGCTGTCCAACACAATGACATTTATGATTTTAAGTTTACTACATTTATTTAAAGCATTTTATTCTAGTACATTAGTTTTACTCTACAGTTTTTACTAGTATTTTATAGCTTTTTGATTATTTTTAAAAGTTTAAATGTAGTTTACATTGAAATGAAATTATACACTGTTATTTTTATGTTAGGGGATAAAGGTTTAATTTATGAATAATTTTAGCTATGTTTTTTTTTTCAGTTTTTGTATTGAATATATATTTGGTAAGGTTTTTGTGGATGAAATGCCCTTGTATTGCTTAAGCTGTCCAATACAATGACATTTATGATTTTAAGTTTACTACATTTATTTAAAGCATTTTATTCCACTACATTTACGTGTAAGTTAATATTATTTTTATAAAAGAGGCAGACATGATGATAGAAAAGAAGAAACGCACTTTTGAGCTCCAAAATGCCAAACAAAGAGGAGCACAGTTTAACGTCATGTCTCAGGACATTTCATTCTTTTTAATGTTCACTATCATCTTTTAATTTTTTTTATTAGTTTTACTCTACAGTTTTTACTAGTATTTTATAGCTATTTGATTATTTTTTAAAGTTTAATCTTAGTTAAACTCTATATGAAACTATACACTGCTATTTTATGTTAGGGGAGAATGGATTTATTTATGCATATATTAAGCTATGTTCTTTTTTAGTTTATGTTTTAATAGATGAAATACCATTGTATTGCTTAGGCTGTCCAACACAATGACATTTATGATTTTAAGGTTACTACATTTATTAAAAGCATTTTATTCTACTACATTTACGTTTTAGTTTATATTTCTTTTATAAAGGAGGCAGAAATGATGATAGAAAAGAAGAAATGCACTTTTGAGCTCCAAAAGTGCCAAACAAAGAGGGGCACAGTTTAACGTCATGTCTCAGGACATTACATTCTTTTTAATGTTCACTATCATGTTTAAATTATTTTTATTAGTTTTAATCTACAGTTTTTACTAGTATTTTATAGATGTTTAATTACTTTATTTAAGTTTAAACTTAGTTAAACTCTATATGAAACTATACACTGCTATTTTTATGTTAGGGTTAATGGTTTAATTTATGCATAATTTTAGCTATGTTCTTTTTTAGTTTATGTATTAAATATATATTTGGTAAGGTTTTTATGAATGAAATGCCATTGTATTTCTTAGGCTGTCCAACACAATGACATTTATGATTTTAAGTTAACTACATTTATTAAAAGCATTTTGTTCTACTACATTTATGTGTTAGTTAATATTACTTTTATAGAGGAGGCAGAAATGATGATAGAAAAGAAGAAATGCACTTTTGAGCTCCTAAAGTGCCAAACAAAGAGGAGCACAGTTTAACGTCATGTCTCAGGACATTACATTCTTTTTAATGTTCACTATCATCTTTTAATTTTTTTTATTAGTTTTACTCTACAGTTTTTACTAGTATTTTATAGCTATTTGATTATTTTTTAAAGTTTAATCTTAGTTAAACTCTATATGAAACTATACACTGCTATTTTATGTTAGGGGATAATGGATTTATTTATGCATATATTAAGCTATGTTCTTTTTTAGTTTTATGTATTAAATATATATTTGGTAAGTTTTTTATGGCTGAAATGCCTTTGTATTGCTTAGGCTGTCCAACACAATGACATTTATGATTTTAAGTTAACTACATTTATTAAAAGCATTTTGTTCTACTACATTTACGTGTTAGTTAATATTACTTTTATAGAAGAGGCAAAAATGATGATAGAAAAGAAGAAATGCACTTTTGAGCTCCAAAAGTGCCAAACAAAGAGGAGCACAGTTTAACGTCATGTCTCAGGACATTACATTCTTTTTAATGTTCACTATCATGTTTTAATTATTTTTATTAATTTTACTCTACAGTTTCTACTAGTATTTTATAGCTATTGATTATTTTTTTAAGTTTAAACTTAGTTAAACTCTATATGAAAATATACACTGCTATTTTATGTTAGGGGAGAATGGATTTATTTATGCATATATTAAGCTATGTTCTTTTTTAGTTTATGTTTTTATGGATGAAATACCATTGTATTGCTTAGGCTGTCCAACACAATGACATTTATGATTTTAAGGTTACTACATTTATTAAAAGCATTTTATTCTACTACATTTACGTTTTAGTTTATATTTCTTTTATAAAGGAGGCAGAAATGATGATAGAAAAGAAGAAATGCACTTTTGAGCTCCAAAAGTGCCAAACAAAGAGGGGCACAGTTTAACGTCATGTCTCAGGACATTACATTCTTTTTAATGTTCACTATCATGTTTAAATTATTTTTATTAGTTTTAATCTACAGTTTTTACTAGTATTTTATAGATGTTTAATTACTTTATTTAAGTTTAAACTTAGTTAAACTCTATATGAAACTATACACTGCTATTTTTATGTTAGGGTTAATGGTTTAATTTATGCATAATTTTAGCTATTTTTTTTTTTAGTTTATGTATTAAATATATATTTGGTAAGGTTTTTATGGATGAAATGCCATTGTGTTGCTTAGGCTGTCAAACACAATGACATTCATGATTTTAAGTTGACTACATTTATTTAAAGCATTTTATTCTACTACATTTACGTGTTAGTTAATATTACTTTTATAGAGGAGGCAGAAATGATGATAGAAAAGAAGAAATGCACTTTTGAGCTCCAAAAGTGCCAAACAAAGAGGAGCACAGTTTAACGTCATGTCTCAGGACATTACATTCTTTTTAATGTTCACTATCATGTTTTAATTATTTTTATTAGTTTTACTCTACAGTTTTTACTAGTATTTTATAGCTATTGATTATTTTTTAAAGTTTAAACTTAGTTCAACTCTATATGAAACTATACACTGCTATTTTATGTTAGGGGAGAATGGATTTATTTATGCATATATTAAGCTATGTTCTTTTTTAGTTTATGTTTTAATAGATGAAATACCATTGTATTGCTTAGGCTGTCCAACACAATGACATTTATGATTTTAAGGTTACTACATTTATTAAAAGCATTTTATTCTACTACATTTACGTTTTAGTTTATATTTCTTTTATAAAGGAGGCAGAAATGATGATAGAAAAGAAGAAATGCACTTTTGAGCTCCAAAAGTGCCAAACAAAGAGGGGCACAGTTTAACGTCATGTCTCAGGACATTACATTCTTTTTAATGTTCACTATCATGTTTAAATTATTTTTATTAGTTTTAATCTACAGTTTTTACTAGTATTTTATAGATGTTTAATTACTTTATTTAAGTTTAAACTTAGTTAAATTCTATATGAAACTATACACTGCTATTTTTATGTTAGGGTTAATGGTTTAATTTATGCATAATTTTAGCTATGTTCTTTTTTAGTTTATGTATTAAATATATATTTGGTAAGGTTTTTATGGATGAAATGCCATTGTGTTGCTTAGGCTGTCCAACACAATGACATTTATGATTTTAAGTTGACTACATTTATTTAAAGCATTTTATTCTACTACATTTATGGGTTAGTTAATATTACTTTTATAGAGGAGGCAGAAATGATGATAGAAAAGAAGAAATGCACTTTTGAGCTCCAAAAGTGCCAAACAAAGAGGAGCACAGTTTAACGTCATGTCTCAGGACAATACATTCTTTTTAATGTTCACTATCATCTTTTAATTTTTTTTATTAGTTTTACTCTACAGTTTTTACTAGTATTTTATAGCTATTGATTATTTTTTTAAGTTTAAAATTAGTTAAACTCTATATGAAACCATACACTGCTATTTTATGTTAGGGGATAATGGATTTATTTATGCATATATTAAGCTATGTTCTTTTTTAGTTTATGTTTTTATGGATGAAATACCATTGTATTGCTTAGGCTGTCCAACACAATGACATTTATGATTTTAAGGTTACTACATTTATTAAAAGCATTTTATTCTACTACATTTACGTTTTAGTTAATATTACTTTTATAAAAGAGGCAGAAATGATGATAGAAAAGAAGAAATGCACTTTTGAGCTCCAAAAGTGCCAAACAAAGAGGGGCACAGTTTAACGTCATGTCTCAGGACATTACATTCTTTTTAATGTTCACTATCATGTTTAAATTATTTTTATTAGTTTTAATCTACAGTTTTTACTAGTATTTTATAGATGTTTAATTACTTTATTTAAGTTTAAACTTAGTTAAACTCTATATGAAACTATACACTGCTATTTTATGTTAGGGGAGAATGGATTTATTTATGCATATATTAAGCTATGTTCTTTTTTAGTTTATGTTTTTATGGATGAAATACCATTGTATTGCTTAGGCTGTCCAACACAATGACATTTATGATTTTAAGTTGACTACATTTATTTAAAGCATGTTATTCTACTACATTTACGTGTTAGTTAATATTACTTTTATAGAAGAGGCAAAAATGATGATAGAAAAGAAGAAATGCACTTTTGAGCTCCAAAAGTGCCAAACAAAGAGGAGCACAGTTTAACGTCATGTCTCAGGACATTACATTCTTTTTAATGTTCACTATCATGTTTTAATTATTTTTATTAATTTTACTCTACAGTTTCTACTAGTATTTTATAGCTATTGATTATTTTTTTAAGTTTAAACTTAGTTAAACTCTATATGAAAATATACACTGCTATTTTATGTTAGGGGAGAATGGATTTATTTATGCATATATTAAGCTATGTTCTTTTTTAGTTTATGTTTTTATGGATGAAATACCATTGTATTGCTTAGGCTGTCCAACACAATGACATTTATGATTTTAAGGTTACTACATTTATTAAAAGCATTTTATTCTACTACATTTACGTTTTAGTTTATATTTCTTTTATAAAGGAGGCAGAAATGATGATAGAAAAGAAGAAATGCACTTTTGAGCTCCAAAAGTGCCAAACAAAGAGGGGCACAGTTTAACGTCATGTCTCAGGACATTACATTCTTTTTAATGTTCACTATCATGTTTAAATTATTTTTATTAGTTTTAATCTACAGTTTTTACTAGTATTTTATAGATGTTTAATTACTTTATTTAAGTTTAAACTTAGTTAAACTCTATATGAAACTATACACTGCTATTTTTATGTTAGGGTTAATGGTTTAATTTATGCATAATTTTAGCTATGTTCTTTTTTAGTTTATGTATTAAATATATATTTGGTAAGGTTTTTATGAATGAAATGCCATTGTATTTCTTAGGCTGTCCAACACAATGACATTTATGATTTTAAGTTAACTACATTTATTAAAAGCATTTTGTTCTACTACATTTATGTGTTAGTTAATATTACTTTTATAGAGGAGGCAGAAATGATGATAGAAAAGAAGAAATGCACTTTTGAGCTCCTAAAGTGCCAAACAAAGAGGAGCACAGTTTAACGTCATGTCTCAGGACATTACATTCTTTTTAATGTTCACTATCATCTTTTAATTTTTTTTATTAGTTTTACTCTACAGTTTTTACTAGTATTTTATAGCTATTTGATTATTTTTTAAAGTTTAATCTTAGTTAAACTCTATATGAAACTATACACTGCTATTTTATGTTAGGGGATAATGGATTTATTTATGCATATATTAAGCTATGTTCTTTTTTAGTTTTATGTATTAAATATATATTTGGTAAGTTTTTTATGGCTGAAATGCCTTTGTATTGCTTAGGCTGTCCAACACAATGACATTTATGATTTTAAGTTTACTACATTTATTAAAAGCATTTTATTCTACTACATTTACGTGTTAGTTAATATTACTTTTATAAAGGAGGCAGAAATGATGATAGAAAAGAAGAAATGCACTTTTGAGCTCCAAAAGTGCCAAACAAAGAGAAGCACAGTTTAACGTCATGTCTCAGGACATTTCATTCTTTTTAATGTTCACTATCATATTTTTTTTTTTTTATTAGTTTTAATCTACAGTTTTTACTAGTATATTTTATAGCTATTTGTTTATTTTTTGAAAGTTTTAATGTAGTATATATTTAGATGAAACTATACACTGCTGTTAAATGTTAGGGAAAATTAGTTTAATTTAAATTATTGCATAATTTTAATCATGTTCTTTTTAAGTTTATGTATTGAAATATATATTTAGAAATCTATATGGATGAAATGCCATTGATTTGCTTTGGTTGTCCAACACAATGACATTTTATATTTTAGGTTGACATTTATTAACTTTATCTAGTATTATTTTTATCTTAGAAATATGCAAAATCTGAAAAGAAATTAACTCTTACCTTATTATTTATATTAAACTTTTAGTAAAGATATAATAATTTGTCATTCTTATTATTAAAATAATCCCAAAATTTTTCATAAGTTAATTCCTTTTTGTTTAATGTTTAAGATCAAGTTTAATCTTCCTAGAATTATAGTTAAAGTTTGAAATTTAAACCAATCCATATTAAATTAAGCATAAAATAATAATAACAAAACAAAATCCTCTTTATATAGGAACAGAGATACACTAGAAGATTCAAACATATGGATATTTAATCTTATGTTATAAAACACAGATGCTACTATAAAAAAGATGATTATGTCCTATCCTATACAAATCTAGTCATGCATGTGAATCAATGACTTAGACTCTGCCAAGTCATTGTTTTTCCTAGCTAACTCATATTAGTACATTATCTATAATCCATAAGTAACTCAGTTTTTAAATAAGTACATTAGCTTCAACAACAAAAAATTAAAATAAGACATTAGATATATTCACAATAAAAACATTTAATTTACAAATCTATACTAGAGAATTACATTAGAATGTTGAAAAATGTAAAAAAACTTCACCTTTATTGTAATGACACAATGACATGTTCAGCCCACTTCATTTTCTTGTTTCTTGATCTGAACCAGAAAAGAATAGGTATAAATTTAAAAAAAAAAAGATAATTTTCTATGCACTTAAAGAATAATTGCATCTCAAAAGAATTTTAGTTTGAAATCTTGAGGCCAACTAGTGTCTACAAAAATTAAATATATAATTTCTAAAGGAAAAAAAGGGAAATAACAAGAAGATAAAGTAGACTAATTACCTCTAAAAAAAATTCTTTCAAACTAAAAGATAGGCCTATAGACCAAAAGATTTAATAAACTGAGGGGTGAAAGAATCAAACTAAAATAACTATAAGAAAGCAAATTCAAAACAATCTAAGAGGCATGAATTAAATAGACAGTACAAGACGTACAACAAAATCATTCTTAAGATGGCAATCATGACAAAACAATTCACAAACAAAACAAGACATTTTACGAATGTTGAATAATGTATCAATAACTTCACCTTAATGGTAATGTTGAGGTAACAAGTAGACTTCTGAAAAGCTCTCTTTACTTTCTTGTTTCTTTATCTGAAACAGAAAAGACAAGTTTTTATGATAAAAACAAAATAAAGATATTTATTTGCACTTCTAGATTAATAAATAATTTTAGTGAAATCATGAGGCTAACTTTAGTAAAAAAAAAGTTTCCCTTTCAAAAATTTCCAATCTATATGTTAAAGACATCTTTTAAATTACCTAACAATTTATGAGAAGAGAATCATGTGGCAAGCACAATGACTAACTGCCTTTAATTTCATCAAATAAAGTCAGGTACCCATTAGAGTTGCGTGGATTCAGGGTTGAACTTCAATATACTGTGATTTTAAATCCCATTGTTGACTGAAATTTCAACCCAGGAACTAGGTTTTGCATGCACTCAACGACTCAGCCACCACCTTCTCAACTAGTGTCTACAAATATTTAAATAGTTTTTCTACTGTCACGTATTACAAATTGAATTCTACTTTTAAATGGCTTGCCTAGGGGAACGTGACAATAGAAAAAGGTAGTTGTGTCACTTATCTTAAGTCTGAATTTAATCAAAGACTTACAATGAATAAAAAAAAAATGACACAAGAAATCGGAAGGTAAAATATCAACTTAATGTTTAATCATAATATAACTCAATACAAAATGGAAGGGTTGACCAAAACCCTTTTACAAAAATGGCATGTAAAAATATTACAATACAAGAGTTTGAAAATATAATTACAGATACAAGCAAGGCCTTGAAAAAAGAAAAATCTTAACTTACACAATCAATTGGTATACCACGCACGGGTCACGCAATGTCTCCGCTATTCTGTCTCACGGCTGTCTCCGTATGTCTGTCTGTCAACGTTACGCGAGCGGTCTTTATATAATCTACCGCGCGTCGATATCTAGTAATTTCTAGAACAGAAAGTCATCAACACCCAGATCTAGAACGCTCTTCAAAGAGACAGAAGAAAAGAAAAAAAAAACCACCCTCCTTTCAACCAGAGGTACACACATAGGTCAAGGACCGGTCACTGTCTGTGTGGCTTGACTCACCGTGAAAAATAAAATAAAAAAAAAACTTATTACACAAGGGGCAGACAACCTACAGGTCAAGAGAAAAAAAAATAGTATCTAGGTAACAATGCCTAGATACGTAACACTACAATCAAAAAAGGTAAATAACAAAATGATCTCACCTCTTTTACTTCTGTATAAAAATGTCTTGGAATGGAAACCTCTGAAAAAATACTTTAAAACTGAAAGAATTAGACTTTTATCCAGAATTTTAAGCTTTAATTTTACTATATTTAGGTTTAAGTTAATCTACATTTAGTATTAAATTTTACATCAGTTATGTCTACATTTAGGAGTAAGTTTTTGTTTTAAAGTCACAATATTTTATGTCTACTTTAAACATTCGTTCATTGACTATTGACAATGTAGCTACTAGGTTATTATCCATTTTTTATAGTACATTTAGGTTTAAGTTAAATTACATTTAGTCCTAAATTTTAAATAGTTTACCTCTACTTTATACCTGCATTTATTAACTAATTTTTTATTATGCTAACATTTTAGTTTAAATCTGTATTTTTAAGCAAACAATGGCATTGTTGACAGCAAACAATGACAATGTAGCTACTAGGTTAATAAGCATTTAATTCTACTACAATTAGGTTAAAGTTAACTACATTTAGTCTAAAATTTAAAATAGTTTACCTCTACTTTATACCTGCATCTATTTACTTGTTTTATTTTATGCTAACATTTTAGTTTGAATCTCTATTCTTATTTCTACTACATTTAAAGTTAAAATAATACTACATTTAATTTTAAAGTTACAATATTTAATGTCTACTTTAAACCTACATTCATTGACAATTTTTTATTATGCAAACATTATAGTTTGAATCTGTATTTTCAAGCAAACAGTGTCAATGTTGACAGCAAACAATGACAATGTAGCTACTAGGTTATTATCCATTTTTTATACTACATTTAGGTTTAAGTTAAACTACATTTAGTCCTAAATTTTAAATTGTTTACCTCTACTTTATACCTGCATCTACTAACTAGTTTTATTTTATGCTAACATTTTAGTTTGAATCTCTATTCTTATTTCTACTACAATTAAAGTTAAAATAATACTACATTTAATTTTAAAGTTACAATATTTAATGTCTACTTTAAACCTACATTCATTGACAATTTTTTATTATGCTAACATTTTAGTTTGTATTATTATTTTAAAGAAAACAGAGGCATTGTTGACAGCAAACAATGACAATGTAGCTACTAGGTTATTATCCATTTTTTATACTACATTCAGGTTTAAGTTAACTACATTTAGTCCTAAATTTTAAATTGTTTACAACTACTTTATACCTGCATTTATTTACTAGTTATATATTATGCTAATATTTTAGTTCGAATCTCTATTTTTATTTCTACTACATTTAGGGGTACGTTAATACTATTTAAGTTTTTAAGTTACAATATTTAATGTCTACTTTAAACCTAGATATATTTAGTAGCTTGATATTATGCTAACATTTTAGTTAATATTACATTTAGAGAAGAGGGAGGCATCATGATGGAAAAAAGAAAGGAACTTTTAAGCTCTAAAAGTTCCAAACAAAGGAGCGCAGTTTAACGTCATGTCTCGGGACATTACAATAATTTTAATCTTCTCTATAATATTATCTTAATATTAAGTTTTTCTACTACATTAAGTTATAAGTTAATTTCGCATTTAGTTTTAAAGTTACAATCTTAATGTCTATTTTAAACCTACATATATTTACTAGTTTTATATTATGCTAATATTATAGTTTGAATCTCTATTTTTATTTCTACTACATTTAGGGGTAAGTTAATACTATTTTTTTTTTAAGTCACAATATTTTATGTCTACTTTAAACCTACATTTATTGACAATTTTTTATTACACTAATATTTCAGTTTGAATTGGTATTTTAAAGAAAACAGAGGCATTGTTGACAGCAAACAATGACAACGTAGGTACTAGTATTTTAAGCATTTAATTCTACTACAATTTGGTTTAAGTTAAACTACATATAGTCTAAAATTTAAAATAGTTTACCTCTACTTTATACCTGCATTTATTAACTAATTTTATATTATGCTAACATTTTAGTTTGAATCTCTATTTATTTCTACCACATTTAGAGTTTAAAATAATACTACATTTAATTTTAAAGTTACAATATTTAATGTCTACTTTAAACCTACATACATAGCATAGACTATTTTTTATTATGCTAACATTTTATTTTAAATCTGTATTTTTAAGCATACAATGGCATTGTTGACAGCAAGCAATGACAATGTAGCTACTAGGTTAATAAGCATTTAATTCTACTACAATTAGGTTTAAGTTAACTACATTTTGTCTAAAGTTTAAAATAGTTTACCTCTACTTTATACCTGCATCTATTTACTAGTTTTATTTTATGCTAACATTTTAGTTTGAATCTCTATTCTTATTTCTACTACATTTAAAGTTAAAATAATACTAAATTTAATTTTAAAGTTACAATATTTAATGTCTACTTTAAACCTACATTCATTGACAATTTTTTATTATGCTAACATTTTAGTTTGAATCTGTATTTTTAAGCAAACAGTGTCAATGTTGACAGCAAACAATGACAATGTAGCTACTAGGTTATTATCCATTTTTTATACTACATTTAGGTTTAAGTTAAACTACATTTAGTCCTAAATTTTAAATTGTTTACCTCTACTTTATACCTGCATCTACTAACTAGTTTTATTTTATGCTAACATTTTAGTTTGAATCTCTATTCTTATTTCTACTACAATTAAAGTTAAAATAATACTACATTTAATTTTAAAGCTACAATATTTAATGTCTACTTTAAACCTACATACATAGCATAGACTATTTTTTATTTTGCTAACATTTTATTTTAAATCTGTATTTTTAAGCAAACATTGGCATTGTTGACAGGACAATGACAATGTAGCTACTAGGTTATTATCCATTTTTCATACTACATTTAGGTTTAAGTTAAACTACATTTAGTCCTAAATTTTAAATAGTTTACCTCTACTTTATACCTGCATTAATTAACTAGTTTTATATTATGCTAACATTTTAGTTTGAATCTCTCTATTTTTATTTCTACTACATTTAGGGGTAAGTTAATACTATTTTTTGTTTTAAATTACAATATTTTATTTCTACTTAAAATCTACATTTATTGACAATTTTCTATTCCACTAACATTTTAGTTTGAATTGTTTTTTTTAAGCAAACAGAGGCATTGTTGACAGCAAACAATGACAATGTAGCTACTATTATATTAAGCATTTAATTCTACTACTTTAGGTTTAAGTTAAACTACATTTAGTCTTAAATTTTAAATTGTTTACCTCTACTTTATACCTGCATTAATTTACTAGTTTTATATTGTGCTAATATTTTAGTTTGAATCTCTTTTTTTATTTCTACTACATTTAGGGGTAAGTTAATACTATTTTTTTGTTTTAAATTACAATATTTTATGTCTACTTTAAACCTACATTTATTGACAATTTTTTAATACAATAATATTTTAGTTTGTATTATTATTTTAAAGAAAACAGAGGCATTGTTGACAGCAAACAATGACAATGTAGCTACTAGGTTATTATCCATTTTTTATACTACATTCAGGTTTAAGTTAACTACATTTAGTCCTAAATTTTAAATTGTTTACAACTACTTTATACCTGCATTTATTTACTAGTTATATATTATGCTAATATTTTAGTTCGAATCTCTATTTTTATTTCTACTACATTTAGGGGTACGTTAATACTATTTAAGTTTTTAAGTTACAATATTTAATGTCTACTTTAAACCTAGATATATTTAGTAGCTTGATATTATGCTAACATTTTAGTTAATATTACATTTAGAGAAGAGGGAGGCATCATGATGGAAAAAAGAAAGGAACTTTTAAGCTCTAAAAGTTCCAAACAAAGGAGCGCAGTTTAACGTCATGTCTCGGGACATTACAATAATTTTAATCTTCTCTATAATATTATCTTAATATTAAGTTTTTCTACTACATTAAGTTATAAGTTAATTTCGCATTTAGTTTTAAAGTTACAATCTTAATGTCTATTTTAAACCTACATATATTTACTAGTTTTATATTATGCTAATATTATAGTTTGAATCTCTATTTTTATTTCTACTACATTTAGGGGTAAGTTAATACTATTTTTTTTTTAAGTCACAATATTTTATGTCTACTTTAAACCTACATTTATTGACAATTTTTTATTACACTAATATTTCAGTTTGAATTGGTATTTTAAAGAAAACAGAGGCATTGTTGACAGCAAACAATGACAACGTAGGTACTAGTATTTTAAGCATTTAATTCTACTACAATTTGGTTTAAGTTAAACTACATATAGTCTAAAATTTAAAATAGTTTACCTCTACTTTATACCTGCATTTATTAACTAATTTTATATTATGCTAACATTTTAGTTTGAATCTCTGATTATTTCTACCACATTTAGAGTTTAAAATAATACTACATTTAATTTTAAAGTTACAATATTTAATGTCTACTTTAAACCTACATACATAGCATAGACTATTTTTTATTATGCTAACATTTTATTTTAAATCTGTATTTTTAAGCATACAATGGCATTGTTGACAGCAAGCAATGACAATGTAGCTACTAGGTTAATAAGCATTTAATTCTACTACAATTAGGTTTAAGTTAACTACATTTAGTCTAAAGTTTAAAATAGTTTACCTCTACTTTATACCTGCATCTATTTACTAGTTTTATTTTATGCTAACATTTTAGTTTGAATCTCTATTCTTATTTCTACTACATTTAAAGTTAAAATAATACTAAATTTAATTTTAAAGTTACAATATTTAATGTCTACTTTAAACCTACATTCATTGACAATTTTTTATTATGCTAACATTTTAGTTTGAATCTGTATTTTTAAGCAAACAGTGTCAATGTTGACAGCAAACAATGACAATGTAGCTACTAGGTTATTATCCATTTTTTATACTACATTTAGGTTTAAGTTAAACTACATTTAGTCCTAAATTTTAAATTGTTTACCTCTACTTTATACCTGCATCTACTAACTAGTTTTATTTTATGCTAACATTTTAGTTTGAATCTCTATTCTTATTTCTACTACAATTAAAGTTAAAATAATACTACATTTAATTTTAAAGTTACAATATTTAATGTCTACTTTAAACCTACATTCATTGACAATTTTTTATTATGCTAACATTTTAGTTTGAATCTGTATTTTTAAGCAAACAGTGGCATTGTTGACAGCAAACAATGACAATGTAGCTACTAGGTTATTATCCATTTTTTATACTACATTCAGGTTTAAGTTAACTACATTTAGTCCTAAATTTTAAATTGTTTACAACTACTTTATACCTGCATTTATTTACTAGTTATATATTATGCTAATATTTTAGTTCGAATCTCTATTTTTATTTCTACTACATTTAGGGGTACGTTAATACTATTTAAGTTTTTAAGTTACAATATTTAATGTCTACTTTAAACCTAGATATATTTAGTTGCTTGATATTATTGTAACATTTTAGTTAATATTACATTTAGAGAAGAGGGAGACATCATGATGGAAAAAAGAAAGGAACTTTTAAGCTCTAAAAGTTCCAAACAAAGGAGCGCAGTTTAACGTCATGTCTCGGGACATTACAATAATTTTAATCTTCTCTATAATATTATCTTAATATTAAGTTTTTCTACTACATTAAGTTATAAGTTAATTTCGCATTTAGTTTTAAAGTTACAATCTTAATGTCTATTTTAAACCTACATATATTTACTAGTTTTATATTATGCTAATATTATAGTTTGAATCTCTATTTTTATTTCTACTACATTTAGGGGTAAGTTAATACTATTTTTTTTTTAAGTCACAATATTTTATGTCTACTTTAAACCTACATTTATTGACAATTTTTTATTACACTAATATTTCAGTTTGAATTGATATTTTAAAGAAAACAGAGGCATTGTTGACAGCAAACAATGACAACGTAGGTACTAGTATTTTAAGCATTTAATTCTACTACAATTTGGTTTAAGTTAAACTACATATAGTCTAAAATTTAAAATAGTTTACCTCTACTTTATACCTGCATTTATTAACTAATTTTATATTATGCTAACATTTTAGTTTGAATCTCTATTTATTTCTACCACATTTAGAGTTTAAAATAATACTACATTTAATTTTAAAGTTACAATATTTAATGTCTACTTTAAACCTACATACATAGCATAGACTATTTTTTATTATGCTAACATTTTATTTTAAATCTGTATTTTTAAGCATACAATGGCATTGTTGACAGCAAGCAATGACAATGTAGCTACTAGGTTAATAAGCATTTAATTCTACTACAATTAGGTTTAAGTTAACTACATTTAGTCTAAAGTTTAAAATAGTTTACCTCTACTTTATACCTGCATCTATTTACTAGTTTTATTTTATGCTAACATTTTAGTTTGAATCTCTATTCTTATTTCTACTACATTTAAAGTTAAAATAATACTAAATTTAATTTTAAAGTTACAATATTTAATGTCTACTTTAAACCTACATTCATTGACAATTTTTTATTATGCTAACATTTTAGTTTGAATCTGTATTTTTAAGCAAACAGTGTCAATGTTGACAGCAAACAATGACAATGTAGCTACTAGGTTATTATCCATTTTTTATACTACATTTAGGTTTAAGTTAAACTACATTTAGTCCTAAATTTTAAATTGTTTACCTCTACTTTATACCTGCATCTACTAACTAGTTTTATTTTATGCTAACATTTTAGTTTGAATCTCTATTCTTATTTCTACTACAATTAAAGTTAAAATAATACTACATTTAATTTTAAAGTTACAATATTTAATGTCTACTTTAAACCTACATTCATTGACAATTTTTTATTATGCTAACATTTTAGTTTGAATCTGTATTTTTAAGCAAACAGTGGCATTGTTGACAGCAAACAATGACAATGTAGCTACTAGGTTATTATCCATTTTTTATACTACATTCAGGTTTAAGTTAACTACATTTAGTCCTAAATTTTAAATTGTTTACAACTACTTTATACCTGCATTTATTTACTAGTTATATATTATGCTAATATTTTAGTTCGAATCTCTATTTTTATTTCTACTACATTTAGGGGTACGTTAATACTATTTAAGTTTTTAAGTTACAATATTTAATGTCTACTTTAAACCTAGATATATTTAGTTGCTTGATATTATTGTAACATTTTAGTTAATATTACATTTAGAGAAGAGGGAGACATCATGATGGAAAAAAGAAAGGAACTTTTAAGCTCTAAAAGTTCCAAACAAAGGAGCGCAGTTTAACGTCATGTCTCGGGACATTACAATAATTTTAATCTTCTCTATAATATTATCTTAATATTAAGTTTTTCTACTACATTAAGTTATAAGTTAATTTCGCATTTAGTTTTAAAGTTACAATCTTAATGTCTATTTTAAACCTACATATATTTACTAGTTTTATATTATGCTAATATTATAGTTTGAATCTCTATTTTTATTTCTACTACATTTAGGGGTAAGTTAATACTATTTTTTTTTTAAGTCACAATATTTTATGTCTACTTTAAACCTACATTTATTGACAATTTTTTATTACACTAATATTTCAGTTTGAATTGATATTTTAAAGAAAACAGAGGCATTGTTGACAGCAAACAATGACAACGTAGGTACTAGTATTTTAAGCATTTAATTCTACTACAATTTGGTTTAAGTTAAACTACATATAGTCTAAAATTTAAAATAGTTTACCTCTACTTTATACCTGCATTTATTAACTAATTTTATATTATGCTAACATTTTAGTTTGAATCTCTATTTATTTCTACCACATTTAGAGTTTAAAATAATACTACATTTAATTTTAAAGTTACAATATTTAATGTCTACTTTAAACCTACATACATAGCATAGACTATTTTTTATTATGCTAACATTTTATTTTAAATCTGTATTTTTAAGCATACAATGGCATTGTTGACAGCAAGCAATGACAATGTAGCTACTAGGTTAATAAGCATTTAATTCTACTACAATTAGGTTTAAGTTAACTACATTTAGTCTAAAGTTTAAAATAGTTTACCTCTACTTTATACCTGCATCTATTTACTAGTTTTATTTTATGCTAACATTTTAGTTTGAATCTCTATTCTTATTTCTACTACATTTAAAGTTAAAATAATACTACATTTAATTTTAAAGTTACAATATTTAATGTCTACTTTAAACCTACATTCATTGACAATTTTTTATTATGCTAACATTTTAGTTTGAATCTGTATTTTTAAGCAAACAGTGTCAATGTTGACAGCAAACAATGACAATGTAGCTACTTGGTTATTATCCATTTTTTATACTACATTTAGGTTTAAGTTAAACTACATTTAGTCCTAAATTTTAAATTGTTTACCTCTACTTTATACCTGCATTAATTTACTAGTTTTATATTATGCTAATATTTTAGTTTGAAGAATTTAATTCTACTACATTTAGGTTTAAGTTAAACTACATATAGTCTAAAATTTTAAATAGTTTACCTCTACTTTATACCTGCATTTATTAACTAATTTTATATTATGCTAACATTTTAGTTTGAATCTATTTATTTCTACTACATTTAGAGTTTAAAAAAATACTACATTTAATTTTAAAGCTACAATATTTAATGTCTACTTTAAACCTACATACATAGCATAGACTATTTTTTATTTTGCTAACATTTTATTTTAAATCTGTATTTTTAAGCAAACATTGGCATTGTTGACAGGACAATGACAATGTAGCTACTAGGTTATTATCCATTTTTCATACTACATTTAGGTTTAAGTTAAAATACATTTAGTCCTAAATTTTAAATAGTTTACCTCTACTTTATACCTGCATTAATTAACTTGTTTTATATTATGCTAACATTTTAGTTTGAATCTCTCTATTTTTATTTCTACTACATTTAGGGGTAAGTTAATACTATTTTTAGTTTTAAATTACAATATTTTATATGTACTTAAAACCTTAATTCATTGACTATTTTTTATTATACTAACATTTTAGTTTGAATTTGTTATTTTTAAGCAAACAGTGGCATTGTTGACAGCGAACAATGACAATGTAGCTACTAGGTTATTATCCATTTTTTATACTACATTTAGGTTTAAGTTAAACTACATTTAGTCCTAAATTTTAAATTGTTTAATTCTACTTTATACCTGCATTTATTTACTAGTTTTATATTATGTTAATATTTTAGTTTGATTCTCTATTCTTATTTCTACTACAATTAAAGTTAAAATAATACTACATTTAATTTTAAAGCTACAATATTTAATGTCTACTTTAAACCTACATACATAGCATAGACTATTTTTTATTTTGCTAACGTTTTATTTTAAATCTGTATTTTTAAGCAAACATTGGCATTGTTGACAGGACAATGACAATGTAGCTACTAGGTTATTATCCATTTTTCATACTACATTTAGGTTTAAGTTAAACTACATTTAGTCCTAAATTTTAAATAGTTTACCTCTACTTTATACCTGCATTAATTAACTTGTTTTATATTATGCTAACATTTTAGTTTGAATCTCTCTATTTTTATTTCTACTACATTTAGGGGTAAGTTAATACTATTTTTTTTTAAAGTCACAATATTTTATGTCTACTTTAAACCTACATTTATTGACAATTTTTTATTACACTAATATTTCAGTTTGAATTAGTATTTTTAAGCAAACAGAGGCATTGTTGACAGCAAACAATGACAATGTAGGTACTAGTATATTAAGCATTTAATTCTACTACATTTCGGTTTAAGTTAACTACATTTAGTCCTAAATTTTAAATTGTTTACCTCTACTTTATACCTGCATTTATTTACTAGTTATATATTATGCTAATATTTTAGTTCCAATCTCTATTTTTATTTCTACTACATTTAGGGGTACATTAATACTATTTTTAGTTTTTAACTTACAATATTTAATGTCTACTTTAAACCTACATATATTTAGTAGTTTGATATTATGGTAACATTTTAGTTAATATTACATTTAGAGAAGAGGGAGACATCATGATGGAAAAAAGAAAGGAACTTTTAAGCTCTAAAAGTTCCAAACAAAGGAGCGCAGTTTAACGTCATGTCTCGGGACATTACAATAATTTTAATCTTCTCTATAATATTATTTTAATATTAAGTTTTTCTACTACATTAAGTTGTCCTAAATTTTAAATTGTTTACCTCTACTTTATACCTGCATCTACTAATATTATGCTAATATTATTGTTTGAATCTCTATTTTTATTTCTACTACATTTAGGGGTAAGTTAATACTATTTTTTTTTAAGTCACAATATTTTATGTCTACTTTAAACCTACATTTATTGACAATTTTCTATTGCACTAACATTTTAGTTTGAATTGGTATTTTTAAGCAAACAGAGGCATTGTTGACAGCAAACAATGACAATGTAGGTACTAGTATATTAAGCATTTAATTCTACTACATTTAGGTTTAAGTTAAACTACATATAGTCTAAAATTTTAAATAGTTTACCTCTACTTTATACCTGCATTTATTACCTAGTTTTATTTTACGCTAACATTTTAGTTTGAATCTCTATTCTTATTTCTACATTAAAAGTAAAAATAATACTACATTTAATTTTAAAGTTACAATATTTAATGTCTACTTTAAACCTACATTCATTGACAATTTTTTATTATGCTAACATTTTAGTTTGAATCTGTATTTTTAAGCAAACAGTGGCAATGTTGACAGCAAACAATGACAATGTAGCTACTAGGTTATTATCCATTTTTTATACTACATTTAGGTTTAAGTTAACTACATTTAGTCCTAAATTTTAAATTGTTTACCTCTACTTTATACCTGCATTAATTTACTAGTTTTATATTATGCTAATATTTTAGTTCCAATCTCTATTTTTATTTCTACTACATTTAGGGGTACATTAATACTATTTTTAGTTTTTAACTTACAATATTTAATGTCTACTTTAAACCTACATATATTTAGTAGTTTGATATTATGGTAACATTTTAGTTAATAATACATCTAGAGAAGAGGGAGACATCATGATGGAAAAAAGAAAGGAACTTTTAAGCTCTAAAAGTTCCAAACAAAGGAGCGCAGTTTAACGTCATGTCTCGGGACATTACAATAATTTTAATCTTCTCTATAATATTATTTTAATATCAAGTTTTTCTACTACATTAAGTTGTCCTAAATTTTAAATTGTTTACCTCTACTTTATACCTGCATCTACTAATATTATGCTAATATTATTGTTTGAATCTCTATTTTTATTTCTACTACATTTAGGGGTAAGTTAATACTATTTTTTTTTAAGTCACAATATTTTATGTCTACTTTAAACCTACATTTATTGACAATTTTCTATTGCACTAACATTTTAGTTTGAATTGGTATTTTTAAGCAAACAGAGGCATTGTTGACAGCAAACAATGACAATGTAGGTACTAGTATATTAAGCATTTAATTCTACTACATTTAGGTTTAAGTTAAACTACATATAGTCTAAAATTTTAAATAGTTTACCTCTACTTTATACCTGCATTTATTACCTAGTTTTATTTTATGCTAACTTTTTAGTTTGAATCTCTATTCTTATTTCTACATTAAAAGTAAAAATAATACTACATTTAATTTTAAAGTCACAATATTTTATGTCTACTTTAAACCTACATTTATTGACAATTTTTTATTACACTAATATTTCAGTTTGAATTAGTATTTTTAAGCAAACAGAGGCATTGTTGACAGCAAACTATGACAATGTAGGTACTAGTATATTAAGCATTTAATTCTACTACATTTCGGTTTAAGTTAAACTACATTTAGTCCTAAATTTTAAATTGTTTACCTCTACTTTATACCTGCATTGATTTACTAGTTATATATTATGCTAATATTTTAGTTCCAATCTCTATTTTTATTTCTACTACATTTAGGGGTACATTAATACTATTTTTAGTTTTTAACTTACAATATTTAATGTCTACTTTAAACCTACATATATTTAGTAGTTTGATATTATGGTAACATTTTAGTTAATATTACATTTAGAGAAGAGGGAGACATCATGATGGAAAAAAGAAAGGAACTTTTAAGCTCTAAAAGTTCCAAACAAAGGAGCGCAGTTTAACGTCATGTCTCGGGACATTACAATAATTTTAATCTTCTCTATAATATTATTTTAATATTAAGTTTTTCTACTACATTAAGTTGTCCTAAATTTTAAATTGTTTACCTCTACTTTATACCTGCATCTACTAATATTATGCTAATATTATTGTTTGAATCTCTATTTTTATTTCTACTACATTTAGGGGTAAGTTAATACTATTTTTTTTTAAGTCACAATATTTAATGTCTACTTTAAACCTACAAACATACCATAGACTATTTTTTATTTTGCTAACATTTTATTTTAAATCTGTATTTTTAAGCAAACATTGGCATTGTTGACAGCAAGCAATGACAATGAAGCTACTAGGTTAATAAGCATTTAATTCTACTTACAATTAGGTTAAAGTTAACTACATTTAGTCTAAAATTTAAAATAGTTTACCTTCACTTTATACCTGCATCTATTTACTAGTTTTATTTTATGCTAACATTTTAGTTTGAATCTCTATTCTTATTTCTACTACATTTAAAGTTAAAATAATACTACATTTAATTTTAAAGTTACAATATTTTATGTCTACTTAAAACCTTCATTCATTGACTATTTTTTATTATACTAACATTTTAGTTTGAATTTGTTATTTTTAAGCAAGAAGTGGCATTGTTGACAGCAAACAATGACAATGTAGCTACTAGGTTATTATCCATTTTTTATACTACATTTAGGTTTAAGTTAAACTACATTAAGTCCTAAATTTTAAATTGTTTACCTCTACTTTATACCTGCATTTATTTACCAGTTATATATTATGCTAATATTTTAGTTCCAATCTCTATTTTTATTTCTACTACATTTAGGGGTACATTAATACTATTTTTAGTTTTTAACTTACAATATTTAATGTCTACTTTAAACCTACATATATTTAGTAGGTTGATATTATGGTAACATTTTAGTTAATATTACATTTAGAGAAGAGGGAGACATCATGATGGAAAAAAGAAAGGAACTTTTAAGCTCTAAAAGTTCCAAACAAAGGAGCGCAGTTTAACGTCATGTCTCGGGACATTACAATAATTTTAATCTTCTCTATAATATTATCTTAATATTAAATTTTTCTACTACATTAAGTTGTAAGTTAATTTCCCATTTAGTTTTAAAGTTACAATCTTAATGTCTATTTTAAACCTACATATATTTACTAGTTTTATATTATGGTAATATTATAGTTTGAATCTCTATTTTTATTTCTACTACATTTAGGAGTAAGTTAATACTATTTTTTTTTAAAGTCACAATATTTTATGTCTACTTTAAACCTACATTTATTGACAATTTTCTACTGCTTTAACATTTTAGTTTGAATTGGTATTTTTAAGCAAACAGAGGCATTGTTGACAGCAAACAATGACAATGTAGGTACTAGTATATTAAGCATTTAATTCTACTACATTTAGGTTTAAGTTAAACTACATATAGTCTAAAATTTTAAATAGTTTACCTCTACTTTATACCTGCATTTATTACCTAATTTTATATTGTGCTAACATTTTAGTTTGAATCTCTATTTATTTCTACTAAATTTAGTGTTTAAAATATTACTACATTTAATTTTAAAGTTACAATATTTAATGTCTACTTTAAACCTACAAACATACCATAGACTATTTTTTATTTTGCTAACATTTTATTTTAAATCTGTATTTTTAAGCAAACATTGGCATTGTTGACAGCAAGCAATGACAATGAAGCTACTAGGTTAATAAGCATTTAATTCTACTTACAATTAGGTTTAAGTTAACTACATTTAGTCTAAAATTTAAAATAGTTTACCTTCACTTTATACCTGCATCTATTTACTAGTTTTATTTTATGCTAACATTTTAGTTTGAATCTCTATTCTTATTTCTACTACATTTAAAGTTAAAATAATACTACATTTAATTTTAAAGTTACAATATTTTATGTCTACTTAAAACCTTCATTCATTGACTATTTTTTATTATACTAACATTTTAGTTTGAATTTGTTATTTTTAAGCAAGAAGTGGCATTGTTGACAGCAAACAATGACAATGTAGCTACTAGGTTATTATCCATTTTTTATACTACATTTAGGTTTAAGTTAACTACATTTAGTCCTAAATTTTAAATTGTTTACCTCTACTTTATACCTGCATTAATTTACTAGTTTTATATTATGCTAATATTTTAGTTTGAATCTCTTTTTTTATTTCTACTACATTTAGGGGTAAGTTAATACTATTTTTAGTTTTAAATTACAATATTTTATGTGTACTTAAAACCTTCATTCATTGACTATTTTTTATTATACTAACATTTTAGTTTGAATTTGTTATTTTTAAGCAAACAGTGGCATTGTTGACAGCAAACAATGACAATGTAGCTACTAGGTTATTATCCATTTTTTATACTACATTTAGGTTTAAGTTAAACTACATTTAGTCCTAAATTTTAAATTGTTTACCTCTACTTTATACCTGCATTTATTTACCAGTTATATATTATGCTAATATTTTAGTTCCAATCTCTATTTTTATTTCTACTACATTTAGGGGTACGTTAATACTATTTTTAGTTTTTAACTTACAATATTTAATGTCTACTTTAAACCTACATATATTTAGTAGTTTGATATTATGGTAACATTTTAGTTAATATTACATTTAGAGAAGAGGGAGACATCATGATGGAAAAAAGAAAGGAACTTTTAAGCTCTAAAAGTTCCAAACAAAGGAGCGCAGTTTAACGTCATGTCTCGGGACATTACAATAATTTTAATCTTCTCTATAATATTATCTTAATATTAAGTTTTTCTACTACATTAAGTTGTAATTTAATTTCGCATTTAGTTTTAAAGTTACAATCTTAATGTCTATTTTAAACCTACATATATTTACTAGTTTTATATTATGCTAATATTATAGTTTGAATCTCTATTTTTATTTCTACTACATTTAGTGGTAAGTTAATACTATTTTTTTTTAAAGTCACAATATTTTATGTCTACTTTAAACCTACATTTATTGACAATTTTTTATTATACTAATATTTCAGTTTGAATTAGTATTTTTAAGCAAACAGAGGCATTGTTGACAGCAAACAATGACAATGTAGGTACTAGTATATTAAGCATTTAATTCTACTACATTTCGGTTTAAGTTAAACTACATTTAGTCCTAAATTTTAAATTGTTTACCTCTACTTTATACCTGCATTTATTTACTAGTTATATATTATGCTAATATTTTAGTTCCAATCTCTATTTTTATTTCTACTACATTTAGGGGTACATTAATACTATTTTTAGTTTTTAACTTACAATATTTAATGTCTACTTTAAACCTACATATATTTAGTAGTTTGATATTATGGTAACATTTTAGTTAATATTACATTTAGAGAAGAGGGAGACATCATGATGGAAAAAAGAATGGAACTTTTAAGCTCTAAAAGTTCCAAACAAAGGAGCGCAGTTTAACGTCATGTCTCGGGACATTACAATAATTTTAATCTTCTCTATAATATTATCTTAATATTAAGTTTTTCTACTACATTAAGTTGTAATTTAATTTCGCATTTAGTTTTGAAGTTACAATCTTAATGTCTATTTTAAACCTACATATATTTACTAGTTTTATATTATGCTAATATTATAGTTTGAATCTCTATTTTTATTTCTACTACATTTAGGGGTAAGTTAATACTATTTTTTTTTAAAGTCACAATATTTTATGTCTACTTTAAACCTACATTTATTGACAATTTTCTATTGCACTAACATTTTAGTTTGAATTGGTATTTTTAAGCAAACATTGGCATTGTTGACAGCAAGCAATGACAATGTAGCTACTAGGTTAATAAGCATTTAATTCTACTTACAATTAGGTTTAAGTTAAACTACATTTAGTCCTAAATTTTAAATTGTTTACAACTACTTTATACCTGCATTTATTTACTAGTTATATATTATGCTAATATTTTAGTTCCAATCTCTATTTTTATTTCTACTACATTAAGGGGTACGTTAATACTATTTTTAGCTTTTAAGTTACAATATTTAATGTCTACTTTAAACCTAGATATATTTAGTAGTTTGATATTATGGTAACATTTTAGTTAATATTACATTTAGAGAAGACGGAGACATCATGATGGAAAAAAGAAAGGAACTTTTAAGCTCTAAAAGTTCCAAACAAAGGAGCGCAGTTTAAAGTCATGTCTCAGGACATTACAATATTTTTAATCTTCTCTATAATATTATCTTAATATTAAGTTGTTCTACTACATTAAGTTGTAAGTTTATTAAATTAGATAGATGAGGATGATAATGAGGATCAAATGAATGATTAATGATGCAAAATGATATTGAGCTAGACATTTGAAGATGATAATGAGAATGAAATGAATGATTAATGATAAAAAATAATATTGAACTAGATAGTAATGAGGATAAAATCAATGATTAATGATACAAAAGATATTAAACTAGACTTTTGAGGATGATAATGAGGATGACATGTAACTAAGATATAAAAAATTATATGAAAATGGTAATAATGATGATATGTAATGTAAATGAATTAATGATACAAAATGAAAATAATGAAATGATACCAAATGATACAAAACTACATAGATGAAGATAACAATGAGGATGAAATGAATGATTAATTATACAAAATGATATTGAACTATAAATTTGAACATGAAAATGAGGATGAAATGAATCTAAATTAGCATTAAGAGTATGAATGAATAAAAAAATGATTAATGATACAAAATGAAATTAAACTACATATTTGAAGATGATAATGAGGATAAAACATGACTCAATTAGCATAATGATTATGAAATGAATGATTAATAATTCAAAATGATATTGAACTAGATAAATGAAGATGACAATGAGGATGAAATGAATGATTAATGATACAAAATGATATTGAACTAGATATTTGAAGATGATGACGATGAAATGAATGATTAATGATACAAAATGAAATTAAACTACATATTTGAAGATGATAATGAGGATGAAACATGATTAAATTAGCATAATGATTATGAAATGAATAAAATGAATGATTAGTAATTCAAAATGATAGCGAACTAGATAATTAAAGATGATAATGAGGATGAAATGAAAATGATACAAAATAATATTGAACTAGATAATTAAAGATGAAAATGAAGATAAAATGAATGATTAATGATACAAAATAATATTGAGCTAGATAATTAAAGATGAAGATGAAATAAAAGATTAATGATACAAAAGGATATTGAGCTCGATAATTGAAGATGATAATGAGGATGGAATGAATGATTAATCATACAAAATAATATTAAGCTGGATTTTTGAGGATGATGAGGATGAAATAAATGATTAATGATACAAAATGATATTGAACTAGGCTTCATTTTGAGGATGATAATGAGGATGACATGTAACTAAATTAGCATAATGAAAACTATATGAAAATGGTGATACTGATGATGATATGTAACTAGATAATTGAAGATGATAATGAGGATGAAATGAATGATTACTGATACAAAATGATATTGAACTAGATAGTTGAAGATGACAATGAAGATGAAATGAATGATTAATGATACAAAATGAGATTAAACTACATATTTGAAGATGATAATGAGGATGAAACATGACTAAATTTGCATAATGATTATGAAATCAATAAAATGATTGATTAACAATTCAAAATGATATTAAACTAGATAATTGAAGATGATCATGAGGATAAAATGAAAATGATACAATATGATATTGAACTAGATAATTGAAGATGAAAATGAGGATAAAATGAATGATTAATGATACAAAATGAAACTGACTTTTGAGGATGATAATGAAGATGACATGTAACTAAATTCGCCTAATGAAAACTATATGAAAATGGTGATACTGATGATGTTATGTAACTTTAATGAATTAATGATACAAAATGATAATAATGAAATGATACAAAATGATATGAAACTAGATAGATGAAGATGATAAAGAGGATGAAATGAATGATTAATGATACAAAATGATATAGAACTAGATAGTTGAAAATGATAATGAGGATGGTAATGTTATAGATATAAATGAATGAATAATGATACACAATGATAATATGAATGAAACACAACTAAATGAATGAAATAAAATGAATGAATGAAATAAAATGAATGAATACGATGAATAATACAAAATATTAATGATAACTAATTAAATGAGCGAAATGAAGGAATATGGATACAAAATAAGAATAATGATGTTGTCTAACTAAATAAGCTTAATGAATACTTCAAATGATGATATTATCAAACTAGATGAATTAAATGAATGAATAATGATAGATAAATGGTTATAACAATGTTATAAAAATAAATCAACAAAATTATTGAATAAAAATATTTTAGGATGATAATGTAAGTTGAAATATAACTAAATGAATTCAATGAATGAATGAAAATACATGGTGATAATGATGAACTCTGACGAAATGAATGAATAATGATAAAAAATAAAAATATTGAAGATATCCAACTAAAAGAAATTCAATGAATGAATATGGATAACAACAATCATATCTAACAAAAGAAAGTAGATTAATGTATGATGATACAAAATTGAAAATAATGATCATATCTAACTAAATGAGCTGAATGAATACATTTTTTTTGGTATTTCTTTTTTCTTTTTTTCCTTTTTTGTTTTTCTTTTCTTTTTTTTTGCTAACAAATTAAACATGAAAGAGAAAAATAAATTTCTGCAAAGGTTTATTTCAATAGATTACTAACAACGTAAAATAACTTATTAAGACATTGCTTATGTAAAATGAAGCTTACATATCAGTAGAAAGAGTTAGGTAACATCTAGGATATCTAACTAATGAATTTTTAAAAAGAACACAGGATAATGATGTCATTCTGGCAATACAAAACTAAATGAATAATGATAGTTTACTGATAAATGTAGTTTCAAAGTGATAATGATGATGATTCTAACAAAATGAATAAAGCAAATGAAAGTTTCAATATGAAAATGATAACATATAACTAAATGAATAAGATAAGATAATGTAACCATATGACTAAAATGAAATATTTCAAAATGTTTATGATGATGAGTTTCTATTAGAGCTCATTGTTAGTATCTTTCCACACATTCAAGTCTCATCTAGCTGTTTAAAATTTGAGATTATTTCCAAACTAAGGGGTATGATTTGTTAAGTCAGTTGGCTAAAATAGTCTGTATTTATGCATTGCTAAAGAGAAAAAATGGTATGTGTTTTAAGTGTGTATCATGTATGTATGTGTTTGTATTGCATTCACATTTTAAAGAAGAAAAAAAACAAGATTCATACAGTAATTTTTGAAAGGAATGAAAGAAAGCTGTAAACAAGGGAGATAATACTGTGTAAATGTGTATTTTGTCAATTTTAGCATTGTTCCCCTTAGCAAGGGAGTTAGTATTATAATATTATAATAAAGTGTGTTACATGTTACCGTATAAATAAATTTCAATTATGAATTATTAATTGTAAATGCAAGAGCTACAAGTATCACTGACAGGAAATCAGAGAAAAGAGGGATAGCCAAAGTGTTTTCCTTACCATAAAATAAAAAAATGCATATAACTAATTAACAGGTACAACTGTCAGATCTTAATGTGGATAGGTTTTATTATTCTCATGAAGTTTCCAGACAACTTCTTACAAAACAATCTTGCAAATATCTTTAAAAATTTGAGAAATTTTAAGATTTTAGACTGAAGCTCAATCAATACAAGATTTTATTGTGAAATTCAACATCAAATTTTAAGACCATGTGAAGATGAACAGATATTTGGTTGTTACATTAAGAGTTGGTTATGATGGAATTCCATTTAAGAGGTGGAGGAACATTAAAGGCTGAGGTCATGTTAGACACCATGTTTTTTTTTTGAGATTACAGATCTTAGTTTAAATGAAGTATGAAAAAAATATAAATCCAGCTGGTCTAGATGGACATTCATTTTTTAACATGTATATCTTGTGGAGCAGACCATAAGAACTCCCTCTATACTGTCCATACTGGCTTTCGCAAGGACATCACTGTTTATAGTGCGGTTTTGCCACCATATGTCCATCATGGCATGCAAGCATCTTTGGTGAAAGCACTCAAGAAGTCTTAGTTGCTTTCTGTATAGTACCCATGTGTCAGATCCATATAGAAGGGTTGAGAAAATCACATGAGAGGTGAACATATACCAAAGGTCATTTTTTTGATGAGTTTAAAGGTGGTCGAGATGCCCCAAGGAAACCAACTTGCCTTAGCTGACATAGAAGAGAGCACCTAGCTGCATGCGGCCTCGGAATGAGACAGATGGAGGTCACTCACAAAGGGTGCGGGATACACATTTGAGACCAAAAGAAAATCTGCTGCCGAGGACAGACCCAGACAGCAAAAAGAAAATCGTAATTATTGACCACCAGCGGACAATGGTGTTGCTTGCACTGGATATGGCAAAATATGTAGGTCACAGCTGGAGCTGTGTAGCCATGGGAAATACTGCATTCCTCATTCCACCCTTATTCTTATCAGAAAGAATTGGTTGAAGACATTACTGGGTTTGTTGAATAAGACAAGTTACATAGAAGGACATGTACAGAGCATTTAAGTTTGGTGGTGGGACATCAAAAGGTGATTTTTATGTACTCGTATGTAGTTGTTTAAGAAATACTATTGTTATTGTATGGATCTGTTATGAAAGCATCTGGATTACAAATGGACTAAGAGAAAAATAAAGAGATTGTATTTCAGAAAAACAAAAATTTATCGTCATACATCAATTTTAAAAGCCCTTTGTCTGGTATATGTATCAAATGAAGGAGGCTCCTCTTCCTGACACAAGGCATGGACACAGAAGTCCCTTAAACTTTATTACAGCCAGAAGGATAGTAAGAAATAAAGGGGTGGGGTTCTAGACATTGGGGACAGTTAAGTTTAGGGTTTAAGATCTGGTAGAGTTAAATATTGTGCTTGATATTAATTGTCTAATATTATACTTAATTGTTATTTTAAGTTTAATTTGTAATATTGTTATTTAATAATCACTTTATATTGTTTTTATTAGCAGATTATTTTCTTAAAAATGATCTTACGATATTGTATTTGCTAATGAGTAATTCTTAAGCTTTCATTGAGAATTTAGTTTATGACAAATTTTTAGGTTATGGTTTTCTACTAAATGCATCATATTATTGTAATTTATAAACATTGCAGCTAATGATAACATTAATGGTTGAGCATTTCTAAGACATACAATTTACTAATCATTAGATTGTATGTTCAAATGTGTCAGAATTAACAATATACATTATAAGAAATTTAGTGTAATGTATGAGACCCAAAATGTATAGATGTCTGCCTGGTCGTGTAGTATGTGCTCTGGATTAGGTTAATCCCCAGTAATCCTGAGGGAAGTTTGGACTGGGATGAAATAATCCCCAGTCATCCTGTGGGAAGTTTGGACTGGGATGAAATAATCTTCAAATCTGAAGGAACATCTGAAACATGTAAAACAAACTAAAAAAAAGATAATAAAAGTGAATACATGACCTGATCTAGTCCTCTTGAACTACTGTCTATACAGCAAGCAGACATCAGAACTCAGAAGCAGACATTGGAACTCTTGTTCCTTAGTTCACACCATTCTTGCGTGTCATGCGAAATTAAAAATTTAAACAAAGTCATTGAGCTGCAGAAGTATTTTCATCATCTTAGTTATAATTACAAAGCAAATCATAATTTTTTACTAATAATTAACAATAATAATTACTAGTAATAATTAATAATAATAATTACTAATAATAATTAATAATAATAATTAATAATAATAATTACTAATAATAATTAATAATAATAATTGTCTCAAATAATTATGTATCCTTGTATTCATGTTTAAAACACAACACTAAAAAACCCATCTATCTAAGTGCCTTTTCTTTTAGTAATTAATATGTAATTTCAATGGTTACAAAAATTAGTTTTATCGAATTATTCTTCAACATCTCTCTTTTCTTTCCTTTTGAACACTTTTGAGCTATTATATTTTGCCTATATTAAAATGTATCATGAATAAACTCTTGGCTGGCTACATGTTATTTTGGCATTATACCCCTTTTTGCTTTTGCAAATCCCAATGCAACTATCTGCTTTCTAAGGCTCAATTTCAATAGGTGATCCAATACACTACAATATCAACTTTCATTTCAATTATTGTTTTTGAAAAATTAGAGCTATATACATCCAATTTTCACCACAAAAGGATTAACTAAGTGTATCTTCTTCTGAATAAAACCTAACGTACACTCTGTAAGCAAGTTTTACAAAATGTAACTTATTAGAAGTTAACCTATCACAATAAGAGCTATTGTGTAAGTAAAAATATTACCTGATGTTTTTTTTTTTAGATCGATGACAATTACAGTTTCATAACAACCACTCAGGTCAGCAGAAGTCAGAATCTTGACCACAAAAAAGGATTTTAAAAAAAGCAACAAAACACATTTGCAATAAAAAAAACAGTTAGTAGTAACTCCAACATTGTAAATTCTGAAACTATAATTTTAGTAATAACAAAAGCAAAAATCTGACCTGATGTAGAACTATTGTAGTTACCATCACCACATCAAATGTTCAAGTTAGCAAATGTCATTGATATTATATCCAATTGATATCCAATTCATATGTAATTCTTAGCCTGAAAAAAAAAAAATTGAAAAGACTAATTAATTAACTAAATTTAATATTATATTTGTATGTAAGAGTAATACATTTATGAAAATGAATCCATGTCCTTTCTAAATTGAATATCTCACCACTGCCACCATGTTAATTAAGATCTAGGTTCACAGTCAGCACTAAGCAAACAAAAACCATTAGTGTCATGGCACAGAATCACAATTATATTGAACAAGTGCACCTTAGCACATCATATCAACAGAATAGGATGGCATAATGTGAAATATATTTAATCCCTAACTCACTCTCTTTGTCTTCTTGTATTTCTTAAATATAAATGTGAGATTTGCCTCAATACATGAGAGGCCCAAGGGAGCAAACTAAGTCTTTTTTTTTTCAGTTATTCCCCTTAACTAAAAATCTCAAGCTTAAATTAGGTGAATAGAAAAAAAAAAAAAAACTAGATTCTTTGAACATAGACAATGCAATGAAAGAATATTTCAGCTGTATGATAATGCTAGTAGTCACAGAAATAAGGCAAGAATATGATAGTTGTCAAGACAAAAGATGGAATAGAAAAATCAAGCTAGTGCACATAGAAAACAGATCAACACTAAAAAATTGACTTACTTGACTTGTTCCTTTGTACCCAGGTGAGCATAGAGCTGCAACCACAACTCTCCACCAAACTATTCTGAGCAGCTTTCTTTATCTGCTCCAGTTTATTCCATAATCCTTAGCTTAGAGCCTAACACTTTTTTTTTCTGCTCGGTTCTCTCTCACAATTTAACAGTAGATGTCTTTTTGGGCCACTTGATTCCCAGTAACCAGCATAGGCAACTGTTAGTGAAGATCTAGAGTTTTTTATGACTCTCTACATTTGTGTTAAGGATTTGGTACTTGTTCTTTAAAGACAGTTCTTTGGAATGACAGGCAAAGCTAGCTTAATCAATGCAATGTCCTATATTGCAAATGATCTGTATCTTGGATGTTCTCCACCTGTAGTATGACTGGGCTCTTGTTTGTTATTAATTCTCATCACTTCAGTTTTCTTTTGTTGTTCAGTAGACCAGTCTTCTTTGCTTCTTTTACACACTGATCAATTTGTCCTGAGCACTTTTCTGTGTATGGGAGAGGAGGCAGATGTTATCAGGTTCATTGTATGAGCACTTTTCTGTACATGGGAGACAAGGCAGATGCCATCAGGTCCATTGTATGAGCACTTTTCTGTGTATGGGAGAGGAGGCAGATGCCATCAGGTCCATTATATGAGCACTTTGTTGGGTATGGGAGAGGAGGCAGATGCCATCAGATCCTTTGTATGAGCACTTCGATGTTTATGGGAGAGGAGGCGGATGCCATCAGGACCATTGTATGAGCACTTTGTTTTGTATGGGAGAGGAGGCAGATGCCATCAGATCCTTTGTATGAGCACTTTGATGTATATGGGAGAGGAGGCAGATGTCATCAGGTCCATTGTATGAGCACTTTTCTGTGTATGGGAGAGGAGGCAGATGTTCTCATGTTCATTGTATCAGCACTTTGTTGTGTATGGGAGAGGAGGCAGATGCCATCAGATCCTTTGTATGAGCACTTCGATGTTTATGGGAGAGGAGGCGGATGCCATCAGGACCATTGTATGAGCACTTTGTTTTGTATGGGAGAGGAGGCAGATGCCATCAGGTCCGTTGTACGAACACTTTGATGTTTATGAGAGAGGAGGCAGATGTCATCAGGTTTGTTGTATGAGCATTTTGATGTATATGGGAGAGGAGGCAGATGTCATCAGGTCCATTGTATGAGCACTTTGATGTATATGGGAGAGGAGTCAGATGTCATCAGGTCCATAATATGAGCACTTTGTTGTGTATGGGAGAGGAGGCAAATGTCCTCAGGTCCATTGTATCAGCACTTTGTTGTGTATGGGAGAGTAGGCAGATGCCATCAGGTCCATTGTATGAGCACTTTGTTATGTATGGGAGAGGAGGCATATGTCATCAGGTTCATTGTATGAGCACTTTGTTGGGTATGGGAGAGGAGGCAGATGTCAGATATCATCAGGTCCAATGTATGAGCACTTTGATGTTTATGGGAGAGGAGGCAGATGCCATCAGATCCATTGTATGAGCACTTTGTTGTGTATGAAAGAAGAGCCAGATGCAAATAGGTCCATTAAGGTCACCAGGTCCACTGTATGCTATTTTTTCTCATGACTAAATCAATGACAAAAAAAACTTACAGTCCGAAAAAAATGATTTCTTGTCTTATTCCTGTTTTATTTGTCAACCAACTGTTAATGATGATGGTGAGTATTGGTGGAACCCTGTAATGGTTTATCGACTTTTATGTCTGTGTGAATACTGTTGAAGGCTTTCTCAAAATCCACAAAGGTGATGTACATCGGGGACTGCCATTAAATAGATCTAAAAATTAAACAACAAGAATTTTTTTGTTTATAAAATTATTTATTGTATCTAATTACAACTATTAAAGATGAATCTTTTTATTTCATATTATATCTCTTTTCAATTCATTTACTTCAATAAAAGATTTTATATTCGGACATGTTCTGTGTCACAACTTTAAAGACTGAGTGGTCCATCTAGTAGTATTTCTTGCTTACAAAAAAAAAAGGTATTTATGGTGAGCACATTTATTAATTGATGGGAATGCACCACATTTTGATTTTAACTAGAACATGTATGATGATGAAATTAGCACACTTGACTATGTACTAAATGTCTTGCTTATTGGTGAATCTACTCGAATAAATCTATTGAGATTATCAGAGAAAAATAAAGGGTGTGGGGGGGACATAAGGCTATATAGAGACTAACCTAAAAGATGTTTGAATTGCATTTTATTGACCATAATAGTGACTTGGATATGTGCATTATGTTTGAAATGAACTAACAATGTGTGCACTGTTTCATATAAAATGTTGAGCTTTCATCAGACCTACAAGCAGAGGTTCTACATTTCTTAAATCCCCAGTTTGTTTATTTAACATCATCATAGCATTAACTTGCATATGTATGAGGTGTACACTGTTTACACTAAGGACATAAGAAGCCTCAGTTAAATTTGTTAAAGATGCTGCCTTAATCAGTTTTTATATCAAGAGACAAATCTCAATATCAAAGTTAGATTTTTTAAAATTTACTAACTGGTGTATAAACAACTTTTTAGAACTGAATTCAACAAAAAGTTAGTAGAGTGAATTTATAATTGACATTCGCTAGATTAACACATTCAGCGTTTTGAAATAAAGTCACTGCCCTTGTACTGGTAGAAATTGTATTCTTTACAGAGATAAAAGAAACCTTAAATCAATCCTACATTTATTTGCTTCCATGTCTTATTTTTTTTGCTAGATCAAACTTCATATTCTACTAAAATGTCTTCAACGAAGAGATAAAGTGAAAAGTAAAAGTGAATGTTTGGAACACAGAATCTAACAAGAAAAACATTTTTAAATTTTTTTTTGTGAAACAAAGCTTATATTAAGTTTATTGTATGTATTAGTTTGGATCAGTCATGGAATTTTATGTATGATTGACCTAGAGAGAAGAAAAAAGTAAATTTTCATCTTTCGGACTTTGTGATCTATGAGGTAGATCATGTTAAGGTCATCTGTTTCTTTGGCCAACGGTTAACTAGGAGGGTGTTATGTGGCCAGCACAACGACTAACTGCCTTAACTTTCCCATCTTAAGTCAGGTATCCATTAGAGTTAGGTGGACTCTAGGGCTTCCTAAAAAATCCTAAAATTCGAAATCCCTGTCTTCACTGAGATTTGAAACCAGGACCTCTGGTTCAGAAGCCATGCGCTTAACCATTCGACCACCCTGCCCCAGTGATTGACCTAGACTTAATGTGTGGCTATAAATATTTTTACCAATGTTTTTTGTTTAGCTTTTAGCTTTCTCTAGTCTGGAGCAGTTGTAAAAGGATGAAGGAAGAATGGGGTATCTTGGTGAATGTTTACATGATCGTTTTTATAAATGTATATGTACACTCAGAGCTCAAGAGTCCTCAATCAGACTAATTCAACTAATACCACCACATCAGTCAAATGTATTTCATTTCTTTCCCTTGTTTAAGAAAAAACAAAAATATTTAATACCTATATATATATATATATTTGCTATCAGGTTACAGTAATAATTGTGCAAAATTTTAGCTTAATCTGAGATTGGGTGTGGGAGAAATAATGTGTACTAACTTTTTACCATACGGACAGACAGACAGAGAGAGTTGATATAAGCTTTGTAAACAAAATGCTCATGAAGAATATTTTGTAAACCAATAAGAAGAGGCCTTTTATCTTCATGACACATAGGATGTAGTCATCTTTTTGATGACTGACTGTCTTACTGTCTCTGTATTTTAGCAAATAAACATTTTTGCAAACTATAATGCTGTGGTTTTTTAAATAATTGTTGACACTTCTCAATGCCTTATATTCATCTGGAAGGGCTTGCAGCTAGATAAAAATATTCTCTACTGATCTGTAGCCTTAATTCAAAAGGAGAAGAAAGCATTCTTTGGGAATATTTCACAGTATATCTAATAGTCTTTAATGTCACTTCTTTTCCCATTACAATTTAAGCTTTATGTCAGTCTGTTTTTTGTTTTAGTTAAAATACAGAGGTTACTTCAAAAAAGAAGATGACTACATCCTACGTGTCATAAATCTATTCATGCATGTCAATAAATGACCTAAATTCTTCTAAGTCACTGGTTTTCCTGGCTGGCTCAGGCAACCCATTCCATGCTCTAATAGTACTAGGGAAGAATGAACATTTGTACAAATGTGTCCTAGCATATGGAAAGAGAAATGTGCTTTTATCTTTGTGTCTTTCTAAAGATTATTTCAGTGTTTTGTGTATAATTGCTACATTACTTTTAAGTCTTCTATCTTTAAAGCTTGCTAAATTTAGTGATTTTAATAAGTGTTACTCAAGTCAAATGTGAATATTCGTTTGTTATGAATCTCAATGCTCGTATCTGTTCCTGTGAATTTGGCTGCATCAATGATCACTCAATACCAAATTCCTCATTGAAATGGACCATTTAGATAAATGTTTATATAACGAATTTCTTGTTTCATACTTTTTATGTTCTATACTCTATTTTCTTGCTTTCTTTTCAGAGGGGAAGACTTTCTGAAACAATGAAATCTGTTCTCTTTTAGTATTAGTACCATTGATTAATTTTTTGCACTTGGCATGTTGACAGTTCTAACATACTTTTTGGCAGCTTTGGGCTAGTTATAGAGTGTGTATGCGTTAAGTATTGACTGAAGTAATACATGACTTTAACCAAGATGCTTTGACATATGCCATGTATAAAAGCGGAGAAAATCTGATGAAAGGGGAGAGATGTAAGAATGTTGAAGGTGAGAACAGTAAATTAAAATTTGGAGAGAGATATTTTGACAAACCTTTAAAATTTTGTCATTTTTACACTGAGATTAATAGCCTGTATCTATTTGTAAAACTTAGTTTATTTTGTTCATTAAAAAAGGATTTCAAGTTTTTATTAAAAATTTGCTTATGAATGAAGTAGTAAAAAAAATATAGGTACCCTTTTCAGACCTTGCAATCTATGGGGGGCATGATGTAAAGCCTATCCGTTTCTATGGCCAATGGTTATTGAAGCATGTGGCCAGCACAAGGACATGACATATATTGGCATATATTAGGGAAGTAAAGGTGGTTATGAATTAATAAGCCTACAAAATGTGAATGGATTTGCTGTCTGGAGAATAACCTCAACACAGCTCGAAGAATGCAGAGATTTTAGGAACTGACAGAGAGAAAAAAACTAACATATATTGCAACAGACGTTGACATTTAACAATAAGGAAATTAATACAAAGTTAAGTCATCATAACCCTTTGACAAATTTTAACAACATGTTGACTGTGACATTAAAAGAACATTTTTTTTGCTTCATTCTTAACACAAGTGGGGAAGCAGCACAAATATGGCTGCCAGCTTCACCCTCTTTTCACAACAAACCTTAATACATTTCTACAATTTAGAAAATGCATTTTCAGGAAGAAAATAATATTTGAAGCATTAAGTCTAGGTCTAATTGAATCAACATTGAATGCACAATGTATTAGGGAAGAAATCTTTTTTCAAATGTTTCAAGGAAATGGCTAAAGTAAAATAGGTGACTAGACATCATGCAGAGGTCTATCCAAAACTTTTTAAAAAATGGTGACTTAATAGATTTTACTTCAAAGCTGGACATAGGAAAATGACATTGGGTGGTGGAAATTTATAGATTTTTTAAAGTAGGCTAACCCAGAGTTTAAAACATTTAGTTCTTGAAAAATTTATTTTGGATGTATCAAGGAAAAGAGATATTCCTGCTGGTAATGCTATTCTTATTCAACAAAAATCATTTGATCCTCAAGTTTTATTTATTGGCAGGAGACAAAATAAAAAAAAATCATTTAACTTACATTACTCTTGAGGTACAAAATAAATTCATCCAAGCATCATAGAAGATGAATAAATATTTCACTGTTGACATTTAAACTAGGTCAACTTAAGAGTTCTGAAAAATATAAATTGAAAAAACCTTTGGGAATGGGTGTCTTTAAAAAAATTTCACATGCAAATTATGTGCTCTTAAGTTAGTACACTAATTTGACTGACAATTAATAAGCTCTATTTCAATATGAAATATTTCACTCAAAAGTAATTAACTCTTTATGAGATTTAAAGCTAAAGGTTATAAAATAGTTAACGGCTTTTCATACAAGTTCAATAATAATTACATTCAAAATAAAAGGGGAAAATATATATATACTCACCATTTATTAAAATACAACTTTTTTTTTACAGCTTGGGGCATTCCTTTAGAAATTAATATTACACCCTAGCACAAACTTCCTGCAGGATGGCAGGGGGTGGCAGAGGGCAGGATTCAATGAAACAACAGTCTGAAGTGTCTTGACCAGGCATGCACTAATTGTTGCTGATGCACTCCACAATGGGTCTGAGAAAAAGAAAATAGAAGTGTTTAAACACCATTACTTTAATTCTTGTCTAAATTTTATGCGTAGCATTAAAAAGCAGGCTGTATCCCTATAGAATAAGGGAAATCTAACTTTTGCTAGAGAAGGCACCATGAAATATTACTTTTTTTCATATATATATATATATATGTTACGATCATCAATAGTGCTAGATGTTACAATCAAGCTTGATGTCAAGATGTCACGTTGAAGCACAATCAATGATCGTAATTGCCGAGGATCTTGAAATCGTCTTAATAAGATGATCGTATAAAAGTAGCTAGATCTAGTTGATAATACGATCATTCAGAATGTTGCCAGTTGATAAGAGGATCATCTAGAAGTTGCTAATTGCTAAGTCGATCTAAGTATGTTACTATATTCAATGAAGAAACTTCTCTTTGTCTAAAACAAATGCTTTAATTCAAAACTTGGAAAAGAAATTCACAAATAATTACAATGGTTAAATGTACTTGAATAGAATAGAATAAATATAATTCTGCTAAGTAAATGATCTACACAATAATGTAAAATATACGTCTGAATCCTAACACGTTCCGAACGACACTAACTAAAAATCTAGAATCTTTTCCCGGGTATAGCATTGTCACGTGTCTAACATCCCCTCGTTGCAATGCCAACCAATAAATGCAGCTCAATGTACAATAATTAATATTTCAAAACCAATCACATTTATTTCCAAACATAATCCTGCTGCGTGATAGAAAATTCCCCGAGCTAACAAGTTCTGGCTGGTAACCTTGGGCGGCTGTGTACGTGACAATATATATTGACCACAGCAACCAAAATCCTAGTCTACAATGCCTGTGTTCTGAGCACTCTTCTTTATGGTAGTGAGAGCTGGTCTACATACTCCAGAATCAGCTTGTTTAGTCTCACCTCAAGACATAACCAAGACCAGTGATTCCTCTGGGCACATCCATTGTCTTTCAAGGAAACCAGTGATGCCCAACCTTATTTGGTCTGTGAGCCATTTTAATTTTTGGCATTCGTGTCGCGGGCCATATCACTAAAAAGAAAAAAAATATATATATAATAAGCTATTTTTAATAGTTTTATTTATGGACCTACTTACATAAATTAATGTGATGCATGAAGTTTATCCAAAAATATCTTTTGAATATCTGGCTGCATAGATGAGACACCAAGTTGGAGCAATGAATCTAGATGTTCCTCCATGAAGCGATTACGTAACATGGTTTATGCCTGTGAACCTCCTTAACACTTGTTTTTGACGATTTGGAAAAGTTTCTGCAGTTAACATGGAGTAGAAGTCAATAGTCTGCATCCCTTAAAATTTGTCAAGGCTTTGTCTGGCTTTGTAAGTCAATCAGTTCCAGTTGCAGATCTCTCAAGGCACCCATATATCCCACTCAAGGAACTTAGCAGATTGGCAACAAACGGATTTTTAAAATTATGAAAATCCAGAAATCTTTCACTGAAATTATCCATCAAGGGCCTCAGAAGTTGAATTATTCTTACTTTTGGAAAAGACATATTCAGCTGCTTATCATTTTGTAAGAGTAGTATAGGTTGGAAAGTGGACAACATGCACCCTTTCCGCCTGTTGAATGAAGAGTTGCAACTTTGTTTGGAAAGGGCTTATGTCTGCATACACATGCAAAATCAATTTGTCTTTCACTTGTAGTTTGGTGATTAGTTCATTTAGATGTGATGTGATGTTGCGAAAAATAGCCAAATCCCACAACCAAGAGCAGTCATTCAGTTGTGGCACTTGTTTAGATTTTTCGGTCATAAATACTTAAATTTTGCGTCTCAACTTAAAACAAAACCTTTTAATACCTCTAATCGGCTTAACCAGTGCACTTCACTGTGAAATAGAACATCTTCAAATTCTGACTCTATTTCTGTCAGAAAATCTTTGAAAGTTCTGTGATTCAACGTCTGTGATTTCATTAAATTTACAGTGCTGAGTACCATCATCATCACATTTTCCAGATTCAAAACCTTTTGTTGGTGAATGAAGCAGTGAAGCTGCAGGGGTTCAGTTCTATTTGACTCAACAATTTTTTTTTAATAACTCTTGTTATCAGTTCGCTGTGACATCCAACCATTTAAGTTGTCACTCCAACTAATTTATTCCAAGAAAGAGCAAGGTCCTCTATGATGGTTGACACTTCTTTGAACAGGTCTTATCCAGTTGTAGTCCCATGGATGCTGCTCATAGCTTTTAACTCCTTTGTTTTATTAAAATTGCTTTCATTTTTTTTTGTCTCTTTTTGTTAAATATTCTCGTCAATTCCCCAATCTCTAGTTGTAATTTGACAATCTTGTCTTTGCGGCTCAAACCAAGAATGCCATCATATGTGTTTATGTGTTTGGTTTCATAATGGCTTTAAATGTTATGTTCTTTAAAAACAGTCACACTTCCTTTACAAATTAGACATGTTGGCTTATTATCATTTTCCACAAAAAAGTAAAGATCTGTCCACTCTTCCTGAAAGTTTCTACATTCAGAGTCCACTTTTTCATTTCTTAGCCTCTCCCATTTCATTAAATCACAAATGTTAAACAATATGGTACCAATTGCTTTGATAAAATAACATGAGCCAAATGGTGCTTTGTGTTGCACACACAAGGTGTCAAGGACACTGCTAGCTCAAGACAGTAGCGGAATTTTCCAAAAATTAAAAATGGCTGTCAAGTGTTCCTACAATAAAAAAGATATTTAATGTGAATATTAAAATATCAAACATAAAGATTCATCAAAGAAAAAGTGAGAATCCTAATGTAAAGAAAATATTTTTTCAACATTTTAATTTTTTACATTTTTTTTACATTTTGTTCCAATGTTTCGGCAGGCAGATAGAAGGACGTCGGAGGCTGAATCTGGCCTGCGAGCCATAGTTTCGGCATCTCCCGTATAAGCAATTGTACTATTCAGAATTACACAAAAACAAATTTACTGTGACATTTCACTAATATAATGAAGAGATAAATTACATTCAGACACTATCTGACCAATTTTTCAACAGATTTCTTATATTGAAAGTATCCAAAACGTTAGCACTCTGCAGAGCTCAAATTAACTTTGTCACTTATCTTGTCAATACATCTGACTACAGTTTTCTTTGATAAACAATGGCTTTTAATTTCTGTTCTGGATTCCTTAAAATGCTTATATCAACCTTGCTCTGTCAGCACCAAATACCTTATTTCTCCCACTTTCCCATCTAGAATCAAGTTGAAATTGCAAAATCATTTATTGTCCCAAACCAAACCATGAATCTATTTACACATTTTTTAATCAATTGGTTGTAATTTATTAATTTTGTTTTTATATAGAATACAGAGAAAAAAACATCAGGCTTAAGATTTCTTAGATAAGGGAAGATAAAGTTCCCCTTTTCGACCTTGTAGTCTATAGGGCAATGATGTAAAGGTCATCTGTTTCTGTGGCCCACGGTTAACAAGGGTGTCATGGGCCAGCACAACGACCAACCGCCTTTACTTTTCCCCAACTAATAACAGGTACCCATTAGAGCTGGGTGGACTTTGAGGCACCCAAAAAAAACAAAATTTAAAATCCCAGTCTTCTCCAGAATTTGAACACGGGACCCATGGTTCAGAAGCCAAGCGCTTTTCCACTCAGATAACCACCAGAATTGAAAGATGGTTTAAGTAAAATAAAATAAAGTAATTAAATATTATTGCTAAGATTATAATTAAGATGGTATGTTATTGTAAGGTTGATATCAAAGACTGTATTTTACCATAATCACCATAAAGTCAAGTACATATAGTTTAACAGAGCTGTATTTTAGACCAAGGGCCAAAACATGAGTTATAATAGAAAGAATAAAACTTGTGCAAAAAAAATAACTAACAGTAACATTGGTTTCAAATCAAACACTTGGAAACATTTTCAGAAACATAGCAAACATGAACTTTTACATCAACATAAGAGGGGGAAATTGGTGGACAGCATAATTAACCTTGCAGTGCAGTTTGCCTACAGCTGTCAAAGATAAATTTTATAAAAGATTATGATATAGTGACAGGAGGACTTGTTGAGTTGTTTGCTCATGAGATATGAAACAGCCAATATAAAGACTAAGACTGAGTAACAAAGACAGACTAAAGCTCTGCAAGTAACATCAGAAAGATGACTGAGTTAAAGTGTTCAGAAAAGAAAATGCTGCCAGGAGAATATAAAGAACGTTTGTAAAGCAACATTCTAGAAGTTGTGTATGCACAACAGGACACAGAGTTAGTCATTTTTTATTGTGTAGCATAATAATAACAAGTCCAAAAATTAATGAGGAATGCAGTATTTCCCATGGCTACACAGCCCCCAGCAGCGACCTACGTATTTTGCCACACTTAACACAGGCATGTGTGTAGCATACTATGGGAATAAATCATAATTAGAAATAGTAGAATGCTTGCAACTATATTGATATCAAGAAAATAGAATGAAATATTTGCCTTTACCTTGCCTGCAACCTTGATCACTTGATACCAAGTGATATCTGACAGATTACGAAAATCTCATTTTCATTTATGTATTGAAGATCATTTGTTGTTATCCTGTTGGCATGGACAATGTCCATTGGTGTGGCAATGTCAACAGCAGTTTAATCCAGATGTTGTTGTTTGATGGAAACTCTTCTGCCTTATTGAAATCTGTGTTGCAGTTGCTATCCTCTGTGTCAATACCTCAAAAGAAATCTTGCACTGAGTTTTAAGTTTTTATGAGCTTTTGATTATTCTGGGTTCAGAAGTTTGTATATGACATAAGGGAAAAAACAATAATCAATAAGTTCATCAAATGTAATATTGGGGAAATTGATATTCTGAAGAAATTTATAACATCAATAAAACTTTGCAAACAAATTGGCCCCAGCTATGAAAAAATGTTGTTTGTATTAAGTGTATTAACTAAACAGAAGTTAACATTGTTGTTTTTAAGCTCCCACCTCCAAACACAGGGACATTAAGACAATATTTCTAACTTTCTTTTGGTCTGACTGTTTAGACATTGAGGGAACATCAACTTTATATTGGTCTCATTGGTTAGGTCTATTGCTTTATGGCTCCCCTTAGATTGATCTCTAGTTGCTATTGGTTTGAATGGTCAATCAGGTGTGTGTCAACAATGTTTACTTTGACTGACTGGTAGCTGTATGACAATACCTGGCTGCCTTGATAGACTACTAGCTGTATGACAAACTAATGGCTGCCTTGATAGACTACTAGCTGTATGACAAACTAATAGCTGCTTTGTGCTTTGATAGACTTTTAGCTGTATGACAAACTAATGGCTGCTTGGATAGACTACTAGCTGTATGACAAACTAATGGCTGCCTTGATAGACTAATAGCTGTATGACAAACTAATAGCTGCCTTGACAGACTGCTATCTGTATTGACAAAAACTTGGCTGCCTTGATAGATTAGCTGTATGACAAAAACTTGGCTACCTTGATATACTAGTTGCATGACAAACAAATGGCTGCCTTGATAGACTACTTGCTGTATGATAAAAGCTTGGCTGCATTGATAGACTACTTGCTGTATGACAAAAGCTTTGCTGCCTTGATAGACTACTAGCTGTACAATAAAAGCTTTGCTGCCTTGATAGACTACTAGCTGTATGACAAAAACTAGGCTGCTTTGATAGACTGCTAGCTGTATGACAAACTAATGGCTGTCTTGATTGATTTCTAGCTGTATGACAAAAGCTTGGCTGGCTTGATAGACTACTAGCTGTATGACAAAAACTTTATTCCCTTGAAGAACAATGGGTTCATAAAACCTCATCTTGGTGGCTTCTTTGAAAAGTGCACATCTTGGCTTTAACTGTATTTATCTCACTATTCCTCATTTTTCCAATTTTTGAGCCATACATTTAGACTAATCCAATGATTTAATGCCAAAATGAATTAACTGTTACCCATAGTGCTGCTTCTTGGCTACATTGATAGTAATTGATAACTTGAATGTATGAAATAGAATATGCTACTTTGAATGAATGTGCCACATTATTGTCTATATTGTTGGACAGCAGCTTTTATTTCCATCTTGGACATCTAGTGTGCTAACAACTAGTCAAAGTAGAGGGATGATTGTGTTTACTCAGAAAATAGTTCTGTTCCCATCAAAGCCTAAAGCCATCTTAATATACCCCCCCCTCCCCCATCTTAAAACCCAAAACATGTATAGCCATACTATTGGTGAAACCATTCTTACACATACACAGAGGCCTTACATAATAATTATTTTGCTTTCCTTATGAAGACCCCCTCTACCAAAACCCACCTGCTTCATAGAAGCACTTGTTAACCCACCCCAGCTCTTTATTGACTATACTCAGTAAATAGACAAAAGATTTGAAATAAAATAATTTGGTCCATATAATGTTTGCATGTCTCAGAATCTCTCCCCTTTCCACCAATGCCCTAGACAATCACAGAGCTCTTCATTATATTATATTAATTTAAATCAGAATTAATAAAGACAAGGGAAATTTTTAATGAATATTTTTATGAGAGATTGATTAAGAGTGTACAAGATTGGAGTTAACCAAAACAGCCGCTGATTACAGAAAGGCAACAAGTTTTGGTGTTAGTGAAAAAAAAAAAAGGATAAAAAAAAGTTTTAGTAGAAAATTTCTAGAACTAGATTAAGAGATTTTTTTTTAATGTCTTAGTTTGCCATCTAAAGATCCTGAAAGTAAAAATGCCAGTCTTCACAAGGATTCAAACCCAGGACCTCCCGGTTCAGAAGTCAGCGCTTTACTACTCAGCAATCGTGCCTCTAGCTCTAATTATTTTTTTTAAAACCAAATTTATCTTGAGTTTTATCTAATCTAGATGTAAAGGTCTAGTGTAGATGTAGGCCCCCTATCCAAATTTTGTTTGTTTTACATGTTTAGGTTGTTCCTTCAGAGTTGAAGATAGTTTACTTCCTAGTCTGAACCTTCCGCAGGACGACGGGGGATGGGAGCGGGCAGGGTTTGAACCCGGGACCATCGATAAATACAAATGACAGTCCAGCGCGCAGACCGCACAAAAGGGAGCCATTTAGACTCTAGATCTAGTCAATCATCACTAAGAAGAGCTACGGTTTATAGTTACGTTATTTTACAAATACCTTTTTCTTCTACGAAATGTAACAAACTGCAGGGGTTTTAGTTTTTGACCTTTACTGCTTTAGTTAACTTGAGTCTAGTTTACAAGAATTAAAGTTATATAGATATATCTATATAGATCTAGTATTATAGTCTAGATATCTATACCTAAGTCTAGAATTCGTAAGGTCAAATCTGGATAGAAATAGCATTATGTAGATCTATAAATTAGTTGAATTTGATGTTAGGTCATCAGATATTGCGCTCAAGCTATTGATCATTGTTGGTTCGATCTGGACAAATAAAATAGTGAACAATATGAAGTGTGAGTGTGCCAAACTTCTGTCGTCAAGATCTTATTCTCTCTAGATCTATTCATCATTTTCATATCCGTCATCCAATGATTGACAATGAAATTATGAATGTGTACGTAATAGAATTGAACAAAGGTACATTTAGATTATATAAAACAGTGCACCAAAGCAGATTTATATTCTTGAAGTAATTAAACAGACTAACAAGGATGAGACTTGAAATATTAATCTAGATTTCTAGAGTTAAGCTTGATAAAATGTTGCTAGCGTTAGCCTTGTTAGCCCTCGATGAACAGAACTCAGGATTTTCACGTGATTTTTAATTAAACTTTTAACATGGAAGAGCATAACCTTTGTGCTTGTGTTTATTTCAGTTTTTGCATTATTTCAATTTCGCAATATTACCTGTAAATACAATTAGATATAGCTAGATGTTTATTTAGCTATTGTGAGAATACTCCTGCCCATGTCTCTTGTTGCTAATAAAAAAATATCATTCTAGACACAATTAAACCATTTGTTAAGTGCCAACAAAGTCCTAGATTTACTTGCTTTTTATTAATTATAATAAAGATGGGAGATAATAAAAAAAAATATTAATAATTGGGATATTGTCTAGTAACACTTGTAAACAATGAAAACTTTTTTTTAGAATCTGGGATCAAAACTCTCGATCTAGATCTAGGATAATTGGTAATACTAATAGTAATAGAATACAGTTACTCTCAGAGTTACAACTTGAACTTCAACTAGAGTTTACTATATTATTATAACTAGATCTAAATCTTGTTAGGCACCTAGTTTATCTTATCTTATCTTTATGTTATTACTAGTTAGTTAGAGACGCACCATAGAAGTAAGAAGACGTATATTGAACTGGACTAGTGACGCTTGGGACATTTTGGGTTAGAGACTGGAAAATCAGCAAAGGATTCTCTTGGGTAAAGACTTGTTTTATTTGACATAGACTCTGACTGTGGCCTGTGTGTTATCTTTATGCTGTTGTTCAACTACATCGAATACACCCGAACAAGAAACCCAAATGCTTGCTGAGTAATTGATTGAAATCTAACAATCATCTACTGTTGACTTCAGTACAGAATTAAACATCCATCACAATTTATAGTTAAGACAATGACAAGGGAAAATTAAACTTATTTATCTAGTTATTTAAGTTATTATTATCTTAATTATGACTTATACTTGTTTTATAGTAAATATTATGATTCGCCTCCAATACTATTTTCATTAATCATTTTTTATTTGTGAAATGTACATTGGCTATGTACAATGTACTATAATGATAATGTCTATAATATAATGTAGATTCTCTCTCTTATTATAACCATATTTACCATATAGTATCTAGATCTAAGACAGACTAAGACTTTGAAGGGTGAAAAATCTCTAGCTTTCATTCCCCTCAATAGAAGCTGATTGTGTGCTTGAACTTTTTTGTCAGTGCTGTTTCAGTGTGAAGCTATTCAGTTTGCCTCTTATTATACGGAGAGTAATTGATTGTTACAGTAATTATATTTTTTAAAACTATTTTTACTGGCTATGCCTTATAGATTTAGTTATAAATGCCTAAATTGTAGGACAGCATATACTGATTACTGTTAAAGACTAGTTTTATTTCTATCTTGGAACCTAATGTGCTAAGCTAACACCTGTTCAGTGAGGGAGTATTACTGTATTTGTCCAGGTACTGATGCCTTTGTCTTCTGGTGTAGGCTCTGTTTTGCTTTACAGTGTGGAGCAGTTCAGTTTGCCCCAAACCAGCATGACTGATTGAATTATACAATTATATTTTTCAACTATTCTTCTGTTTCCCTGCTATAGATTTATGAAACAATGTTACAAAATAATTTGTTTTGTTTTTTAGGAAACTAGTGTTATGGGCTGTTGTGAAGCTAATATTGTGTTGATTTGTAGGCCTAATCGGCTGTGGGCAATGTGGGCCCACTTAGCTGCAGCTACTCTTTTTGGCCATGACAAAATGCTTTTACGAATTATAATAACTCCTATAAAATGTAGGCTATGTATGCCAATTAGTATTCAAGATGCAAATTTTCCTTATCATTTCATTACACTGTAATTATTTATCTTGTAAAATAATGTCTATGTTCAGCAGAGCATTACTAAGTAACTATGGATTACTTGCATGGGCGTAGCCAGGATTTTTTTTCGGGGGGGGGGGGGGGTGGCGCCACAGAAAAAAATTATATATATATATGTGTGTGTACATAATTAATCTTTATTACATTCTGACCCCTTCGGAAGAGGTTTATTGTGCCCTAGAATAGATTCTTCCTGGAATTAGTGGAAAACTTGTAGACTCCCCGCCCTTGCTAGCAATAGGGTCTGGGGGAGCACGCAGGGCAAAGCCCCGCAGCCGAGCACTATTTCTGGTATTGAAAGCCAACAAAATTCATATTCTGAGGTATCTACAGTGCATTATCTTGCTATTAAAAAGTTTTTTTTCAAAAACCTAATGTGCTAATCTTACTGACTTAGACCCTCTCGCACCGTTCTTTGCATTTTCGCCAAGCTGTTTCCACAACTCTTATTTTGCGTAATTCATTTTGTCGGAGAACATGTCCCGCAAAACCTCATGCGACGCTCTGTCACAACCTTACTAAGGGTTCGACTCCCAGTTTGGCATATGATTTCTTTGATTTTGACCCGATCTCTATGACTTACTCCTAAAATCTGTCTTAGCCATCTTTGTTGAGCCACATTTAGTGTTTTTAAATTTCGGCAGAAGACTATTCACACTTTATTAATGGAGCCCAAGCCACTGGTAGAAATTTGTAACCTTTCTTGACTACGCTCTTGGAATTACATGCCTGTATTTCATTTTAGATTTTATATCAAAAAGGAAAGTTTTTTCGTCAAAATCATCTATTAAGGGGTCTTAATTCAAAACCCCATTTAGCTACGATCAAAGAATTTGGTGACTGTAGTTTGCTTTAAAATAATATTGAAGAAAGAGGTTTTCAACTCTAAATGCTCTGTAGGGGAATTTTTAACTTAAAACCATCTGGAGGAGGTGGATTTAAACTCAAAACCCCCTTTGGCTACGCTCATAGCATTTTGAGTGCGTAATTTGCTTTTTTTTTAAATATTGAAGAGGTAGTTTTCAGCTTCAAAGCCCGCTGGCAGGAGGTTTAAAACTCAAAACCCTTTTGGCTACACTCATAGATTTTATAGTGTGTAATTTGCATTTTTTTTAAAATATTGAATTGGTACTTTTTAGCTTCAAACTTCAACTGGGGGGGGGGGGGGGGAATTAAACTCAAAACCCCTTTGGCTACGCTCATAGAATTTTGAGTGTGTAATTTCTTTTTTTTTTATATTGAAGAGGGGGTTTGTCATAAATTTTGGAGGGGGTTTTAAAATCAAAATCTTCCTTAACTGTGCTGTTGGAATTTGGGGATTGTTGTTTGCATTTTTTTGTTTTGTTTTATAGAAGAGGGGGATTTAACTGCAAAAACCTCTGGTAGGGGGTTTAAAACTCAAAGCCCATGGTAGGAGGTCTTAAACTCAAAACCCCCCTGGTAGAAGGATTTGTATCTCAAAACCCCCTGATAGGGTTTTTTTAAATCTCTAAACCCCCTGATAGGGTTTTTTTAAATCTCAAAACCCCCTGGTAGGGGGTTTTAAACTCAAAACCCCCTCTGCTGTGCTGTGATAAGTGATGATTTAGTATTAAAATCTCACCTAAAATAAACAAAATGAAAGCAAAAATCAGTCACTTAATTCCGTTCCCCCCCCCTCCCCATTTTGGGGGGGGGGGGGGGGGGGGTTAAACCCCAAAAACCCCTCCTGGCTACGCCCATGATTACTTGTTACCTTTTACTTTCATAAAATGCATCATAAGCCTTTTAATTACATTTATTATTTTAAGAAAAAAAATGAGTTATAAACTAATTTTAATAATAAAAATATATGAGTTCAAACGTTATAAGCATGCCCAATATGACGCAGTACCGTTTTTTATTAGTGTTATCCCTCATTGCCCTAATTGCATTCCTAAACAGCCCTAATGGGCGCAGTTATCCTTTGCACATTGGCCTATTTAGAGACCAATACAGGCTACCCTAATCATGCCAATATGGGCTAGAATGGGCAAAATCACTACAAGATTCATTAGCAATTTCCAGAATCATGCCATAATCAAGCCCACATTAGCTCCAATAGTTTAGTAACTGATATCTTTATTATGCCATAATCAAGCCCATAGTAGCCCCAACAGTTTAGTAACTGATATATTTATTGTGGCTCAATTAGGGAAAATCTTTATTATGCCATTATCATTCTGATGCTGGCCCCAATGGTTATGTAACTGAGATTTTCATTTGGGTTAATTAGTGAAAACTGTTTATTGTGCCATTATGGTTCTGTTACTAGCCCTAATGTTTTAGTAATTGCAATGTTATTATGGTTTACTTAGGGATTTTCTTCTTCTTTTTCTAGCCAGCTTTTTGCTTTTGAGCTGCGAGCTCTTTTTCAGACTGTGGCAAAGAGGATATGGTTTATGGTTTCATAAGGGTTGGTGCAGTGTCTACAAAGGGATAGGTGTGTGGGTATTATTTTTTTAACATAGGTGTGTGTCCTGTTCTTAGTTGAATTATGGTAGATTTCTCTAGGCGGGGGAGGAAGTTATTTCTTTGTACATAGCTCTGCCTGGGCAAGGTAGTTAACAGGTCTGGTTGTTCCTAAGATGCCACATTTGATAGTTTATCAGCCATTTCAGTCTCCATGATGCCAATGTGTCCATGGATCCACTGTACTGTGATATTGATATTTAATTTTGACATCATCTGATGGATTATCATGCTTAGTGTTGTCAACTCTCTTGGGCTGGTTGAGGTGCTTCTAATGCTGCTCTGTTGATACAGTTATCCATAACAGATCTGACATCCAGTATATAACTGTCTTAAGGTTTTTTTTTCAGATCCATAGGATGTTTCTGCTAGATTTTTTACTATATTAAGTCTTTGTGATGCCTTTTCTTTTGAATCTGCTGTACAGAGTTTTAGAGACAGTCTTTGGTCTAATTTAAAACCTAGATACATTAAATTTGTTTTCTTTATTTTATTAGCTGTGATTCTATTTTTAATATTTAGTTCTTTTTGCTGTTCTGTTGCTGTTGCTAAAGATTGAATAAACTGACTTTTCTTTGTTTATTTCCATTTTCCATAATTTTGAATTTTTGGAGATATAGTTGTGAGTGCTCTATTTAATTTGGATCTAGTCAGCACTGGATATTACTCTATTGTCCAAATTTTATCCAGAAAAAAAATTACAGATATTATTTCAAGAGCAAGAGAGAGAGATTTACCAGTAGGTCCTACACATATCCATGAGTCAATCTAGTCATTTATAGTTTAATCAGAGACTTAAACTGCTAAATTGTTTTCCCTGGCTGATTGAAGCAACCCATTCCATGCTGTAGTAGCACTAGGGAAGAAGGGGTATATTTTTAATCATTAGCTCCCCCACCCCTTCTTTTCAGACCTTGCAATCCATATGGAAAATGATGTAAAGCTTCTCTGTTTATATGGCCTATGGTTTACAAGGGTGTGATGTGGTCAACACAATGACCAACCACCTTTACTTTCCCCAACTAATCTCATATATCCATCAGACTTTAAATTAACCTAGTCTCATGGACGTCATAAAATCACAATGTTCAAAATCCCAGTCTTCACTGAGATTCGAACAAATACAGCCAAAGGCTTTGCCATTCAGCCATCACATCCCACATTCATCAGCTTGGCTTATGAGTTAGTGCTTAGGTTGATATGCACACAAGTAACTAAGAAAAATGTTTAGCACATTGAAATCTGTAAAGATTAGTCTAAAAAGCATCATGAAACAAGAATACTTTCAAGTTTTTATATTGAAGACTGTTGATAAAGAGGTTCTACTTGAAATTAATTTGATCACAATCATAAATAATCTGTCAGCAAGTAGATTGCTCATGAGGTATCTTCATATATTTTGACTATAGATAAGTTATTGTATACAGTAGAAGGAACCTTTAGTTGCTTCATTTTAAAGTTTATGCTTTACTAAGCCTGTAATGAAGTATTCAGTTCAAAATAATAAAGGTTGTGAGTGTACTGTACATTTTTGTGGTACAGATTAAGATTTTATATAGCCTCTTAGCCTACCTACATATAGAATATTTATCCTAAAGTTTTTATTGCATTATATAACTGTATATATTGTGAGGTCAGGTACCAATAGATGCACATCATATCACATGTTACTTGTGGACTGGTTCCCGGATCATATGATAATGCTTGGGCTGAATATGACATCCATTCCACCCCTGAAGCTAAGCACTTTATCACTAGGAAACCATCCCCCCCTGACAATAAAATTTTTAAAAAATGTAAAGTTCCCCTTTCAGACCTTGCGATCTATAGGGCAGATGTTGTAAAGATTATCAGTTTCTGTGGCCCACAGTTAACAATGACCAACCACCTTTACTTTTCCCAAACTAATGTCAGGTAGGCCTACCTATTAGAGCTGGGTGGACTCATAGGTGCCCAAAAATCCAGAAATTAAAAATCCCAGTCTTCGCCAGGATTTGAACCCAGGACCCCTGGTTCAGAAGCCAAGCATTTTTCCCATCAGCCACCGCACTCTTTGACAATGAAAGGAAGTAATCAATTTTTCTTGTAAACATTTGTAAAATTTACCACATGCTTTGTTTTCATTCCTTGTATACTGTTTCACTTTGACCTTTGCATTGTTTACCAGAATGTTTAAAGAATGCCATAAATTTCTATATTGCAGTCAGTAGCAAGTGTCAAAGAAAACAATCCATGACTTTAGCCATGTTGGAGCACCTTTTTTGATGGGCACTGGTGCACTGGGAGTGCTATTGTTTGCTTCTGTAATGTTCTTGCATATATAGGCTCTAGTATTATTTCAATTTTCAACCATGTTGATAATATGAACTTGTACTTTATAGATTGACCTGTATTGTTGCTTAAAAAAAACATCTCAATACTTCTTTGCCAGATATTGAATATCATCTAACTAGAGTTTGAAATAGTATAGTAGTTAATGAAGTTAATTTGTTTCTATTTCAGAAAGATTTGTGCAGACTCCACCCTGTGGTCAGCTCATGAGCAGAATAAAATACACAAAATGTCAGGAGGTAGTATTGGCGAAGTGGAAAAATTCTCCAACCTGACTTGAAAATTACTGATGTATTAATCTTCTATATATTCAGGTAGCAAAATTCTGTTACATATGTCGTACTTTAAAAATAGAATTTGCATATCTTTTTAATGTGAATTCATCATTAAAGGAAAACTCTGATGGTTTTGACAATTTTTGATATAATAGGCCCTATGTGTTTTGATTTACAGATAATGAATATAATATTCTTTTTTTTCGATAATAACTCAATTATTGATATTTTTTTTCTGACATAATTTTCCTGGGCATTCAAAACAGTCAGAATTTCACTGGGTTTCTATGTGACGTCAGACAAACCTATTAATTTACTCAATTTAATATATAAGCTTCGGGTAGGAGGGGCTCGTTAGCCATGGCTGGCTACCCACCTAGGAGAAGGAAAACTCTGAATTCAAACCTCTGTTGCCTTGCAGCTATACCCAATCATGGGAAAGGCTTCGGGAGTCAACCCTGAGGAAAAATCAGGAGCTGGCGACCCTAAGGCAGTTTGCAGCACCCAGTGCTACACTCTGGCAGAACCTGCGATGCCGCTGACCCCAAACTGTATCGGCACTGCCGTTCCTTTGGATACATCAGCTGCATGGAGAGGGGGGAACTGATGTGTGGGCGACATCGTTCCGACCACAGCTAATGCCCAGGCATTCATCTCACCAAGATGATCCTTAGTCGCTTTGCGACTGAAGGAGGCCATAGACATAGATATAATGGAAAACCATACAGTAAAGTTTACATTCTTGTTAAATCTTTGTCTATGCAGTTAGATCTAGATCTTGTAAGCAAAGAAAAAAAACTGCATGTTAAAAGTAGATTTACATGCTTGAGTAACCACGGCAGTAAGTATTTTCTCGCCTGACTCTCAACACACAACAAAACACTATTGCTTGGTTGTCTTGTCATGATTGACTACACGTAGTCTAGATTAGGCTTACACTGACCAGTTTGTTAGAATCAGTCAGACACAGGATCTATTTACTTTTTGGAACAGGGAGAGGCTTAGATGAAAATGTTACTTTTTTTCTTTAGTTGGTTATCCTAATGCTTTTAGATCTATCTATATTTATATATAACTGTACCATAGCTCTGGATTAGGCCATCACTAAGCCTAACTGCTACTGTGAGAATGAAGCAATATGATTTGTTAAATCTAGTTTCCATTTCAGTATTGTTGAGGGAAGTGACATTTGCCTAAGCTAACAACAAAATCTTTAAGGACCCTGTTTTTTTGAGATGTCAATAAATTACTGACTAATTTATTAAATATAAATGTTTCTAAGCGTTTCAATAAAAAAAAGGTAAAATGTTTATTATAACAACTTTTTACGCAGAATTTAAATATGTCAATAACTCAAATTTGAAAAACCATCGGAGTTTCCCTTCAAGGAACTAACATTTTCTTGCATTTAAACCTGGAATCTACAGCATACACTTAATCTTAGTAAAAAAAGAAATCAGTTTAAACAAAGAAGAGGATTGCTATTAAGTTTCATTTCATTTTTAAAATGAAAGCTAATTTCACTTTTACTGATAGGAGATATGAAAACCTTAAAAAATGATAGGTGTAACACACAGTGGTAGAGAGTTTTTAAAATTAAGGTATCCCTTTCTGACCTAGCAATCTACATGGCAGATGCTCTATGTTCAAAATTTAAATAGGGTTTCATGTGACCAATGACCAACTGCTTTTACTTTATTATTATAGCTTTTATATAGCGCTACTTTCATGCTTATAGCATGCTCATAGCGCTTTTCGTCCAATCTCATTTGTGGACCTGTGGGGGGGAGGGGGTATCTAGGAGTTGGTATTCCGTGCTGCCTTTAGGCGCTCAGTAAACACAACTCTGCCCGAGTCGGGTGTCGAACCTCGAGCCCCCTTCTAGGTAGCCAAGCCAAGTTCAAGCGCACTTGGCCTCTCGACCACTTTCCCAGTTTGGAAGCCTAGTTCTTTACCACTAAGCTTGTTATTAAAAAAAATAAGAACAAATTTTAGGCAAGAAATAAATCAACTCTCTGTGAACAGTTTGTAATCTTTATGCCCTATAAATTATTTATCAGTCTTTAAAAAGGTTGACTATTACTATAGCTCTAAACATTTCAAAAGTTATTTTGAATTTTTTAGAAATGACCGGTCAGATGAACATTAAAGAGTTATTTTCTAAAATAAATAAATAAAAGACATACACACACTGATAGCTAAAAGAAATTATTCTATCAAAAAAGAAAATGAAATGAAATATGGACAAAATGAATACCACCTCAACATTCTGACATAATGGGCAGTATATATAGTTAGGGGTTCTAGTTTAGAGTAATAAAAAATCAGAAACCATGTTGTTTTGTTTAGTGCATGTATGTCACCATACAGGTAAAGAATTTGTGGTTTCCCAGACCTATTGAGATGGAGATTAGTGGTACATGTGCAGGTGCAAGAAAACTTTATTATTAATTTGCAATGAAAAGCATTTGAAATTTTTAACAGTAATTTGCCTTTTCTCTTACAGGTAAAATAATATGGAGAAAAATGGTACTATCAAAAGTCAACCTGTCATTAGGACTTTATAAATAAGTTTGAAAGTATTTAGTTCAGATGATGTTCCTACATGAAGTCATATAAATTACATGGATGAAGACGTGCATAGAGAACTCAACATGTCATCTAGTTTGGAATGTGAAATAAGTTAGTTTTTTAGTTATCTTTTTTTTTAATTTGAAAAAGTAATCTTTATCAATATTTGTTGAAGTTCTATTCAATATTTTTTTTAAAGAATAAAGAGTCTTTTCTAAAAAAAAGGTGAAAACAAGTTCGAGGAAATAATCATGGCCTTTCAGAGCTGAATTTATAACTGAGATGTTAGGATAAATGTGAAGTTGGTTTTAAATAGCTGGAATGTAACAGATAATCACATTTGTTTATTTCTATATTTCTGAAAGTCTATGCATGTTGATTTGACTATAAACATCCTCCCTCAATTTCCAGAACTAAACATGCCTCCTTGCCATTGTGATTGAGTTGAATTTTAAGTTATTAGACTTTTATTGAATGTTTCTTCAAGCAATATGGCAAAATAAAAACATTGCAACATACTGCATGTTGACTTGACATTACAATTCGTTTTTGACTCATAGCATATTGACCTGGCAATATAAACATGTAGGGACTTGTTGCTTATGGAACTGATTAATACAATATTTAAGGAGACATACTGTATAATGACATTAGGTGTAAGGAAGTTGAAAAGGAGATTTGACAGCCATATTCTACTTAAGAGTAGTCAAAAGCCTGAAGTTCCCATCTACCTAGCTTATTTATAGCTCCTCATGCCACACCCCAGCAAGTCTTGGTTGATTGGCTGAATTACATGAGTGAAAACAGTTACTTAACAAAAGGATTTGTAAAGTAAATTTTGTATTGATAATTTATGTATTTGTTTTTTTTTAGTAGAAATTAAAAAAAAAAAGATTACAGGGTTTGTAGTGTCCCTAAAATTTGTTGTTTCTGTTTTCCTCAGGCCATAATGATTATTAGACAGAAAAAACATTTGAATCAGTCATTGAACAATGACAGGGAGGAATACCAATTTCCTGGCCATTCTACATCATTTTGTTTTTGAAATTGAGTACTAAATATCAATTGATCTTAAAGATATTAAACTGTTAAAATAATCAAGCTGTTGTTTGTCATTAAATTATAGTCGTATATGAATAGTTAAATATATTTTTTTTTAACTATTACTGATATTTCGGTACATACACAAACACAGACATAGAGAATGCAAAACATTGATTCAATCCAACATGTCAAGCAAGAAACAAGTATTTTATGATGATCTTTTGAATTAAATTTATTTTTTAAAATGTTACTTAATAAAATTAATGCTAATTATAAATAAAATAATAATACATTAGGAGCAACTTTAAAACATGTCTCTGAAATGGTATTGCTCAAATAAGTTATTTCATAGTTGAAAAGAAAATATATCACAATCATACTTTTTACCCAAACTGAAGAAGGCAGATGACATTTTATGTAAATTTAGCCAAAGATGTTCTTTTAGTGAAATGAGTACAAGGAATCCAATCCTTTAATGCTAAGTAGAGAAGAGAAATGCTAAAACAAACAAATATTCACATTCGACTAGAGTAACACCTTTAGTAAAATCATTACATTTTAGAGACTCTTCAGGATGAAAGACTTATAAAAGTAAAGTATCAGTAGCCATAAATCATAAAACACTGAACCATTATCTTTAAATTACAAAATAATATCTAATATAATACTCAGACATTAATGCTCCGAAAAACACAAAGATAAAGGCACATTCTTCATTACATAAGAAATAAATTGCGTAGATCTACACCAGAGTTGCCCATACCCTCAAGAAGCGCTTTAAAGACCAGCTGAAGCTACAATCGGCCTCACTGACAAGAGAAACAGCTAAAGCAAAGGCTTCCCAAAGAGAAAGCCTTAGAACTATTAGAAATAATGCAAGGTACACATTGGAGACCGACAGATGAACTATGAAGGTCTCAACTACGAGTGCATACTGTGACTTATTACATACCTGTTTTCAGGTCAAACATTCCGAATGTGGCAGGAATCATTTCTCGAAAACAGATTAAACGGTATATCAATAGAATATTATTAAGACTAAAATAGATTTATACATTCCTTTAACCAAAATTTTTTTCTGGGGGAAAGGGGGGGCGGGTAAAATGTTATGTTTTTAAAAAGCTTATAACAAGTTTAGCTGTCTGCCTTGTTTTGTTTTTTTTTCTTTTAACAACAAAAATAATCATTTTATAACATTTATAAAGTATAAATAGGGCTCATCATTAAAAAAAAAAAGAACTTATTATTTATTGTCTTTCTTGTTTAACAAGAATAAGAGGTATATTTTGTGCTACTTATCTGGGTTAAACTTGCATAGAAAACACTCTTAGTAACTATTTCATATAGTTACGACATTTTAAACCAATGCCGATTTGAGGTTCATTTTCGCCCAGCTCTTTTTGCAAGAAGGTATTGAAAGTGACATATTAATTGGGATCAATCATTATTCTAACACAGAAGGGAGATAATCGTTTTATTAATTTTTTAATGTTTTAAACAAATTTGACTTGAAGTGATTGATTCTCCTGAGGTGACAATGAACTTGATTACCGGTATATTTCTATTAAATTTTGACTTTTAAAAAAATCTAGATCTGATTCATAGAAACGATGCCAGGCTGTTGAGGGGTAGAAACGAATTCGACAATATTTCCACGCTAATAATAATTATAATGCAATTAATTGCAAAATTTCATGAGAATAAGTGTTGTGTTTAATTTTTTTTTTAATTGAAGATCTTACGTTATCCTAGAGATGAAAAGCAAATTCACATAATTCTCTTTGACCATTGTTTTTAGCTGTCCTTGAAAGGAGTAAAGCCACTATTAAGTTTTAATAAGCAGTGTTATTATTAGTAGTACATCGCCATGCCAGGAGAGAGTCGAAAAAGGGAAGGAGTTAGCCTTGAGATACGACCAAAGAGAAGGAGTTAACCTTGAGATACGACCAAAGAGAAGGAGTTGGCCTTCCAAAGGCCATGAATGAGAGATTTGTCATTCAGACACCCCCTTCCGCTGTCATTAACTAGATTCTCATTTTAACTCAACCCACTTTGCATATTGTCTTGGCTCCTTTACTTTAGTGAGGCCACATCAAGGGAATTCTTCCTTCTTCCTTACCACGAGCACGTTTTACGGTATTTTGAAAGCCCCCACGTGATTATGATTCCTCTTCCCTATTGACACATTTTCAATAGAGTGCCACTATGAGGACGGTGAAAGATTTACACTCAATGTTGCTGTCGCTTTCTCCACATGTAGAATACCGTGCAATGTTCATGCTGGATGTTTCGTACATTGGGTGTGAGTAATCATAGACCAATGTTTTATATGAAGACTTTGTAAGTTCATAACCTATGAAATACCTAAACCTGTCTTTTTTGAATGCATTCAAACAGCGTAACCATGGTTGGATCTATCAAGAAGACCAAGTTCTAGGTTTTTACAAAGATTGTTTCAACTTACTCTCTCTGCTAAAAAGTTTGTACCCGTTATTTCTCCGACACCCAATCTAGGGTTAAGCTGTAACTTCGCCCAATTATTAATTATAACAAAAGAATCAATTTAAAAAAAAAAAAAACTAACTAGCTAATTAACGTTTGGTAACTAATTATTCTGTTTGATATCTCGAACAAGGGAAAGACATTGTACTTGATTGAAGTTGTGGTATAAGCTAAATTAGTCCCCTTTATAGATCACCGCTCTAAATTAAAGAAGACCCAACTTTTTACAAAGCTTATATCAACTCACTCTTTCTGTCTGTGAGTTTGTGTGACCAAAAGTTTGTATACATTATTTCGCCGACACCCAATCTCAGATCAGGCTGAAATTTAGCATAATTATTTCCTTTACCTGGCAACACAAGAATCAATCAATAAAAACGAACAATTAATTAACTAACTATTGGTAATTAATTATTTTGTTTGGTATCTCAATCAAGGGAAATAAATAGTAGGCTACTTGACTGAAGTGGTGGTATAACCTGAATTAGTCTCCTTTATTTTAGCATGTCGTCTGAGTGAACCCAAACATGAAATAGAAACAATAGATAACTCTTCAATCTTGCATGTTTATAGACTCATCGCTAGCAGACTGGTTACCACATTTGCTAAAAAAACAAACTCAGATGGCTTTAGCCCACAAATTTCATTCCTGGTCGTACCCTTTAAAAAAAAAACACATCTAAAAGTGATCACCCAGATAATATGTTCTTACTTTCCCTTTCCAACTGGTCCATACAAATGATCAGATCAAAACGTAGTGAGAACGCTAAAAGTATGAAATTGCGCCAAACAAAAACAATTGGTGCAAAAATTTTTCTAATCGTACAGATTGTTAGCGGCCTCCGAAATCGGAATACACGATATTAGTTTTGTAGTAAACATGGGAGACTTAAAATAAAATAAATTAAGATAAAAGTCTAAGATATAGAGACAGTATCAAAGACTGTATGTATATTAATCAATAAGAAAAAAAAACTTTGTATAGCATTAGCTAATTAACATTATTGTACTCAGTATTCTCACAAACAATTTCTTTTCTACAAAAATATTTTTTTTAATAAAATATTTTTTAAAATTATTTTGCAAGTTTCCTAGCTTCTTATTACAAATTTCTTATGTTACTTGTGTGTGTTTTGTTTTTGTTGTTGTTTTTTTGTTGTTGTTTTTTTGTGTGTCTCATAAATGAAATTGAAGAATATAAATATTTATAATGTAAAAATTGTTAAAGTGAGTTTTTTTTAGTTAGCCATTTAGCATTTGACAAGAACAATGTCTTCGAATAATTGATCTGAACTTATATTTATTCATGAATTAAACAATCTCAATAGGTCTAAATAGTTTTATAACTATCGCGAGCGAATACAATGTACTTAGAGTTTATCCCTAGAATTAATGGATGCCATTTTGATATATACCCATTATTAGACCATCTCGCAAAATCCCGTTGTTGTTTTGAATTTACTGAATAGATCTAGATCTATATTTAATTCAATTTTTCAATTTCCAGAGTTATAAAATATGAACATCTTAGATTTTATAAGACATTAATTTAATATTTTAAATAAATTTGAAAGCTTCTAGACATTCTGTTTAAGATCAAGTTGATTCTAATTCCATTTCTTCTTATGTTATTTTCCATGTGATATTTCACAAGGATATGTGGTTCAGGGGTTAAATCTCTTGTCTATCAATCAAACATCTTTCAATGGGGGTACAAATACAAATCACGAATCCGGCAGTTTTCACAATTAAAAATAATAAAAATAATTATCAATTAAATCATCATGAATCTCATAAAAATATTAAATTAGTAAATAAATATATATATATATATAATTACATAATTTTGTTCTAAAAAAATAATATAGGTAAGATTTAGTAGGTTTAATTAAAAACATATATTAGTATCATAATGTTGGAGCTTTGAGGGTTCACATAGATCGGTTAATTGTGTTTATGTGGTGGTTAGTTGCAAACATGATAGTTTACCTATAGATGCAAGGTGTGCATGGTTGTTCCGGTGTGATGTATAGATGAGTTGATGGTAGGCTTATGCAGATCACAAGATGTGCAGGTGGTGGGTTAGGTGTTTATGTTAGGGTTAGAAGTGTTGCATGATAGGCTTATGCATAGATCACAAGGTGATTATATATATATATATATATATATATATATATATATATATATATATATATATATATATATATAGCATAGTGTTTACTTGGAGTTTGGGTTAGGGCTTACAAGGAATTAGGAAAACATTGGCCCCACATGTTACCTGTGTGACCATATTTTAATTATTCCATTAAAAATTCTTACTTTTAACCATTCGTCCTGTTATAACTTCATCATATGACTTTACAATTTCAATGATTTCAAACTGACCAATTTAGTGGACATAGAAAGTCTAATTTAAAATATTCTAGAATAGAGATCTAATAATTGATAAAAAATGTGAACAAGCATATAACAAACAAAATATTTTAACCTGTGATGTTTGCAAATCTGAAGGGTCCAAGATCTAGAGTTTTCATCTTATGCCCATGATTTTGAGCAGCACTGAATGGGATCGATTTAATAATTATTAAATAAAAAAATTTAATGGTATTTCCTTTGATACATTGAGTCATTCTTATTAAAAATAAAAGAGAGCCATTCGTTGTATTTCAAGCTGTAAGCTATTTCAACTTTTTGTTTTCCTATGTCAGCTAAGATTGCAATTTTAAAAAATCATTGAACACAGCTCACTAGACTGGTGAAGATTAGTTGTCCCTGGGTTACATTGGAGAGAAAATTATCACCAGACCAGACATGTTTGTATTCATAAACTACTTATATCTAGTCCACTAAATTCCTCATGAGCTCACTGCAATGCTGTTTGGCTTCAATTTTTGTTTGATGAAAGATTTGTTTTTGACAATGTAAAATCTTTTTAACTATAAAATAAAAAAAAGAGGACAGGTTAACATCTTGAAGCCGGTGTAGTTAGGCCAACTTGTGGAGGTTTCTCCGATGTGATGTGGAGAAACGGTCAGACTAATAAAGGTTCTTTGGATCTGTATACAATGGTCACCGAATTCACGTCTTATCCGCAACGTGATGATGAGTGATGTCCAGGAACGTTGTTTGCGTTGATTAGCCCAGTTTTAAGTATATAGTGTTGGACATAAAAACACCAAAACAATAGGAATTCACGCTTATCTGTCAGCTGATAAACACACCAACACAAACATTTAGGATTGTGTTTCCCGGAATTTTCCTTCTTGACTTCCAGGCCTTCATAGAAACTGGAGACGGATGCCTTCAAAAGAATCCCTGTTTCATCGTTTGATATATGAGGGCATGTGTAATACACTGTTCGTACATGTGTCTACAACATAGAACAAATGCCATGATGTCTACAGCCGGAAATAGGACTACCAAATGGATAATGAAAAATTTCTGGGGAAGCATGATATTACTAGTCATGAGAGCCAATGAAATTTGTTTGCTTTGTTTTTGACAATGTAAAACCTTTTGAACTACTAAAAAAAAAAAAGAAGTCTAACATCCAAGATGGCCAAGATGGGAGGCAAATGTCTGTCACTCATGAACCTGACTGCTCCGCTGGTTGCTATGAGCCAATGTGACCCAAGGTATTCGCCGCGGGATTCAGGCCGGGGTTTCGTGACAGATGGGAGCCAGACCTTATTTCCCTGCGCAGCTCTGGTCACTTTTCTGATGCATATTTTGATTCTAGTTAATATTCTATAACTAAGCCACTAAGTGGTCTAAGGTCTTTAGGCAACACAACAAAATAACACTAGATCTAGATCTACAGCAAGCAAGAGGTTACAGCAGAGTAATAGCAGCTATATTCAGCAGAATTATATTACCTAGTGGCTTAGTCTGTTTTCAGTGAATAGTAAGGTACTAAGGTGTTCTTGTTTTAGTGTTAGTGTAGATCTAGGTCTAGTGTAATAGTTATAGTGATTTGGTTAGATAGTTGGGTTGATCAGTTTGTGCTAGATAGTTGTTTTTATCCGTTTATGTTAGTTGGTTTGTTTGTGTTTGTAGTGGTGTAGATTTAGAGAGTTTTAGTAAGTTGCTGGGTTCAGTTGTAGTGGTTAGTGTATATATTATATTTTATTATTGATTTTTTTTGTATATGTAAATAAAGTTTCATTCTGTCCTTATTTTATTTCAATTAAAATTTGTTCTTGCTTTTATTTAGTTTAGTATGTCTGGTTACCCTTGGTCGTAGACTGAGGTGTCACAGATGAAACCCACCCAGTAGCGCTAACATCTGCCTACTGTTATAGAATTTAATGTTGAGCAGAGAAAAGGTCTCACTCAGCGCCTCCTGGCCTGCTCACAAAAGAAAAAAGTCTGACATCCAAACTGAATTTGTAATATTTTTAGTAATATGTTTAGTAGACATTGAACTGTCTCAACTGTTGTTTAAAAAAAAACATTGAGAAATAGTGAAAAACATCAAATCAGGACGACTGCATCCTTTAAAGTCTTAATCACAATATTTTGTTGTCATCTGTATGGTATAAAAAATGTTAATGTAATCATTATATCAGAATAACAAGTAGGTAAAATCTAAACATAAATAAATACAATAAAAATAATATTCAATATTTAGCAAGCCAAAGAAACATCAGAGTGTTAACATAGGAAATGTTAAAATTGAACATGTTTGTGTTATTGCCTTTAAGGAGGAAACCCACTTGGGCAGCATGCTTATAACAAAGATCTAGAAGATACAGAGGTGACAAAATTGAATATGGAATAGTGCCATTCTTTGACCAATGCTTAGTATTTGGTTGAAACTTGGTTCATAGCTTTTAAAGAAATTTAACACCATATATTTATAAAATAAAAAATGCAATGAATATTCAAATTTGACAGGAAATCAAAGCCTCACAAATTCAAAACGAGATAACAGACCTATTGGGCAATGCAGTGCTTGCGAAAATACCGGTACTTTAGGACTTCCATTCTGTACCATTTGTCTCTTTCATTAGTGGCAGTTTTCAAGACATATACAAAGTTGATATCAAATTCGTATTATTATTTTTATACTGCTAGTGATGGCGGAACATCCAAAGAAATAGAAATTAGATAGTCATTTCTATGTTTTCATATTTTTGAGAATCAGCCGTCAGCAGAATTTGCTGAACAAATTCTCCAAGTAATTAAAAAAAATATCCTCATTTATACTTCACTAAACTGCAAAGCTAAAGGTTTGATGGTGCTTCCAATATAACTGAAGACTAGAATGGCCTTTGGGCATTGTTTCATCAGAAGAATCCACTCGCGGATGCATTGGTTTCTTACTTTGCTACTTAAAAGAGCAGAAAAATGTTAGTAGGCTAAATAAATATTTGATCTATTTACTGTTAAATAATAGATGTAGAATTAGATACTAGTTTTTATCAATGTTTCAAAGTTTAACACATAGAAGTGTTTTAGGAATGTAAATGTGTAGAATGGGAACTAGTACTCATAAATCTTTGTGGCATTTTACGTCTCGAGAGACGATCTTTTCCCTTTGCAACTTCTTGTGTGACTAAAGAGTCCAATCCTTGATACACAGCTGCGATCGCAGGTTGGGCATATATAATCACCAGGCGCCGTTTCATTTTCACCCTTCTTTCTGCTTCTGTTGTGTATGACATCTGCAGTCTTTGACCCTTCCTTTATGTTCTCTCTCCATGAGGATCTGTCTAGTGCCACCTCTTCCCAGTTGCCAGTGTCGATTTTGAAGAGCTTCATGTCGCGTTTGCATACATCCGTATAACGTAAAAGTGGGCGACCAGCGGCTCTCCTGCCTTCTATTAGATCGTCATACAGAATGTCCTGTGGAAGTCGACCTACTGGCATTCTACGAACGTGACCAAGCCAGCCAAGGCGTCTGCTGCTGATAACAGAGCGGATGTCCTAGCACCCTGCTCTTTGTAGCACTTCCTCATTGGTTATCTTATCTTGCCACCTTATTTTAAAGATCCGCCTTAGGCATCGGAGGTGGAAAACATTCAGCTTTTTTTCCTGCCATGAGTAGGTTGACCATGTTTCACTTCCGTACAGCAAGGTGCTTAACACACAGGTCCGGTAGACTAGGGCTTTAATACTGCTAGACAGCAATATATATTTTCCCAGACTCTTTTCTGCAGCCGTGACATGGTGGCCATAGCCTTGGCTATCCTGTTGTTAATGTCTTTATCCAGTAGAGTGTTGTTGGATATGATGGAGCCAAGGTAACAAAAGTGATCAACAGTTTCTAGTGGTTGGCCATTAATGCTTACTTGAGGTGCAGTGTTTGTGTTTTGGACAAGTATCTTAGTCTTGCTTTGACTGATGTTTAAGCCGAACTTCTGGCAAGCAGCAGATAGTTTGTCAACCAGGCACTGTAGCTGAATATCAGAATCAGCCACAATAGCTGCATCATCAGCATACAGGAGTTCCCTGACGAGTAGCTTCCTAAACTTGGTTTTTTGCCCGCAGCCTTGATACATTAAATAGTTTTCCAGAGGATCTTGTATGGAGAAACACACCTTCGTTTATGTCTTTGTACGCATAATGCAGTAGACAGGAGAAGAAAATGCCAAACAGAGTAGGTGCGAGCACACATCCCTGCTTGACACCACTGCAAACCTCAATCTAGCACATATGGATCCTTGCATCGAGAAAAAGCGATCTGCACACCTCGCTCACAAGACAAAGCCAAGTCCAAGATCTTTGGAGGCTTCAAAAGTGCTAATAAAGAGGCGAAACAAATGGCTAGAAAATGTGCTAACAACTTTTGGAGGGATACCTGCAACAGAATCCAAGACAGTCTCCACTCAGGAAATAGCAAAGCTCTATTTGATGGCATTAAAGCGGCCCTGGGCCCAACAGTGTCTAAGCCTGCCCCCCTTCTATCCAAATCAGGAGAAAAAAATTACAGATCAAACCAAGCAGCTAGAACGGTGGACAGAACACTACCTCGAAGTCTATGCCACATAGAATACAGTAGACGATGTCGCCCTGGCTTCCCTACCAGATCTTCCAGTACTGGAATGCCTAGATGATCTTCCGAGCCTTAGTGACCTGAAAAAAGCAATTAACTGCATAAAAATAGAAAATCTCCTGGGAGTGATGGTATCCCAGTGGAAGTAGTGAAAGTCAACGAATCACTCCTGCTCCCTGAACTCTATATTCTCCTCTGCCGATGTTGGGAGACAGGTCATGTCCCACAGGACATGCGTGAAGCAACTATAGTCACAAGAACAAAGGGGATCGGAGTGACTGCAACAATTACAGGGGTATCTCTCTCCTCAGTATAGTGGGCAAGATCTTTGCTAGAGTGGCACTATCCAGGCTGCAAGTGATAGCTTCTAGAGTCTACCCAGAGTCTCAGTGTGGATTCGGGAGTGGTAGATCCACTATAGACATGATATCTTCTCTACGACTACTGCAGGAGAAATTCAGAGAGAGAGACAGACCCCTTTACATCGTGTTTGTTGATCTGACTAAAGCTTTTGACATGGTCAGCAGAAGTGGCCTTTTTAAACTCCTGAGGAAAATAGGTTGCCCTCCCAAACTACTGCAGTTCATTGAGTGTTTTCACGAGGAAACTAAATGCACTGTCAAATTTAATGGAGCCCAATCAGCACTCATAAATCATTTCTTTATATATTTGAAACTCCGTTTACTCGTTTCATTCTGTTTAAAAATTGTACTAACATTGACTTTTTATTCGTGTTGGTGTTCTAACAGAGTCAAACATAATAAGATTATTAAAAAGCTACTCTTCTTGCATTGGAATGTCTTTTGGTCAATGTACAGATACATTCAGATTACTCAATTGTTTTGTCATACATTGGATTTGTCTTATTGGGGGAGGAGGCCCACCAATATATTCTTAAACCCGGGCCCACGGGTATTTTGCTACGCCACTGGAGTATAGTGCACCACTTGTAATAGTGCAATGTTGGCGCAAGTGTCATAGGTTAGCCACCGGTCCCTGGTATACGTTGGTTTTACGTTGGCGATGCCACAGTTGTATAGTATTATATATTCTAATATAGATCTATCTACCGATATAGATCTATCTACCGATTTAAATACTGTCAATACTGATAGTAAATAGATCTAGTAGATTTGGAGGTTGTATGTTGGTCTAAACGGAGACCCTTAGGGGTGTGTCTGGGTCAGTTAAGGGGCTCAGATGTAGCCCTGTTGAAACCCTTGTGGGACCAGCAAGGGCTGAGTCTGGGATCAGTTAAGGGGCTCGGATGTAGCCCTGATGAAACCCTTGTGGGACCAGCAAGGGCTGAGTCTGGGATCAGTTAAGGGGCTCGGATGTAGCCCTGATGAAACCCTTGTGGGACCAGCAAGGGCTGAGTCTGGGATCAGTTAAGGGGCTCGGATGTAGCCCTGCTGAAACCCTTGTGGGATCAGTTAAGCGGCTCGGATGTAGCCCTGTTGAAACCCTTGTGGGACCAGCAAGGGCTGAGTCTGAGATCAGTTAAGGGGCTCGGATGTAGCCCTGATGAAACTCTTGTAGGACCAGTAAACGGTGAGACGGGGCTGTACCTAAAATTATATAAAATGGCATAAATGATTCCATGAAATAAGAATAAACAATTTATAGTTGAAATTCATTGTTTATTGCATTAAAAATAAATGTTAATGCTAGCACCTATTAAAAATAATCATTAAAGTTACCATTAGAAAATTATATCTTTGTAAACAGGTTCAACAGTATCATAGGGTGCTATTGAAAATTCAATGAGTCTACAAAAGAGAAAAAAAAAAAGATGAGTAAGTTTTGAATGATAACATGTAAATGCATAATAAATGTATACAGAACATATTTCATAATTATGTATGCAAGTATAAGTCAAGATATAAGAACAAACAAATTGCTAAAAATTAAATTAATGGAAAAAAATTATTATATTACATTAATTGCTGGTAATTCATCATTTTGTTTAAAAGCAACAAGGGGGAACTTATACTTCAGTATTCACAGGTATGGCTAAATTGGATGGGTTTAGTCCCTTTTTATAATTTATAATGATATTTCTCCGTCTCGCTTTCTCCGATCAAGTTGATACTTTGACCAATTATTTATTGAACCTAACAAATCATGAAGCAATAAACAAAAATACTCAATTAGTCAATTAATTATTTTTCATTAGTTATTTTGTTTGACATCGAATAAGGAAATAGCTTGTACATTTTTGGTGGACGGAGTTCTTCCCGTTTTGATAACCTTTGTTTGTTTTTTTAATAAAAGACTTTTTAAAAAATTATATTTTGCTTTTAAAAAATGCAATAAATCCTAATTGTACCATAAAATATAGTATATACACTTTTGAAAAATGTAATGGCTAACAAATTTTTAAATTTTATTATGTACGCAAGTTTGAATAGCTTAATTACACAGAAATCTACGCAACTATGTACAAAATGTAGTTCAGAATGATCTAAGCAAAGTATGGGCCTGCTGTTTAAAAGCAAAATGTTCTGTCAATCATGAAACAAACGTTTAAACAAAAAGTTTCTGCCAAGATGTCCCCTTGAAATGCCCTAGGGGGTGTGACCCACAATTTGAGAAATATGTTGCGAAGCCCCGCCGCCAAAAGCGTTTTCTTACATACTTCACATCAGAAACGTATTCTCCAAACCTAAAGCTCATTATTCATACTATTAAAAAAGGACCTTTTGAATAATGTTGTACTTGAAAAATATTCTAATATGAATTTATAGGCCCTTAAAATATCAGATTGAGTAAATGTTAGAAAAAAGCGACTATGAAGAAATAATTTGGGTTTAGAACTCATCTCAATCGTGACTCTTATAGTGAAAAATTTCGTTTGAATTCTAACTTTTCCAATGCAAAGTCTTTCTTAAAATAATTGTGATAAATTCATGTGATATTACATAAACTCTGTCTGGAAATGGGAGGGGTGGTAGAGTGAAAACGATTAATCCTCGCTCCTTTAATAATTTCTGCTAAAGATTGCATTTGGCATTAAAGAATAGGGGTGGGGCGACTCGATATAAGAATTTAATTTATAGGATATATAAATTATATTAGTGACAGATGTTTTTATTTTGTAATTTCTTAACTGTAATACAAAAGAAAAAGTATTGGCTTGTCCGATAGGGGAATGGCGATTGCAAGAATCGCCCCTCCCACCTGGTACAACCCTTTTTCATTTAAATTTTACTAATGATAAAATTTGAGATTAGAGTGTGGTACGACATAATATACAATACGTAGTTTATATTATATAGATATTCAACTAATTTTGTTCACAAACTATGATTCTCCATAAAAACAGGACCGCCCTCCCCCACTCAGAGGGCTAGAGTGGGGAGGGCAGTACATGCAATCGCCCCCCCCCCCAACCTCACCGAAAAGGCCGAGATACCAGAAGGCAAGCGCCATAATATAAATCTATATATTAATTCAACTAATTTTGTTCACAAACTATGATTTCTCCATTAAAGTAGGACCGCCACCCCCTCAAAAGGTTTAGGTGGGAAGGGCAGTAGAGATAAAACGGCAAACAGGGTACGACCTGATACAAAGATCGGTTAAAATATCAATAACAAGTTTTAATCACATAGATATTTCATTGATTCTGTTAGCAAGCTGTGATCTCTACAAAGAAATTGGACCGCCCCCCCCCCCCCACTCGAAATTTTATGTTATCGGCCAACATACTGGGGGGGGGCGAAATAATCTAAAAATATGTTGAAATATAAATAATTAGTATATATTATTAACATAAGTAATGGATTCGTATACAAATTGGGTGAGTTCTATACTAAAATTCGTCCGCCACCCCTTTCGAGTTGGGGGGGGGGGCGATATTCATTTCATACTTTAATCAAATATATGTAGGCCTAGGCAAGCAAAAGTTTTTATTTGAAAAAATGGATTTAGGTTGACAAGCTAATTTCATACTTTTTTTTACATTCACGCATTCCGCATTCGCTTTACTTATAACAATATTATTTAGTTTAATTGTTTACAAAACCCTCTCTCTCTCATACAGTGATTACCTCGACAGTGATAAGCAAATTAAGACCCGCGGGTAACATATCACTAGTACATAATATAGATTTATTCTATTTGTTTCGTTTCTTCATAATTTTGAAAAAACATGGCGGGTTGTTTATGACTTAGATATACTTAGTCTCAGATTTAGTAGTTAACTTTGATCTAGATCTAGTATAGAGTATAGATCTATAACTATAGTCTTTATAGATCTATAATTAGAATCTAGATCTGCTTACTGTAAATCTACTCTAGATTATAGAGGTAATTTAGAATCTAGTTCTAGTATACCTAGATTATACTAAGTCGTCTAAGTAACTAGTTTCTCTAAAGTTAAAAAAGTAGTCTAAGTTTGTAATAAATAGTTTAATTTAGTTACAGTAGTAGTACTAGAATAATTTACTAGATCTAGTAGTACTACTTACTAAGTGTTACAACTAATAACTACTTATCTGCTAGCCCTAGCCTAGAGTAGAGTCTAGATCTAGTGATCAAATGACATTTAACAACATTGCCTTACTTACTAAGTTAATTATGCCCTTACACTTACGGCCGCAACTTTAAGGTATAATTTGAACTTACGGCTTACAACTTACACCTATTTATTAAATTTAAATAGACATATTTAACATTATATTATATTTAATAATAAAATAATTATTTATATTATAAAACCTTAGGCCACCTTAGCCTTACTATAATATAGATTTAGATTAATTTAATGATTAAATGCTAAGGCAAGGCAGTAAAGGTAATCACTGGTTAAAGTTAGTGTGTTTAACTTCTTCAAAAACAATACAGATCTATATTTATCTAGATCTACATGTAGATACACGATTAAATTTTAACTTGTTAATATTATTAAGAATTAGATTTAAGTCTAAGTTCATTATTCAGTTTAAACTTTGAATCATCCGTCCATGATTATATTATGACATGCATGTGTAGTATTTACTATAATGATCAGTCTTTTGTAGATCTAGGTATTGATAGACATGATGAACAATGATGATCATTCTGTGAAGATGATTTGATGTTATTGTCAAATATTGACATTGTTAATCTTATCTTCTTATCTTATATAAGAAGATAAGATCTTCTTCTTATATAATACAGACGTTACTTCAAAAAAGAAGATGATTACGTCCTACGCGTCATGCATTTAGTCATGCATATTAACCAATGACTTAAATTCTGCCAAGTCACTGGTTTTTCTGGCTAGCTCAGGCAACCCATTCCATGCTCTAATAGTACTAGGGAAGAAGGAGTATTTGTACAAATTTGTCCTAGCATATGGGACGAGGAATGTGCCTTTATTTTTGTGTCTTTCAGAGTATTTTATTAAATTTTGTTTTTGTATTTGAAGATTATGGTTCAGTGTTTTATGTATAATTGCTACTTTACTTTTGAGTCTTCTGTCCTGAAGGCTTTCTAAATTTAGTGATTTTACTAATGGTGTTACCCTAGTCAAATGTGAATATTCGTCTGTTATGAATCTCACTGCTCTATTTTGTGTTTGTTCCAGTCTCCCAATGTTTTCTTGAGTTGAGGGGTCCCACACGGTGGATGCATATTCTATTATTGGCCTAACCAAGGTTAAATAACATTTTAGTTTTATGTTCTTATTTGATTTATAGAAATTTCTTTTAATAAACCCTAATGCTTTGTTGGATTTTTTTATAGTTTCATCAATATGTGGATTCCATGACAGTTTTTCATTTATTATAACACCTAGGTATTTTGAGTTTTTAGTCTGTGTTACTGGTTTGCCATGAATAAGATAAGTGGAATTAATTTGTTTTAGTTTTTTTGTTACTCTTAACAACTGACATTTTTCTGGGTGGAAAGACATGCTCCAATTTGATTCCCATTTCTGTAATTCATCTAATTCTCTTTGTAAAATATCTGTGTCTTGTTTTGTTTTTATTGTTCTATATATTATGCAATCGTCTGCAAATAATCTGACTTTTGTTCCTGAACTAATGCAATTTGGTAAATCATTTATGTAAATTAAAAATAGTAGTGGACCCAAAACTGTTCCTTGAGGTACACCTGAGTTTACTGTTATTGGTGTTGATTTAGAGCCATTTATTATTACAGTTTGTTCTCTCCCTATCAGAAAATCTTTAATCCACTGATGCAGTGGACCGTTAATGCCGAAATATTTTAATTTTTTAAGCAAACTATGGTGGTGAACTTTGTCAAAAGCCTTGGAAAAATCTAGTAAGATAGCATCTATTTGTTCACTATTATCTAAACCTTTTGAAAAATCATCAATTAGTCCTATTAGTTGTGTTTCACATGATCTATATTTCCTAAAGCCATGTTGGTATGGGGTGAGGACATTATGTTTGTCTAAGTGGTTTATGATATTGCTACATATTATGTGTTCTAGTATTTTACATGTGATGCTGGTAAGTGATACTGTCTGTAGTTTCCTGGATCAGATTTTTCTCCTTTTTTAAATAGGGGGGTGACATTAGCTTCTTTCCAGTCCTTTGGTACTCTGCCCTGGTTAAGCGATGCTTGAAAGAGTATTTTGAACACTGGGGCTAGCTCATTGCTTAGTTCTTTGAGTAATCTAGCTGGAATACCATCAGGTCCAGACGCTTTATTTGGTTTGGTGTTGGCTAATAGTTTTTTAATTCCATTTTCTTGTACTACTAAATCTTCTATGTTGTCTACTTGGTTCAAATTAAGAAATATGTCTTTGTCTCCTGGGGCTGAGAATGCTGATGCAAAGTATTTGTTTAGGATGTTTGCTTTAGTTTCATTATCATTATGTATTATGTTATGTTCATCTTTTAATGGCGCTATGCCTGTTGTTTCCATTTTCTTAGACTTAATGTATGACCATAGGTTTTTGTTATCTTTAGATATTACATTGTTGATGTATTCACTCTGCAGCTGTCTGCTTACTTTTTGGGTTAGGTGTTTAATTTTTATATACTTTTTGTAAACTCTTTCTGCCTTGGTTGCTTTAAATTTTCTTTTTAATCTCTAGAGTTAGAGACTCTAGATCTAGATGCTAGACTCTAATTCTAATCATATCTATTTAAATATAATCTAGACTCTAGACTAGTCTCTAGATTCATGACTAGATCTATGTCTATATTATATATTTATAGATCTTCTAGTATTGTATCTGGTTATTTGTAGAGATAATTAATCTAGAATCTAGATAGATCTCTGTATTGACTATATAGAGCTAGATAATCTCTACTATTTGTTTTATCCAAAGACTAGATTAGAAAGTACAGGGTCTAGATAGAATCTAGATTTTTATCTTCTGAACAAATTAAGTGCTGACTCCACATTGTTTGTGTTTGAATGTTTTAGCTCTGTAATTATTAGTCTTAGGAAAAAAAAAATAATTTCTAGCATGGCCAGCAATAGGTATTAAAATGTTGTCTAATGACCTTGATGTAACATCACTTACAAGCCGAGAATGAAGTTGTGGAGCATGGGAATGGTGATAATGGCTGGTGGTGTTCTATCACTGTAAAAAAAAAAAAAAATGACTTAATGATGAAAATTAAAAATTAAAACATGTTTCACACATATATACTTTATATGTTCAGTTTGCCATTTCTGTAGCAATTGTGGTCGCTAGTCCCATGCCAAACCCTTCTCCTTTTTCACCTGGGCTTGGGACCGGCAGATGGTGGAGGCGGATTTTGGGAGTCAGTTATACAGATTGGGTCTCGAACAGGAAAATCCTAAAATCCTATGCTTATATATACAAAAGGATGAGACTATCACCCAGTTTTTCATAGGTCAGACTGTTAAGGATCTATAAAAATTAAAAACATAAAAAATATAATATATAAAATAAATATATATGTATATATATAAAATAAATAAATAAAATATATGGCATGCTGTTAGTTGTCGTTAAAAATTTTTTTATCCTTACATTAATGCAATGGTCTGTGAATAATTATAAACTTTATATGAAAATGCCATAGTAGTCAATCTTGTTGAACAGTAAGATTATGACATTTTCAAAAGAATTCTTAAAATTCCTGTATTGCAAATATGGGCTTGTGCTATTTGTAATTTTTTTTTTTAAACTAAAAACAAATTTATTTCAAGTTTCATACCCAAAATATGATAGTTATAATTTTCATTTTTTTTTTTTTTTTTTTTTTTATTAGGGCCAGTTCACAGTAATGAATACAGATAGGTTTGAAAATGAAAACCCTAGGACAAGTAATGTTACATCACAATCAACACATGTGACTGATGAGGACAGGGACACTACTTATTCCTCCGAATGCCAGTCCAATCATTCCAAAGATCCTTTTGATCTATCTGATAATGAAGAAGACTCATCAGATATCTACAGGCCTGTTATCAAAAAGCGCTGCATAGCTGTCCTTGCAAATGATTTAAATTTGAATGTTTCTGAAATTGGAGTAAAAAAAACTCCTCGTGTTGCTTATGTTCACAGTCAAGACCTACTAACAAAAGCTAATGAGCTGATAAGAATTGAAGGGAGGGTAAGAATTCTGTAAACTTGGTCGAATGAGATCAAGCATTTTTCAGTTTCTAGATAAGAAAAGAAATTTTTTAGTTTGTATTTAAAAATACTTAAATAATTAGTAAAAGTTAGTGTTTTATAATTTCTATTATAAGCAAAAAATATCACTCATTCACTTACTGATTTATGTATCTATGTATCAAGTGATTTTTTTTACATATTTGCATCAAATTTTGTACACAGGTTCCTTTTACCTCTTAGCAGAGTCAGAGATTGTACAAAGAGCTTTTTGTTGTTGGGGGAAGGGCACATGAAAGTGATACTTTAAATTTATGATCAAAACTTATGTTTGTGTGTCAAGGAATTTAAAATTCAAGTTATCACTAAATTAATTTTATAGTCATAGTCATAAGGAGAATACTTAAAAAAAACAAATGTTTGTATTCTAATGTCGCTGTGATTTAAAGGACATGTTTTCTCTGGGGTATTGATACTAAATAATGAACTTTTCTGAGGAAGAGATTCAAAAGCACTTTTAAGAAAATCAATTGTATTGTTCAGTATGCATATATTTTCATCTGTATTTGTTGACTTTGCCCCCATGTTCATAGGTTTACCAATAACTAGAAGATGTGACTCTGTATTTCTCTCATATTCCCACTCCTTTGAATCGCATGCATCCATTTCAAGGTGGCTTAAAGTGTCTCCAGTAGTGAACGGATCACTCCACTTATCTTTCATAAAACCCTGAGGTTTCTACTTGTGCCTCAAAACTTACATCCTGAGGGTCTTTCAATTCATGAACCAAAGGTTTGAAACTTTCTCCCAGTTGAGCTTCTGGCAGACCATATGCATCACTACATTCAACAAATACTTAAGAACCCATTTTTAAAAACATTTTGAGTGTAATTTGCCTTTTATTTTAATTATTTCATATAGTTCTCAAAGGGATTTTAATCCACTGTGTTTAATTAACAGCGCAAAATAAATTATTATTTTTATTATCCTATAATCTGAACATGCACAGCACAGCTAGGGTCACAGAACAAGTAGCTGTCATGAATATTCATTGAAATTAGCTTTAAAAAAAATACACATTTTAAAATTTTATATAATCCTAATATACTAATTTATCAAGAGCAAAGGTATTCACATGAAATTTTGTACACAGGTTCCTTTTACCACTCACACTGCTCACCAAGTCAAAGTAGATTTGCAACCTGATCCCTGAAAAACCACCACAAATTTTCCTTTATTTTCTTACTTTTTCCCTAAGTCAAGTTTTGAAAAAAAAAATTACTAGAAAAAACTAATTTGAATAGCATCAAAAAGATCTAGATCTAGAGAGCAAGAAATGATATTTTGTAGCATTGTCTTTTTTTTCTCCCTCTAAACTTGAACTGATGGTCTGAAGAAATATTTGTGGTGTCTGATACTGTACATTGTTTGCCTTAACATTAAAGGATGCCTTCTATAGCATATTTCGTACCAAGGAGTGCTATTCAAATTTATGCACAAAAAGAGTTTAAATACTGCTAAAAATGGATGGAAATTTAATCCTTTACCTTTCATTAAGTGAGCTTTCTTAAAGTTAAGATACAGTAGAACGTCGTTTATCCGACTCAATTGGGACCGGACACCGTTCGGATACGCGATTGTTCGGATAACCGAAAACCGAAGCGATCCATGCAGTATATGCAACCGGACACTATACGAATATTGAAAATCATCACATGCGGGACACATGCGTGAAGAACGAGCAAAATAGGTGACAAATGTCGCAATTTTACCTTTATTGTGGAAAATAATCACTTATTTTTCGTATTCATACAGTATATGTGCATTACAGTACATGTGGTTGATAAAAAAAAAAAAAAACTGGTCCGGATATTTGACGCTCCGGATAATAAACGTTCGGATAAACGACGTTCTACTGTATTGGGTTGATATAGCTAATAAAAAATTGTTTCTGGTAAATTTAAGTTTTTGCGCTTATAATACAGATTGATTTGAGAAGCTGAATCAAAGTTTGGGAGATTGTAATTAGGATTATTTTTTTTTAGTGTGTGAGAGTGAGGTAATAGAGTGGATAATAAAAAGTGATACTATAATTCACAGGCCCAAAGCTTGTGTGTTGGTGGGCACATTATAGCAGGTTTTTCCAAATCCAAAAGTCTATCTTGGAGAAATTACAATGCTAAGGTTAAAAAACTAAGTGGGGGTATCTAATAGAGAAAGAGAGCAGGCCATTTTAATTGTACAGATTAACGGGCTAAATATTATGTTAGTGATTAGTGATTATTTAAATATGGCCTGTTGATTGAAATTTTGAGAGAAGAAAAGGAGAGGAGATGTTCTGGCCACAATAAGCAATAGACAGCCTGGAAGCAAAGCAATAAACGTAGATGGTGTTTAATTCTTGTGTAATATTTCTTAACATCTATAAACATTTTCTATGGAAAAATTAACTGATTAATCATTAACTTTTTAAAAAATGTATCATTTCACAGGCAGAGCTAGTACATAGTTTGATTAGAACTTATGGACTTTTAAAGTATCTCCAGTAAGTAGAGATAGATCATTTTGTAAGATTTTAGATAATGTATTTTATAATTTTTTTTTCCCTGAAGAAGTAATAATTTTTCTTTCAGAACACTTCTTTTTCCTTCCTGACTAACCTGAATTTGAAAAACTTTCTCTTGCATTATATTTTTACTTCATCTTCTAGAGTTGTGACACCTAGGCCTGCCACTCAGTCAGAGATTCTAGGCTTCCACAGTTCAGACTATATCCAGTGCCTTCAAGATATCAGTGCAGTAAGTGATAGTGAGGACATTGAGGAGCAGCACAAACATGAAGTTGAAAGCTATGGGCTTTGTAATTGCTTTTCTTTCTTTTCAAGACTTGGCCTCTTTTTTACTTTAATAGTCAACTGGTCATTCATTTGTTTCTGTATCTTTCTTCCTTTTTTTTATGCTTTAAGAGAACAGTTTGAATTTTTTTTTACAAAGCTTGTATCAACTCTGTCTGGTACAAATTTTTACAAGATACTTCTGCCACTTACCATTCTATGGTCAATTTGAAGCTTTGCACAATTATTCATTGTCCCTAAAAACACCATAAAAAGAGTTGACCAATTATAATATCAATTAGTCATAATCAATTAATTTTTTAAAATATAGACAGTAATAGTGAAAGGGAGATAAGCTTTGTGTTGAGAATTAAGTTGTCCCCTAAAAATTTTAAACTAACATTTGATAGCTATAAAACCTTCTAATTTATATGCACTTCACTGCTCTGTGGACCGCTTTCTATCAAGGAGGCTTGAACCCCTGAGTTTGAATTCGTTGTTTTGTCTAGATATTTCTATAATATCTTTAACTTGATCTACATGTCTGTGGCTTTCTCTAGAGTTAAATGATAGTCTTGCAAGATTTTTATCTTTCATTGCTAATGTTTTGTCTAGATATTTCTTTCTTCTATCTATAATATCTTTAACTTGATCTACATATCTGTGGCTTTCTCTAGAGTTAAATGATTTTTATCTTTCATTGCTAATACCTATGACAATATGATCTCTGATCAAACTGTCCTTTAGCTTTTGGCTAGTTTCTTAGGGGCTGTAATATGAGTCAATGCTCTCAGCCTTCTAGTGTGTGTGTTGAATGCATACCTTTTGTTTGTTTTGTTAAATCTTCTGATGTAGAACTCTTCAAAACTATTTAAAATCTATTTGTCCTGCCCTTTTTTCAAGTCCAACACATCTGTTGCCTCAATGACATTCTTTAACTTTGCTATACACCTCTTCTGCCTCAGCTGTGACATTAGTGGCCTTCGCATAATTTTCCCAATCTCTACTAAATTCTCTCCAGTTGGCTGCCATATTGCTGTTTGAAGCAATGGTTGCGGTACAGGACTCTATCTGCTTAGTGTTGTCATTGTAACATTTGTTCTTTTACAATCCCTTTAAGTCTCTATAGTTTGTACTATTTTTTCCTTTAATTTATTTATATATGGCTGCCGCCATGTTAAAATAAACATTTGAATTGAAACAACAAACACTTTCATAAAGTAAACATGATTCTTTATTCAGCCATCTTGGCTTCCGCACTGTCCTGTATGTATGTGCATAACTCTTCATACAGTATATCTAAAAGGGGCTTAACACACAATATTAGTCAAATTAATGAGTGGACATAACATTTCATCAACAATTTGATTTTCAGAGTCCCACAGTTTTTCAATGTTCTCTTTAGAAGATGAAAAATATCACTACATACATTATTATAATTTTTTTTTATAGTAGATATGAAACTTAACTTGAATTGAAAGATACTATTAAGAAATTACTTCTTTTCTATACAGCCTATGATTGTCCCTTGCAGAAAGATTTGTTTGAAACAGCAAGCTTAATAAGTGGAGCATCGCAGGCAGCATCCCAGCATATAATTAATGGTTTAGCAGATATTGTAATCAACTGGTATGGTGGCTGGCATCATGCTAAGAGGTAAGTTCCATGTAGTTATAGCATTGTATATTTAGTTTCCGAAATTTTCTTAGACTTTTTGAATGTGTGTGTGTGTGTTTCTATGGTGATGATGGCAAGAGGTTAGGTATGCAGTGAGTCACAACAGCAGTAGGGAGTAGAAAGTTTCCTCAACTCAAATATTTCAAACTCTGTTCCCATGGCTGTAAATTGTATGATCACTTCTCTGTACATTGCTGTTTATATTATTTATTATTTTTAATGTGTCTTGAAAACATCTTAAAAGGTGTTAAAGCTCTTCTATATCTTGTTGAATGAACAGGCCAACATGACTTTGGGAAAGGAGGTTGGGGGATTTCACTTCAGACTAATATGTTGACAATGGAAACAGCATCACGCTTTAGGTGACCTTACTCCTTTTTACAGGCTATAGTCATAGCATATGAACCATATCTAAAGAACAACAAAAAATCATACGACCATTATGATAACACAGTTCCCTGACTTTCCTCAATATCTTTCAACCCAGTCTGGGTGAAAATCACCAACTATCATAACTGAAAGATTTCAACCTTCACTTGATCTCAAACATTCTTCAAGCAGAAACCCACATCCCTATTACTGTAGATGGTTGTTGATTTGTAGCACCAAACTGCTGGTGGACAATTAAACCACTATAAGCATGTTATAATAAAACTTATAAAACTTGAAATAACTTGAGTAACTAAATAGAACGTTTATTACAATATAAACAAATTCAACCTCAGATCAAATGAAATCAATGAATTAGACTTAAGTAATAATATAAAATAGTATTCTAAACAAAATCTAACTCAATACAATAGCACTTAATTTCAGTCTCACATTCTGAAGTCTAACTATCTTGCATCATTCACAACCAATTTACGTAGAAACACACTCCATAACATCTATGCTGTTTATGTCCCTGCTTGACAAAGCTACTTTTCATTATATTGGGTGAAAGATGTACTTGTGTTTTTATTTTCTAGAGATACAGCCTCAGGTTTCTGTTATATCAATGATGTTGTATTGTGTATATTGAAATTAAGACAACAATTTGACAAGGTTCTCTATGTGGACATTGACCTGCACCATGGAGATGGTAACACAAATAGAATCTTAGCTTAGATTTGATTGAAATATTGTCTTTTTATACTAGTTTGTGAAATTTTTTTATTTTTATGCTGTCCAAATCAAAGTTCCTTTGCTGCCCAAATGTATACTTTAAAGAAGACTTTGAAATATCTGTAAATATTATAAAGTCAATTATAAGAAATGTTTTCTTTTAGTTTAGTTTTGTAGACAAAAAAAATTGAAAAGAGCCTTTAAAATTTTTATATTAAAATAAAAGAAACAATTTGAAAATAAAACTGATTTGAATCATGTCATTCATTAAAAGAAAGAAAGGAGCTAATTTGTATTAATTTCTAGATTGTTTTTTTTTTTTTGTCAATGTGAGCTGTTTCAGATTAGGTGGGGCAATATTATAGGTGTTTTCAGAATTTATTGAACCACTTCTTATACATTATTACTTGAAGTCTAGAAAAATTAATTTAACCACTACTTATACATTATTACTTGAAGTCTAGAAAAATTAATTGAACCACTACTTATACATTATTACTTGAAGTCTAGAAAAATTAATTGAACCACTACTTATACATTATTACTTGAAGTCTAGAAAAATTAATTGAACCACTACTTATACATTATTGCCAGGAGTTAGGAATATTTAATCACTATTTTAAACATTATTGCTAGAAGTTTGGAAGAATTATTTCCACTTGGTAGAAAGTATTTCAAGATTATGAATATAGTCTTGTTTGTTTGTGTCTCAAAATGACAATTTTGAATTTCTTAATTTACTTCTAACTCCAATATATCAGGGGTTGAGGAGGCCTTTGCAACAACATCCAAAGTCATGACTGTATCATTCCACAAACTGGCACCAGGCTTTTTTCCAGGTTTAGTATAATACTCATTTGTTTTCAAGATCTTTTTAGAAGAATATTTAGTTTTGTAAAATGTTGTATATGTTTTGAATGTTCCTTCAGATTCTGAAGTCAATTACATTGTAGCCCATACCTCCTGCAGGCTGACTGGGGATAGCAGCAGGTATGGTTCAAACCGAATGACAGTCCAGAACACTTACCACACTACTAGTTTTTGCTCGGTTGAATGTATTTTGTCACGTCTTTATACTAATTTAAGCTTTTTGACTGGAAATTCTCCCAAAAAATCAATTCTAAAGAGGTTCATAATCACTTTTAATTAAGATTACACAAATATGTACAGAGTTTCTACTCATGAGCCCATTTTGTTTTCTACTTATATTTGACACTGTTAACCTGTTTATGCCTGACATAAACTAAATTCAGCTTAAAAAAAGACTGACCAAAGATATATATCAATTTTTAAAACTCTTAATGTTAAAAAAGTTAGATTGGTGTCATGTTTATTTATTTTTCCTATACAAGTATGATTAACCATGCATAAGTATTCAAATACAGCTGTTTTTCTCTCTCACTTAGGTTCTGGGGAGTTAAATGATGTAGGCACTGGTCGTGGTAAATATTTTACTATCAACATTCCTTTAATGGATGGTATCAAGGACAAGGAATATTTTAGCATTTTCACTAAGTTAGTATTTCTTGCATTTTATTTATACATTATTCAGTAGCAGTCTGGATCTTTATCCTGTCGAAGCAAATGTTTATCTTTATTAACTCATTCACTGCGGTGCATCTACCCCTAAAGGCACGGGTTTTTAAAACTACAAAAAATGTCGTGCAATTTTTTTAAAAAGTTGAAACAAGGCGTTGTTTTGTAAAGTAGTTATAAGAAGTAAAGTTTTTTTTTCAACCCTAACCTATGTAACATATAATTTAATGTTTAGATCTAGATCTAGTAATTGAACATCAAAAATAAGAGTACTCTCGTCTCACAATTATTATTTTGCAATTTTTAGATACAGAAACTAGAAAGATCTAGGTAATCAATCTATTTTAATGTACATAGGATGATTAAAATCAACAGACATGAATTATTCCGATCTAGGATTTTCGAAACATTATCTCAATGGAAACTTACAGGAAATGGCTTTGTTTCATAGATAAGTGAGAATATATAGTTCTATGATTAATAGCCCATTCTAAAGAAAATCCGAGAAATTATTTTGCATGATTTTTATACTTTGAAAACTGAAGATCATTACTTTTCTAAGACAAAAAGATTGATTGGGGCGACTTCCCTCAGAGTTGGAAAAAGAGTTACTTCCATAAAAATTTATATGTATAGGTCTGTGAATTGATTAATCGCGTATAAGAATTTGTTTCCGGTTTCCAGTCTAGATATAATATATAATTTTATGGTACAAGCTTTTACTTTATTTAAACATTTATTTTTTACTTTTTTACGATGTAAAAAAAACTTCGCCATGATTACGCTAGTTCAATACACACCCACACTGTTTACTACTGAAGAAGCTTTATAATTATTCTATTTATAATTCTATAAATAGTAATAATGACGATTTAGATTTTGATCTAGATTTATTTAGCATTGGATGAGGCAGACTTGGACATTATCTAAATTTAGATCTAGCATTGTCCTTAGGCTTAGGCCTTGGTCTGGAATATAGATCAAAATTGACTAGATAATGCACTAAGCGAACTTAACCTCTAGACCATCCGAATGTCAAAATAAACATTCTTCTGGTCTAGAGTCACTTCGCCCATATGCAAATTACCACCCCAGTGGTCAAAGGTCACATGGTGCTGCAATTCATTTATGTTTAAAAAATGTATGTATCACATTTGTTTCAGCACCTAGCTTCAATTCTATATTTATGTCCTCATGCTAGTTTAAGATTAACACTTTGATCTTTCGCCAGCCTATGTCTTGTACTGGTCTAGTATTAGAATGAAAGATGTTTAGGCAAATAAAAAGAAGATAAATCTAGATCTAAATCCCATTCATTCACATGTTGTTAACGCTTCTGCGCGGTGTTGGTTCCTGGAAATATAACTAGTGTAGATCTACATCTGACTGGAAGTAACACTGAACTCAAACTACTTCAGTAACACCGGCGAAAGGCCGAAACAATCAAATATGTAGTCGACGCTGATGTTGTTCTACAAATATATTTAATCATCAAGAAGGGAATCGTCTGATGTCAGCTATGTCCGTAAATCTGTAAATCTATTCTACTGCTCTACACGAAGCGTCTTCTTTTTAGCGCCACTTAGAGCGTTCTTGTTTTTTAAAGATCTGTCACGTCACTTGTCGCTAAGTAAAACTTTCCCCTTATTCCCGAAACAAATAACTAATTCCTAATCATGTCATAACAACTCCTCCCCCACATTTAGTACTATTGTTATTGGTAGTAATGAAAACTGCAATATAATTCCCTTTTTACTGATTAGAAAGCCAGGTAAAAATAATATTATAATCAGTGATTCATCATCTTTTTATGACTATTTTATCACTTTTTGATAAAGCTGTAAATATTCTAATATGCTGTTTCAACAGTAATGCAGAGATCAAAATCTATATTTAGGTCTCTAAAGATGGCATTCATTCTTTTAGGGTCATATTATTTAGATTATAATTTGTATCCAATATTTAAATGTCAAGATGTTTACATTTTCACGTTCTCCTTTCATTTTCCTTTAATCTGATACCATATATGTTACTATGGCATCATTGGTACTTAAATAATAAATTTTTTGTTTTAGCCCTGTTAGGATCGTTTTCTTTTTTTTTCTAAAAAAGTAGCTTTCTTTTAAAAAAAAAAAACGATGATTGTATCAGTTATATATTTAGTTGGCAATAAGTTGGTTTTAAGACAGAAGAAATTTGTATTACCTGTATTTTGAGCTTCTGATACTTTGTGATGTAATATCATATGACAGTATTCGGACATTATTAGCTTTATAAATTGATCCTTTTCATTTACTCACTATAAAGTCATCCCTTCTTTTAGCTCACACATTCAGCAGTCTTAAACAATGGGAAACATGAATTTTGTTGTTTTTTTAAAAATAATTTTCTTTATCCTATTGAGCTGAATTTTTGCACATAAACTAGTTCTGTATGACACCACCTTTTTAAAAAATTCCAGAAAAATCACTTCATTAATTGTTAGTCTATTATTTCTATAAATTTCCTGGGTATCACTTCTGTCTTGTTTCAGTTTGATTTATACTGTGCAGTCATTATTCTCTCCCTCAATTTCCTTATAGATATTATCCTTGTCATCACTTTCTCTTTATAGTGTGTGTGTCTAGTTTCTACTTGCATTGTTCCTAGAGCATTCACATTTGTTTGTCTTTTAGTACATAGATCTCCTACTATTTGGCAGTTCAAAGGTTCCAAGTAGTTTGGATCTTTATCTTTGTTGAAGCAAAAGTTTATATTTAATCAGACAAATCTTGTTTAATAATGACACATAGACAATTGAAGGTATAAAAGAAACAATTGAACTTCATTAGCATTTTGATATTATATTAGAGCATTCACCATACACCATCATTGTATTTTAGTCAAATTCCGCTTTAAATGTTTTATGACATTATTTCTCAACAGAGTTATGAAACAAGTTAAAGACAGATTTCTGCCTGATGCTATTGTCATGCAATGTGGGGCAGACACTTTGTCAGAGGATCCCATGACATCTTTTAACTTGACTCACTTTGGTATTGCTAAATGTGTCTGTTACATGCTGACTTGGAATTTACCTACAGTCTTACTTGGTGGAGGTGAAGCTGAACACTTTTTACTCTCTCTATTTTTTTTCTCAATTGAATTGCACATCATTTAGATTCTACTAAGCAAATGAGTTTTTTACATATCTCCAATGAAGATGTCCATACTTTCGAATGAAAACCATATTTTATAGTACGAGTGAGTCTTACTACTTATTTACAACTTATGCAGATTTATTTATTTATTTTATTCCCAATACTAAAATGTGTGACATGTGTGAGAGATCTGACACACAATTTTATTGTAATCTCTCTCTATTTTTATTCTAGTCACCTTATTAATTAATTATAGTATTAATCTTTGAAGAAATTGGTCTTACAATAGTGCATTACACATTTAAAAAAATTATAATAATATCAAACAAAATATACCCTTATACCACAATTTTAAGCAACCATGATGTGACTAATAGCAAACAAAATATAGCCTTATACCACAATTTTAAGCAACCATGATGTGAATTTTACATGAGAAAGTTGTACTTGATTTAATCATGCTAAGGGAGCAAAGGAGATTTTGTCTATAAGTTTGTTTGAGTGATCAGTGTCTTGTTTCTTGTCAGATATGTGGGCCCCCTTGGATGTTACTGTAGCCTAAATCTGGAGTTATCTTGTAGGACATGAAACATTGTAATAGAAAGACAGTAATCAGTCTTCATTCAAATCTCCTTGTATAACCATCTGGAGACCTTGTATGTAAGTCATGCACTAAGTCAGCACTATCTATAGATGTGACTTCCATCATTGCTCTTTGTGAAACATAGGTGACCTAAAAACTCAACAGCAAAAAGCTGGCTGAATTTAGAAGAAAAGTTGGGATAATTTCCTTGAATTTGATTCACTTTTTATACGCTAAATATTAAGATTAAAGTAGAGGAGAATAGATTCAAGGGAAAAAAAAAAGCATTTACTTTGTTTTCTTTTTCCTGTAACAGGTGGCTATCATTTTCCCAACACAGCAAAGTGCTGGACATTCCTAACAGCGCTGGCTGCAGGAAAAAAATTACCTGTGGACATACCTGAACATGAGGTGATTGTCTTTATTCATTACATCTCAATGTGACTATATTTTTGTATCTTTAGACTAAACTACATGAAGAATTTAGGGGGAAAGAATGAGAATAAACATAAGTTTCACTATTTTGCTTTTGTAAACTCCCCTTCTATTCATTCTTACCTCCCTTTATGTTAACAGTCTTATAAAACAAAAAAAATCAAAGTTGTCTGTAGGTCCATATAAGGAATTATGCATTAAAGAAAATCACTATTATGAGCAGCTCTACAAAACTCAATTAACTGAACTTCTAGCAATGGTTTGTCTTTCTTTTTTTCTTGTATATTAGTAACACAGTGGTAGGAACTTTCCTGACATTTAAGGAAATCCTGAAATTTCATCAGAGCCATTATTTCAATTAAATACACAAGTTCATAAAATAGGGGCTTACAAAATTTCCTGAAATGTGTGCATAGTCTGTTCCAATGACTGGACTAACAGATGAGATAATTAAAAATCATTATATAAATTGAGACAATGAGAAAAAAGCATTTTTAAGAAACTTTTAAATTGATGATACCAGAAACATTAATAAAATTTTCAAATTAGATTTTCTGTCTTGACAAGCAGAACATTGATAAAAATAAATTATGGGAACAAGCCACACAAGCTGTACAGAAAGAAACATAGAGTTGAAGCTAGGTGCTGAAACAAATGATACATACATATATTAAACATAAATGAATAACAGCACCAGGGACCAAGTTTTTAAGAGAGAAAGTAGTGAATTAAAATGCTACGAAAATAAGGGCATGCGCCGACCGAGGCTCGAACCTGTGACTCCGGATTCGACACCACCGCCTAGCGATAACGCACCAAGTGAAACTAACCTCTAGACCATCGGAATGTCCTAAAAAACATTCTTCTGATCCAGAGTCATTTCACCCGTATGCAAATTACCACCTTAGTGGTCAAAGGTCACAAGCCCCAGCTAGCCCCTCCCCCACCCTCGCAGCATCCGTTCACTAACAATTTCGATAGAGCCTACACAGACAGCCGTTAGGCATGTATTAGACAAACGATGGCTCTATTTAATTGTATATCTCTCACAAAGACAAGAGGACAACATAAACACATTACATATAGAAGCTTCAGTGGGTACGAGCAATAATACTGTAAATGTAAACATAGAGTTGAAGCTAGGTGCTGAAACAAATGATACATACATATATTAAACATAAATGAATAACAGCACCAGGGACCAAGTTTTAAGAGAGAAAGTATTGAATTAAATCCGGAGTCACAGGTTCGAGCCTCGGTCTGCGCATGCCCTTATTTTCGTAGCATTTTAATTCACTACTTTCTCTCTTAAAAACTTGGTCCCTGGTGCTGTTATTCATTTATGTTTAATATATATATGTACAGAAAGAAGCACTGAAAGAAGTAAAAGGAATGACATGAAAAACAGTTTACAACCTAAATACATAAAGACACATTGTTTGAATAAGAACCCAATACTACTCCCCCTAGAATGAGAGATTCTAAAAAGATAATGATGATTTAATCATAATGGTTAGGTTTAAGATTTTGGGTAAATCTTGTCAACAAAAAAATAACACCAAGTATGACAAGACAAACTAGGGTATTAATTTTTTGGGGTTTCAAGAAGAAAAAAAATGAGAGACCCAAAACCAAAAATAGATTTAGACAGATCTGAAAGGAAAAAGAATAAATATGTTTTGATGCTCCACATGAAGTTTAAGAAAAAAAGTTTTAAAGTTAACTCAATGAGTGCGGAGCGTCTATCCCATTGACGGTCTGACTGCCCCTAAACGCAAAAAAAAACGTCTATCCCATAGACGTTCATACCCTACCTTTGTTTCGTTGCATTTTTAAATTAAACTTTTTAACTAACAACAGTGGAACTATTTTTACTTTTTAAAAGAGTTCTTCATCCTTTGTTTACATAGAAATTAGAAGCTTTTTGCTTTATTTAGACATTTATTTTTTTATTTTTTTTTACGATGTAAAAATACGTCGCCATGACTATGCTAGTCCAAGACACACCCACAATGTTTACTACTGAAGAAACTTTATAATTATTTTAAAATTTATCACAAATAAATACTAATAATGAAGAATTTGATCTAGATATAGAGATTAGATCCAGGTAAGTCTAAATTTAGCGTATTTATATCTATATTATTAGTATTTAGATCTAAATCTATTATTGTCAGTTGGCTAGGTGTAGAGTGTAGATCCAGATTGACTAGATCTAAGCTTTTATCTCTAGATTTAGACTCTATATCTAGATATATCTCTAGATCTAAGCTTATGATAAATAACAAGAAAGGAAATGGTAGATCTACATCAAATAATCATCCACTGTGGGCATTATTGCCCTTTTTTTTTTTTTTTTTTTTTTAGTATTGTAATCTACAACATCATGGCTATGCTTGTCCTAGACACACCCACAATGTTTACTACTGAAGAAGCTTTATTATTGTTTTATTTATACTTCTATGACATCAAATTTCTTTTGAAATAGATGTCAATAGTCTAATATGATGTTTCAACAGTAATGCAAAGATCAAAATCTATTTTAGGTCTCAGAAGTTCTAAAGCTGGCATCCATTTTTTTTTGAGGGTCATATTATTTAGATTATAATTTGTATCTTATATTTAAATAGAAAGATGTTTACATTTTCACATTCTCCATTCATTTACCTTTACTTTGATACCAAATATGTTACTATAGCTTCATTGGTACTTGAATAATAAATTTTTGTTTTAGGCATGTTTGGAACATTTTCTTTTTTTTTCAAAAAAAAGTAGCATTTTTTTGGAAAAAAAAAACCACCGCACTCAATGAGTTAATATACATAAAGGTTAATTTTGGAAATGGTGTAATTTATTTATTTTTTTTGTCCAGCACTTCCTAGACTATGGTCCCAGCTATGAGCTGACCACCTCACCTGGGAACAAAAGGGATTTAAATACTGACAAGTACTTAGCAAACATAGCATCTACTATAGAAAGTAGGTTGAGTCAAATATTTCTTTCTTTTTTTTTTTTTTTTTTTTAAGAAATAGTTTTTATTCTAAAATTAATTTTTGATTTCTTCTTTTTCAGAATATCTCGACAATGTAAGTTTGTCCTGACAGCAGTCAATGACAACAGAATCATAGTACTTTTTTCCCAACAGAAGCTATTATGTGCTGATATTTTGTCTCAGTATGAGTTACAGTGATCTGTTCTGCACTACAAACTGTGCATCTCTTCTATCAAGTTGAACACATAACTGGCCAGCAGATTGACATTTGCTGATACTTATAACTATAAACCTTTTGATCAAGCTGCAGTTCTGATGCTAGCAGGTAGCAGTTGGTAACACATTGACTACAAACCCTTTTTATTACTAACAGTCCACCAGAGGAGTTGTCCAGAAACCATCGGCAAATGTTTTTAGTGTTGAGCTCTGTTGAATTATTGTCACGTTAATGTATTGAGTTCTTGTTTCTAGTTTGTGTAACTGTTAAATATTGAAGTAAATCCATTGATTGTAAAGGAGCATGCTTACCTTTGTTTAGAATTTCATGACTACCTCTGTTAACACTTTGTTGTAATATTGAACATTAAAAAAGAAAAACAATTTGGCTTGCTCTTTTGATCTGTGTAATTCTATTTAAGATGTATTTAAAAAATACACCAGAAGTCATCTCAGTAATGAAAACAAACAAAAATACATCAGAAGTAATCTCGAATATTAAAAGTAACAAAAATATATCAGAACAAATAACTAAGAAAAACATTAAGAGAAACGTATTGATTAAAATGAATTCACTTCACATTGTACTTCTAGAAAATCTAGTTCATTTTTTTAAATAACTTTTTGTCTTGAGACTGATATTTAAATAATACTGAGACGATGAAAACTTGTCAGTAAATTTCACATTTTTGTTGTTTCCATATAAAAACATTGAGTTGGTTCTTCTGTTTCTCTTTGATGTACAGCATTGTTTCATGCACTCTCTGTAGACCTGCCCGGCCACACCTGACAACTTAGTCAATTAAGTCAAATAAGTAAGTCGTCTAAGTTAAATTATTTTAGAACAACAGGCATTGCTCTTGAAGTTGATGAAAGGCAGTATTGTCTCATGTTCTTGTCTGTACAGATGACCATCTCTTCCATTCCTTTCAATACAGTGCTACTAAAACTAAGTCTTACAGCCTGAAAGTGAATGGTTCTCAGTTCAACAGCCTCTGCCTCTTCTTGTCAGTTTTTGACTTGAGCTAAGTCCAAAGGAATATTTATTGTTATGCACAGTTCATTAGAGCTGAAGTAACCTTTGGCCGTTAATGTCATTATCTTGCCAATACCACGAGGACCCAAACACTGGCCCAGCGTCGTTATCGCAGAGGAGTAGTGAGCAAAATCTGCACCCGGGGGCAAGGTACTTTAAGGCGCCCCCCCCCCCTTTTTTTTTCATGACCATCACGTAGAAATATAGGCTTATAAATAAAATGTAGTTAATAATAAGAAAATAACACTAATAACTCAAATGTCTACACAATTTCACTTATATCGATTTTTTAAAAGTCATGTCAACGCCAAGAACCAGTCACACGTATCACCATAATTTCAACATCAGATTAGTCATCTTCTAGGATCCACATAGTTATAAGTGGCGCTTTCAAAGAGCTTTATGAATTGATCTTGTTGCAGACGCTTCTCACAAAAACAGTTTGAAAGTTCCTAATTAGTAGATGAAACGACTTCACTTCATGTAATAATTTCTTTTTTAAGAATAGATAATAATACATTATAATTACAAGTTATTTATTCTTGGAAAAATACAAATAAACCAACTTTGCCCCTATTTATCAACATCCTATGATGTGGGAGTAAAGGGGGGGGGGCGTCCTACAGTTTGAGAAACGCTGGCCTCAAAATTTTAACAACTGACAAAGAATGAGAAAATTACACTAAACTGAAAATAAAATTCATTGTTTATCTAGATGTAGCTAAAAATTGTCTTTTTATTGTCTAATTATTTTAGTGAACTCTTTTATAACAGTTTTACTCTTCAACTGTTCACTAAATTATACGGTAATCTATAATCATATTTGTTATAAGTAAAATAGTTTTCATTTAAAACGCGGTTTTCTTTTCTATATGCCTATTGAAAAATTGTCACAAACACAGCGCATTGTATCCAACACGGTAAATACATCAGAGTTAACGCGAGTAGAAGTCACTTGTAGATATAAAATTAGAATTACCATAATTTATAAGACAGTGACTAGTAATGACCAACATCTGAAAATAGTTGACTATTTTTGTTATCTTTGCTTCATCATCTCCAAGGATGTGCTACTGGACAAAGACATCAACAACTGGATAGCTACGTCTACAGAAAAGAGTGTGAGACAAAACCTTACTGACTAACAATACCAAAGCTCTAGTCTACTGGACAAGTTGGATGACGTACTCCTCTGATATTGTGTAGTGAAAAATCGTCAACCTTAATATCTTCCACATCCGATGCTTAAAGGCAGAGTTTTATAATAAGGTGGCAAGATAAAATAAATCAGGCACGACATGGCCTAAATTGTACCGATGTGCTTAAAATCAAATCATAAAATAAACTAACAGTGAAATGATGCGAAGAGCAGGCTGCCAATACATCCACAATGTTATTAGCAGCAGACGCCTCGTTCACAGAATGCCACATGGTCGACTGAGAGTCGACTCCCTCAAGACATTCTGTATGGTGATCTAATAGAAAGCAGGAGAGACGCTGGTCGCCCACTTTTATGGTATACATAAAATGAAGCTCTTCGGAATCGACACCAAGCTTGGGAGAAAGAAGCAACTGAATAGATCCACAGGAAGAGAAAACATCAAGGAAGAGTCCTGGACACACACCGGCAGTAGAAAGAAGGGTAAAAATGTTTCAGCGTCTGGTGATTAAAGATGCCCAACCTGTGACCGCAGTCCTGTATCAAGGATTGGCCTCTTTAGTCTCACGAGATGTTGCAAAAGGAAACACACCTTCTCTCCAGACGTACCACAGAGAGTGTGTGGATAACACAAAAGAAAAAGTTATTGTGCTGTGTTACAGCTTTCTACTATATCAATACTTCTAGCTCTCTGGAAACTACCTTAGTGTCTCTCTACGTCTAGGTGTCCTTGGATACACATGTATTTACATCAAACAATTAAAAGATAAGGTTCCTTAAGATTGTCATTTCCGGAAGTAGTAATGGATATACGCACTCCACTACCTATAATAATAAGGTTTGTCTTCGAGTATGAAGATTAACGAGGAATGCAGTATTTCCCGTGGCTAGGCAGCCCCAACTGTGATCTACCTTATAAAATGCTTCCTAATGGCATGCGTCTCAAGTAGCCTCTGACAACCAGTCCAATTCCTGGTCTTCACATGTTGCTCAGATATTGAGTCTCGGCGTAATTGTTCTCACTAACAGGAGAAGGCGAGCAACTGGCGCTAAACCAGTAAGCTTTGGGCAGGACGGACTCATTAGCCATTGTTGGCTACCCAGCTTGGAGAAGGAAAACTCTGAATTCAAACCTATACTGCCTTGTTGGTAAACCCAATAAAGAAAAGGCTTCGTGAGTTAACCCTGAGGAAAAATCAGGAGCCGACGGCCCAGCTTACCTTCAGTTCTCTGTCTCTGAGCTCCTTCTTCAACTTTAAGTTGCTTAGCTTCTCTAGTTTCTTCAGCCCTGTCATTCTTTCCCACTTCTGACATCAATCTGACAGGAAGGCGGCTCAACGAATATATACGTGTATTCACGGGCAGTGCTCGATTTAGGAAAAAACCAGTGCCGGGGTTGAAAATTTTTTCTGCAGAGCCGGGGATAAATCCCGGTTTCGCAACAATCTGAGCCCATCTACTAAACCTGCTACTCCCACTACTACTATTATTATTACTAACACTTCAACTACTAGTGCTACTACAATATAACATAACACAACATGCGAAAACAAATTATTTACAATACAACAAAAATCCATTTCTTCAGTTTTTGACTTATTCCACTGCATTTAGTTCTATCTCGAACATTTCTGCTCAAATCCAAACTGAGTGTTTCAAAATGTTTCACTAAGCTGGATAGTTTTGCCAGATTGCTTGAACACTACGCAAAGAGGATGCCACCCAACGAATATCAAATGTATGTGAGCAGGTCAGGGTGGCGCTACTGAGTGAGGCCCTTTTTTGTTACTTGCTGCTGCGCAACATTTGTTCATTTAAAAACAGTAGGCAGGTGGTAGCTCTACTGGGTGGGCCCAATCTGTGCACCTCGGTCTGCGACCAAGGGGCTAGAGTCGCCTAAGCAACCAGACAGCACAATTAAACTAAACTAAACTAGCTAACTAAAGATAAAATAACCAACTGAATTATAAAACAAACTTATATACACTTTATTTACAACAAACTTACAAAGCAATAAAAATATAGGTGAATACGACAATGAAAATAAACTTAGAAATAAACAAAAACTATATATACTTAGGCAGTAATAACTGCGGCAGACAGGCCGTAAGGCAGTTAGGCCGTAAGGCAGAAATTATAGCAGGCGGTCCCAGCTGAAAAAAAAACTTTATACAGGCACCACTGTCAGCACTGACCACTGGTCAAGACAAAAGAGAGCTCAACGTGGTTCCGGAGCTAGCTATAACTGGTCAGCGCGAACATATCGGAGAGCATGACGTCACGCTAATTATCTAAAACTAAACTGGACTACTGATTTCCCTAATTTGTACCTAGCCGTACACAACAATAAAATCTAGCAAATTACTAAAGACACGGACTACACAACAATATATACCAAATTAAACAGCATTAAATAGAGAATCTTAAAATTTAAATCTACAAAAATACAAAAAGGAAGATAAAAAGTTATTTCTAATCTAAACTCATATGGGGGCTCTATACCGTTTACAGACCTGCACATAAACTGATCTAAAAAAATAACAACCAATCCAACGCTAATGTCAAAGACAAAACTAAGCAGAACTAACCAGGGACAAAAAATAGGAAATAACATCCACAGCTCTAAGGCTAGTTAACTATTTTAAAAACTACTTTTCCTCTACGAGTAAAACACAAATAACAGAAAAAGACTAAAACTAGCAGAAAGTTATAAATAGCGGAAACTACAAAATACTCAGCACTGAACTATAAAAATTAAAAAGGACACTAAATTATAAACATCATAGCCCTGGCCTATATAAATAATATAAGTTAGATAAAATTAGGTAAAAAATTAGATCTAGGAGCGCCAGCTCACATGTACGACCAATTTTTAGTAACTCTGTGTGTACTTCTTTTGCCACAATTTCTAATTGATTTCTATTCTTTGGTGATCGTGAAAAATGAGAATATAGTGATTCAGCAAATATCTGAAAGTGTGAAAGTTCTGTTAATGTTTTCAATACATCGTGAATAGCTAATTCCAAATTGTGAGCCATGCAGTGAAAAATAACAAAATCTGTATTCATTTTCTGTTTCAATAATGCCAAAGCACCTTTCATTTCACCTTGTAAATTACTTGCGCCATCAGTGCAAATTCCAATAAGCCGCCTTTTCAGTATATCATCTGTAAATCCAAACTTATGTAGAACTTCAAGCAATGAATTTGCAATATCTTCACCCGTTTGACTTGGCAATTCAAAAAGATCTAAAAACCAAATGTTTATTTCATTGTTGTATGCTATTCGTATATAAAGAATAAGACAAGTTTTCACAGAAACTGAAGATCTAAAAACCAAATGTTTATTTCATTGTTGTATGCTATTCGTATATAAAGAATAAGACAAGTTTTCACAGAAACTGAAGTAATTTCATCAAATAATAAGGAAAAAGTTTCTTCAGTCTCAAATAGAATGTATTTTAAAAGCTTTTCCTTCATTTTTATAGCAACAAAAACTATAATATTTTTGCAAGAATGATCTGAAAAAAGACACTTCCCTACATCCAGGCCATTCAGTTCCTGAAGAAGCATAATTTCCGGATGTGAAGTAAATACACACACACGCTTACAAACTGTATATGCTGTGCGAAAAATACGTGATGTAACTTCCACTTGATTCTGATGTTGAAGATGCCATAAGTTCTCCCTTTTTGATAAACTTTCTTCAATCAAGAGTTTTTCTTCAATTAATTTGATATTTGCACAAATTCCATTTGACACACTTTTACCATCTTCTGTAATTTTGTCATTGAGTTTTTTAATTTTGCTTTTTTAAGAGTTTATTTCTTGTATGGAGAGACCTTCAACAAAAGTTTTCTCTATTCGCATTCTTTCTTTTCCATGCAAGCTTAAATTTTTTACTGAAGTACATTATGTACAGATTACTTTTCCATCGGCAGTGGCTTGGAGCCATGGTCTGCTTTTCTGCCATGTTTTGAATCTTGTTAGGAATAGTCCCTCAGGAAAAAATTCACCCTGTATGGGCTGTACGTTTACATCATTAATTAATTCATTCAAATTTTCATCTGTATTCAATATATTTACAGGTTCATCGCAAGTATTTTGGAAACATTTGGGTCTGATACTGACATAATGAATTTCAGTAATTTGCCCGATAACCACTTTCTTTGAATCCAATAATGATTGCATTCTGCATTTCACAACCGTGATGTGCCCATTGTCATGCCAAATGTGTATGTCTGTTTCCAAAATATCTGCTGTGGCTCGTACTATTGGTTCATCACACCAATGTCCATCCAATCTTTGGCATTCTAAATTTGCAGTGAAATCTTTATAATCTGTTTTAATTAAAAATGATTCGTAAATATAATCTGGATGGTTTTCTAAATATGTCACTGCATCCTGTCTCAACTGCCAAGCATTGTATGAGGAAATCAGATTTACACAACTGGATTGTTGAAGTTGGTCGGTTATGGCATGAAAAAAGCAGTTGCCATCACTTGGTACATCAACATCCTCGCTCCTCAACTATTTTTTTAAGATTTGTTGAAACAACATTGGAGTCCCCGATGCCTGAAAATGAAAACAATACAGTATGAATTACAATGAATGACTGTCAAAGCAGGCACAGTTCTAGGAGTAGGATGGAAGGCCAGTTTTCAGACCTGCCTCTCCAATAAACATTGAATAACACCCCCACACCATACCATCCCCTGATCTATCTATCTTTGATTAAATTTTTAAAACATCAGATGTATCTCAGCCTATTAATTCTATCTTTCTTGACAGCTTATATAACACTTTTTACTAGCTAATAGATTTTTTAAACTTATTATTTTATATATTATATTAATTAATAACAATATCAATCAATATATATTCAACTGCTTATGAATTTTGATTTTAATTTCAAATCAAACTTATTAAAGCCAAAATAAATAAACTTATAATATTTTATTGGTTTATTTTATTTATAAATTATTAATAATTAATGACTTACTACAAGACGTTTTCTGAAGAAGTTGAAGATCATCACTGTGACATTTCACTCTTTGGATTATAGTATTTTTCGTAAAAGACAATTTTTGTTGGGTTAATGTTTTAAATTTTGTACAAGACGGCTCTTTAGATATTTCAATTAAAACAAAATTAAAAAATATTTATTTTAAATAGGCTATAATTCTGATAAACCGCGCTTTGTGACAAACGAAAAGTGAACTTAAAATTAAAACCAAAGAATATAAGAAAACGAAACACTTAGAATTATTTCTACTTACGTTTATTTCGATTAATTCGGTAGATGGACGTACCAAATTTTTTCCATTTAGCTAAAAATTTCGTGATTGCACTTATTCGACTTAAAAAACCAGTGCCGGGGATGAATTTTTTTTTCTGCAGAGCCGGGGATAAATACCATCCCCGGGGGGATGGTAAAAGTTAAAGCAGAGCCGGGGGTATCCCCGGCGGTAAATCGAGCACTGTTCACGGGGCATCACAAATACACAGAACAACGTCTGCCTTGAGCACAGCTTCTTCGTGAGCTCTAGACTTGGGTGGAAATTCGTTATCTTTTTAAATGTCAACATTCCTTTGTAGTCTAGTCTCTAACAGTGCGCACCTACTGCACTAATTGGATGGTGGTTTGCATGGCAGGGCTATAACAGTATGAATAATTGTGCAAAATTTCAAATTAATCAGAGTATAGGAAAGGGGGGGGACGTGTTTAAAAAATCCTGCCAGACAGACTGACAGAGTGAGTTAATATAATAAGTAAATCTGATCTGAATGTAGACTTCAAGCTTAGAAAATAATTTACTTTACTGTTTACATCACTTGCAGTCACTGGTCCTTATTCGTGACAGTATGTCTAGCCGACACAGAATCTAATTTATTCTCCTCTTCTGTTAACAGATTTACAAAAAAAAAAAAAAAAAAGAGAAACTCCTTCAGCTTCCTAGTTCAAAAGACAGCCAATCGCTAAGGCTATGGAGTGCATAGGAAAAATAATTTCAGCGTACAGTCTGCCCCATAATAAACTGAGAAAATGCAAATGTAGAAATACGTAGAACAATTTAACCTCAATGAGAACGCCGGCTGTGAACTGAAATTATCGCCCTTATCTTTGCAGGAAATGACAACACTTAAAGTTTATCCTCGGGCAAACAATAACCCAGTCCATGCACAGTCCCAATTGAAATGCGCAGACAATGGCCTGGACGAATAACTTTAATGGCGGATCACTAAGTTATTAATATTATTATTTTTTGTGTGAATTGTGTAGAGAATCCAATTATTTCTGCATAAGATATCTTGCAAAAATTAACAAAATGGTCTCTATCTGGATGACTGCAGGGTCGTGCGGTATGCATTTCAGACTGTCGTGACTATAGTTCTGAGTTCGAAACTCACTCGCTTTTACCCCTTCCCGAACTGCAGGAGATTTGAGCTATGACGTTTTTAAAGGAACTTCCAAATCAAGAAACCAAACCAAGTTAAAATAGAAACAAAACAAGAAATCAAACTAAGTTAAAATAGAAACAATTTAGTTTTACCTTTCCTCAAAGTTTTCTTTTGCTTTCTTGTTTGTCTGTGCAAGTAACTTACAAGTTCAACTGTCCTGCACTTTGACCTAGTGTTAAGGAAGTGTATGCTCATGTTTTTAGTGTAGCCATGTGGAAAGCAGGGGGGATGTTTTGGTAGTGTAGGCTGAAGAGTTTCCGAGGTGGTCTGTCGTAATTCAAGTTAATAAAGACTTCAGTTGAAGAGAGAGAGAGGAGACTAGCAAAGAATGAGACGGAAGTGACGTGTATTTTAAGTGAGTTATATCTTAATTTACATTTCATTTCTGTTTCTTCAGATACATTCGTAAATGGGCTCCTTATTCCCATTTGAGAAAACAATCACTTGCCTGTAACAGCCAAAAAAAATAAAAAAATCAAGGACTTAGCAGAGTTTTAGTGATTTTAGTGTGTCTAGATTGACACATGAAATGCGTAGGACGTAATAATTTGTTGAAGTAACGTCTGTAATCTGTAAAATAAGATATACTTTCAAGTGGAATCTGTATCTATATTATAAAGTAGAATGTGAGGTGTATGTATGTTACTTATAGACATCAAAACCACTTGACCAATCTTGATAAAACTAGGCAGGAATGTTCCTTGGGTACCAACTTAGACCGTAGTGTATGTATTGTAGCCCTAAAACAAACTTAAGACCTTCAAAAAAAAAAAGTTGTCCGACTCTATTACAGCTGTAGTATTTTATGGATCTAGGCCATGGTAAACAATGTTGACACGAGAAAAGATCGAAAGGATTTAGACCTAGATCTAATTTAAGAAATACAGATTGCGCACATAGTTTTTTACTTTGACACATGAAAATACAAAAGAAGATCCATTGATTTCATTATGTAATAAAATTAACCTTCAATTTTGTGTGTCAAAAGCATTGTTACATAAATTAGTTCCTGATATCTGTGACTATAGATTTCCTGGCGAACATTCTTTCATTAGACATTTATCAATTGGTTACACATCTCTCTACTGAGTCTATTCCTAGGTCTAGATCTAAAATTCCTATTGAACTCTAAGATGATAAAACTTCTTTTCGCAAAGATAGTTTTGTGCTTTAACACATAAACATACTAATTATTGTCCATTCATTTGATATTTTAATCAATTTAACATTCAAATTTGTTTTTCTAAAGCATTTTTAATACATTCGTTTGCTGTTTGCTAAAGTTGCGTAGCCGTGTTGAGATAGGCCTATATTCATTCATGAAAAAAGGTCACGCATGCGCAACACAGAATGAACTCTATAAAAGCCAATTTTTAACTCTAGATTAGTGTAGATTTAGGTCTATGTCTACCTCAAGACCTACTTTATACTCTAACACATGAACATACAAAATTAAGTCTATTCATCTCAAATTTTAATCAAATATATGTAGGCCTACAAGTAAATGTTTTAATTTAAAAAAATGGATTTAAGCCTATTAGCTATTTTGATTTGATAGCTTCATTCACACTATTTTTACATTGACACATTCGCTTTACTTATTACATTATTATTTCGTTTAATTGTGACTATATCGACAGTAATGCGCAAATAAAGACCCGCGGTCGCGGGTAACATATGTCTAGTATAAATTAAAGTTAGATTCATTTTTGCTTCAAAAGAAGCTTGTTCATATTTAGTTCAAGTTCTACATTGAAAATGTAAAACGCCTACATCGGTTTAGTTGTACTGACTACAAATAAACCAACAACAGGATAAAACAGATCAATGTTAATACTTGAGAGCTTGATTTGGGAAAAAGATTCAAGATAAAAATTTCAAATGAAGAGAGCTAAGTCGTTACTGAAGATTTACTAAGTTGAGGATGCAATACATTGCTGTATCATCTGCTACAACAGAACTCAATAAATAAACTAATACAATCTGTAAAACTTTTTTTTCCAGAAACTTCGAAATGATCTCTAATGCCTACAACGGAAGATTCAAAAGCCTCTAGAATTTATCAGAGCATAGTAAGTAGTCTTCAGAACGACAAGGGTCGTAACCCCAAAAAATGGGTCACAGTAAACCCAATAAACTTACCATGGCTAAACAGATATACAAGTACTGAAAACGAGTTATTGCCGCTGATAAGCTATTGGCTGCCGCACATTACAAGGAAGAGTGGGACAAAAATCAAAGTATATTTCTTTTTGTGTTTAGTTAACAGAATGGAATGTTGAATCCATCCAAATATAAGTTTCTAGGTTTAAAAATTTATAATCAGGGAAAAAAAAAGATTGATTAACGAAAGTAATAAATGGACACGCAAAGTGTGAGCAGTTTAAATTCAAAGTTTGAATCTGTGCTAGTACTGTGCTCTACTTGTATCTATGTTCGAAGACGATTCCTCATTAAAATTCAAGTGACCCAGAATTTGAATAAATGATATAATATAATATAATATTATATTACATTATATAGCAGTCAATCAACGTGTACCGCTGATATTCTCAAGCCATACACAAATTAGACTCACACGCATACAAATCACACCAGCAATAGTACACAAATATTGCCATGGATAGACAACCAAGATATGGAATATGTCCATTGTTTGTCGGACTTGCTTTCTAAATCCAGTCAGGACAACACTGTGGTCACAAACTTATTTTATTCAGATGATTGGTACGTCCAGATCAGTGTGACCCCCACGACTTTATTACTGCAATCAATCAGATCGATCTGTGACACAAGGCCTGGGCACAAGAATGTGATTAAAAGACATGATGCAATACATTTGTTAGTCCAAAGACTTACAAACACAAATATACTGCTAAGGTTCATATCAAAGATGTACTCTAGACGATAGCACAAGCAATACATGCTGACAAAGTCTGTGATGTTGTTTAACATTATTGAATAGAACAAGCTGATACTATGAAATAGTCTGACAGTCTCATTAACTGGATACGATGAGATATGAGGATTCAAGTCCAATCGGTTCTGTCTTTCATGGACATCACATGCGCACAGTGCCCTTCTAAAGATCTTGTTCCACCTGCGCATATAAACATTTTCAACGAAAGATTGAAGGCCTACACGTCTGGCATCTCACGTCATGCTCATAAAATAAATGATTGATTTGGTTGCCTATTACAGTCAAGCAGTGCTTCTCAAACCTTTTCCTTAATGGAACACTTCATACATTCTGAGTATTTAGCGGAACACGTTGCTTTTTTTTTAGAGAAATTAATTCACGTGGTGGCCAACTGGTGAATTATTCCAGTAGTTCGCGAAACACCTATTCAGGCCTCGCGGAACACTATGGGAACACAGTTTGAGAAACACTGCAGTAAAGAAATAGTTCAGAGTGTTAGGTCAGGGACCTATGCCATGTAACAGGGGATACAACTCATTAGGTAAACGGCAGTAAACTTCCCCCTCTCTCTGCACAGTTGTATGTCACCTGATGTCACAATCATCAATTTTGGATGTCAGATGTCACAGGTCTATACAGATGTTATGATAGATGTCACGTTGATCTATATCACACTATCAATGATCGTGATTGCCGAGGATCTTGAAATCGTCTTTTAATAAGATGATTGTATAGAAGTAGCTAGACCTAGCTGATAATACGATCATTCAGAAAGTTGCCAATCGCTAAATCGATCTAAGTATGTTACTATATTCAATGAAAAAACTTCTCTTCGTCTAAAATTGTTGTATTATGTTGAAGACTTCATGCAATCCTTTCATGTGTTCATTCCATGTTTTATGGAATATGCAAATGTCATCTATGTAAGATACTGTGTCTTTTCGTTGGTTCAGTATTCTATGTATAGCTCTGTTAAAAGTGCTGCTGGCGTTGACCAATCCGAATGGCATGTAGTTGAACTGAAATAGTTCGAAAGCTGTTGTGAAGGCTGTAAATTGTTTTGATTCTTCCTTCATAGGAATCTGGTAATAACCTCTAGATAAATCTAGTTTGGTGAAAAATTTTGCCTCTGAAAATTGTGTCATAAGATCTTCAGGGTTAGGCATGGGATATGAATCGAGGCGAGTTATTTTGTTTAGTTGTCTGAAGTCGACACACATTCTTGGAGTTGGTGCTTGTTTACGTTTGACAAGTACAATTGGTGCAGCATATGGTGAATTAGAATGTTCTATGATGCCTTGTTCTAAAAGTTGATTTATTTCTTGTTGACGGACGTCTCTGTAGTGTATTGGTAAGGGATAAGGTCTTGATTTTGTAGGCTTGGCATCTGTAAATATGATTTCATGTTCAACAATAGAAGTTTTTCCTAGGACATCTGTGAATATTTTAGAATGTTCTTTGAGGTGATAATTTATCAATTTTGATATCATGCCAAAATTCAGTTTGCTTCGTTGGTGTTTCTGGCATTATGAAATCATTGCAATCATCCATATCATTTTCTTCTTCTTCAGGTATGACTACTAAACAGGACATACCTCTTTTTGTTTGTTCTATACTTGTATCATCATCTGTTTCAGTATTGTACTTTTGTAGCATGTTGATATGGTATATTTTCTTCTTGTTATGAATGTCAATTTCATAATCAACATCTGTGATTTTTTTGAGTACTGAGAATGAACCTTGCCATTTGATAAATAGCTTTTTGTTCTTATCTGGTAACAATAAACATACTTTGTCTCCTGGTTCAAATTGTCTGAGTTTTTTGGTTTTGTAGACTCTAGCTTGAGTATTTCTGTTAGCTTTATCTGTGGCTACTTTAGCTTGCTCACATGCTGATATGACAAAGTTTTTGATATCTATGACATGCTGGAATGCTGTTTTAGACTCTAGTGAATTTGAATCTGGTTGTATGAGAGATTCTTTGGGTATTGACATGGGTCCTCGTGGGTTGGCGCCATATATCATCTCAAAAGGAGAGAACCCTGTAGTTTCTTGTTAACATTCTCTATAAGCGAAAAGTGCTGCAGGTAAGAGTACATCCCAGTTTTGTGGATTGTCGTGAGCGATTTTCGATAAGATTTTCTTCAGAGTACCATTAAATCGTTCACATAGACCGTTGCTTTTAGGGTGGTAAGGCGCTGTGAACTTCATCTTGACTTTGTACATGTTCATAAAGGCTTTGGTTATATCTGCTGTGAATTGTGTGCCTCTATCAGAAAGGATGACTTCTGGGAAACCTTTTCTGGAAAATATTTCTGACAAAGCTATGGTAATGTCAAGTGCTGATATATTGATTAAAGGGATTGCCTCTTGCCATCTGCTACATGTATCAACCAGAGTTAAGATGTACTTGTGATTTCTGTCTGAAGCTACTGGCATAGGACCTATCAGATCGACTGACACTATTTGAAAAGGCTTGTTTGTCATTTCCATTGCTTGAATTGGTGCTTGTATTCTGTTGATTTTAGGACCTTTCAATTGGCAAACATGGCAAGAGCTGACATATTTCTTGACATCTTTGGTGATGCTTGGCCAATAGAATTCTTGAAGGATTCTTTTCTTCGTTCTGGTTACACCCATATGACCTGCATGTGGAAGATTATGTCCTGTTGCCAATATTTCTCTTCTGTATCTTTGAGGTACAAGTATGTTGTATTGTTGTATTGTTTCGTTCTTATTGTGACTGTTCTTCATAAGAATACAATTCTGAAAATATGGTTCGTCTGTGAATTTTGATTGTTTGTTTGCTTGCGCCTTCTTATAAAGTCTTTGCAATGATGAATCGATCTTCTGTTTATGTTTGAATTCATCATGTTGGAATTGTGGCATTGCATCATCATTTTCAGGTAATGCTCTGATCACTGGATCTGTCTCATTTTGAATGATATGTACTTGAGTCTTAGGTGTTGATTCATTTTGGCTTGCTCGTTCGGATGAAAATTGTTCTTTTGGTTTGGTCATTGATCTGGTTACTACTGCATAACAATCTTGATTTCGTTCAATGTTGTTTGCCCACTCTAAAGGTTCTTGTGGTGTGTAGTCTCTGACTCCTTCAATGTTGCCGATGATTAAGTCAACTGGTAAGTCGCGGACAACCAAGGCTTCGGTTGGACCACTAAAGAATGGTGTCTTAATGTGTATTATGGCTTCTTGTAGACTGCTGACAGTGCCATTGAATGCTGTGGCTTGAACTGATTTGCCTGTTAGTTGAGAAAACGTTTCTTGATTAATATAGATGTGCTTCCGGTGTCACGGAGCACCTGTACTTTTTGATTTCCTACCAAACCTGGATAGAATTTAAGACCATTTGTTTTCGCTATGACAGTCATGGTTGAATGTTCATCTCTATCATTTCTGTTAGAAAAATTCTTCTTATATACATATCGTGGTCTAGAGTCTTGAGAGTGGCTTCTGTAACGTGGTCTTTCAGTATATTTTTTATTTCTTGTAGCTTGTTTGCCATGGTGTGGATTGCTGGTGCTGAACTGCTTTCTTCTGCATTCATGGGCTTGATGACCTTTCATATGACAATATGAACATTCAATAATCTTGGTGCGGTATTGAGAAGCAAAATGTCCTATGTTGTTGCATCTGTTGCAAATTATTTTGTCATATTTTGTATTCTGTGAATTTCTTTTGTCTTGTGAAAAACAGACAAAGTTTTCGTCTGCTGCTGGTTTGACTGGCTTGTTTGGATAAGCAGCTTTATATTGTCTGATGATTTTGGTTAGCGTTGTAATATCAGAAGGACTTCTTTCAATTATATAAGATTGGATGTCTTCAGAATGAGCATGTGTGATATTGTCAATGATGATAGCTTGATAAGTGTTTTCCACTTTAGCAAGAGATATCCATCTGTCGAACCACATGGTCATGTTGGAAACGAAAATTTGAGGATCATCATCTTGTTTTGGTCTTGAGCTATAGAATTTCTTTCTATAGTTGTCTGACGTTGCACCTTACTGGCGTAATAAAGCTTCCTTGATATCATGATAGTCACTGCGCTCGTTGACCGACAACTGCGAACAAATGTCAACTGCTTTTCCTGTCAGTAAACTAAGGAGGGAACTTGACCACTGGTCTTCTGGTAAGCCAGACGTTGTTGCTAATTCCTCAAATCTAATAAGGTATGAGTCCATGTTGTCTGTAGACTCAATGAATGAATGAATCTTTGACATGAGTTTATATCGATCAAAGACATTGGAACTTGCTTGATTAGTGTTTGCTTCTGTTGATTTTGGATCTGTCTTGAGTTTATTTTCTTCATGTTGCATTTTCAATTTTTCAAATTCCATTTGTGCTCTTTCGTGTTCTCTTTGTCTTTCAGCTTCTTGTCTTTGTATTTCTGCTTCTTGTCTTTGTTTTTCTTCAAATTCGTTTTTTTTCATTCGTTCTGCCCATTGATCGGGTTTAGAGATTTTATTTTCTTTGGCTTTCTCGATTAACTCCAATACTCGTTGAGTTCTATAACTTGAATCCATTGTATAGTTCTTGTGTTTAATAATATATGAACTTGAATATATAAATAAAGTACTTTTTGAATAAAACAATGTTAGTTATACCGTCACTGGCTAATAATCTTGAACAGAAGGATTATATCTATACTGGCGTCGTTGTAGGAAGTGTAGATTTATGGAACCGTATCAGGTTAATGAAATATTGCTGAGACGTACAAGGCTATGAACTTTTTCTCTCTTGAGATTGTAGATCTAGTACAACTTGTAGTATAAAAGTCGTCGTTTTGTACGATTGACTTGATATCAAATAGTAGAAAAATGTCTACTTGATAGATTATAGTGCCAGGTAATTTCTACTGGGCTTATCTATAATACTAATGCCAGTTAAATGATACTGGGCTTATCTACTGTGTCAGTTAAATAATACTGGGCTCATGTTATGCCAGCTAAATATTACTGGGCTTATGTATCGTGCCAGTTAAATGACATTGGTCTTATTGCCAATGCCAATACAAAATAATAATATTAGATCTCGAGAGTTATAGTGAAAACTCGACCGTAGATCTATATCTATGATAAGATAAGATATCGATAACCAAACTGACCTTTGAACACAGTAGAACTATTCTCAAGTTGAAGAAAATCGAAGTTTTGTAATTGAAGAAGTTTTGAAAATTTTTCCTTAGATCTTGAAAAAAATTATTTTTTTTTGATGATCTTTATCGAAGGTCGGAGGTGCCAGATGTCACAATCATCAATTGTGGATGTCAGATGTCACAGGTCTATACAGATATTATGATAGATGTCACGTTGAAGATTATCTTGATCTATATCACACTATCAATGATCATGATTGCCGAGGATCTTGAAATCGTCTATTAATAAGATAATTGTATAGAAGTAGCTAGACCTAGCTGATAATACGATCATTCAGAAAGTTGCCAATCGCTAAATCGATCTAAGTATGTTACTATATTCAATGAAGAAACTTCTCTTCGTCTAAAACAATTACTTTAATTCAGAACTTGAAAAAGCTATTCACAAATAATTACAATGGTTAAATGTACTTGAATAAAATGATAGATCTACACAATAATATAATTAGTTCTAATACAAAACTCTAGTACATGTTCTCACTTACATGTTCCATACAAGATTGAGTAAAAATCTAGACCCTTTCCCCGGGTATAGCGTTGTCACGTGTCTAACGCACCTCGTTGCAATGCCAACCAATGAGTGCAGCCCAATTTACAATAATTAATATTTGAAAACCAATCACATCCATAGCTCTCCGCGTGAAGGAATTTCCCGAGGTCGCTGACGAGCTAAATATAGATACTGTGTACGTGACACATGACTCATGCAGCAATGAAATAATAGAGAGGAGCTTTTCGTGGGTCAACAAGAAACCTTTCAGAGACGGATCATAAAGTTCTGATCAGGGGGAGGGGTCGATGACCCGCTAAGCCCTAAATGTAATGGAGCATTTTGTTTTCAAACCATCCAATAAAAGCGACCAATACGATGAGAGGTCGCGTCATAAACAAATGTAACGTCTCATAAATATAAATATAAAGTATAAAAAGTATAAGTATAAAAACCCATTTTTCTTCATGTGTTTGTAGGTTTTGAAATTTCCTGTATTTTCATCTCTCCCCCCCCCCCCTCATTCAACACGGTTATTATCATCCTTGGTTCAGGGGGAGAGGGGAAACAACAAAATCAAAAGGCCTTCACTCCCCCCCCCCCCCTCCCTTGACAGCCAATTGCAACCAAAACGACTTTCAACTTCAACTAAAGAGGCACGATGAAAACAAAAGACTAAAGACAACAAAAAAAACGCCAGACTTCTGATCTGCACTTTGGGTCAAATATCACAGTAGAAAGCAGAAGAAGCAATTTTGAAATGAAGGGATCCAGACTTTGCTGCAGAAGTTGACTAGAGGACAAAAAAAGTAATAAGCAAGGAATAAAGAAGTCAACTTCAGCTTATAAACAGATACAACTTTCTAAATAAGCTTGTAGATATGAATTGACGAAGTAAAAATAATAATAACATACAAATAGTCACGAATGAATTGTGTTGTATTATGTTGGCCTATTCAAACATTGATAGTTCTTCTCTTAGTTTAGAACGAAGATAAATATGTTTTGCATAGATAATTTTTCACGTTGATAAGAAAAGTTCCATTTTTTATTTTTGCATTTATATTTATTTATTATGAGTACAATCTAGTTGTCAATGAATTTGATCATTTTTCCAAAGTCTAATTCGAATTGAGGAGATGTTCAGTTGGATATAGTATGTTTTAAACATGGACATTTGTAGTGGAGAGTTTTCTTTTCTTGTAAAGGATGATCGGAAATTGACGTCACATGTCCTGTAATTATTGTAACTTACTCATTTGCCCTAAGGCGAATGTCATCCATCTTGAAACGGAAAGAAGAAAAAAGATATTTCAGGGGTTTGATGAGATTTAAATTCGGGAAAAGGGGGGGGGGGGGAGAAAAATAGAGACATGAACGAAAATAGAGATTGACAGTAGAAGAGAATGTCTGGGGAATACAAAATGGTGGACTCTTGAGTTATTACTTTTAAAATGTATTTTAGATTTCTTTTTAAAAGCATACATTAAATATGTTGGGCGCGGTGGCTGAGTTGTTAAGCTCTTGGCTTCTGAACCTGGGATTTTTAATTTCAGGATTTTCAGGGCGCCCCTGAGTCCACCCAACTCTAATGAGTGCCTGACTTTAGTTGGGGAAAGTAAAGGCGGTTGGTCGTTGTGGTGGCCGCATGACACCCTGTTCGTTAACCGTTGGCCAAAGAAACAGATGATCTTAATACCATTTGCAAGTTCTGAAAGGGGAACATTACTTTACTTGATTTACACTTACCTAGTGTTGGTATATGACCTAGCATTAGTATACTATCTGGCCCACAAATCCCGTGCCATATGATGGCCCATTTTTTTACCGGTCTTTTTGAATATGCTTTATAATGCATCGAAACTTAAAATATATATGTGCGAGTTTTTCTTTTTTAGCGGAACACTTTAACACATTATTTATTAAATATTACTAAAGGAGTCAAACATAACACTTGACATGGGAACTGATGAAAGTTTTTTTCTACCGAAGACATCACACTAAATGTGAAATCCATATTCAAAACATATAAGATCTACCAAGAACGAACTACTCGCTGCCAGATTGTTAATGATGGTGTCCAATTCAATGTCTTGTAGAAACATAAACACTTTGAACTTTCCTGTGTCTTGATGTTTCTGAGACTATTTCTTACAAATGTCAACGTTCAGACACTTCTAACACAAGCTGCTTGACAATAAGTAGGCCTACGAATACAAAAAATACACCCCTGTTAATAAATTTGACATTTTGTTAATAATTATTTAAAAGCAATTTGGACAAATGCTTTTGCTTTCACCTTCTTAACCATCCTTTTGTTCTGTCCATATTCTTTGTTTCCACACTTCTATAGGCTACTTCTTCTTCTGTTGCTCGCTACATTGTAAATGCCGACTTATTTAAGTCAGAATCAGCTTCACTATTGACTGCAATACACTTTAATTTCGTGAATAAACGGAGAGCCAGAGAGACATCGAAAGTTGGAGGCGCATTTTAACTTTCCGAAATTTGAGTGTCTATTTCATATACCTGCATCTTGGTAGTTAGACGATAGTGTTTCTTCCGTCGGCCTAAGTGGTCATATCTCAATTGATAAATGATATCATATGATATTTTTAGTGAAAATTACGTCGTAAATTTTTAGCGGCCCCTGAAAGGGGAAAAGACGATATTAGTTTTGTGTGAAATGTCTGTCCGTCCCGTTTAGATCTCGTAAACTAGAAAAGGTAATGAAAATCTGACATCATAATATTTTAGTTCATTCAAAGTTCTGATGCAACAGTTACTTTTTTCTTTTCTAAAAGCGAAAAATCTAATTTTTTAAATCACTTATGCAAGCAGTTTATTCATAAAAATACACCACTTTTACAACCATTCACTATTAATAGTAACAAATAGGCGAGGCTCTTTAGTAGGTCGGGTGATCATTGACCATATTTATAACATATTTATGAAAATGCTTTCAGACTTTTGTTACTTTTTTTTTTTACATTAGTATTGCTACGTTATTCAAGCTCTGTCCTACTAACTACTACGTTTACCCAAAGATAATGTTTAGTTGTTTTTTTAAGAGAAAAAAAGCTATTTAGTATGCATATAAGTTGGACATAATTTAAAACAAGAATTAATAAGTAGATTTTTATATTATCTCGTGAACTGTAGTAGTACATCAGGCCCAAAATACACTTAATAAAGGCATTTTTTTTTTCGAAAATGAATAATAAATGTTTTGAGAATTTTGAATAAGAGATTGACCCTTTACAAAACAATTAGATCATTTAGATATTCATTATAAGACATCAGTTAGGCCAGGTTCGTATTTAATTTCACATTCACTTTCACCTATCCTTTGGTCTGCTGGACCGCTGGGGCACCACACAAGATCTGTCAACCTTCTTTCTCCATTCTTCTCTGTCATTTGTCTTTGATAGAATTTAATTCTGATGTTCTTTCTGAAAATATTGATACCTGCCTTTTTACCTGCCTGGGTGGACCACTTCGGGGACCGATTTTGAGTCTGTGTTTCCACACAATCTGTCTTAGTAACCTTGTTTATAACAAGCTGGTTAGGAAACAAAGTACTTTTAAGTAGTTTATCTCTCAGTTTTTTTCTGTTCCTCCTTTCTGTGTCTATTTGTATCCATGTTTGATGACATTTGTAAGATAATAATGACTTCGACTTAGTGGCTTAGTGTAATGACTTAGCAGGTTAAATGACCGAGATTGTGTGACAAATTGATCAACCCCAAAATACGCAATCTATATATCGAATTCGATAACAGTGAAACTATGCCAACTGTATATGATTACATCGCGACATGCATTTCATAAACTTTGAGCTCATGTTTCTTTTAGTTTTATCTGAGTTTGTTCCCATTAAACTAGTCGACCAACGGCGTAGCATACGCCATTATTTTGCAGGGCCTGCCTTAGGCCAATGTAACTTATGCGAACGCAGTAGGCCCTGCACTTTCAAATGACCCGCGCTAAATGTAGGTGTAGATTTGTTAAATTAAGCCATTTTATAACTTATAACAGAATACCCGCAGGGGGTGTCATTCAATATGGAAAACGACAATCCTACGCGCGATAAAAAAAAAACGGCATTATCCCGTAATTGTGTAATCTGCTGAAAGAAGCTTCTCGGGCCTCAAACTAATGAAGAATTACTTGAGGTCAACAATACTCGTCGATAGATTGAAACATTTGGTAATTCTTGCTATTGAGCGTGATCTATGTAGAAAAAAGAATTTTTATGATGTAGGAAATAAATTTTTATGATGCACTGTATGACTTCGCTACACGCAAGGCTCTTAAAGTAATTCTCTACGTAGTAAAGAATGAATATAAATGCAAAGAATGCAAAGACGAATGTATTTCCTAATATAAACTCTTAATTTTTACTTATAATCCGTATTTCTACCCAAACTGGGCCCCGCGAATTCCATTTCGCATAGGGCCCCACACTACCCGGCCCTGCTATTTAGTGACGGGTGAATACAGAGTAGATTACTTGTTCTTCTCCCCCCTCTCTTTTTTTTTTCGCAGACCGCTAAAACTATGTGGGGTATAAATAAAATAGAGTGATCTTTTCATGACTTCTTGGTCATAACGGTTAAATCCGGCGCTGCTATTTTGTGACGGGTGAATGCTACTTGTTCCCCCCTCTCTCTTTTTTGTTCGTCGGGTAACTCTAGTCCGTCCGACTTGCAAAAATAAAAGAGTGATCTTTCCATTACTTGTAGTCATACTCTTGAGCCATGAAGAGAATTATATATAGAGAGATACTTTAACAACAACAAATTCTATATAAGTGAAGGAGCCACATAATAACTGCTTTATGTCTCAATACTGCCAGATCTATTTCCCTTTTTTATACAAAAAATATTAATTAATCACCACTAAATCAATTATCTAATTGGTTATTATTATTTTTTTTTTAATTCATTTGTTGTCAACGAATGAATAATTGTGAAAAGTTTCAACTTGATCCGAAAAAGGTGTACAGGAATTGAACCAGACAGATAGAGGGAGTTAATATAAGCTTTGTAGTCAGTAAACAAAAAATGCTTTGATCATTGGTTGTTTCTCGCTTAGTGTATAAGGGCTTGAAACTCATAAGAAGCATATGTTAGGCTAGTTTTACACTTTAAGTATTTAAAATAACTTTTTACATAAGTCAAAGTCAATCACAACGTTCCGTGGGCTTTTTTACATTTTTTTTTGGTGTGCATTGCAGGAAACATAATATACACTTATTGTAAGTGACTTATTCGCCTGAAAGTGGTACATGAGAAACGATCAACTGGCCCATATGGTGCTGGCTAACTGTCCAATTGCTGAATGTCCTGTAAATCCTTCACCCTTACAAGTGGCATCTCCAATAAGAGGAGCCTTCATTAATTCAAAAATTCACAATTGAAATAAAAATTGCTAATTAAGTTAAAAAAAAATTGAGATAAAAATTTAGGCCTGGTTTGTTCTCATTATTTTATTTTGACTCAAATATTCGAAAGAGAGTTCTAGCCTTCACTTCTCTTCTGCTGCGAGTTCCAGTTCAATAGGTCGATTAATTGTTTTATTTGTAGAGATTGAAATTGATTTGATATCGGCGTGTACAGAACGGAATAAACAAAATGTTTCTAAAGCTGTAAGAGAAATAGAAAATAAATCATATTCATTCAAAGTAAGAAAAAACAACATATTTTTATGAAAAAAATTTCTACAGGAAAATTTGAGTATAACTTAATTAATAGTTAACTAGCAAATACTGAGCGCAATAGTTAATCCTGGCATTTAAAAAGATTCTTTGTTAAAGGGACTTTGAACAAGGATTTATAGCATTTAGATCATGCAGGTAAAATGTTAAAACGGTGATTCACTTTGAACATCTGGAGTTGGACTCTGTGGGACAGAGTTATTGAAGAATGGCTGGATACAATAGTTTGTGTGTAGCTCCAGCAACGTTTTGATTGAAAAGTATAAAAGAGATTCATTTTTTGGTTCAAACAGATTGACTACATTTGTCCACATCAGCATAAGTACTATAACTACTACTATTTGGGAATCACACAGAACAAGAAAATCTAATTCTCTAAACCTCCTTGTTATTTATCACTTGAGGAAATAATGCTCTTCTATTTGTAAGTTAGCGTTTTATGTATTGGTACTTTGTAAAGTTTTTACAAAGATATTCCAAATGTCACTAATCAGGAAAACATCTCAGGAAAACTGACTCACTTGTAGACCCTTACCTTGCATCTAATTCAAACACGACCGAACAGACCTAAGTAATCGACCTGTTTATCGATAATTGATCAGACATATCAAGGTCTCTCTTTCCCTGGCCTAAAGGTTAGACAAACAGCTTAAGACTGGAGATAGTCCCAAAAGCGTAACTTGGTGGAGAAATGTCTCAATGTACTTTCCTGAAAACCAAAAAACTATTTCACCAGTCCAGGTATTCTCCATCCTACTCCCCCCCTCCCCCCATCCTACTCGAGCTGGCGCCGGCTTCGATTAGTAGAATAGATTGATGTCTGTGGGTCAGAGGTCATTCATAGATCAGTGGTAGCATCAATATGTAGATGTTGAACATCACATAGACACCATAAGTGTCTCTCGTCTTCTGTAATCATGTCTCTAGAGAGGATCTCGCGTGACCTACTTCTTCAGATGAGATCACTAAGTAAATAGTGTCCATAACAAAATCCCCCACCCCTCAATCTTCTCTGACAAAACCAATTTTATAAAGCTAGCAGATAGGAGGTTAGAAAAGCAATCCTATTTATTTCTTGACTTCAAGATCCTACAAACCAATGATTGCATTAGTTACAAACACATACGTACATCTCACTACTGATACACAACAAAAAATATGTTAGATCTAGATCTAGATAGGACGAATCATTTAGCTCAAAACCAGAATTCCCCGTTTTGAAACAAGTGCGCTCTCTAGCGCTAAATATTTCTTGTCTCTAGAGGTGCAACTATATGCTAAATATTTCTTGTCTCTTGAAGTGCAACTATTTGTTCGTAGAATATCCGTGTCTCTCACAATATAACCTACTTGTTGTAAAGGTGTGAAGCAAGCTGATTCGACTGTCCCAATAATTAAAGTGTTTTTAACTACAGACTCCCTTGTTCTCAATTCTGTTATATATGTTAGAATGTTGGTTTCTCTGTCATAAATTTTTGTTGAATTACTTTGTACTTGTCTACTTCCTCTACTAATGTCCTTTATTTACATTGACATTACAAAAATGACTGAATTCGGATAAAAAAAAGGTCATTTCTTTAAAAAATAAAATTCCTAAATTAAACTATATATACACCTTGATATTTTTTACTTTTAAATCTGTGTGACTGGTTTACCATGAATAAACTATTTGCTTTAGTTTTTAGTAATACTGTTTCACCCCTTCCTCTTATCTGGAATCTAAAATTCAGCAATTTAGAATTTTCAGTAAACATCGAATGGGCGATTTGGAGAAGGTGGTAAATGTTTTGATGCTTCCCTAAAATATTCCCCACCTTCTCAACCCTAAGCAAAGAAAAAATGTTTGTTATAGTCTCAATGGTGGATTGGTCTGGGGAGGGGAGGGGAAGGACAACGTCATATAGTCCCTTGTCCCCAATGCAACATTTAGGGGGGGGGGGGGAAGAACTTTGGAGAGGACATACTTTTGTATTTATAATGACACAAGGTCACAAGAATGAGTGAATAAAAAAACTTAAGAATCACGTTCAAGTCTCCGGCCTCTCCAACACACTTTTAATGAAAAACTATTAAATGCTATAAATACTGAATTTTATAATTATATATGCTATCTTACGTTACATGTACAGTGCCCCATCTATGGTGATATTGTAATGGAAAAGTGGTAGGGAGGTATCGGGGGGGGGGGAGTAACGCCCCTGCCAATAACCTACTGCTTTCAAACATAGTTGTCAAATATGTAGAGAATTTTGGGGAAACTTTTAACTTTACAAAATGTTCACATTTCGACAGTTACATGTCGTCTTTATTGTATCACTAAAGAGTTCCGAAGTCTACACACGCAATAAGACATTCATGAAATATTTTGAACTATGTAAAGTAGTTGGTACTGGTCAATATACACTAAAATCATTTCTTCCTCCCTTTTCTGTATCCACCGACTGCAAATGACCACCGCGACAATCAACGCCAAAGCAGACCGCTAAATGATCAGCAAGGGACTGATAACTGTCGCTTTTACTTTAAGCATGATCCTTTCTAGGGGCACATAAATAGCGTGACTGTGTCACGTGACCTTGTCACACAGCACACAGTTAATTTCAAATGTATTCACTTTTTTTAAACGGCAGAAGTATACAGTCAGAAGAAATATATGAATACACAATCTGAAAAGAAGTGATGAGAAACTTTGGCGTAATGGCTGAGAGGTAATGAGCTCGACTTCCGGAACGAAAGGTCTAGGGCTCAAATCTCGGTGAAAATTGAGATTTTGAATTGCGGGACATCGGACTTCCTTGGGTCCACCCAACTCTGACCAATGTTTTAGTTGGCATCTTTCACATTCACTCTGTATTTGAGATGGACAAGAAGGGACAAAGCAGACATGGACACAAAGAAATGGACAAGAAGGGACAAAGCAGACATGGACACAAAGAGATGGACAAGAAGGGACAAAGCAGACATGGACACAAAGAAATGGACAAGAAGGGACAAAGCAGACATGGACACAAAGAGATGGACAAGAAGGGACAAAGCAGACATGGACACAAAGTGACAGAGTGACAGGACATAAGAGATAGGAGAGAGAATGTGTAATAGAGAGATAGAGGGAGAAAACGGGATAGAAATAAAAGAGAAATAGAGATTGGGATAAAGAAAAGAGACACAAAGAGAGAGCGAGACAGCGAACGAGCGATGAAAAAAAAGAAAGGATAAATGAAGAGAGAGAGAGAGAGCACATACTATTTGCATTGGGTAAGGATGTTCCCTCTGGATAAACTGAGAATTTAAGCTCATCCACTCACAAGCTAAAGAGACACTTCATAATGGCACATGTCTGTATATATGTCTGTATATATACCTGACAATATGATAGTGTAACAGTCATGGGCGTAGTCAGGGGGGGATCGGAATTTAGTGACTGATTTTTTGCTTTGATTTTGTTTATTTTAGGTGTGATTTTAATACTAAACCATCACTTGCCCGAGCACAACCAAAGGGGTTTTGAGTTTAAAACCCCCTACCAGGGGGGTTCGAGTTTAAAAACCCCTACCAGGGGGTTCGAGTTTAAAACCCCTACCAGAGGGTTTTGAGTTTTAAACCCCCTATCTGGGTTTTTGCAGTTAACTCCCCCTCTTCTAAAAAAAAAAAAAAAAAAATGAAAACAAAAATCCCCTAATTCCAAGAGCACAGTTAAGGAAGATTTTAATTTTAAAACCCCCTCTAAAATTTACGATAAACCCCCTCTTCAACATAAAAAAAAGCGAATTACGCACTCATAATGTTATGAACGTAGCTAAATTGGTTTTGACTCAGTTTTAAGTTTAAATCCAACTTCAGAGGGGTTTGAAGGTAAAAATACCTCTTTAATAATAAAAAACAAAGCAAATTATACACTCAAAATGTTATGAGTGTAGTCAAAGGGGTTTTGAGTTTAAAATCCCCTCCAGTGGAGTTTAAAGCTAAAAAGTACCTCATTAATATAAATAAAAGCAAATTACTCACTCTAAAATCTATGAGCGTAGCCAAAGGGGTTTTGATTTTAAACCCCCCGAAAGGGGGGATTGAGGCTAAAAAATACATCTTCCGTGTAAGAAAAAAAGCAAATTACGCACTCAAAATGCTATGAGCGTTGCCAAAAGGAGTTTAAACCCCCATTCAGAGTGGTTTGATGCTAAAAAATACCTTTTCAATATAAAAAAAAGCAAATTACACACTAAAATTATTTGAGCGTAGCCAATCCAATCGGGGGTTTTGAATTTAAACCCCTCTTCTACAGATGGCTTTTTTTAAAGTTTAAAGCCCTCCAGATGGTTTTGAGTTTAAATCCCCCTACAGAGAATTTTGAGGTGGAAAACCCCCAACAGATGATTTTGACGATAAAAATTTTTTTTTCGATATAAAATCTAAAGTAAACTACAGTCACTTAATTCCAAGAGCGTATTCAAGAGAGGTTACACATTTTTACCAGTGGCAGGGCTCCATTAATAAACTGCATTGAATAGTCATCTGCCGAAATTGAAAAACACTAAATGTGGCTCAACAAAGATGGCTATGCCGAACTGGGAGTCGACCCCTTAGTAAGATTGTGAGAGAGCGACGCATGAGGCTTGCGGGACATGTTCTCCGACAAAATGAATTACGCATAAGAAGAGTTGCAATGATATCCTAGTACAACTTGACGCCACTCATTCATGGAGGTCCTCATGGCAGGTGGGAAGAGGCTTCAGACGATACCAGTGACAGATTGTTATGGAAACAGCTTGACGGCAAATGCGCCAAACGTCATTAAGAATAGCACATTAGGTTTTTGAAATAAAACTTTTTAATAGCAGGAAAATGCAGTGTAGATACCTCAGAATATGCATTTTGTTGGCTTTCAATACCAGAAATAGTGCTTGGCGGCGGGGCTTCGCCCCGCGCTGGGGGAGCTCCTAGCGGTCCACAAGACCCCCTTGCTTGTAATGTCAGGGAGTCTACAGTTTTATGGAAACAGCTTGACGGCAAATGCGCCGAATGGCGCGGGAGGATCTAAGTCAGTAAAAATAGCACATTAGGTTTTTAAAATAGAACTTTTTAATAGCAGGAAAATGCACTGTAGATACCTCAGAATATGCATTTTGTTGGCTTTCAATACCAGAAATAGTGCTTGGCGGCGGGGCTTCGCCCCGCGCTGGGGGAGCTCCTAGCGCTCCACAAGACCCCCTTGCTTGTAATGTCGGGGAGTCTACAGTTTTATGGAAACAGCTTGACGGCAAATGCGCCGAATGGCGCGGGAGGATCTAAGTCAGTAAGAATAGCACATTAGGTTTTTAAAATAGAACTTTTTAATAGCAGGAAAATGCACTGTAGATACCTCAGAATATGCATTTTGTTGGCTTTCAATATCAGAAATAGTGCTTGGCGGCGGAGCTTCGCCCCGCGCTGGGGGAGCTCCTAGTGTTCCCCCAGACCCCATTGCTAATTATGGCAGGGAATCTACAATGTTTCCACTAACTCATGCAAGAACCTATTCTAGGGCACAATAAACGTCTTCCGAAAGAATGAAGGGTTAGAATGTAATAAAGATTATGTACACACACACATAAATACATATAATTTTTTTGCTGGGGGGGGGGGGGGGTCGGGGGGGGGGGGAGAAAAAAATCCACCCCCCAAACCCCCCGAAAAAAAATCCTGGCTACGCCCATGGTAACAGTTACACTCTTACTCAGAGATGGACCCAATTGTTAGTTATTGTTTGGTCTGTGTCTTGTAAAGTGATTTCATTGCAATGAGGGGACACTAACACTTTACAAAGCTGTACCTTAGAAGTGTCTGTTCACCTCGAAAAACCCAGTTCCTACTTGTATACATCTTTTACTAGGACAAATGAATCTCTTTTGTTTATGGGAGGATGTCAAAGGGAAGTAATACTCACAAACACTCACACCTCCAGGTTAAGACGCGCCCACAAAGTTACTGATAAGACGGAAAGAAATCATGTTGGTCTGAGTAAAAATAGAAGTCCAATTGGAGAGTGAGTACCGATCATTTGTCTGCTCACTGTCTGTGTTACGGATGTAGAAGTCAGATAATTTAAGACATCTCCCCCCCCCCTCCACTTGCCACACCAGCCTCAAGCACCGACCCACAAACGCTGGACTGATGGCATTAGTTCCACGAATGGTTGACATAGAATCATCAAGCTCGTTCTGTAACAAGACGGTTGATTCTATTTTGTGGGGTATTTGTTTGACGACTGGGACTGGACAAGCGGTAAGATTTGAGACGATTGAGTGGAAGCACATTTGTAGGTGGCAAGGACTCCTGGCTACTCTTTATTGGACTGTCCGAACAATCTTAGCTTGACACTCGCCACGGACATCTCTGGAGTTGGAACAAACCATGTTCATCTTCACCTAGACAGACTCACTTATCTATTGGTTCATAAAATCATGTTGTCACTGCCTGGTCATGCGGTATGCGTCTCCCAGGTTCATTCCCTGCCCGCTGCCATATCCCGTCGTTATGCGGGAGGTTTGGACTAGGAAGTAGATCACCTTCAACTCCGAAGGAACATCTTTCTGTGACGTGTAATTTTTTTTTATGCAGAAATACAAATTTTACTGTCCATTACTGAACCAACCATAAAAGTGACCACTATAGATACCTCACTGAAAATTATATACCAAATACTAGTGAAACTCGTAGTCTTTAAAGTAAAGAGCTTTTATTTTCTCGGTATCACTATCACCAAAAACAACAAACAAATATGAATAGAAATACAAAATAAATTCTTAATGAAAATTGTCTATCACCCAAAGTGAGTTCTTTGATTCCAGTCAGCTGATCCTTCTTTAATAACTGCCTAGAATTCTGATATTACTGAGATACATTTTTATTAGTTTTTATTAGCTGGTTCACACACCAGTGTTCTGATGTGTGTTTCTGTGTTTGTGTGTTTCCGAGACGAGGATGAAGAGATGGAGCATCAATTTTTCTCTTGGAGAATGATGAAATCATAACAGGTTCTGTCATAAATGATGCTTAAGAATGACAGACGATCTAGAGACATGAAAGAGTAAAGAAGTGTTTTTGTTGTGACTTAAGAGTTTGTTTAAATATCAGTTTATTTCATGACTATAAAATCTAGATCTCATCTCAAGTTGAATCTGTGAATATTTTATACAAGTTATATTGAGTTGTTTTTTTTTAAGAGAAGTTCGTAAAAGTTATTTAAAGTTTATTTGTTAACAATATAATACGCCAAAATCGGTTTAGTTGTAATAGTTCACAATGATGAATAGTCAAGGACGAAGATCACAACTAGCCGTCCCCTTAGAACTCACTTATATTGACAAATACTTTATTGGTCTAATAGTTTATCGAAGTGTTGGAACCTAGTTTGGACAAAATATAAAGTACTAGTCGACCCACGGCGTAGCATACGCCGTTATTTTGCAGAGCCCCGCACTTTCAAAGGACCCGCGCTAATTCTAGGTGTAAATTATTAAATTAAAACATTTTATAACTCCTGAAATTGCAAAATATGGGAAATCTCCGGATATTATTAAAAGCTTTTAAAAACTCAAAAAAAAAAAAAATTCCTGAAATATATAGACAAAAATTGTAATTTTGGAGTGTCATTCAAAATGGAAAACGCCAATCCTACCCGCGATGAAAAAAATGCATTATGCAATACCCGTAACTATGGAATCTAATGAAGTCAACTATTCTCGTAGATAGATTGAAACATTTGGTAACTCTTGCTATTGAGCGTGATCTATGTAGGAAATAGAACTTTTATGATATACTGTATGACTTCGCTACACGCAAGGCTCGTCAAGTAATTCTGTACGTAGTAAAGAATGAATAAAATGCAAAGACGAATATATTTTCTAATATAAACTCTTAATTTTCACTTAAAATCCGTATCCCTACTAAAACTGGGCCCCGCAAATTCCTTTTCGCATAGGGCCCCACAATGGTTAAGTCCGGCTCTGCTATTTAGTGACGGGTGAATACAGAGTAGATTACTTGTCCTCCCCCCCCCCCCCATCTTTTTTCGCCGCTAAATTTGAGGTAAAATTTTTTTTAAAAGTGTGATCTTCCGACCCTGCAATTTTGTGACGGGTGAGTACTACTTGTTCTCCCCCCCCCCCCCTCTTTTTTTTCGTAGGGTAACTCTAGTTCGTCCGACTTTGCGTGTCCTAACTCTTGAGCCATAAAGAGAATTATATATATAGATTGTATTTTGTAAAGCTAAGATGTCAATAAGAAAATCTTTCACTACTAGACTATTTAATTTACTCTAAAAGTAAAATATTAAAATAAATTTTTTTTTTTTTTTGTAGTGCTTTAATAACATAATAGTTCATGAGCACGGAAAAGAAATGATTAAAACTAAAAGTGTGGACCACAGAGTTTGCCATGGAATTGGTTTCAGATGAAGCACTTTTTGCATCGTTCATTTTAATGTTGTAGTGTGTACTTCAATCAAAGAGTGCATTTATAGTGTGTTTTCTTACTGTAAAACTCCTCACGTTGGTGTGCAAATATTTGTTTAATAATTAGCAGTATAAATGTTAATGTTTTAATAGTGAAATAAATTATTGACATCGCAAGAAGTACATTTTTACTTTGAATGTAGATAGGCCATTTGTGTTGGTAAATACTTGCTACTGCCGTAGCATTGCTATAATAAACCCACGACGGTTATTTATTTAGTTTTTCTCATTTATGAAATACAAAACTAAGCCAACATTTTTAGCAGGGTTGGATCTCAATATGTAAATGCTATATTGGGTGAAATGCTGGAATTAAATAGGCCTATACTAAATAAGAATAAGGATAAGTAAAAGTATACCTTTAATTTTTTGAAGAAACAAATACAGAACTAATGAGTAAATGTACATTTCATCCCATTTTCCTATTACAAATATTTAAAATGCATATTTTTGTAAACATTGTATGTTATTGAGTTTCTGGAGGCCCCCTGAAGGGTGAGTCCCTTGGCGGGCGCACAGTGTAGAGTGACGTAGATCCACCCTGCACAGCAGAGTGATGAGCCGAAATAAAATAATCTCAAAACATTATCTCATTGTTTTCAGTAAGCTTTGAAAGCAATTAGAATGAAGTTGTTGTTTTTTTCGGGAAGGGGGGAATTCATTTACATAAAGATTTTTTTTATTTAGTGGATGTGCTTTTTAAGAACAAAAATACTTATTATTACAAAGACTAATAAAACTAATATAACCCAAATATGTTCTTAGAAGTAGACGGACAGAGATTTTAAAATTGCAGATTAGAATGTAGATGGTCTTAAAGCTTTGATGTTTGTTCAAGTGCTGATCAAATGTACTACTTTTAAAAGTAGATTTGAAAATATTTGTAAGACTTATTTTTAAAAAAAAATAGCAGACACAACAATTTTTTTGTTGACATTTTGTTTTCAGTTTTCTTACTGTGTTAGTGGGAACTAATGTGAAGAATAATTCCCAGCATGCATCTGTACTCGAGACTGACGTCTGCTTGTTTCATCCACTGAGAGATAACTCTAACTAAAGAGAGTTCTTTTCTAGTTGAAAGAACTAGGCCTACTGAGGTTCAAGAAATAGTTTTCGGCCTATAACGCCGCCTCTCAATGTGATTTTCTTGAAATTAATTAGACAAGTGATATTATTGAGATGTGTTTTTAGGAATCTCGTCTGAATGCAAACACTCGGGTCTGATCCAGTTTTTTCTTCAGATATTTTTCTCTCTCTATCTCTCTCTCTCTGTCTTCATATCTAAGTCTCTTTCTCTCTCTCTGTCTTCATATCTAAGTCTCTTTCTCTCTCTCTCTGTCTTCATATCTAAGTCTCTTTTTCCCTCTCTCTCTCTGTCTCTGTCGATCCATATCTCTTTTATAGTCTTTCTCTCACATCATCCATCATCTCTACCTAATAAAAAAAAAAAAGTTAATGAAAAAAAAAAAGGAATCAAATTCTAAATAGAAAATTCAATAAAAAACAGCAACAACATGTGTGCGCAATGTAGTTGTAATAACAATATAAAATAACAACTCAGAAAACAAATGTCAAAATAATTTCAATATTACAAATATTATTTATATGTATAGTTTACAATTTCCTTTATACTAGCTTTCACATTGACATACACAATGAACTAATACAAGGTGTAGCATAACATTGTATGCATTAATACAATATGAAATATTACTTCGATTGAACTAATGCAAAAATAAAGTATTTACATTGACTGATAGAATACTTTGGCTGAACTAATACAATATGATAGAATACTTTGGCTGAACTAATACAATATGATAGAATACTTTGGCTGAACGAATACAATATGATATAATACTTTGGCTGAACTGGCTGAACTAATACAATATGATAGAATATTTTGGCTGAACTAATACAAATGTTTAACAATACTGTAACTCAACCCTTCCTTTTGGCTACACTAATGAAATTTGTTTTCTTTTTTTGTTTTATTGAAGAGGGAGTGGTGAACATCAAAACCCCTTGGAGAGCGATTTTAAAATCAAAACTCCCCTTGGCAGCGCTGGTGCAAGTGATGGTTTAACATTAAAATATCACCTACAATGAACAAAATAGAAAAATAAAAAAATTGTTAAGGCTTCAAAGCGGTGTTGATTCTTGGAAATATATCTAATATAGACCTACGTCTGACTGGAAGTAATGCTGAACTCGAACTACTTCAGTAACACCGGCGAAAGGCCGAAACAATCAAAATATGTAGTCGACGCTGATGTTGTTCTACAAATATATTTAATAAACAGAAAGGGATCGTCCGATGTCAGCTATGTCCGTAAATCCGTATGTCTATTGTACTGCTCTCCAAGAAGCGCCTTCTTTGTAGCGTCACTTAGAGCGTTCTTGTTTTTTAACCAACTTTACGTCATCGTCGCTAAGTAAAACTTTACCCTATTCCCGAAACAAATAACTAATTCCTAATCATGTCATAACAACTCCTCCTCCACCCGCTAAAAAAAATTGTCTGTCAATTTTTTAATCTACTGTCTTACTCTTACAATGTGCAAGGGCCAAAATGTAGGGAAACATAAAAGACAACACCACTTGAGTCTTGATTGTGATTTCAACTTCTCTTCCTGTGTCCACAATCAAGTTCCTCTGAATTTCATATTTCCCTCAAGTGTCACTAAGTGATACTGTCCAATGTGATGTGCCATATGTGACCGCAGACATAGTTCGTTTGCGCTGACACTATAGGTGTGCACTATACTTCATCACATCACGTTCTAGAGGTTACACCGCTTTCTCTCACACGTTAGGACAGACATTTTACCTAATATGACAAATTGGCATTTATCAATACTCGTTCTCCCACTATACACCTAACGTTCTTTCGCGCATTTACAAGTGTATTTTATTTCCTCTCTCCACTTACTTGTCCCAGTGCGACCTAACTCTTTACTGATCATGATCAACAACAATGAATAAATTATAAACTTACTTTTCCTTGATATCAATACATCGTTGCCTTATAAATGCCCTATCTATTCATACATCCATACATACAATTCATACATATTACCCGAACTAAATAACTAACATGAGTCAATCTAATACTAACCCAATTGCATGTATATTATAACATAAATATACTATTCCAAGATACCTTAAAACAACCTAATACCCGTCTAGTTATGACTACTAGTTAAGTCAATTAATTAAGAATAAACAATTTAAATAAAATCCAACTTATTTACACACTACGATCGCTTAGTGCTATGTTTCACAGGCTATCTACACGACCCATACATTTGTTCTCTCCAACTGGAGTTAACATCTCTTCTTACACCACTATAGCCCGCGTGCGTCCTTCTACCTCTGTATGACTTGCGATTACCGCTACCACAGTCATCTCTTCTCTCATCACTGTCGGATACAGACCTGTGCCTCCTATCCGAACTCGCAATCTTCTGTTCAGACTGTTCTGCCCTACTCCAATAGTCTTTAGCAATGTGCCCATGTTTATGGCAGTTAAAACAAATTCTGTCCTTTCTAGGTTTATTTCGCATCATGTTGCCATACCTGCTTTTCCAACTTTTAACCTGTTTGTCAATAGCGGCTCTGACACCTGCTACATTTCCAAGTAAAACATCTCTAGATAACCTCGGCATGTCTACCCCTTCACCATACCCTGTATACAATGGAGATCGAAGGAACACTTTGCATGCTTCGAACCTCTTAACTGCGCCGTCTGCCAATCTGACTGATTTGGTATAGCCTAAATAATCCTTAGATTTAACTAATTCCCCTCGAACCGCGATTGTACTGCTAGCTGTGTCCCGGATCACATTTACCTGTTTATTATTTATCATGCCCAGATATAATTTAAATCTATCTTCCCAGCAATCAACGTAGTTAATTTCTTCTTCTGGTTCACTATCTTCACTATCCTGCTCCCTACCTTGAATGTTCCTCACAAAATTAACCCTATCTGGTGGCCGATTATCCCTATCTTGTCTAAGGTTTCCTTGATTACCTCTTCTATCACTAGTGCCACTATTATCCTGTGTATTCCCATTGCCAGCTCCATTCCCTCTGTTTCCTACACTGGTATGCCATGTGTCCCTAATCCTGACAGTTAAAACATGTAACCTCCCTAAGGTTTCTATCACCCACTTTAGGGCTATCTATTCTCCTATCATAACTTTCCCTGCCATTGTTTTCATTTTCCCAGGATCTATCCTTTATGCCCTCATAACTATCCCGACCATTGCTCCCACGTTCCCTGGACCTATCATTTCTCCTACCATAATCCCTATCATTAACATCATTTTTCTTTACATAATTTACCAGGTCAATAACTTTTTTGTGGTCTCTAACTGAAAGTGGGTTGTTTGGGTACTCGTTTTTAAAGGTCCTAATGATTTTTACCAAGTCCAATTACCTTAGGGTTTCTTTCCTTTACAAAGGACTGTAGCTGAGTGTCGCACTTATTGATAAAGTTATCAATCAGAATGAAGTTCATCAACCCCTCGTAGGTGTTCTCCACATTATCGAATCCGAACCATTTAGTGAAGAAGTCCTTCTCTGAGTTGATGGTTGATGTGGATCCACTTGGCTGGATGGAGTGTTTTCGTAATACTTCTTTCGGAATGTTGCCGCGTTGTGCCCGTATGCGTTTAGCAGTTCCTTCTTTAGCACCTGATAGCTGTTTTGCATCGAGTGGTCGTGATTTTGGCAAATCGTGAGGGCTTTCCCATGTACGAAGTCCAACAAGATTTCGGACCACTCCTTCTCTAGGACGTTAAACTTCGCTAGCTTGATTTCAAAGCGTTTCAGATAGTCGCCGATGTCGTCCTTGTCTTCCGCAAAAGGTTGTATTTTCTTTTTCATCCATGCGGCGCTACCATGGCTTTCTATGTTGGCGCTATTGTTGCTGTTCCCTTCGGTGGGCACACTTACACCAGCCTCTATCCTCATCTGTTCAACTTGAATTCTCACTTTTCTGTCCGCCTCTTCTTTATTCTCCCTCTCTACACATTCCGCCTCTCTAACCTTTTCCCTCTCCAACTTTTCTGCCTCTCTAATCTTTTCCCGCTCTATGCGATTTGCTTCTTATTTTTCTTTTTCTCTGCCTCTAGCTTTCTCTCTATCTGTAATAAGAAATAAATGAACACTGAAGAGTAATCTAAAACAAGGCTTTATTAAACTAGAACGACACATGAACTGACGAAAAAGACTTGGATAGTAGCACACTAAATCAATGTTGTGAACACATTCTCACGACGTTACACAAACATAAACAAATAGTAACTATTTCACCACATTCATCCCGCCTATAATTAAAATAGCAAGTATAGTAATATCGTAGGCCATAGCATAAATAAAAAGAGAATGCCAGAGCCTGTAATACTGGTACTTCCATGTTTTGAGCTTCTGGAGGATATTCATTATCCTCACCCTGAGCGAAGAACGAAGGTTCACTTGTTGTTGTAGATGGGGAGGGGTTGGGAGCCAAGCGTCTTAGAGAGACCGTCTCCTCTTTACCGCTGGGCAACCGTACCACGGCATATTGAGGGTTACACACCAGTAATTCGACTTCTTCCGTGAGAGGATCATACTTTGAAGATCTGTTCTCTTTTCTCAGCAACACTCGACCTGGGCTGGATAGCCAAGTGGGGATAGATATCCCGAAGGAGGATTTCCGGTTGAACCGGAAAACGCTCTCATGTGGAGTTTCGTTTGTTGCCGTAGATAGTAATGATCTAATCGAGTATAGGGCCTGGTTCAAGACAAGTTCCCATCTTGAGATCGGGAGATCGAGGTCTTTCAGTGCTAAAGTAACAGCGTTCCATAGAATTTTGTTTAGTCGTTCAATTTGCCCGTTGCCTGAAGGATTAAAAGCGTTTGTTCTACTTATAGCTATTCCCCTCTCGTGCAGAAAGGATTGCACCTCCTTCGACATAAAGGACGTACCTCTGTCGGAATGGACGTACTCTGGCATCCCAACTAAGGAAAACAGCTTATTTAAACACTTTATGACAGTAGATGAGGACATATCGAGACATGGGTAGGCAAATGGGAAGCGTAAGTACTCATCCACCATTGTTAATAAATATTTATTGTGAGTAGCAGATGGGAGTGGCCCCTTAAAATCGATGCTTACTCTCTGAAATGGTTGGGTAGCCTTAATGAGGGTGACTGAAAACTGTTTGAAGAATCTAGGCTTCAGTTCAGCGCAAGTGTTACATTGGTTTACCACTTTGCGGACGTCCTCGCAGGAAAAAGGTAAGTTCTTAGTCCGAATGAAATGGAGGAGTCTCGTGACCCCTGGGTGGCAGAGGTTGTTGTGTAACAGTTTGAGGTCTTCTCCAGTCATTGCTGACGCAAAGTGGTTTCTTGAAAAGGTATCCGCCGCAGCGTTTTGTTTCCCGGGTCGATATACGACGTCATATTGAAAACAACTAAGCTCCAGTCGCCATCTTTGTATCTTTTCGTTTTTGATCTTGCCCTTGTTTTGCTGGTCAAACATAAAAGACACTGAGCGTTGATCTGTAAACAATGTTAAGGGTCTACTGATAAGGTAATGTTGCCATTTTCTCAGGGCTTCTACGATAGCTTATGCTTCCTTTTCAACTGCAGGGTGTCTGCGTTCACTATTAGTGAGTGTTCTTGAAAAGAAGGCGACAGGACGGCCGTCTTGATTAAGAGTGGCGGCGATCGCGATGTCAGAGGCATTTGTTTCGACTGTTAGTGGTCGATTATAATCTATCGTCGACACAACAGCGTTTTCAAGTTCATGTTTTAGCTGTTTTAAAGCTTCCTGTACTTGTCCAGGGAGAGGAAAGGTTTTGTTGTTCACCAATAAATGGATCTTGTTGGAGAAATTTGGGATCCCTTGAGAATAATAGGACAGTAGTCCAATCACACGCTTTTGTGATTTCATGTCTTGTGGTGGAGGGTGATTTCTCAACGCTTGAAATCTTTCGGGGTTTGTTCTTAATTGCCCTTGTGAGATTTCGTAGCCTAGGAGGCATACTTTATTAGTCGCAATAGCACTTTTATCATCGTTGAAGGTGATACCGTACTTTTTAGCGGCGTTGAGAAATCTCTGTAGATTCTGGTCGTGGCTACTGGAGTCACGTCCGCAGATGGTAACGTTATCCACGTAAGCGAACGTATCCTGTAGCCCTTCCTCCTCAATTATTGTGTTGATCGTCCTTTGAAATGCAGCAACTCCGTTTGTCACTCCAAAAGGAATGCGGCAAAACTGATAAAGCTTTCCGCAAGCCTCGAACGCCGTGTACTGCTTTTCATCATCCCTTATAAGTATCTGGTGGTAAGCGCTTTTGAGGTCAAATGTACTGTATATCGAGTATTTAGATATTTCCTGCACCAGTTCATCAACTTTTGGCACGGGGTACGCGTCGAGGTAAGTGAATCGATTGATGGTTTGACTATAGTCGATAACCATTCTCTTTTTGTGCCTTTCATTCGTTGTTACAATTATTTGAGCTCTCCACGAGGACGTGGAAGGCTCAATAATTTTGTGAGATAGAAGTCTCTTGATTTCAGTTTGAATGAATTTGGAGTCAGGCATAGAATATTTTCTAGATTTAGTGGCTATGGGGTGGCAGTTAGGAGCAAGATTAGCGAAGAGGTGAGGGGCTTCAACTCGTGCAGCTTCTAGCGTACAGACCTGAAGAGTGCTTCGTTTTCCCTCAAATGGGATCATCAGTTTTTTGTGCTGGCTGATGAAATCTAGTCCTAATATTACATCAGATACTAGTCCGTCTAGTAGTGAGAGCTTCACACTTTCGTATTGTTCGTCTTTGTACTTTATTTTGGCGAAAATATGTCCGTGAGTAGTGCGAGAAAGATGTGTAGAGGCCATGTAGATTTTGTTTCTGGACATTTCTAATTTCCATTTGTACCTTTTAGCAATTGAAGAAGATATATAGCTTTCACTGCTCCCCGTATCTACGAGAGCCTTCAATGGTACTCCATTGACCAGTATTGAAATTGTAGATTTAGTAAGGCCGGACGCTGGTGTCGATGCCCAGGAAGATCCAACGGTTGTAGTCCGTGACGTCTCATCATCTGCTTTCACTATGGCTGAGGTTATAGATTTGAGTGTCTGTCTGGTCGATCTACAGACTTTCTGGAAATGACCCCTCTTGCCGCACAAGTTGCGTGTAGCGTCACGGGCTGGACATCTAAAGCGTTGATGTGGGCTGTTTCCACAAAAGAAGCATCTTTTACTAGTCGCCGCACTCACCTCGTGTTCTAATTTTGTTGTTGGAGAAAGGCTCTCCACGTCGGCGCTGGCTCCACATGGAGTTTCAAAGTAGATGTTATACGCCATGGCATGGTTATGGGCATATTCAAGTTGTCTTGCCTCTTCATAGGCGCACTGTAGAGTTAAAGTAGATTTCTCTAAGAGTTGCAGCCTTATGCTGTTTGAAGCCAGTCCAGTAATGAAGGCATCTCTTACGAAGATATCTCTGTGTTCTTCAGCGGTGATAGCTTTGAAGTCACAGTCTTTGGCCATACTTTTGGCCATACTAAGTAAAAAGGAGTCAACGGTTTGATCGTTCTCTTGTCGACATAGAGTTATCATGTGCCGTGCAAAAATTTCGCTTTTAGGTTTCACGTAGACATTTTGTAGAACTTTGATTGATTCTTCGAACGTGGTACACTCACTTATGTACTGAAATACCCTCGAAAAAACGTAGTTTTCATGTAGTTTCTTTTTGTCAATCTCGCAATGAGAGACTGAGGAGATGAAATTCTCAAATGTTCTGAGCCAGTGCAGCCACTTCTCGGCAGCCGATGGCGTGCTAGGCTCTATGTCTAGCTCTTTTGGCCTAAATAGACGCTCCATTTGTATTACAATTTTTACTTACAGACTGAGAATAGTGTTGAACGAAAATAAGATACACGAGACACATAGATCCATAGAATTGAAAATTTCTAGTTTAATAAATTGTAATAAGAAATAAAGGAACACTGAAGAGTAACCTAAAACAAGGCTTTATTAAACTAGAACGACACATGAACTGACGAAAGAGACTTGCATAGTAGCACACTAAATCAATGTTGTGAACACATTTTCACGAACTTTACACAAACATAAACAAATACTAACTATTGCACCACACTCTCCAAGCGTTCTGCTTCTTCTTTTTCTCTGCCTCTAGCTTTCTCTCTCTCCAAGCGTTCTGCTTCTGCCGCCACCATCTGCTGTACATAGGCAGTTAGTTCTTTGCCGCGCAGTTCTAGTTCTGTCTTAGCTTCATGAATTAGCTTTTTTCTAAATTCTTCCAGGTTGTAACCTGAAGTAGTTGCCATATTACCTTTATGTTACTTTACCTCGCTTTTTATTTAAATTATCTTACACAAAGGCCTAATAGCTTCTATTAGTTATGTTCTATAAATCAAAATACCTTTTGAGCGTACCCTCGATCGACGGCTTCCTAATATCTCTTGATTCCAATGAATTAAATTCGTCACTCTATCCTCGGCGTCTAGACTACCAACTCCGACTTATAAAAACTTCTGTACTTTCCAAGATACACTTAGTATCCTTGGTACCAGTGTGTAGGCTACACTCTGACCCGACTGAATACGATGTGCGACACACGCACACTCAACCGACTACGTGTTACTCAACACAAGTCGCCGGCAAATAGACCAACCTGTCGATTTACAAATACTAAAATTACAAATGGGCAATCAGGCTTAACCTCGATTGTTCCCCAGATCTAGTCTAGATTACGCTATATCTTAACTACTTCTTACCTGCTTTCACAGCCAAGAGTGTATATAACTTACAACTCATACAAATAAACTATGAAAATAAACTTAAATACGATAAACACCAAACTATAGATCTAGTTCCAATGAATGAGACTTTCGTCTAACAGTAAGACTTAAGACGGGAGTATTGCAAACAATTAATACATGACGTTACTAAAAATGCTTAACTAAATGATTCACATTCACATACAGGACGCATTAACAGCTAAACATATATATGGACCTCTTGCTAGATTACACCTAATTTTAAGGATATCCCCAATCCACCACGATTTATCCTGGTAGTGATAATCTAGCGAGTGGTCACTTCCCTACAGACTGTAATTATTCTAAGGAGAAAGTACTTGAGTTATCTGTCTAAGAAGCGGCGATAACTCCACAGTCAGTCTCGGGTCCACTCTTCCCACGCTACTGTCTGTCCCGGCGGCAAGGCTCACGGCGATGTCTTCCCTAGCGGTGAGATAAGGACAGCGAACGTTTCGGCTCTCCAAGGTTCTTCGGTACTGGTCTGCAACGGCTCCGGTTCTTCGGTGGTACTGCGTCTGGTTCTGGAGTTCGGTGATCTGTCGTCTGGCTCCGGTTCTTCGGTGGCGTAGCGTCTGGTTCCGGTTGCTGGTACGGTTCTCCCCGGTGGTCGTCTGTACAAAGCGAAACTAAAACGGTCCAACAGTCGATACAGCGACAAAGTCAGAGTCTAGTGCTAAAGTACCGGCTATCTGGCTATCTAACGTGTAGCACAGCTTCTGCCGAGCCGTAGAGCAATATAGCCCTACTGCACTTAAGTGTCGTAGGCAGTACGATGGCTCCTACGTCAAAAGTTCTTTGGCGTGACCTCAACGGTCGATCTTGGCCTTGCAGAGGTGACCTTCACGTTCGTTCTAAAGATGCCGGGCAGGCGATATCTCTTCAGTACGGCTTCGACAGGACGGTTTTCTTCCCTTCCACCAACTGTAGCCTTCTCAATACCGAACTACAGGTTTCAATACGATGCCCCAACGTTTGGGCGTTTACAAATAACAAATGTATATCTCGTTACCTCCTAGGTCTACGAGTCCAGGATCTCACTGGCTTTCCTTCGCCGACGTGGCTGTATAATCAGGGTCTAGCTGCAGACTAGGCCGATGACGTTAACTTCTGTCTCCTCCTAACAGAGGGCTTCTATCCTTCTGGATGTTGATGCCAGTGAGCTCTGAGTCTGGGGTCGCCACGTTGTTAAGGCTTCTGCGCGGTGTTGATTTTTCTTGGAAATATATCTAATATAGATCTACGTCTGACGAAGTAATGCTGAACTCGAACTACTTCAGTAACACCGGCGAAAGGCCGAAACAATCAAAATATATAGTCGACGCTGATGATGTTCTACAAATATATTTAATAATCAAGAAGGGAATCGTCCGATGTCAGCTATGTCCGTAAATCCGTATATCTATTGTACCGCTCTCCACGAAGCGTCTTCTTTGTAGCGTCACTTAGAGCGTTCTTGTTTTTTAACCAACTTTACGTCATCGTCCCTAAGTAAAACTTTACCCTATTCCCGAAACAAATAACTAATTCCTAATCATATCATAACAAAATACAGTCGAAAAATTCAACCTTAGATAGTCTGTCAATAAACTTTAACAACTTTAAATTTAATAAACAACTCGGTACACTACGGTTGACTACGCCATGTTTTTTTTTTAAATCCAACTTATAGCCAAATTTAAATGTATATATTTTTTTCAAGATTGAAAACTCATAACGGTCAAACTAAGAATTCTATTTCTTCGACATTGTAACGACATTGACTGTTTTGAATAGCATAATGTTCTAGAGATTATTAAGTATACAATCACATTTGTGTGTGTGTGTAAATCTCCATGGCGCCAGAGAGGTTTAAAGATAACTTTTGAAAGATTTCAAAAAAACATTTTTTAAAATTTACTTTTTAAAGGCAGAGCTTCTTTAATTTATCAAGTGTCTCTCTCTCTCTCTGTGTGTGCGCGTGTGTGTGTGTGTGTGTGTGCATGCACCTATTCATTAATGTATGGCTATAACAATAGAAGACTTTGAGGGGAAGTAGATGAATGATTTGCTGCCAAGGGTAACAATTTGGAGTTTTTCCAAACGTTTAGATATTGAGAATTGGTTCTCCCCCCTGCTCAAAAGTATAGGACTTTTAATAGAAATAGTATTATGATCATGAATTCTTGATGATATAAATTATTTTTCATTGGCAGGATATTAATTCTGGAAATCTATAAGGCCCAAAATAGTTTTAGTTATAATTTCCTTTCTTTCTAGTAGATTCAAAAAAAAAAATTCATTTGAAAACGTCATGGTCTACAGATTTCAAATACTCTAGGATTCTCATATCTCTAGGCAAATTGCTTCAAACAACTGATAACATTTAAAAGAGCTAAAAATATACATAAAATTGTTTCATAGATCTTTCAATTGTTAAAAACAATTCTCTAACTAATGACATACTAAGACACCCAACAATCAATAACTGATACTAACACACCAAACATAATTGATTATATAATAATAGTACATGAAACTAACTAACACATTGTCTAACTGACACATTGTCTAACTGACACATTGTCTAACTGACACATTGTCTAACTGACACATTGACTGACACGTTGACTAACTGACACATTAAGTAGCTGATACATGAACAGATACTTTTAACTCACAGTTTATTTTTTTCATAGCTAGAAAGTTGGAATGCGGCCAAAAGATAAAAGTTGGAAGTAAAAAATAGAATCATTTATTTCAAGGTGAAATTAGGTGTATAGCATAATTGCTAAATAGCTTGGTTAGTAAAGCATTGCGCTAATAACTCGAACTAGTGTCGTAGAGTCGAGCTCTATACTGGCCATTTGGTTTCTCTTTACTTTTCAAAGATCAATAAAAGAGGAATGTTTAGTTAATTATTAGAACCTAAAGTAGATAGAGATTGGTTCAAAATAATGTCCTCAATTTCATGTTTATTGCTCTAGTTTTTGCACAGCTACTCTAGCCAGTGTTGGAAACAATCAAAAGTCAAATTCAATTTCTTCCGAGTAATTCTAATAACGTTCTCTCCTAGTTAGTACATCGAGAGAGATAACCAAAACATGAATTCTCTAGAGCTCTCAAGCTAGTCTAGTGTTGACTTTGTCAATGTTTGCATAGCTTAAAAGCGTCCTTTTGACCAAAGGGAAACCACTCGTGTGATGGTGTAATGAGGGTAATAGCACAACAAAGTTTCCGAAGTTGTATTGCACACTTGGAAAGCTATGCGGATATGTTTCTCTTCGATCTTCAGAGACCTTCAATTGTCGGATAGCGCGCTTGTGGTCGTATTTCCTCTTGGTAAATATCTACGACGAGGCTTAGCCGAGGGGGAATAATTGATAGAAAAATAACAAGAAATACAAGTTGTTAAATTAAAAACGGAACAGGATAGAGTGTAAGGAAGTCTAATCTATAGGTAAAATGTAGACATTCCAAAGATGTTATAACATGTAGAGTAGGTTTTGTAGTCATGTGAAGACATGTGCATCCTGGGAAATTGTATTGAAAATTCTTTTTCATTTTTGTTATTAACACGACGTACACATACTACAGTGACCCAGGCAAGGCGCTTTTTTTAAATGAGTAAAAAATGTCACAATTGCTGTAAATTAAATTTTAATATTTTTTTTCGGATACATTTAGGACAATGAAGCTCTATATGTATATATAAATGTTGGATATTGATAGAGAACATTACCACACACACGCACACAAAAACAGAGCTTTCTAAGCTGATCACTTGGAAATGTCATGAAAACACGCACAATGTGAAGCTGTACATTTTCAATAAATGATGAACAAGTAAAAATTTTAAAAATTCTTTAAAAAAAAAAGTTTATCCAAGGGACAGAACTCCGCATTTACAACCATATATCTCAATAATGTAGAAGTAATTTTCATTATTCAACTGATACAAAATATTAATTACCAATAATTAATTGACTAATTGATTAATTTTTCAATTGATTCATATTTTTCTAAGTACTAAAGGAATATTTAAAGTTTCAACTTGATCCGATAATGTTTATGGGAAAAATAATGAGTACAATTTTCTAAGGGGTTCAAACCCTACATGTTAAGCCATATCTGTGAATACTGAAGAATTCATTTCCCTTGTTGGTAGCAAACAAAATATTGGTTATTTGTTTTTTATTGATTCATTTTTATGCCAATGAATAATTGTGCAAGTTTCAACTTGATTGGAGAATAGGTGTGAGGGATATTACCCCTGCAAGCTTCGCACCAGAAAAATACAGTGAGTTATATAAGCTTTGCAATAAATATGACATGTAATAGGTCTAGAGTACAATGTTTATTGAATCAAGAGAGTTAAAGAAAATATGGATAGTAAAATCTGTAAGTAAAGCGAAGGTCGCGTTGACACATGAGTAGCCCTTTGATTTCAATCTGTAACATTTAACCTATAAAGCTGAATGGAGGACTATGTGTACATTAAAAACCTAGTTTTCAAGGCTTTGTACTGGAAAATGATTGCTTGAAAGGGAATAAGAATAGCTTTTATCAAATTTTTGAATGTTATGATGAAAATTTGATTTTTATTAAGTTATGTGTAGAGAGTGTCTCAAGTGAGAAAGAGCTTGAAGGCCAGTAACGAAAATGCCAGGACAAAAAAATGATAACAAAGTTATTGAAATTGTTTGGCAAAGTAATAAGAAGATAAAAATGCGAACCCATTCTAGACAAGGGTCAAAGAATACAATGTTTTTGTTTTCAGTTTTGGTAGGTTGTGTTGTTGTGTGTATGGGTTAGGACAACTAGATCCTTCAACCATCAAGTTCTATTGACATGGGAACAAAAGTTTCAATGATAGTTTTACATTATGTATTATGGATAACAGCGTGGGCGCCTTTTTGTTTTATAAATATATATTCTGTTATATATCTTAAGAGTCAGTTTATTTCTCAGTTCCTAGAGTTGTGACTCCAACATTACAAAATTATTGTTCCCCAATGCAACTGATCAGTTCATGAAGCATTTAGAACATATAAGTATTAAAAAGCCAGAACAATTGAAAAACCAACTAAGTCTGGTGGATATTTCTCACTTTTCTAAGCACAACCCAGACATCTTCCGGTGACACGATTGATGTCATTGAACATTTAAAAGCAGAAGGAAATATGAGCGTAATTACCTCCCCTGACATACATCGTAAAAGACTTCCCACCAAAACAGCTGTAATTGAATTTCTCTCTGTGGTGAATCAATGAGTGGCTCATTGCTCTGAATGGCAAGAGAAACTCTGGGATTTTTTTAAAAGTTTCTTTTTTTGTCTTGTTTTATCTACACTTCAACCAGACCAAAATGAGACTAATCCAAGAGAGAGAGAGAGAGAATGAGAGAGAAAGAGAGAAATAAAGAGAGCGTGAAAGAGGATGTTTGTAAATGTTTGTAAATGTTTGTAAATGTTTGTAAATGTTTGTAAATGTTTGTAAATGTTTGTAAATGTTTTACATGTTTTGGATGTTCCTTCAGAGTTGAAGATAATTACTTCCTAGTCCAAACCTCCCGCAGGACGACGGGGGATGGGAGCGGCCAGGGTTTGAACCCTCGACCATCGATGAATCTGAACGACAGTCCAGCGCGCAAACCGCACGACCAGGCAGCCATCAGGCAGGAGAGAGAGAGAGAGAGAGAGAGAGAGAGAAACAGAATTGAAGTGAGAATGAAATGTAGATGCTAATGGAGAGCAATGCAGATCATTGAAGAGTTAAACTCAAAAGTTGAGCTAATTCTAGATTTTCACACTAAAAGGTAATTACACTTTTATCTTTGTTGACACTACAGACCTATATACATATCATATCAAGACTGGAAAACGGAAACTAATGCTGATCCGATTGTCATGTAAGTCTTTTTTTCAAGCTGCAAGAGAAGTCGCCTTGAATCTTGGAAAATCTTTTTTTGCGGATTTTAAATAGAATGGGTCATTAATCACATAACTATATATTCACGCAAATCTCTAGTATAAAATTATTCCTGTTAGTTTCCATTCATATAATGTTTCGAAAATCCTAGATCGAAATAATTTAAGCCTGTTTATTTTAATCATCTTATTAATTTAGTCATTTAAATAGATTGATTACCTAGATCTAACTTGAGTATGTATCTAAAAATTACAAAATAATAATAAGGAGAAAGGAGTGCTCCTATTTTTGGACTACTAGATCTAGGTGTAAACATTACTTTATATGTTACATAGGTTAGGGTTTTCAAAATGTTACTTCTTATAATTACTTGACAAAACAACGCCTTGTTTTAGCTTTTGGAAGTTATCCACAAATTTTTTTGTGTGTAGTGCTAAGAGATCTAAAATAAAATACAGTAAGAGTGAAAAAGACGAAACATTACTCAGACACCGGATACACCAAAATTTTGCATAATGGCTTGGTTCCATTTTGTTTGTTTATTTAGATTGTAGAATGTTTTTTATTAGCGGAGAAATTTATTAAAAAAGCAAACTAAATAAAAGACGAAGGTAATAAATTTTTCTTGATTTCGATCCATTCAAATAGCAATCATTGTTTTGAAACTGATAGAATGTACTACATGACGTTTACTGCACACAAGTATTAAGCTGGAAATGTGGGATGGGGGGGGGGGGGGGGGGGGGAAATAGTTGAGATGTTAAAAGTTATACATAGTTTATAGTCAACGATTATTATAAATCAAATTTATGTGTATCACATGATACATCGTGTAGAGCAAAAAAAGGCGAATTCGATTGCCGAGCTGTAACAAGCAAAATAAAAAAAAAATTCTTTAAAATAAGCTTATCTAGGGGGAAGAACTCCTACTTACAACTATATCTCTAAATAATATAAAGGTTAATTCCCTTATTCAGTTTCAAACAAATTAATTAATTAACAATAATTAATTGACTAATATGTTTGTTTTTTTACTTGATACATGTTTTATTAGAAACGATAAATAATTGTTTAAAGTTTCAACTTGATCCGAGAAAAGGCAAGTGTTTTATCTAAGGAGATGAAAATCTACGATTTTAGCCATATCTGAAAGATTAATTTCCCTTGTTGGTATCAAACAAAATAATTACCAGTAATTAGGCCTGATTGACTAATTGTTTTTTTTTTTTTAATAGATTCATTTCTTTTTACACATATGAATAATAGTGTAAAGTTTCAACGTGTAAACACTTTTTATCAGATAGACAGACGACTGAGTTGATATAATCTTTGTAAAAATTCTAATTGGATGTGATGCATGTTATGGAGTCCAATGACTTTCAAAACATTGTTAATTTTCATTGCAGTGGGCGGCAGGGTGAGCGTAACAAAAAAAATATATTGGCAGCATCATCAATACTAATTTGATTCGTTTATCTTCGAAATATTTTTAAAATAAAAAAAATGCATTTCTATCAAGAGAACAGAAAGATATACTAACCTCCATGAGAATGATACTCTCTTGCTTGTAAGTTACAGGTATATACATGAGACATGGGATGAACACATTTTTTAGCGGCCCCCAAAAGGGGAAAAGCGCTATTAGTTTTGTGTGAAATGTCTGTCCCTCTGTACGTCAGTTTAGATCTCGCAAACTAGAAAAGGTAGGGAAAATCCAAAATCATAATATGTTAATCCATTCAAAGCTACTCTTTTCTTTTCAAAAAGCGAAAAATCTATTTTTTTATAATCACTTATGCAAACAGTTTTTCTCATAAATGTACACCACTTTTACAACTATTCACTATTAATAGTAACAAACACGGGAGGCTCTTTTGTAAGGGAGACGGCAATTTGCCATGTTTTTAACACATTTATGCAAATGGTTTTATATTTTTTTGTCAAACATTTTTTTTTACATTAGTATTGTTACGTCATGTAAGTTCTGTCCTACTATTTACAACATTTACCCAAAAATAATGTTTACTTTTTTAAAAGAGAAAAAATCTATTTAGTATGCATATAAGTTGGGCATAATTTAAAACAAATAATAAGTAGTTTTTCATATTATCTCGTGAACCGCAGTATATCGGCAATGCCACCGAAAACATATCTAAGCGATTTTGTTTTTTTGCGTATATGTTTTTTGGTTTTTTTTAGGATTTGAATAAGAGATTGGCCCCTTACAAAACAATTACATATTCATTATAAGACATCTTAGGTCAGGTTCACATTTAACGTCACATTCACTTTCACCTATCCTTTGGTCTGCTGGACCGCTGGGGCACCACACAAGACCTGTCAACCTTCTTTCTCCATTCTTCTCTGTCATTTGTCTTTGATAGAATTTCATTCTGATGTCCTTTCTAAAAAATATTGATACCTGCCTTTTTACCTGCCTGGGTGGACCACTTGGTGGGCCGATTTTGAGTTTGTGTTTCCACACAAACTGTCTTGTAACCTTGTTGTAAGAAGTTTTGTAACAGATTTCTTTGACAATTAACAAAAATGTAAATCAAATGAAAGATTCAATTCGACATTTCGATGTGGTGCCGTCTACAAACAGACTTTAGGCGTTCTGAGAGTTTGATGACTTTATTTTAGGGTCTTAATATTTTTATTTTAGAACTGACAGATTTCTGAACTTAGAAAATTTGATATCTTGTCGTATTTGCCATGTGACGATTGAAGAGCTTTAATAAAAATTTATCTTATTTTTCTTCCCAAGGCTTAACCAGATAGGTCACTAATAAAAAAAAACGTCTTTTGAAATCCACAAACATTCTGCAAATCAATATAGATAGATAGATAGATAGATAGATAGATAAATAGATAGATAGATAGATAGACCGAGTGACATAGAGAGACGCAGTGACAGAGACCGATAGAGAGCGAGACGCAGTGACAGAGGCAGAGAGAGAGAGAGAGACGCAGTGACAGAGACAGAAAAAGAAAGACGGAGTGACAGAGAGAGAGAGAGAGAGAGAGAGAGAGAGACGCAGGGATAGTGAGAGAGAGAATGGCACAGTGACAGAGAGAGAGAGAGAGAGACGCAGTGACAGACAGAGCGAGAGACGCAGTGACAGAGACAGAGAGAGAGAGAGAGACTAAATGACAGAGACAGAGAGAGACGCAGTGACACAGAGAGAGAATGACACAGTGACAGAGAGAGAGAGACGCAGTGACAGAGACAGAGTGAGAGTAATAGAAACATACGGACAGACGGATCAACGAGAATACAGAAAGACAATTAGGAAAACAGAATTATTTCCGTTTTTTTCCAATTCCAGTCTCGATTTCCCATTTCCTAATTAGTCCTCTGGGAAACCATTCATTCCTGGCTCAGGTAGAGACTGCTTCGCCTTGATGTATAGGAACTAAAGGTGAAGCCATGCTAAAAATAGAAACCACTAGTTCTATTAGATGAGAATCGAAAATGTGTATGGAGAAACTTTCACGTACCAAGCGGAGTGATTCATATCAATCTATTTATCTATATAAGATTTCACGTATTTAGCGGAGTGATTCATATCATTGTATTTATATATGTATACTTGCATGTACTGAGCTGAGTGTTTTGTTCGAATGTATTTAGGTCTATAAACTTGCATGTACTGAGCTGAGTGTTTTATACGAATGTATTTAGGTCTATAAACTTGCATGTACTGAGCTGAGTGTTTTATACGAATTTATTTAGGTCTATAAACTTGCATGTACTAAGCTGAGTGTTTTATACGAATGTATTTAGGTCTATAAACTTGCATGTACTGAGCTGAGTGTTTTATACGAATGTATTTAGGTCTATAAACTTGCATGTACTAAGCTGAGTGTTTTATACGAATGTATTTAGGTCTATAAACTTGCATGTACTAAGCTGAGTGTTTTATACGAATGTATTTAGGTCTATAAACTTGCATGTACTGCGTTGAGTGTTTTATACGAATGTATTTAGGTCTATAAACTTGCATGTACTGAGCTGAGTGTTTTATACGAATTTATTTAGGTCTATAAACTTGCATGTACTAAGCTGAGTGTTTTATACGAATGTATTTAGGTCTATAAACTTGCATGTACTGAGCTGAGTGTTTTATACGAATGTATTTAGGTCTATAAACTTGCATGTACTAAGCTGAGTGTTTTATACGAATGTATTTAGGTCTATAAACTTGCATGTACTAAGCTGAGTGTTTTATACGAATGTATTTAGGTCTATAAACTTGCATGTACTAAGCTGAGTGTTTTATACGAATGTATTTAGGTCTATAAACTTGCATGTACTGAGCTGAGTGTTTTATACGAATGTATTTAGGTCTATAAACTTGCATGTACTAAGCTGAGTGTTTTATACGAATGTATTTAGGTCTATAAACTTGCATGTACTGAGCTGAGTGTTTTATACGAATGTATTTAGGTCTATAAACTTGCATGTACTAAGCTGAGTGTTTTATACGAATGTATTTAGTTCTATAAACTTGCATGTACTAAGCTGAGTGTTTTATACGAATGTATTTAGTTCTATAAACTTGCATGTACTAAGCTGAGTGTTTTATACGAATGTATTTAGGTCTAAAAAATTGCATGTACTAAGCTGAGTGTTTTATACGAATGTATTTAGGTCTATAAACTTGCATGTACTAAGCTGAGTGTTTTATACGAATGTATTTAGGTCTATAAACTTGCATGTACTAAGCTGAGTGTTTTATACGAATGTATTTAGGTCTATAAACTTGCATGTACTAAGCTGAGTGTTTTATACGAATGTATTTAGGTCTATAAACTTGCATGTACTAAGCTGAGTGTTTTATACGAATGTATTTAGGTCTATAAACTTGCATGTACTGCGTTGAGTGTTTTATACGAATGTATTTAGGTCTATAAACTTGCATGTACTGAGCTGAGTGTTTTATACGAATGTATTTAGGTCTATAAACTTGCATGTACTGAGCTGAGTGTTTTATACGAATGTATTTAGTTCTATAAACTTGCATGTACTAAGCTGAGTGTTTTATACGAATGTATTTAGGTCTATAAACTTGCATGTACTGCGTTGAGTGTTTTATACGAATGTATTTAGGTCTATAAACTTGCATGTACTGCGTTGAGTGTTTTATACGAATGTATTTAGGTCTATAAACTTGCATGTACTAAGCTGAGTGTTTTATACGAATGTATTTAGTTCTATAAACTTGCATGTACTGAGCTGAGTGTTTTATACGAATGTATTTAGGTCTATAAACTTGCATGTACTGAGCTGAGTGTTTTATACGAATGTATTTAGGTCTATAAACTTGCATGTACTAAGCTGAGTGTTTTATACGAATGTATTTAGGTCTATAAACTTGCATGTACTGAGCTGAGTGTTTTATACGAATGTATTTAGGTCTATAAACTTGCATGTACTAAGCTGAGTGTTTTATACGAATGTATTTAGGTCTATAAACTTGCATGTACTGAGCTAAGTGTTTTATACGAATGTATTTAGGTCTATAAACTTGCATGTACTAAGCTGAGTGTTTTATACGAAGGTATTTAGGTCTATAAACTTGCATGTACTAAGCTGAGTGTTTTATACGAATGTATTTAGGTCTATAAACTTGCATGTACTAAGCTGAGTGTTTTATACGAATGTATTTAGGTCTATAAACTTGCATGTACTAAGCTGAGTGTTTTATACGAATGTATTTAGGTCTATAAACTTGCATGTACTAAGCTGAGTGTTTTATACGAATGTATTTAGGTCTATAAACTTGCATGTACTAAGCTGAGTGTTTTATACGAATGTATTTAGGTCTATAAACTTGCATGTACTAAGCTGAGTGTTTTATACGAATGTATTTAGGTCTATAAACTTGCATGTACTGAGCTGAGTGTTTTATACGAATGTATTTAGGTCTATAAACTTGCATGTACTGAGCTGAGTGTTTTATACGAATGTATTTAGGTCTATAAACTTGCATGTACTAAGCTGAGTGTTTTATACGAATGTTATTAGGTCTATAAACTTGCATGTACTAAGCTGAGTGTTTTATACGAATGTATTTAGGTCTATAAACTTGCATGTACTAAGCTGAGTGTTTTATACGAATGTATTTAGGTCTATAAACTTGCATGTACTAAGCTGAGTGTTTTATACGAATGTATTTAGGTCTATAAACTTGCATGTACTGAGCTGAGTGTTTTATACGAATGTATTTAGGTCTATAAACTTGCATGTACTGAGCTGAGTGTTTTATACGAATGTATTTAGGTCTATAAACTTGCATGTACTAAGGAGAGTGTTTTATACGAATGTATTTAGGTCTATAAACTTGCATGTACTAAGCTGAGTGTTTTATACGAATGTATTTAGGTCTATAAACTTGCATGTACTAAGCTGAGTGTTTTATACGAATGTATTTAGGTCTATAAACTTGCATGTACTAAGCTGAGTGTTTTATACGAATGTATTTAGGTCTATAAACTTGCATGTACTGAGCTGAGTGTTTTATACGAATGAATTTAGGTCTAAAAAATTGCATGTACTAAGCTGAGTGTTTTATACGAATGTATTTAGGTCTATAAACTTGCATGTTCTGAGCTGAGTGTTTTATACGAATGTATTTAGGTCTATAAACTTGCATGTACTAAGCTGAGTGTTTTATACGAATGTATTTAGTTCTATAAACTTGCATGTACTGAGCTGAGTGTTTTATACGAATGTATTTAGGTCTATAAACTTGCATGTACTAAGCTGAGTGTTTTATACGAATGTATTTAGGTCTATAAACTTGCATGTACTAAGCTGAGTGTTTTATACGAATGTATTTAGGTCTATAAACTTGCATGTACTGAGCTGAGTGTTTTATACGAATGTATTTAGGTCTATAAACTTGCATGTACTAAGCTGAGTGTTTTATACGAATGTATTTAGGTCTATAAACTTGCATGTACTGAGCTGAGTGTTTTATACGAATGTATTTAGGTCTATAAACTTGCATGTACTAAGCTGAGTGTTTTATACGAATGTATTTAGTTCTATAAACTTGCATGTACTAAGCTGAGTGTTTTATACGAATGTATTTAGTTCTATAAACTTGCATGTACTAAGCTGAGTGTTTTATACGAATGTATTTAGGTCTAAAAAATTGCATGTACTAAGCTGAGTGTTTTATACGAATGTATTTAGGTCTATAAACTTGCATGTACTAAGCTGAGTGTTTTATACGAATGTATTTAGGTCTATAAACTTGCATGTACTAAGCTGAGTGTTTTATACGAATGTATTTAGGTCTATAAACTTGCATGTACTAAGCTGAGTGTTTTATACGAATGTATTTAGGTCTATAAACTTGCATGTACTAAGCTGAGTGTTTTATACGAATGTATTTAGGTCTATAAACTTGCATGTACTGCGTTGAGTGTTTTATACGAATGTATTTAGGTCTATAAACTTGCATGTACTGAGCTGAGTGTTTTATACGAATGTATTTAGGTCTATAAACTTGCATGTACTGAGCTGAGTGTTTTATACGAATGTATTTAGTTCTATAAACTTGCATGTACTAAGCTGAGTGTTTTATACGAATGTATTTAGGTCTATAAACTTGCATGTACTGCGTTGAGTGTTTTATACGAATGTATTTAGGTCTATAAACTTGCATGTACTAAGCTGAGTGTTTTATACGAATGTATTTAGGTCTATAAACTTGCATGTACTGAGCTGAGTGTTTTATACGAATGTATTTAGGTCTATAAACTTGCATGTACTAAGCTGAGTGTTTTATACGAATGTATTTAGGTCTATAAACTTGCATGTACTGAGCTGAGTGTTTTATACGAATGTATTTAGGTCTATAAACTTGCATGTACTAAGCTGAGTGTTTTATACGAATGTATTTAGGTCTATAAACTTGCATGTACTAAGCTGAGTGTTTTATACGAATGTATTTAGGTCTATAAACTTGCATGTACTAAGCTGAGTGTTTTATACGAATGTATTTAGGTCTATAAACTTGCATGTACTAAGCTGAGTGTTTTATACGAATGTATTTAGGTCTATAAACTTGCATGTACTGAGCTGAGTGTTTTATACGAATGTATTTAGGTCTATAAACTTGCATGTACTAAGCTGAGTGTTTTATACGAATGTATTTAGGTCTATAAACTTGCATGTACTAAGCTGAGTGTTTTATACGAATGTATTTAGGTCTATAAACTTGCATGTACTGCGTTGAGTGTTTTATACGAATGTATTTAGGTCTATAAACTTGCATGTACTGAGCTGAGTGTTTTATACGAATGTATTTAGGTCTATAAACTTGCATGTACTAAGCTGAGTGTTTTATACGAATGTATTTAGGTCTATAAACTTGCATGTACTGAGCTGAGTGTTTTATACGAATGTATTTAGGTCTATAAACTTGCATGTACTAAGCTGAGTGTTTTATACGAATGTATTTAGGTCTATAAACTTGCATGTACTAAGCTGAGTGTTTAATACGAATGTATTTAGGTCTATAAACTTGCATGTACTGAGCTGAGAGTTTTATACGAATGTATTTAGGTCTATAAACTTGCATGTACTGAGCTGAGTGTTTTATACGAATGTATTTAGGTCTATAAACTTGCATGTACTAAGCTGAGTGTTTTATACGAATGTATTTAGGTCTATAAACTAGCATGTACTGAGCTGAGTGTTTTATACGAATGTATTTAGGTCTATAAACTTGCATGTACTAAGCTGAGTGTTTTATACGAATGTATTTAGTTCTATAAACTTGCATGTACTAAGCTGAGTGTTTTATACGAATGTATTTAGGTCTATAAACTTGCATGTACTGAGCTGAGTGTTTTATACGAATGTATTTAGGTCTAAAAAATTGCATGTACTAAGCTGAGTGTTTTATACGAATGTATTTAGGTCTATAAACTTGCATGTACTGAGCTGAGTGTTTTATACGAATGTATTTAGGTCTATAAACTTGCATGTACTAAGCTGAGTGTTTTATACGAATGTATTTAGTTCTATAACCTTTCATGTACTGAACTGAGTGTTTTATACGAATGTATTTAGGTCTATAAACTTGCATGTACTGAGCTGAGTGTTTTATACGAATGTATTTAGGTCTATAAACTTGCATGTACTAAGCTGAGTGTTTTATACGAATGTATTTAGGTCTATAAACTTGCATGTACTGAGCTGAGTGTTTTATACGAATGTATTTAGGTCTATAAACTTGCATGTACTAAGCTGAGTGTTTTATACGAATGTATTTAGGTCTATAAACTTGCATGTACTGAGCTGAGTGTTTTATACGAATGTATTTAGGTCTATAAACTTGCATGTACTAAGCTGAGTGTTTTATACGAATGTATTTAGTTCTATAAACTTGCATGTACTAAGCTGAGTGTTTTATACGAATGTATTTAGGTCTATAAACTTGCATGTACTAAGCTGAGTGTTTTATACGAATGTATTTAGGTCTATAAACTTGCATGTACTAAGCTGAGTGTTTTATACGAATGTATTTAGGTCTATAAACTTGCATGTACTAAGCTGAGTGTTTTATACGAATGTATTTAGGTCTATAAACTTGCATGTACTAAGCTGAGTGTTTTATACGAATGTATTTAGGTCTATAAACTTGCATGTACTAAGCTGAGTGTTTTATACGAATGTATTTAGGTCTATAAACTTGCATGTACTAAGCTGAGTGTTTTATACGAATGTATTTAGGTCTATAAACTTGCATGTACTGCGTTGAGTGTTTTATACGAATGTATTTAGGTCTATAAACTTGCATGTACTGAGCTGAGTGTTTTATACGAATTTATTTAGGTCTATAAACTTGCATGTACTAAGCTGAGTGTTTTATACGAATGTATTTAGGTCTATAAACTTGCATGTACTGAGCTGAGTGTTTTATACGAATGTATTTAGGTCTATAAACTTGCATGTACTGAGCTGAGTGTTTTATACGAATGTATTTAGGTCTATAAACTTGCATGTACTGAGCTGAGTGTTTTATACGAATGTATTTAGGTCTATAAACTTGCATGTACTAAGCTGAGTGTTTTATACGAATGTATTTAGTTCTATAAACGTGCATGTACTAAGCTGAGTGTTTTATACGAATGTATTTAGTTCTATAAACTTGCATGTACTAAGCTGAGTGTTTTATACGAATGTATTTAGGTCTATAAACTTGCATGTACTAAGCTGAGTGTTTTATACGAATGTATTTAGGTCTATAAACTTGCATGTACTAAGCTGAGTGTTTTATACGAATGTATTTAGGTCTATAAACTTGCATGTACTAAGCTGAGTGTTTTATACGAATGTATTTAGGTCTATAAACTTGCATGTACTAAGCTGAGTGTTTTATACGAATGTATTTAGGTCTATAAACTTGCATGTACTAAGCTGAGTGTTTTATACGAATGTATTTAGGTCTATAAACTTGCATGTACTGCGTTGAGTGTTTTATACGAATGTATTTAGGTCTATAAACTTGCATGTACTGAGCTGAGTGTTTTATACGAATGTATTTAGGTCTATAAACTTGCATGTACTAAGCTGAGTGTTTTATACGAATGTATTTAGGTCTATAAACTTGCATGTACTGAGCTGAGTGTTTTATACGAATGTATTTAGGTCTATAAACTTGCATGTACTAAGCTGAGTGTTTTATACGAATGTATTTAGGTCTATAAACTTGCATGTACTAAGCTTAGTGTTTTATACGAATGTATTTAGGTCTATAAACTTGCATGTACTGAGCTGAGTGTTTTATACGAATGTATTTAGGTCTATAAACTTGCATGTACTGAGCTGAGTGTTTTATACGAATGTATTTAGGTCTATAAACTTGCATGTACTAAGCTGAGTGTTTTATACGAATGTATTTAGGTCTATAAACTTGCATGTACTGAGCTGAGTGTTTTATACGAATGTATTTAGGTCTATAAACTTGCATGTACTGAGCTGAGTGTTTTATACGAATGTATTTAGTTCTATAAACTTGCATGTACTAAGCTGAGTGTTTTATACGAATGTATTTAGGTCTATAAACTTGCATGTACTAAGCTGAGTGTTTTATACGAATGTATTTAGGTCTATAAACTTGCATGTACTAAGCTGAGTGTTTTATACGAATGTATTTAGGTCTATAAACTTGCATGTACTAAGCTGAGTGTTTTATACGAATATATTTAGGTCTATAAACTTGCATGTACTAAGCTGAGTGTTTTATACGAATGTATTTAGGTCTATAAACTTGCATGTACTAAGCTGAGTGTTTTATACGAATGTATTTAGGTCTATAAACTTGCATGTACTAAGCTGAGTTTTTTATACGAATGTATTTAGGTCTATAAACTTGCATGTACTAAGCTGAGTGTTTTATGCGAATGTATTTAGGTCTATAAACTTGCATGTACTAAGCTGAGTGTTTTATACGATTGTATTTAGGTCTATAAACTTGCATGTACTAAGCTGAGTGTTTTATACGAATGTATTTAGGTCTATAAACTTGCATGTACTAAGCTGAGTGTTTTATACGAATGTATTTAGGTCTATAAACTTGCATGTACTAAGCTGAGTGTTTTATACGAATGTATTTAGGTCTATAAACTTGCATGTACTAAGCTGAGTGTTTTATACGAATGTATTTAGGTCTATAAACTTGCATGTACTAAGCTGAGTGTTTTATACGAATGTATTTAGGTCTATAAACTTGCATGTACTAAGCTGCGTGTTTTATACGAATGTATTTAGGTCTATAAACTTGCATGTACTGAGCTGAGTGTTTTATACGAATGTATTTAGGTCTATAAACTTGCATGTACTAAGCTGAGTGTTTTATACGAATGTATTTAGGTCTATAAACTTGCATGTACTAAGCTGAGTGTTTTATACGAATGTATTTAGTTCTATAAACTTGCATGTACTAAGCTGAGTGTTTTATACGAATGTATTTAGTTCTATAAACTTGCATGTACTAAGCTGAGTGTTTTATACGAATGTATTTAGGTCTATAAACTTGCATGTACTAAGCTGAGTGTTTTATACGAATGTATTTAGGTCTATAAACTTGCATGTACTAAGCTGAGTGTTTTATACGAATGTATTTAGGTCTATAAACTTGCATGTACTAAGCTGAGTGTTTTATACGAATGTATTTAGGTCTATAAACTTGCATGTACTAAGCTGAGTGTTTTATACGAATGTATTTAGGTCTATAAACTTGCATGTACTAAGCTGAGTGTTTTATACGAATGTATTTAGGTCTATAAACTTGCATGTACTAAGCTGAGTGTTTTATACGAATGTATTTAGGTCTATAAACTTGCATGTACTAAGCTGAGTGTTTTATACGAATGTATTTAGGTCTATAAACTTGCATGTACTGCGTTGAGTGTTTTATACGAATGTATTTAGGTCTATAAACTTGCATGTACTAAGCTGAGTGTTTTATACGAATTTATTTAGGTCTATAAACTTGCATGTACTAAGCTGAGTGTTTTATACGAATGTATTTAGGTCTATAAACTTGCATGTACTGAGCTGAGTGTTTTATACGAATGTATTTAGGTCTATAAACTTGCATGTACTAAGCTGAGTGTTTTATACGAATGTATTTAGGTCTATAAACTTGCATGTACTAAGCTGAGTGTTTTATACGAATGTATTTAGGTCTATAAACTTGCATGTACTGAGCTGAGTGTTTTATACGAATGTATTTAGGTCTATAAACTTGCATGTACTGAGCTGAGTGTTTTATACGAATGTATTTAGGTCTATAAACTTGCATGTACTAAGCTGAGTGTTTTATACGAATGTATTTAGGTCTATAAACTTGCATGTACTGAGCTGAGTGTTTTATACGAATGTATTTAGGTCTATAAACTTGCATGTACTAAGCTGAGTGTTTTATACGAATGTATTTAGGTCTATAAACTTGCATGTACTAAGCTGAGTGTTTTATACGAATGTATTTAGGTCTATAAACTTGCATGTTCTAAGCTGAGTGTTTTATACGAATGTATTTAGGTCTATAAACTTGCATGTACTAAGCTGAGTGTTTTATACGAATGTATTTAGGTCTATAAACTTGCATGTACTAAGCTGAGTGTTTTATACGAATGTATTTAGGTCTATAAACTTGCATGTACTAAGCTGAGTGATACATACCAATGTTTTTAAATCTATAAAATTTTACTTTCTTAAAACATTTTCTAAGGTTGATAACAAAATTTCACATTTCCGGTGGGTGCTTTTAGTCTGAACAAAGTGTTCATTTTGTTTGATTGCATTCATCGTTCTGATTTCTATCTTTATGAATAAATTGGAGTAGAAAAATGGAAGCATGTTAATAAAAAATTTTTAGGAAAATAAAAAGTATATTTAAAAATATATTGCAAAAAAATAATAATAATAATCTCATGCTATGATTAGGTACATAACTAGAACTTTATAAATAATTAGATTTTTTAAAATGAGGTATACAAGGGAAACAAATCCGTTTTATATTATAGATTAATCTGCTCTTCTTGTTTGCTGGGATTAATTAAGTCTGTCTTTGTCACTTCCTGCTGGGCTAATAAGTGGCTGGTGTATTGGCTTTGAGTCTGGCACGCCATTTCATTAGGAGATTTATTTACTGACACCAAATGTTGTGTAGGAACAAATCAAATACACATTGAGGATAGAGATTTACTGACATAAAGACTACATACTAGCGGAGAATAAGTAGCCCTTTGAGTTAGTTTTATTTAAAGCCGCTTTAGCTTCCTCAAACTTTCTCTCTCTCTCTCTTTCTCTCGCTATCACCCCTTTTTTTCCTCCTCTTTAACTATCTTCTCTTCCCTCTTCCTGTTTGTCGATCTCTCATTCTCTTTCTGTCTTTTTATTGTTCAACCATTTTTTTCTTTTTTTTCTATTTTCTATTCATTTTTTTTTACAAAGCTTATATCAACTCACTCTGTCTGTCTGTTTGGTAAAAAGTTTGTACACGTTATTTTTCCCACACCCAATCTCAGATCAAGCAGAAATTTCGCACACTTATTTCTTTTACTTGACAACAGAGGAATCAATAAAAAAAACAACAAATTAGTTAATTAACTATTGGTAATTAATAATTTTATTTGGTATCTCAGATGTGGGGAAGAAATTGTACTTGATCGACTTACTTAGGATTAGGTCCTCCGGCGTCGTTCGACGCAATGGGCTGCAAGCTGTCTAAATAAAGATCTGTCATTGGCATAGTCTAAGACCTCCTCTCACCTGGTGTCCACTGTTCTGAGGTCCTCCATGAAGGTGTGGCGCCAAATTATACGAGGACGTCCCTTTTGGCGCTTTCTTCGTATTGACCTCCATGTCATCGTTACTCTTGGTATGCGTAGTTCATTTTGTCGTAGAACATGTACCGCAAACCTCATGCGACGCTCTGTCACAATCTCACTAAGTGTTCGACTCCCAGTTCGGCAAAGGATTTCCTTGTTTGAGACCCGATCTGTGTAATTGACTCCCAAAATCCGTCTCATCCATTTCTATTAAGCCATATTTAATATTTTCTCAATTTTGACAGATGACTTCCATGTCTCACATGCATATGTTGCAGTTGGTAAGACGATTGTGTTAAGAAGGTGTATTTTTGTCTCGAGTCCAATAGTTTGGCTAGTCCTAATAAGCTGCAGCCTTTGAAAAATGCTCCCTGTTATTCCTATTCGGCACGCTACATCATGATAGGCATCCCCATCATTTGTTATGATGCTGCCAAGGTAAGTGAACTTGTCCAACTCTTCAAGCTTTGACTCGCCAAGACTGACGGAGACAACCTTTGCCTTATATCCCACTCGTAAAATTTTAGTCTTATCCAAGTTTATGCGGAGGCCACTTTTGTGTGCTTCTCTATCTAGGCTCTCCGTCATTTCTTGTATGCATTTATTTGCAGCCCCGAATAGTGCAACGTCAACGGCAAAGTCCAAGCCCGTCATTCGGTTTTATTCACGCCATGGAATACCAAAGGCAGTCTGGTTCATTGCTATCCTCATTATGTAGTATGTAGGAGGAAAAGTGAAATAATAATGACTGAAGTGGTAGTATAATGTGGTAGTATAATCTAATTTGGTTCCTTTTGTAGGTCGCCGTTTTAAATTTATTTTGAAACAAACACTATACGATCTTCTTTTTCAATCAACATGTCACCAGTAGAATGGTTAATGTCACCGCTGTATTTTTGACATCATAAATATGCTACCGTATAAATGCTACTGTAGTATTAAAATACTTCTGACAGCAATAGAAAAAAATTCTTGACTTGTTCCTCTGGTGCTCATAAATCCGTTAAGTTAGCAGTTCTGACACTTCTGACAGTGGAGTTTATTTAAACACTTTTGCCATCATAAATGACTGGCACTTTGGACACTATAAATGTCTTTTGCTGGCACTTCTGACACTATAAATGTTGGTTGCTGACACTTCTGAAACCATAAAATATCGTTTTCTGCCACTTCTGACACCATTAAATGTCACCGCTGTATTTTTGACATCATAAATGTCACTGTGGTTATGTTTTGATGCTGTGATATTATTGTCGGTTTATCTGTGTAGGCGTGGTGGTGACATTGGGTTCATTTATAATGCATAGAATAAGGAAGTGACACTTGATGTAGCAGACACAAGTAAGTTTAATTTAAGTAATAACACCACATATTGAATATGATACACACTTCAATTCAGGAATGGTCAGCATTAATCCTCTATAGAAATATGGCGAATATAATGACAACTTAGTAACTAATCTATAACCAACTTCTTTAAACAATTAACTCAACTGACTATATTAAGTGACTCTATCAAGTGCTTGCTACCCACTCCCTTTATTGACTGACTGCCCTTACCTCTGGTTCACTTAAGGTCAAGAGTGTTCACCTTAAGGCAACATGAGTTGTGAATAACATTCACAATATAAAAATACCATTCACAATATTGAAATAGGGTTTCTACACTATGGAACCAACTTTGAGGTGGTGACAGTTAATATGTCGGTTTGAACCATGAGTTCGATTTTAGGTAATCTCCCCCTCCCTTTTTTTAAATAAATGCTTTTAAAAAGCGTTTTCAGTCAAATTAACCTTCATATCCATTTCTTTCTCTCCCCCCTTTTTTCCCCAACTGGTCCAGACAAGTGATAGGATCATTGGGTATCGAGAAAGCTAAATGCAGAAATAGCTCTAAACAAAAACAGTAAAAATATTTCTAATCGCACAGATTTGTTGGCCTAGATCTAGTACAAATTTAATTACGAGACTGATTTAAACTAATTAATTCAATTACACTTCGCATAATTTTTTTTTAGACTATAACATGGTTTGTTTTGTGTCATTATGTCACTGCTCTTAGAATATTGATACAGCAGGGAAAAAAAACATGCACACATAGAGACAATGCAAGAATTATCTTTCATTTCCTTAAAAAAAAATTCTTCCTCAGCAGACATTTACATGCAGACTATTTGTTGGTTGTACGCTAAGACTGAGTCGAAGGGGAAACAAAAAGACATGATGGAGTCTCGTAGTTCTCCTACCCAGATCAGCGCATTGATACATTTCTTTTTAGACTTCACACAAAGATCAAAATGCAAGCAAGAAATAAAAAGAGTAGTGCAGCTTGAGAATCAACGGAAAGGATTAAACACGTCTGTGTGATAAGTCTGTGATTGAAAACCAAGATAAGGGAGATGATTCATTGTCTATGAAAAATAAGTTCCATAAATCAATAAGTCATTTTCATATTCGAAAAGAAAAACAGAGATATTTACATGAATATCTAAATCTTAGTCTAATTCCCCTTTTCGAATTCGTGCCATATTGTAATTTTCTCTCGCTTTCTCTCTCTCTCTTTTTTTTCCCTGTCTCTCTCTCTCACACAAGCACATACATACATACATAATATATTCGTATACATACATATGCATCTGTATATAAATAAATGCAATAAATAAACGTATATATATATATATATATATATAGGCCTATATATATATATATGTATATATACTAGCCGGACATTACCCGCGGCCTGCGGGCCTTAGTTTATGTATTACTAATCTAGTAGATTTGGTTTAGGTCTACGTCAAACTTAGCTAATGTTCTTTTCAAGAAGTTTTTCTTTCACCACGAAAATAAAAGTAGTTTTTCGAAAAAGGGTTTACATCCGTATCAAATATAAAATACCATTGAAACGGATTTACCCTATCTGTAAAAAGCGAAAAGAGATAAGTTTAGCAATGAAAATAAAAGCAGCGCGAAATAATTGGGATATAAAGTAAAATTTTAAATTTTAAATTAAAACTGGTTTACCCGATTTGTTTATTAAATGGGATTATCAAGTCCATCAGGAAGTCTAAGTTCGCAGATATATGGAGCGAAATAATGTAAAAATGCTTTTGAAACACAAATATTAAGGTTAATTTTGTTAAATAATGAAATCAATAGACTATATTTTGTATTTTCATGTGTCCAAGTAAAAAACTATCTGTGCAAAATGTAGCTTTAAAAATTAGATCTAGATCCTTTCGTAGATGTACGCGAGTCATCAATGGAGCTATTAAAATGTATGTCAACACGGCTTCGCAGCTATAGCGAACGAATGTATGAAAAATGCTTTAAATAACAAATTTGAATGTTAATTTGATTAAAATATAAAATGAATGGACTATAATTAGTATGTTCATGTGTTTAATTATAAAAAATATCTTTGCGAAGAGACTTTCTATCTTCTTAGAGTTGAATTAGACCTAGGAAAAGAGAGATGTGTAACATTTCGGTCTTGTCTAAAGTCTAATGAAAGAATGTTCGTCAGGAATTCTAAATTCACAGATATAAAGAACGAATTTATGTAAAAATGTTTTTGAAACACAAATTTGAAGGTTAATTTGATTAAATAATGAAATCAATAGAATATATTCTGTATTTTCATGTGTCAAGTAAAAAACTATCTGTGTAAAGTGCAGTTTTAAAAATTAGATCTAGATCCTTTCGATCTTAACATGGTAAACTTGGCCTAGATCCATGAAATACTAATACTTTCATAGAGTTGGGCAACTTTTGTTTTGAGGGTCTTAAGTTTGTTTTAGGGCTACTATACATACGTCACAAATCCAGTTAGTACCCAAGGAACATTTCTGCCAAGTTTTATCAAGATTGGTGAGACGGTTTTGATTTTTTATGCGGGAAATACATATATACGACTTAATTTCTACTTTTTAGTATATTATATATTAGGGGTGCACCGGATAGTACTTTTTGATATCCGGCCGGGGCCGGATATGACCGGATAGTAAAATTTGATATTCGGCCGGAGCCGAATACCTAAGTGTCTTGTTAATAGCTTGTGTTGCTGAACATTTTACGAAACCGTTAAATAACATGTCTATATTTGTTGGTTTTATGTTTTTCCTTTTATTGTTGTTATTATTTATTATTGTTTTAAACTGTTACTGATTGATTGATTCAAGCTTAACAGTATTTCTAAAAATCTGTATAGCATGAGTGTGTCTGTGTGTATGTACGATGCCACCAACTGTAAAGGATGTGTGTAGGAAGGTGAATGTAAATAATGTTAGTATATATTTAACTAGTTACGAATGTAAATCTCATAAGTAAAGTGCAATCTGCCTTGTATAGTGGTCGGATGTATGTGTTCATGAATTTCAGACCAACAACCTGGTCAGATATACCTACTGAGCCTACACATGTAGTCCTAGTGTAGTGTGTATAGTTGTTTGTGTTAACCATCAAGCATTGTTTTTTCCTTTAGCATACGCACGCAATAGAGTTGGGGGTCAGTCAAAAAAGATAACACATTGGCATGGTCAGTCAAGCCTATAGATTAATTATACCCGTCCACTAGTTAGAGGTCAAGGGTTGTTTTTTTTACGCTCCAGCATATTGTTTCTTTGTTTGCTAGATCCAACTATTATTCATTTTTTTATGCGATTTTAAACTTTACTGTCAGGTTTTCGTTATTTATTAAGTCAAAAGAATGAAACAATGAAATTAGCTTTCTTTGTAAAGATTTTAATACAAGGCAAAAAAAAAAAATACACACACGCAGACATGGACATCTTTGTTTTATTTTATTGTGCAAAGAACGTACGTAAGAAACATTCAATGCAAAGAACGTACGTAAGAAACATTCAATGCAAATAACGTATGTTAGAAACATTCAATGCAAATAACGTATGTTAGAAACATTCAATGCAAAGAACGTATGTTAGAAACATTCAATGCAAAGAACGTATGTTAGAAACATTCAATGCAAAGAACGTACGTAAGAAACATTCAATGCAAAGAACGTATGTTAGAAACATTCAATGCAAAGAACGTACGTAAGAAACATTCAATGCAAGAACGTATGTTAGAAACATTCAATGCAAAGAACGTATGTTAGAAACATTCAATGCAAAGAACGTATGTTAGAAACATTCAATGCAAAGAACGTATGTTAGAAACATTCAATGCAAAGAACGTATGTTAGAAACATTCAATGCAAAGAACGTATGTTAGAAACATTCAATGCAAAGAACGTATGTTAGAAACATTCAATGCAAAGAACGTACGTAAGAAACATTCAATGCAAAGAACGTATGTTAGAAACATTCAATGCAAAGAACGTATGTTAGAAACATTCAATGCAAAGAACGTATGTTAGAAACATTCAATGCAAAGAACGTATGTTAGAAACATTCAATGCAAAGAACGTATGTTAGAAACATTCAATGCAAAGAACGTATGTTAGAAACATTCAATGCAAAGAACGTATGTTAGAAACATTCAATGCAAAGAACGTACGTAAGAAACATTCAATGCAAAGAACGTATGTTAGAAACATTCAATGCAAAGAACGTATGTTAGAAACATTCAATGCAAATAACGTATGTTAGAAACATTCAATGCAAAGAACGTATGTTAGAAACATTCAATGCAAAGAACGTATGTTAGAAACATTCAATGCAAAGAACGTACGTAAGAAACATTCAATGCAAAGAACGTATGTTAGAAACATTCAATGCAAAGAACGTACGTAAGAAACATTCAATGCAAGAACGTATGTTAGAAACATTCAATGCAAAGAACGTATGTTAGAAACATTCAATGCAAAGAACGTATGTTAGAAACATTCAATGCAAAGAACGTATGTTAGAAACATTCAATGCAAAGAACGTATGTTAGAAACATTCAATGCAAAGAACGTATGTTAGAAACATTCAATGCAAAGAACGTATGTTAGAAACATTCAATGCAAAGAACGTACGTAAGAAACATTCAATGCAAAGAACGTATGTTAGAAACATTCAATGCAAAGAACGTATGTTAGAAACATTCAATGCAAAGAACGTATGTTAGAAACATTCAATGCAAAGAACGTATGTTAGAAACATTCAATGCAAAGAACGTATGTTAGAAACATTCAATGCAAAGAACGTATGTTAGAAACATTCAATGCAAAGAACGTATGTTAGAAACATTCAATGCAAAGAACGTACGTAAGAAACATTCAATGCAAAGAACGTATGTTAGAAACATTCAATGCAAAGAACGTATGTTAGAAACATTCAATGCAAAGAACGTATGTTAGAAACATTCAATGCAAAGAACGTATGTTAGAAACATTCAATGCAAAGAACGTATGTTAGAAACATTCAATGCAAAGAACGTATGTTAGAAACATTCAATGCAAAGAACGTATGTTAGAAACATTCAATGCAAAGAACGTATGTTAGAAACATTCAATGCAAAGAACGTATGTTAGAAACATTCAATACAAAGAACGTATGTTAGAAACATTCAATGCAAAGAACGTATGTTAGAAACATTCAATACAAAGAACGTATGTTAGAAACATTCAATGCAAAGAACGTATGTTAGAAACATTCAATACAAAGAACGTATGTTAGAAACATTCAATACAAAGAACGTATGTTAGAAACATTCAATACAAAGAACGTATGTTAGAAACATTCAATGCAAAGAACGTATGTTAGAAACATTCAATACAAAGAACGTATGTTAGAAACATTCAATGCAAAGAACGTATGTTAGAAACATTCAATACAAAGAACGTATGTTAGAAACATTCAATACAAAGAACGTATGTTAGAAACATTCAATACAAAGAACGTATGTTAGAAACATTCAATACAAAGAACGTATGTTAGAAACATTCAATACAAAGAACGTATGTTAGAAACATTCAATACAAAGAACGAATGTTAGAAACATTCAATGCAAAGAACGTATGTTAGAAACATTCAATACAAAGAACGTATGTTAGAAACATTCAATACAAAGAACGTATGTTAGAAACATTCAATACAAAGAACGTATGTTAGAAACATTCAATACAAAGAACGTATGTTAGAAACATTCAATACAAAGAACGTATGTTAGAAACATTCAATACAAAGAACGTATGTTAGAAACATTCAATGCAAAGAACGTATGTTAGAAACATTCAATGCAAAGAACGTATGTTAGAAACATTCAATGCAAAGAACGTATGTTAGAAACATTCAATGCAAAGAACGTATGTTAGAAACATTCAATGCAAAGAACGTATGTTAGAAACATTCAATGCAAAGAACGTATGTTAGAAACATTCAATGCAAAGAACGTATGTTAGAAACATCTTCCTTAATTATTACTTATTACTGATTTTATTCGTGGTTTCAGTAACTGTTACAAAAGGGAACGATTGATCGTTTGACCTCTAAGAGCGCTTACGTCCATCGTATCTGACTGTCAATCAATGAACTCAATGTGATGAACTAAACAAATAAAAGGGGGAGGGAGTTGTTCATCTGGAAATATACCTAGTTACCTTAGAGGTGTGGCTCTTGTAGTCCAGCTCCCCCCCCCCCTAATAAAGATTAACTACTAAATAAACAATTCAGTTCCCTCGAAAGGTGTGACCTCTAGAAAGTGTCAATACGCTGACATTAAACATGCGTCCATCGTATTTAACTTGTGGTCACCTGCCTATTAAAAAAACTCAATGTGATGGACTAAACAAACAAAAGGTGTGGGAGTTGTTAATCTCTACCTCTGGAGATATACCCGCACAGCTAGACAGACGTCTGGTCAGCATGACGTAGTCAAGGAATGTTAACTAACTTTTAACATGTTAACTAACCTACTCAAAGGTCAACTAATTGAAAAAAGTGTCATCCATTGCTGCTCTGTATGTAAAGCGCATTTATGATGTAAAGTTCCATTTCTATTTATATTAAGTTATTAACACGCCTTGTCTTTATGATGTTTGGTGCATATTCATAATGGTTCTATTTTTAAGCACATTATTTTGTTTTAATATAAACATTAATACATTCTACAACAGACATTAATGGAACGAGGTCCACTTTATGCATATTAAATAGGTGTATTTTTTACTATCCGGTTTACTATCCGGTAGTGATATCCGACCGGAGTCGAATATCAACGGATTGTAAAAAATGCCGGATATTCGGAAGTAGCCGGAGCCGGAGCGCCTATCCGGTGCACCCCTAATATATATATATATATAAATATATATATATATATATATATATACATATATAAATAAATATACACACACACACAAATGCATGATTTCAAAGTTTTTTTTGTTTTTATACTTAAGAATGTTACTAGGGATGAGCTCCACAGACTGACGGCATATTTTCCAAGTTATACATTTCAAATATCCTATAATAAAAAAGTGAGTATCTGATCTGCTCGTGTACCTAAATATTTATCCTGGCGCGCGTCACTGTACTGAAAGTTGAAAGGGTGATAACTTTGCGCCTTTAAAATCGGGAATTTCGTGCACTTGGAGCTTAGACTTGCAGGATTGTAAGATTTTTCCTCTAGTATCTGTGTACTGTGATATCAGACATTGGGTGCCTAGTGGTGCTATGGCTTGAAAATTGAGCCTAGAGGGAAAAATCAGAAATGGGTCCTTTTAAGGATTTCATTTCTTCTCCGTTCTCATTTTACATATCGGTGAATTCAGATCAGTAATCCTATATCTGAGATGAACCGCGCAAAAGTTTCCAGATCAGGCAGCTCTCCGTATAGTCTTTCTTCTATAGGAGAATTTTGGGGTCAGAGTCTTGTTCGGGCCTCTTGATTTAGTATGCAGCTTTGAAGGACATGATCAGCATTCTATACCTTTAGATTTAGACCATCAATCTTTTTCTTTAAACCTCCAACATCTGCAAAAGAACTAGTGAATAAAACCTTTATTTAGATCTCATCAGCTAGACTGAGATAGGGATCTTGACACATGGACAACTCATGCTACCTTTATGTAAGACCTAGATTAATTTTCTGGGCGCAGTACTCCTGGAGACACGTGATCACATTATATTAACAATTAGGACGTATTTACTGTTTACATTCAAAAGTATTCAATCCTTTTTTTTAACATTAGGATTTAATTGAGTTGAATGGTTCTATTGGTTTCATTTCACATTACAACAAAGAAAATGTAGGCCTACATTAAAACATCAAGTATGTCTTGAATTATTCCTTGGAATACTACAATTAGAAATAATGGGCCTAAGTCATATATGCCTTATGTTATACATTCATAATATCTCAATCTTATAAATCTTCACAATTTTATGCTTTAAAATTTCTGTAACCTAATGTAAAACATTTAGATAGACCAGGGTTCAAAACCTTTCCGTTTGTAGTAAAAATTATATATTTATTGCTGATGTTTACACTAAAGAATAATTACAGTGATTTTATATATGTATATGTTTCTTCCATCGTGGTTCGATGACTTTCGTCATACATGGGTTCTGAGGGCTTTGCACTGGGTATTGTGCCTCCTTATGTGGCTGGTGAGACCTATGTGAGCCCGGTTATTCTTCTCTGGGATTTTTTATGTTAACTCAATACATCAACAGCCAATACTATACAACTGGCTACACTAACTTCAAATGCTTTGTTCTACTTAACGCTAACTATATTGCCAACTAAACTCTACTAGTCTGTCTACTCCTGGACTCGTACAGCTACATTCTCGAGGACTCACAATGTACCGCACCGTCCTTACTGCCTTGCTGTCCTGGACTGAGCTTCTTACACACTCTGTCTCTGGTCCACGAAAGCTTTTCGATCACATGACCATAACACGGGTCATAATAGCGTGTACTATTAGTACGTTCACTTGTCCATTGACAGCCGTTGACCTGTGCCACGCGTGTCAGTAGGTCACACACACATTAACCCTATCGGTCCGCCACTGAAGATAAAACAATGCGAAACATTCAAAGCTTTAACCATCACAAGACAAGCTAAAACCACAGTGATTGAAAACAATGACAGAGCTCTTCTGACTGACCATGAGCCTAGATGATGGGCAGAATATTGCAAAGATCTGTAGGCCTATAACTTCGAGATAAATCCGAACTACAGTGTAATGATCGAAACATCTTGGGACATCAGAGACCTTGGCGAGGCTCCAATTCTAGAGTCAGACGTAGATGAAGCAATGAAGTGGCTGGAATTGTAAACATACCACCAGAGCGTTTAAACACGCCAGCTCACATATAGCTAAATGTTTTAGCACAAATGAATATTGGACGAAAAAACATGGCCAGAAGAATGGACCCAATTTTTAATTATTCCACTGCTTAAGAAAGGAAACTTGAGACAATGCCAAAGCAAAATCAGTCATCCGAGCAAGATAATGCTAAGAATAGTTTTCAACAGACGAAGAGCTACTTTCCGAAGCACAGGCAGAGAGGCTCCATGCAGGTAGAAGCACTGCTGAACAAATAGTTCACATCAGACTGTTCAATGAAAACTGCCTTCAACACCAAAAGAAACTGGTACATAACTTCATAGACTACAAAAAATGTTTTGACCGGGTTTGGCATGATGGCGAGTAGCCATTGATGAGGGAGTCAACCTAGATCAAAACATTATCGATGTTTTGAAAGCTCTATATCAGAACGCAAATAGCTCAGTATTTTTAAGTAATGAAATTGAAGAAAGGACATCCATAGGAGTGCGGCAAGGATGCATTCTCTCTTCAGTTCTTTTTCAGGTATTTCTGGAGCATATTATATTGAAAACTCTAGAACGATTTACTCTTAACTTAACCATAAACTGGAGGCATGTATCCAATCTAAGGTTTGCATGTGATCTAGAGCTCATTGGAGAAAATACAAACAAGGTACAAGATCTTACGTCTCGGCCCACATATAAATACTCTCTTCTCTCTCTCTCTCTCTTTATGTAAATACATTTATATATGAAAGAGTGAAAGAGAGATGACAGACAGACAGACAGTCGGTGAAATAGAAAGCCATTTTTTAAAAATTAGAAATCTAAATAATATTCTCAGATTTCAAGCCATAACTATTTTGTTTAAAACTAAACTTTGTACGAGTCACTAAACATTTCCGTAATCGAGGTTTTAATCTCAACTTTTATTTTGTATTTCTTCTATCTTCTTCTAGTCAGTCTACAGTCCTACAACAGCTGAGTAACGAAGTTACATTTATTAAATGGTAGTTCGATAAGGACATCGTGATAATAGCGTAAAGTGTATTCATAACAGCAACACTATAGCATTGATCTGTAGATCAATATCAACATTTTGTCCCTAGTTTCTTTGCATTCTGTTGTCTTGAGTATTTGAGCCTACAAGAGTTACGTTCTATCTAGGGGTAACTGGTGGTACTTATAGACCATCCAGTGTCTTCTTATCACTTGACTTTAATCCTATCCTAAACGAGTCTGGACGCCTGAAGGTATACTCTCTAATGTGTTCGATTGTAACCTACAGGAAACAAGCAGACGACCCAGCCCGGGGACGCAGATTAATGTTACCTTAGAAAGTACAAGAGTCGAATTAAATTTTTCATTGGACTTAAATCTTCACTCTAGTGATTTCTTTTTTTTTTTTATGGTAGAGACTCTATCTAAGCCTAGTTGTTATTTCTAGATTCTGTTTAGGGTGAAATTATTTTTAATAGAGTCTCATTGTAAGTGCCCACGTTGTACGCGACCTAATTGATTGTGTACAGTTTACTGCTTGTGTTAAATTTTGTAGCCAAAACTAATATTAGTATTCAACACATCCACAACCAAGTCTAAAACAATGGATATAATATATAGTTCGTTCATCGTGGTTCGATAATACGTCCGCGCGTGCTGGAGGGCAGAGGGCTATGGCGCCTCCTCATGAGGCTGGACCTATGTTAGCCCGGAATGTTCGGCAGAACACCGGGCATTGTATTCCAGCTGGAGCTAGTGTCATTGGCATTGCTTTTTCTCTTACGCTTTTCTTCTACCAGCGCTGTCCTCTTGTCCTCAGCAACAAGTGCGCAAGTTTTCACAGCGCGACCCCATGATGCTGTCATGTGCTTCTGTCTCCCAGGTGGCTGGGTCAAAGCTGAAGGCTTTCAGGAAGCTTTGAGGGTGTCCCAGAAGCGTTTTCTTTGTCCACCCTGTCAGCACTTTCCTTCCCTTAGTTGGTTATATGGCAATCGTTTAGGAATGCGTAGGTCTTCCATTCTGCAGACGTGTCCTGCCCATCGCAACTGGGACTGCATCAGGATTGTATGGATGCTTTGCAGGCCCAATCTTCGAAGGACTTCAGTTTCAGGTATTTTTTCTTGCCATTTGACATTCAGTATTTTTCTTAGATAGGTCATGTAAAAGTAATTCAGTTTTTGTTTTTTTTTCATGTTTTCTATATATCTATCCACTGCATTTATATCATGTCCGTTTATCTTGATGCTTGAATCCAACTAGGCTTTACCTAGAGCAGGTAAATATAAGACTTCAATCTTTTTTGTGTTAATGGTGAGGCCCAAGTCTAAACATGCTCTTGAAAAGTCACTTACAATGCTCTGCAGAATATTTTCAGAGCAGGCATTTACGGCACAGTCATCAGAAAATGGCAGTTTCCTGATAACTGCTTATTTTGTTTTTGATTTTGCTTTGACACGCCTCGGGTTGAATAGGCCACCATCAAGTCTGTATGTTATACTTATCCCGATGTTTTCTCTATCTGTCAATGCATCTGTAAGCATAGCATAGAACATATTACTGAACAGTGTGAGTGCTAGGATACAGCCTTGTTTTACCATGTTTGATACTTCGAAAGGCTCTGATGGTTGTCCACTTTCCTAGACACGAGAATTCATGCCATCATTAAATAGTCTCACCATGGATATGAATTTTTATGGACACCCATACTTTAACAAGATCTTCCAGAGTCCTTCTCTGCTAACAGTGTCGAATGCTTTTTTTAGGTCGACATATATTGAGAAGATCTCTGCATTTTGTTCTTGGAATATTTCCTGGAGCTGCCTTGCAGTGTAATTAACATATCAATGGTCCCACACTCCTTTGGTAAAAGTCTCTCACAGGGTCTTTTAGAATAAGTATCATATATTATTATTATTATTTATCTACAGAAGTAAAATACCGATAGATTATAGTTATTTATTAACTAGTCGATCGTCGGCGTAGCATACGGCGCTATTTTGCAGGGCCGGCCTTACGCCATTGCAACCTATGCGACCGCAGTGGGCCCCGCACTTTCATAGGACCCGCGCAAATTCTAGTTGTATAAATTATTAAATTAAACTATTTTATAACTTATAGCAGATTTCCCGCGGCCTCCTGTCGATTTACCAGGAGCTCCGGGAAATCTCCTGAAATTGCAAAATATACGAAAAAGTCATGGAAATCTCCGGAAATTATTAAAGTCTTTAGATAACTCATACATATCTCCTGAAATGTAAACGAAAATTGGCATTTTGAGGTGTCATCCGGTAATTTTGGAATCTGGTGAAAGAAGCCTCTCGCGCCTCAAACTAATGAAGAATTACTTGAGGTCAACAATACTCGTAGATAGATTGAAACATTTGGTAATTCTTGCTATTGAGCGTGATCTATGTAGAAAAAAGAATTTTTATGATATACTGTATGACTTCGCTACACGTAAGGCTCGTTAAGTAATTCTGTACGTAGTAAAGAAAGAATAAAATGCAAAGACGAATTTTTTTTTTTCTAATATAAACTCTTAATTTTCACTTATAATCCGTATCCCTACCCAAACTGGGCTCCGAGAATTCAGTTTCGCATAGGACCCCACAATGGTTAAGTCCGGCCTTGCTATTTAGTGACGGGTGAATACAGAGTAGATTACTTGTTCTCTCCCCTCACCCCTCTCTTTTTTCGCCGCTAAATTTACGTGAGGTATAAAAAAAAAAAAAAGAGTGATCTTTCTGTGTCGGCCCTGCTATTTTGTGACGGGTGACCACTACTTGTTCTCCCCCTCTTTTTTTCGTAGGGTAACTCTAGTTCGTCCGACTTGCAGAAATTAAGAGTGATCTTTCCATTACTTCTTCTTGCCTTTCCAAACTCTTGAGTCATGAAGATAATTATATATATTTATATTTATATATATACAAGTGCTAAGCCTCAGAGATTATAATTATGTATTTATGCAAGTATAGGTTTAATTTAACATTTTTAGCGGCCCCAGAAAGGGAAAAGACGCTATTAGTTTTGTGTGGCCTGTCCGCCCGTCTGTCAGTCCGTCCCGTTTAGATCTCATAAACTAGAAGAGAAAATGAAAATCGGACATCATGATATTTTAGATCATTTAAAGTTCTGATGCAACGGCTCCTTTTTTTTTTCCGAAAGTAAACCATCTAATTTTTTAAATTGTACATGCAAGCAGATTTTTAGAAAAAATTACAGCACTTTTCAATGAAAAACTTAAGGGGAGATAACTTTTTTTAAAAAGGTCCCATGGACTTCTTCATTAATAACTCAATCTTTATTAATGGATTCACGCAATGTTAAAAAAAAAAAATTGCATCTAATGTCACAATGGTAAAAGTGTCAATGGATCATTATAAAATGTATTTTCCATTTATTAACAAACTCTTTGAATAGGATACTGATTCAAATGTTTTTAAAAAAGAATTTTGATACTAACTTCGTTTTAGTTACAAGTTTAAAAATGAACGAACTACTTTTATAGCGCGCAGTTTTAACATATTCACATTAGAAATAAGACTACATAGGGTCCAGATTTGGAAATATTTATTATATATAAATATATTATATATTAAATATATTATAAATGTTTTGATAATTTGAACACAATTTTAATTATTAAGGCAATAACTTATCTTCTGACAGCTTACGGGTGAAGATTTATTTATTATGTAAACAATAGTATCATATTAAGAAATGAATCGGATACGAACAGCATAGTACATCATTACCCGGTAACAAAAGGCCTACTATTCATGATCATAACATTGGCTAAGGTCTAGTAATTGTAAGATTAAACGTGTAAATTCATACGAGCTCTAGTCTAGATATAGTAGATTCTATATCAAGATTCTAGATCTAGTTCTAGATTTGGACAGATCTAAATATACACTATCTAACTCTAGATCTAGACTTAGATCTAATTATAGACCTAAACTTAGATCTTGAATCTAGATTTAGATCTTAAACTAGGTCTAGTTCTAGCTACATCAATGTCTAGTTTGTATGTCCCATCTTGTGATGTTTCAACAAGTTCAAACACATTGTGTGATAAATATCTTTCGAAATTAAATTTACTCCCCCCCCCACTCCCACCAACCAGTTCAGGTTAAAAGATTTGAGCTGTGAAGATAAAGTCCCTGGAACATTTTTAAAAAAACTAACACGACTAATTCCGTTAATTAAAAGTTCCGCCAGGAAAAACTAAGATAAACCCAGATAAAAAACGCATATTTCTTTGAAGTGTATAATCTCATGGATTAAAGGGAAAAAGAGAAAAAATTTTCAGAGTTGAAGGGGGGAGAATTCTAAAGTAATTCTATATGTTCTTATTAATGAGCTAAAGAGATTAGGAAGGAAAAAAAAAAGAAATATAGTTTACAGCTAAGGTACTTATTAAAAAGGAAAAAAATTCTTGAAGAAGAAAAATATGTGATAAGGATTTCCGAAAACCTCTGAATTTCTAAAAACTATTTGCTGAAATAATAAAAATGGTTGCCCAAATACAAATATAACAATTCATAAAAATTTTTTTTTTGGTTTATAGTGAACGGAGCACTCGGACTAGCAATGTCTAATGTAATAGTTACTGAGGTTAATAAGGCTTCGTATTGTTTTAAAGGTCTAGATTAGATTTACGTAGACATAGAAGCAAAGCTTATCATTATACAAAAAGCAGCATTAAAAAGTAATATTTAAAATGTTGATCTACAACTTCTGACACCATGTAGAATATTCGTATTACACAAGTAACAAACTAGTGTTTAAGAGGGAAGACATATTAGAAACTCCATTTATTACGTAAACACAAGCAGTGTTGCACTGACGCGCTAGTGTGCAAATGTACATATTATACTAATATGTTACAGATCTAGGCTAAATGATCTACAACTCTAGATCTAGTCTCTTTGATCTACAACTCTAGATCTAGTCTAAGTGATCTACAACTCTAGATCTAGTCTAAGTGATCTACAACTCTAGATCTAGTCTAAGTGATCTACAACTCTAGATCTAGTCTAAGTGTAAGTATACGAGTAATAGCTGAAGAAGAGGGTTACAATTTTGATGAAAAATTCATGATTCATAACATAACAACACTATATTAAAATATTTAACTCTTTGTCTTCAATCGACGATAATATCGTTGATTTGATATCATTAAATTATATAAATGTTTTATTTTTATAAACTTGACTTTGTGTTATATAAAAAGAGCATGCATTTCCCCCTTTAATTCTATCCAAAAACAACATTTTCAGATAACCAACAAGAAAGCTAATGAAGCCCAAACAGGGGAGTGAACTAGTCCGGAGCCAAAGTGAAGAATTCCTTCCAAACGGGGAAAAAGAAGAACGTAGAGAGAGAAACAGTTTCAGGTTAAAACATGGAGATAGATGGTTTAAAAAGTTATCAACCAGCTTCAATTTAAATAGATCTGGACTCTTAGTCAAAGTTAGAGTGTCATCAGTGGACAAGTGAGGACATGTCAGGACTGCGGGTTAAGATGACTCGGTTTTTTAAAGACTTACAATCAAGGGAAATTGAAACAAATAACTTTTTTTAAAAAACATTTCAATGAGAAATTTTTTGATCTCAATAAGGGAGTTCAAAAATAAATTTTTAAAATAATAGTAGTGGCTACATATGTAAATTTATGAAAGAAACCAAAGTTACTATTGTAGAAGTGTATGATCTATTATAAAAACTCCAGTGAAATGTGAACAATTAATGTCGTGTATTCTGCGAAAAAAACTGTCATCATATATAATTTCAAAATTAAATGATTCGCTTTCTGAAAACAATACAAAAAAAAAAAAAGCCGTTGCATCAGAACTTTGCAAAATCTAAAATATCATTATATCGGATTTTTATATTTTTTCAAGTTCCAGACAGAAACAGGACAGACAGACAGATCACACAAATTTAATAGCGGCTAATCTCTTTTCGGCGACCGCTTTAGATAAAAAAACACATATAATTCAAACTGAAAAATAATATATTCTCTCTCTCTCTCTATATATATATATATATATATATACGCGAAAATACCACTGATCTATCACGAGATCGCTTAATAAACTACCTTAGTATTCTGCATCAATTTCGTACATAAGTTTTTTTTACCACCTATGTGTTCAATAAGAATGCTTTTCGACAGATAACCAACCTGACCGCTGCTAGTTGGAAAAACCGCAAGCTGTTTCAAACTTTTGTATTTTTGTCCCGGTATTTTCCCCCAAAAGGCCGCAGTCTCTAAGTAGCAAGTAGTTGACAAGCTGTCACGAATTCCTTAATTTGACAGGAATGTTTGACATTGTCAATATACCTGACGTCATTTCCACTTCCTTTTACACGCGGTCTAATTTAAAACCCATCTAATAGCAGTAATAAGATAGATCTAGAGGTCGAGTCTTTTTTTTTTTTTTTTTTTGAGAGAGAGAGAGAGCAAGAGAGAGAGCAAGAGAGAGAGCAAGAGAGAGAGCAAGAGAGAGAGCAAGAGAGAGAGCAAGAGAGAGAGCAAGAGAGCAAGTATTGGTACTTTGTAACACTGTCAAACAAAGGACAAACAACACCAACCACCACACCACCATGTTTACTTTACTACAGTATTGAACAGAGATCACCACCCCCCTCTCTCTCTCTAGATCTACATTTCTAAGTGGGTCCCAATAAACGGCTACAGATAATAAAACCAAATGGATAAATTCTTTATTTAAAGAGAGATCCCCAAACAATACCATCAGGAGAAATGTACAAATAGGAGACGGGAATGGGTACGAAGGACTCATTTTTTTTGTCGGCGGGGGGGAGAGGGGGTGCCGGATAAGTAAAGGTGCTAATAAAATTAACGGGCTCAAACTATGAGAGTGTGTGTGTGTGTGTGTGTCAGGGATCACGAAGCGGGTCTTTTCAAATCAAGTCCAAAGTTTATGTGAAAGAAAAGACAATGCGAAGGTAAAAAAAAAAAACCCAACAAAATGGGGATTCCAGTGAGTGAAAGAGAGAGAGAGCAGGCCGTGAAGTTTCATTGCAACAGTTACACAAATTCAAGGGCTAAAAAAGTATGTTAGGTTGATCGAGGTACGTTTTTCAAAATTTAAAAAAAAAAGGTGGTGCTCCGGACATAATAAACACTCCAAAACCTGGGAACAAACCAATGAACGGTGCGTACTGCTAAGTGACATTCTACTTGACAAAACATTTTAACCTCAGTCATTTTTAAAATACAGAACTAAACAGATTTCAACTGAGTGACTGAGTCGCTAGTAAATAGGAACAGAGAAACTACTCATCTTAGCTCTCTTTTAGTTCGATGTATTTCTACCGCATAGAAAACAAACATTGGAGAAAATCCACTTTTGATACCCCACAATCAGCAAAAAATGCAATTGGAGTACTTTTTTAATTCTCCAATTTCAAAGCGAAATGTTTTGTAACGTACACATTAAAGACAAGAAAGAGGTGATTGTGTTTACAATTGGTCTTGAAAATTGAACTGACTTGTACTTTAACGATTATGTTTTCGAGATTATGATGGATCTCTTGATCTCATTAAAATGTTTTCGAGATTATGATGGATCTCTTTTAAACAATCTAGACACTTCGGTTCTGGTTCATCAATTCATTCACCAATTATCCTTTCTCGTAATGATCGTGGCGTTACTGTCTTGTCGAGAGAGATGTTACTGCTATCTAGTCTAAAAGTATTCTCCTTTCTATTACGTATACTTACAATGCTAGACCTCAGTAGACCTCTGTACACCTCAGTAGACCTCTGTAGACATCTATGAGTTGTGTCCTGTAGAAATGAGTAAGAGTGTAACTTGCCAATGCGTATATTTGCAATCAAGATATGTCATTTCATTTTGTGTAAATAATATTAACTTGCTTACAAAATAAAGATCTCCTATCAAATACAGCAATACGTTTTATCGCAGGATTTATGTCTATGTGTAAATCTGCACAGTTATCTATTAGTGGATAGATAGTATTAGCCTGCAGACTGAACCTGGTGTTAATGTCTTCCTAGATCAGGGGTTCTTGCCACGCAGTTAGTGGAACATTTTACGTGTGATCCTAGAGTAAAACTTTTTCAGCCTAGCACTATGACGAGGTATTTTGAGTCTGGTAAGGCTTGGCTTCCACATGTTTTTCAATACGTTGTTTACAGCTTATTGCATGACGATATTGAAGAGTTTAATTTTTTTTTTAGGCTTCACCGTTGGAGAAAATGTCCATTTTAAAACATTGTCTTCGATTCCAAAGATTAATGATCAGTGCAGTATTTGGTTGAATCAGACCACATCAGTGCAGAATTTGGTTGTATCATACCACATCAGTGCAGTATTTGGTTGTATCATACCACATCAGTGCAGTATTTGGTTGTATCATACCACATCAGTGCAGTATTTAATTGTATCATACCACATCACTGCTGTATTTGGTTGTATCATACCACATCAGTGCAGTATTTGGTTGTATCATACCACATCACTGCTGTATTTGGTTGTATCATACCACATCAGTGTAGTATTTGGTTGTAACATACCACATCAGTGATGCAGTATTTGGTTGTATCATACCACATCAGTGGTGCAGTATTTGGTTGTATCATACCACATCAGTGGTGCAGTATTTGGTTGTATCATACCACATCAGTGGTGCAATATTTAGATGTTCGTACCATATCAGCGCAGTATTTGGTTGACATGAGTTCAGTATTTGGTTGTATCATATCACATAATTGCTCACAATATTGAAAAGTTTCACGGAAGTAAAGTTTATAGATGTCAATACAAAGATGAATTTGTCGTTAGTCATTCACACATTTCTATAGGCACAGAGCAGAGTTGTAAAGAAAAGTTCAAGAAATAAGAAGCTAAAGGGTCACTACCACAGGTCGATGTAAAGACCTCGTTTAAAGTAAAATCTGATGAATAGGACAGAGAGTCCGACAGACAGATATGTCGATGGCATGATCTCCAGGTCATTAGTTTTAAAATCAGGCTCTTGTTGTGCGGTTGCGTAACAAGATCATGAGCACTTGTAAAGTCTTTCTTGTAAAGTCTTTCTTGTAAAGTCTTTCTTGTAAAGTCTTTCTTGTAAAGTTTTTCTTGTAAAGTACAATTGTTTTTTTAAAGGAAAATGCGGAAGAAAAAGAAACACAACAACGTCAACTTGATCAACTTCCCCATGGTCCGAGTAACCAAAGACACTATGGAATTAGTGAACACATTTAGCAAATTAACATGTCAGTACATATTCAGAATAATAAATCTACAATATGTTAGCAAAAATACCACTAGTGGATTCATTTATCTATCAAGGGAGCTTTAGAACGACCGAACGGATTCGCATGAAAATTCGTACACCGGTTTCTTTTAACTCTGAAGTGTCTTCTAATAAACGGTTTTGGTGCTTTCGTAAATTATCGCAATCCTTCTATTAAGCCTTTGTATTAAATTTTCGGTATATATATATATATATATATTGTCTCTGGGCGTCTCTTGTCTTTAGGCGTCTCTTGTCTTTAGGCGTCTCTAGACTTCTCTTGTCTCTAGATAAAGACCACCTGCTAAGTTTAAATACATAGCTAAAGAAATTACAAAAAACAAAATCCTACCTAAATTAGATGTCAGAGTGTGGAGAGTGTTACGATGAGCATAGTACAACAACTAAAACGAATGGAGGGCTTATTGCATATTTTGATATTGAATTTAGAAGTCAAAGAAAAGTCAGACATTGTAAGTAAGAGTACCTTTTTCAATGTGGGGGTTACAGAGAGAAAACATTAAGTAATCCTTCTATTAAAGGAAACAATCGAAAGTATTATGGCCTTTTCTCTGCACACCACCAAAAAAATCTATTACGTTGTAGATCCTTTACTTAAAGTCGCCACAAGAATACAATGCATTGAATCAATATTTTTTTAAAATCAAAGCTTCAGATTAAGAAGCGAGGAAATGGCACTCAAATGTGACAGAAGACAAAGAAATGTTTTTGCACACGTCACGGGGATCACTACCCAGAATGCCAGAAAGCAAAAAGGTTTAGGAACTAATAAGCTTGCCTGACCAGCCTAAAAGGCCGCATTTCCTTTATGTCACGTCAACCTGATGACACATCAAAATTAAAAAAGCAACAACAAAGGCAGATAGAAGGAACAAAATGAAACGAAAGTCATATGTCAAGTTTTGGTTGCTTGTTTTAGGCGTTAAATGTGACCCATCAATAGAGTCAGTAACAAATGATGTCCTGTTTCTAAGGCTGAACAATGACACCCAATTATGTTCTCTTTCACAGTTTGAATAATGACATCAAATGATGTCCTGTTTCTAAATCTGAACAATGACATCAAATGATGTCCTGTTTCTAAGTCTAAACAATGACATCAAATGATGTCCTGTTTCTAAGCCTTAAAACTTACTGAGTACTGACATCAGAAACTTTATGAATAGTTTACTATCCTCCAGATACAGACTTATATATATTTTTTAAATTTAGTCAAACCAAGGTTTATCCGTTTTAAAGGTGTCACTGCATACGTTCGCTCTTAGGTGTATGTTAGTATTCCAATTGTTATTGTGTATTTAAAATTCCTACTAGATCTATATGTTTTATCATATTTACACTTACATTGATTTGTAGTACAAACTTTTTTTTGAAGTAAAATGTATTTGTATTGTAGACTGCTTTTAAACAAACATGCATTTGTATTGTAGACTGCTTTTAAACAAACATGTATTTGTATTGTAGACGGCTAAGACGGTTATTAAACAAGAATGTTGTTTTGTATTGTAAAAATAACAAAATATCACTAATGATCCACTAAAAATATTTCCAGTATTTTACTTAAAATGAGACACCTCTAATTCTATATTGTTTATCAAACTACATTATTTAGACATTGACGGCTCTTGGTTGAACTAGAACAAACAAATCTAACAAATAAAGCTTCACCTTGTACCTGCGGTTTATTCGGAGAAGTACGGTAATAATAAAACCATTTGAAGTTTTAAAATTGAAGTCTGGCTTAGGAAAAAAATGTAAGAAGTATGGGCGGGATGAAAAGGTTTAGTATGTGTAAATAGAGTCTCTCTGCTCATTGTATTTTGTAATCTATCTAGCATGAACTGAAATAGTTGAACTAGAATGGTTGAACTGAGATGGCTGGACTAGAATGGTTGAACAGAGATGGCTTAACTAGAATGGTTGAATTGAGATGGCTGGACTAGAATGGTTGAACTGAGATGGCTGGACTAGAATGGTTGAACTGAGATGGCTGGACTAGAATGGTTGAACAGAGATGGCTTAACTAGAATGGTTGAATTGAGATGGTTGGACTAGAATGGTTGAACAGAGATGGCTTAACTAGAATGGTTGAATTGAGATGGCTGGACTAGAATGGTTGAACTGAGATGGCTGGATTAGAATGGTTGAACTGAGATGGCTGGACTAGAATGGTTGAACAGAGATGGCTTAACTAGAATGGTTGAATTGAGATGGTTGGACTAGAATGGTTGAACTGAGATGGCTGGACTAGAATGGTTGAACAGAGATGGCTGGACTAGAATGTTTGAACTGAGATGGCTGGACTAGAATGGTTGAACTGAGATGGCTGGACTAGAATGGTTGAACAGAGATGGCTGGACTAGAATGGTTATCTAGGTTAAATTAAGGCTGACACTGGCAGATTTTTGTTTATTAAAGCTATGAGGAAGAACCGTTCTTTCTGAATTCTTTCTGATTCTGAATGCCAAATCTGTGAAAAATTGACAACCTTAAAGGCACCTGGTTATCCTCTAATTAGCCTCTATTTTATTCACGCATATAAGTTATTAAATGGAGTTAACTTTTGATGATAATAAGCCAGATTTGTTTAGAAACCTTATTTTTAAATGTCTCTGTCAAAATAATTGAATTTTTTTTTTTCCATTGCCAAGATTTCTACACAATATTTGAGAAATATGCAGCGTAAGCTGTTTATTACCTTGCTAAAAAAACGCACACGCACACTAATAGTTTTTCTAATTTGATTGCATATTTTCTTAAGTCATTAACAAATATATAACATATTATTGTATGTACTGTTTGTCCTAACACTCTGTCGTTGGTTTCTAGTACCTATCAGCTAGTACAGTACAACTAAACAGATGTGGCCTACATCATGAAGGCGTATTCGATTCTTTATTGTAGAATTTGAAATCAATTTTGACAGACTTACTTTTTCAACAAACTTGAATATAACTTTTATCTCTAAATAAACCCAGCTCTCAAGCTCAATAGAGATGTATGTAAAAACACAAGTTTGAAATAAAAATTTAAACAAGATAGAACTCACTAAAAATACACAAATCTTTTCATTCATACATCTCTCGCTTGTTCTTCCCTCTTCGACTTTCACACCAGTAATGACGAACTTGAACTACGACAACCTCATGATTTTATCCCATTCTATTCAGTCTACATTACCAAACCATCCGCCCACCTTTCCTCTTGGCTTCATTGTGAAACACGAACTTAACAATAAGTTTTTATGTATCTCCATGTTACCATTTATGCACACTGGTCCCAACCTATTTGAGGACACACAAGTATCTGAAAGAATGTTATAGTTAGCCAATGAAAGTACGGCCTACTTCCCTCTTGAATTAAAATGTTCATAGTTTCATCAAGGTTTGAGCACAAGAACCTTATCTCAACAGTTCTGTCCAACAAATATCTCTGTACTTCATGCATCTACAATATCTATTTTTATCCAACATTTAAGTGTAAATGTTGTAAATAGTATACATTTAACTCCTGCGTAATAATTGCTGTTTAAAACTGTAGCCCTAGAGTAGCTTATAGGTCTATATAGAGTTGGAAACTACAAGCTTTGATTCTCTTCAATAACTTTCTTGATTGCTATGCATTAAGTAAGTATAAACCTAGGGCGAAGTTTTAATCAATGAGTTGAAATTAACAGCGCGTTCTTTTCATCACATCGTTTTTTAATTCCAATAGGCCCTTTCTCCTCCTTGTAGTTCCCCTCTATGTATGACAAGAGTTACGTATTGTCTACATAGCATGGGCTGTCAAGACCTAAGACAGTTGATGTTTATCCATCAGATGACATCACAGGGCATTGTCTTAACAGTCCATAACATTGTCTTGACATCCGATGGCACTGTCGCGACAGCCAAGGACGTTGTTTTGACATCCTAGGACATTACCTTGACATCAGATGACATTGTCTTGACATCCCAATGCACTGTTTTGACATTTCAGGAGATTACTTCGACATCACATGGCATTGTCTTGACATCACATGCCATTGTCGTGACACCACATGGCATTTTTTAACATTCCATCACATTGTCATCACATTATTTCCTTTTCTAGCCTTTTGTCCTTTTCCCCCTAATATTTTTTAAATCTGTTATGAAGTTTCGCTAATAAAAGTACGGATATCTAATAGTTCTTAAAACTGCTAAAAAACTTTGCTAATAAGAGTACGAACATTAACCCTCTCTCACCTAAACTCTATCACTAACTCTAGATCCATCGTCTCTCTCCTGGTATTAAATTTGTCTTGTCTAATCTTCACATAAAGCGCATTCCCAGGTGAAAATTGAAATTGTGAGTGCACTTTCAACTATCTGTTATCACGTGACTCGAGCACGAGTAAAGCTTGATAAGCCAAGAGACAAAATGAGATTACCTGCTTAAGTCTTGTCCATTAGCTGGCTCAGTCGCCTTGACTTAACGAGTGTTACGTCAGCTCTGGAAGATAAGGTAAACATCTTATAAGAGACTCACAGCAACGTGTCTTTCTTATTTAGATGTTTCTTTCTCTGTTTCTGTAAGTTGATGCTCCAGTTTGTTCTCTTCTTATTGTGGATTATGAGTACAATGTCTGTTTAAGAAATATTCTAGAAATTATTAATTTGAAAATAAAATTGTGTTTATATAAAGAGCAAGTCATCTGTAACTCACTGATTCATTCACACATTGCTAATCCTTCCTATGTCTTAATTAATGATATCTGGAGCATACAATTTCAATGTTGAATGCACATCTGAGTATGTTTGTATTGAAGGGAATACATTTTTTAGGATTTTATCTCTATAACCCATACAAGATGTAAAAAGAACTAGGTATGTGGGGTGGGAGACAGGGGCGGACTGAGTTTCAGTCATTACCATATAAACCGGCCCACAAATGCCATGTCATATATTTTCGGTGTGGGGGGGATTTTTACCCCACTCCGCAATTTATATTTATATATATATATATTAGTGTGTGTGTGTATGTAATTAATCTTCATTACATTCTGATCTTTCATTCTTTCAAACGTTTTTTCTACCCTAGAATACTCTCTTCCTATAATTAGTGGAAAGAAAAGTAGACAAATCCAAAGGGCAGCTAGGGAGTCCGGGGGAGCGCTGTGAGCTCCCCCCAGTGGGGTCCTGGGCGAAGCATTATTTCCGTTATCTTAAGCTTTAAAAATGCATTTTCTGAGATATCTACAGTGCAATTAGCCTGCTAATCTTTCGCTAAAAAAATTCAAAAACCATATCTGCTATTCAATGGAGTCCAGCGACTGGTAGAAAATGGTAAAATGCTTTAGTTTTTGTATTGTAGGGGGAAGGGAAACCACAAAACCCCTTTTGGCTACGCTCATGAAATTTGGTGACTGTAGTTTGCTTATGTTGGCTGCACTGGGGCTGTAAGTAAAGTTTCTCTTTCAGACAATGAGGTCTGAGGCAAGTCATGGTTTGAAGACCCTCCCCTCATGTATGTTGATCTGCGACTTAAAATATGCTAAATCATTGGTTTTCCTGGCTGACTCAGGCAACCCATTCCATTAAAAGATAAGAGAAAGTAGAACGGTTATAGAGGCACTTACTTAATGTGAAAAGCTCTTGCTTCCTCCGAGTACATTCTCAAAAACGCGATTGTATTGGAATATACCTTGACCCATTATTTAAAATATAAATCTCCTTTAATAAATATCGGATGTGACAGCGCTATAAAAATTATTGTAATTATTGTAACAATTTTCATCATTAGTGACTTCGTACTAAGTTGCTCGACCGAGTAACCCTCTCTTTAGTGGACGAGGTCCTATCTGAAAGCCAATGTGGTCTCAGAGCCGGTAGAGGTACATCTGACATGATATTTGTTCTGCGACAATTACAAGAAAAATGCAAAGAGCAGAACTTAAACCTATACGCTGCCTTTGTGGACCTCACCAAGGCTTTCGACACAGTCAGTCGCGATGGTTTGTAGAGGATTTTAGCCAGCCTGGATGCCCATCTACGTTCCTATCCATTCTCAAGCAGCTTCACGTGGGACAAAGAGGCCAGATCAGACACAATGGTGCCCTTTCTCATCACTTCCCAATAGAAAATGGCGTGAAGCAGGGCTGTGTACTTGCTCCTACTCTATTCGCTATCTTCTTTGGCGTAATGCTGGGTCAAATGAGGCAGTGATTGCACGAAGGCATCTATATCCGGTTTCGTTCTGACGGCAATGTGTTCAATCTTCGACGTCTACTATCCCATACAAACACAAAGAAGATGGTCATAACGGAGCTTCTCTATGCCGATGATTGGCCCTGCTAGCTCACAATGAACATGACCTCCATACGCTGCCGCCTCTTTCGGTGTATCTATAAACCTGGGGAAAACAGAAGTCATGTTCCAGAAGTCACCCAATAAAACATACTCAGCCCCAAGGATCACCGTAAACGGACAGCCACTTAATGTGGTAGACCACTTTACATATCTAGGTAGTAGTGTCAAATGACGCCTCACTTTCAAGGGAAGTTGATAATCGTCTGGCCAGGGCCAGTAGCACTTTTGGACGCCTTTAGGCGAGAGTTTGGCGGAACAGATCGCTCCGCCTGCCTACAAAAATCAGTGTCTACCAGTATGGCTCTGAAACATGAACACTATACAGGAAACATCTAGGACTTCTTGGGTGCTTCCACCAAAGATGCTTGCGCTCTATCATGGACATACGTTGGCAAGACCGCACTACAAACAGCGATGTCCTTGCGAACACCGGTATGGACAGTATAGAGGGACTTTTTTTGGTCCCACAATTACGCTGGGTAGGGCACGTATCCCGTATGGGATACGAACGTATGCCAAAGGCAGTTTTTTTTGGTGACCATAAAGGTGGTCGATGTAACAGAGGCGCCCCACTGAAACGCTTTAAAAACCAGCTTAGGCGTCAACTTTCCTTGGCTGACATGCCTGACATAGAAGAGAGCATCTGGTTACATGCGGCCTCAGAACGAAACACCCGGAGGTCACTCACGAAGGCCGCGGGATACACATTTGAGACCAAAAGAAAATCTGCTGCTGAGAACAAACGCAGACAGCGAAAAGGAAATCTAAATCGACCACCTGCGGACAATGGTTGTGTTTGCCCTGGATGTGGCAAAATATGTAGGTCTCAGCTGGGACTGCGCAGCCACGGGAAATACTGCATTCCTCACTAATCTTCGTACTCAAAGACAAGCCTTATTATTATTACTAAGCATAAGTTTGCCATTAATTATAATAGTATAAAATTGATTTAGATTTATTTTTTAATTAAATATTTTTTTTGTAAGCCATAAGTGTAGTATTTTTAGATCTATATTATTAAAAATAAACAAAAAGAAACTTACTTTTTCTTTTCAAATCGCAGAAAGTAGAACTTTATACCCTTATTGAGCTGTAAAGCTGGGTGGTTTGCAATTTCGCGGCTGTGTGTAATATGTATGTGTTAAAGTTAATTTCCAATTAAGTATTGTTAAAGAGCTAATTGTCGCGCCTATTTTTTTTTTTGCTGCGTTATAATAATGTTTTCTAACTTAACCTCTCTCATCCCTCTTTTTGGTTAAATTTCATTGGAACCATTAAAAGACGGGGGAGGGAAGGAGCAAAAAAAAATGGGAGTGCCATCAAAGGCCCATGCCGACCAGCAAATTGATTAGGCCAAACACAACCTCAAAGCAGTCCATGACGCTCGTGCATAGCAGAAAGTACGGTCTAACGTTTTGCAAAAGATAATACGTACAGTGTATAGTGTATTTTATTTTGTATATATTCTTGTTAAATTTCAAACAAAATTAATTGTAATAAGAATCAAAAAAACAAAATTCAAAACAAGAAACGTGTTCCGGCCTTTGTGTCTTGGTGCTGTCACTTTTTTTTTTTAAGTTCTCAGCAATGAAAATTTTGTTTCTTTGCTCTCGACCAGACCGGCCCATTTGGTACCGGCCCACCGGGCATTTGCCCGTTTGCCCATATAGCCAGTCCGCCCCTGGTGGGAGAGTATTGGTGATAGAAAGCTTTTTATGAAATGTTCCATTGAATTAATAATCTGACAAGTACATTACATTACAATGATGATTTCTTAAAATATATTCATTCAGATATGCACTCCGTACCTTACAAGTCACCTAGCACACAGCATCTCTGTTGTATGGTCTATCACAAGATGATTTTTACACGATTACAGTGGAACACACCACGGCATATCACTAGATCATTATCACAACATTACAGTGGAATACACTATGTCTGATCTATCACTAGATCATTGTCACAACATTAAAACGGAACACACAACGTCACTGGCTCAACAATAACCCGAATAACTCTAGTTCTGTCTCTCGAGTTCCTAATCTATGAACAGAAATAAAATCATGGCTGTAATGGCTAGTCTGAGAAATAATGGCTGCGAAACAAATGTTTAGAAATACTTTAAAATGACCGAAAGCAGAGACTAACACTTTATACCACTTCCTCATATATTAGAGTACTTATGCACACCACAAGGTACTTACGCACACCACAAGGTACTTACGCACACCACAAGGTACCTATGCACACCACACATTTACATTTACAACATATATATATTCAGATATACAAATATTATGAAAAGGCTAAAGAAATGACATTTCAATATCAAAATTTAAAAAAACGACATACTTAAGATGGCACAAAATGCACCCAAATACTTAGAACGCCTTCACTTTATCTTTATGTTAAATATTTGGTTTCATCATTTTATTTCGTGGCTTCACAATGCAAATCTCTTGTGTCTTAACTGACTAACTTGCTATCTAGACAGGAGGAACCAAGGGTCACAACCCAGCCACTTTTACTGGATCAGTTTTAAAAGGAAAAGTATGGCTAATATTTTTGTTGAGCAGTGTAAGTTGTTGCTAGCTTGCATTATTTAGTTTTAAAGGTCTGCGTTGTCTAGAAGTATGTTATTTATTTTTCCTGATGTCACTACCAGCTTCAACTAGAGTCCAGCCTCAATTTTTAATCTCCTTTTCTTCCAATCCAAATGTTCTGCTCTACAAATAAATTACAGATGACAAACTAGGCTATTTTGATCGAGACAATGGTAATGTTGTTGTCTGCCAACTTTAAGTTTTTACTGATGACAAAGTTCTAACTGAAGTATGAAAATTAACAACGATTTTCTAAAACATCTGTTTGACCTTAAAATGCCTAATGTTCATTTCACTTTCATGTAACTAAGTTTCATTCATTTCTAGGATCTGTTAGTCTTCACAAAATAATGTTTTTCTTCATATGCTATGAGCATCACTGACCTATTCGGTCTAATTTATAGAACAACGAAATGTATAAACTCTGGAGCATACACTGCCCATGATGGGAGACCAAAGTCTGTTTGAGAATGTTTCTATTGGAAGGTCTACAAATTTGTAAAGTAAATTCCCCTCTAGGATTGTCTCCTTCAAGCAAACAAAACAAAGGATTGTAACCATTTAAGCCATACGTCATGTGATAAGTAATATGTATGTGTGTGTGTGTGTGTGCGCGTATACAAAAACGTGTGTAAATTTGTGAAAAAACATTTTTTATCAACTGTTCCATTGAACAAAGAAATAGGGCTAATACATTACATTACAATGATATTTTGTGAAAACATTTATTCAGATATGCAATATATGAGAGATATGGTTGTCATATATATATAAAATATATACTGACTTATATACATATTGATAAAGTTCTGTTGTGATGATTATATTATATTGATTTTGTGTTTGTATTTAAGAAGAAGCTAACAAATATTTTTTTAAAAATCAGCATGTGAGAATTTCTAAATGACTTTGGCTCTCTGTTTTAAAAATTTAGCATAAGATATAAAAACCTAGTTCTACAAAGATATTTTTAGTCTTAAGAAATCCTGCTTTGTGAATGCCTAAGCAAAGTAGGAAAAGGAGAATAATTTCTTATTTTGCCTAAAAAATTCCCGGCATTCTATACAATGCCTGCATTTCACACTTTACCGGTAACACACACACACACACATTTATATATATATATATATAAAAGTATATACATATTAATACGTGTATATACATTTCTATTTCTCTGCAATCTGCATTTGTCGATGCTTCTGATTTTTCATTCTTAAAAGATTTGACATCTAGCTTCATATTTTATCATAACATTTTAAATTTCACTTTATTTCACTTCATGTTAAGGTTTTTCTAAATTTTTATTAATTGAATGTTTACACAATTCTAAACTATTTGTTTTTATGAATGTCTCAAATCGCTATTGTCTCTGTTATTAGTAATGAGATAAAAGAGTTGGTGAGCTCTTTTCAAGTTGAGGAAGATGACACTCACTTGGATGTCATTCATAGGTCAGTTTCATTGCTCGTGAAAATCATGTTCAATTTTTCTTTCACCTGGGTCAAGGTCACCTGATCACCTTATGCTCAGATTAAATTCCAAGAGAGATATGGCTGACGTCTCAATGAAGAATATTTAGAGAATATGATGTCTTCTGCCGGATGTGACGTCACAAATGCTGTCCGTGTGGTAAAGTGTGTCCAAATACTAGAGCCGCCATTGCGTGTACTGTGCTGTATTTGCTCAAAGTCTCTATAGATTAAACCAGCAAAATATTAATTTAAAAAAAAAAAAAAAGCTTATGTAAGGGAAAGAACACATTTACAACTATACCTATCGAAGAAGTTTTGAGTTCGAATCCAAACTCTAGCTGTGTTTAATGATCGCCTAAAGGTAACATAAATAGCTTCTCACAGATACCCCCTACCCCACAAGTCCAGATATGAGATCAAGCTAAAAGAAATTTTTTTGAAAAATTGACTTTGGAGGCAGCTTTACTGGCAAGAGGATAACAGCTGGCAGTAAATATCTTCATAAAAAGGTCAGTTTGAAATCTGGTACAATGGCCGCGGGATATCCAGTAGAGACTCAAATAAAGGACATTTTAGTCAGAAATAAACGAAGTTTTCCAACAGATTTGGGAATTTATAGGGAAAAACAAATTCTAAACTCTAAGACGTGAATTTTGTGTATGCATGTATAGATGAATGTATTATGTATATATGTATGTATGTATTTATGTATGTATGTATATACATTTTATTTAAAACGACAATAAAATTTTCTTGAAAATTTGTAGAAATAAAATTTCAGTTTATTAGTCACACTAGGAAAACTCCATTTCAAGTTTTAAACCTGTATAATTGTTCAAAGATTAAAAACCTAAATTTGGCCGAATAGTCATTGAGCCCCTGGTTGGGGGGGGGGGGGCGTGCGTCTTTAGGAAGGAAACAACGTCGGAAGAAAACAAACCGTCTGTCACCTCGTTACCATACACACTGCTTAGTGCACTCGACTAGAATACTTCTTTGTGCACATGTGCATTTGTCAATAAAGAATAATCTTTGCACTAACTAGTCTTTGCACTAACTAGTCTTTGAATGTATAAGGCAAGATAAGTATTCTCTCATTTACATCATTGATTCCATTCAAAAATACATTACATAAACATTCTTTTTTTTTTTAACTTAGTAAATTATTAATTAATAAAATAAATATAGATCTATCCAAAAAAAAGGGAACATATTCATCTTCGTGTGTTGATATTAATCTAATATTATGTCAACCAATTCACAAACTCTTAAAGAAAATTGAAAAGAAAAGAATTACACATTTATTTAACACTCTCAAAAGTGCACAAACAGATACTACAGGTATTAGGCTAACTAGTTGTACATCTCCTGCATCAATAAGGAAAGAAAATAATTGAGATACACCACTGTTGGTAACTGTTGAGTTCTTCAAGGTCATGACTTTCACTAATTAATTCCCACAGTTCAATCCCATACGGATATACTCCTGACAAATACTGAGATATAATTTTTTTTTATTGTAATACCAAAATATAGTTCGATTAGCTCCCCTTCCAGACCCGAGGGTACCATGTGGTAGGATAACGACCAACCACCTTTACTTTTCCCAGACTAATGTCAGGTCCAATTAGACCCGGGTACGGTGTTTTTCCTCCTCGTGGCACCTGGGTGGAAACGGCTTCTTGAGGGGGTAGCTAGGCTAAATGAATGGCGAAACATAACTCCCGTGGGAATGCCCACGGGTAGACGAGAGTTTACCCCTCGCACGGCCGGGGTTGTAAAAAAGTCCCCACGAACACGTCCCACATCCTTGCGCTGTTCCTCAAAGGGACCGTTACATAAATGGCGGGTCCCGCACAGTTAGCTTGGTACAACGAAGGAAAATGGCGGAGGCTTCCGGCGTCCTCGGCCTTCGGCCATGTGCAGCCAAGCATGCATCGGGGGCCAAGGGCATTGGAAACAGCAATGCTTTACATTGACTCGGGTCTCTCTCAAACAGAACTGTGTTCACACAGGTTTTTTTTTTAAATTTTTTTACTGTTTGGCGTCCAAACAGGTTTTTTTTTCAAACTTAGGGCTCGAAGAGCCTTCGGCTCAGCCCTTGGACATCAAGCGGTTCAATTAGATCTGGATAGCATCAGAGGCGCCCTAAAGATCCCGAAATTAAAAACCCCTATTTTCACCAGGATTCGAACCTTGAACCCCTCTGTTCGGAAGACAATCGCTTTACCGTTCAGCCACCGCGCCTTGTAATATCAAAATATTCTCCCATTAAAATGAGAATAAAGTAACTTTTGTCGGTGTTTATTTTAAGATTCTAGTTGTGAAACATTTGTTTAAAACAGATCTTATAGGAGCTTTGTGCAAAGCTGAAGATACATAAATGAACAAGATTAAACAGCTCGTAGGTAAGTGGTACGATGCTAAGATACATGGGACACAAAGGACACTCAAATCAACTCAAATGTAACTAGTGTAATAAAATTTGTAACAAAATGTGTATCAAATATAAATGAACAGAAAACAAGAGTGTGACAAATGTTCACTATGAACATAAAATGTAGAAGTACAGAGAATAAAAACGTATGATGGCTATTGGGACTACGACGTGATGCCAATGTTTTAGATACGGGATCAACTCTACAACACGCTCGGAAGTAGTTACTTGTATAGACCACAATATAACACTGACATCTCTTCAAAAGTAGTTACTCTGTATACAATATTACAGTGACAAAAAACTGTGTTACTTTCATTTCTCAAAAGACATTTAGTCATGAAGTGACTGTGAAAAGGTTGACAGTTCTTGTGAAATAAAAAACTTGCTTGCTTGCATGAATTCAAGTAGAACTCTCAGTGAAACAGACATTTGACTAGTAGTACACACCGGCTACGCCCGTTGATTTGTTTATTATGGCCGAAACAGGGCCTTTTTTTTAAAATTGTAATAAACGAACCCTATTTCAACGATCAACACTTTTATAGCCCGTGAATTCGTGTATTTGTTACAATAAAATTGTATGGCAGGCTCTCTATTTTCTTCTATCTCTCTCTTTCTTGTTTCTCTGATACCCCTATTTTGTTTTGTATTTTTAAACTGCGCATCGTAATTTCTCCCATATAGACTTTTGACTTAATTTGGAAAGACCCGCTCAATAATGCGCTTGCGACACATACACACACTAATATTTTAGGCCCGTTAATTTAATATCATTTTCACTTATATACTTTCCACCACCCCGGCCAAAAAAGAAAGTTAGTCCTTTAAACACTGTATGATTTTCTTCAATTTCTTCTCAATTCAATCTTTAATATATTTTTTAATGTCAACTGTTAATCTTAATGCAAGCACTATACAGTATTAGACAACGATTACATTGCTTCATAGCATCAGTTTCAGGCCTAGATACAAACAAAATGCACATCTTCCAAAGGCCCCCATTGAATGCCATAGTGACGTTCCCCTTGCTACATTTAGTTTTGGTATTTTGTTTTCTAAATAGAAAGAAATGTCAATTTGGTTTTAGTCAACTGTCATCGTTTATCTCACTCCTTTTGGAATGTAGCAAAATGAAAATAGATCTAGATTTATATTTTTAATGGTATTAGGATTAGCTGTTGTTTTTTTTTTGACAGAGTTACAAAGTACCATTATTTTTTTCTCTCTCTCTTTCTCTCGAAAAGAAGAAAAAGACTAGATCTATCTTCTTAAAGCTAGGCTATTAGGATTGGTTTTGTTTTTTATTAACACCGCGTCTAAAAGGAAGCGGAAATGACGTAATCATATTAAAAATAAGTAGACTTGAGGAAAAAGAAAATAATTGCTTTAAAAATACAAAATATTAGAGATATGTTTTTAATGCGTTAAATGTAGCCTTTTTAAGAAAATATCGAAAATAAAATACTAAGGTTTGATTGAAAGCTTGCGGTGTTTCGCTATTAGCGGTGGTCAGGTAGCGAATATGTCAAATTCGGTTCTTAGTGAGCGCCTATGAGGTAAAAGGAACCTGTGTACGAAATTTCATGCGGACCCGTACGACAGTTTAAGAGATTTCTTGATCAATGAATGTGTCAGTCAGTGCTATTTGGCGCTTATAATATAGATTGAAATTCATTTTGGACTTATACTTTTCCTGTCTCGGTTTATTGCAGTATATGAAGAATCTTTCTTGTGATTTCTTTGAATAATATTTGTTTTCGTGTCGGCACGTCAAGACTTGTCTAGATAACGAATATATCTACACCATCGCGTTTTCTTATTCGTCTGGGTTTTTTTTAAAGTGAGTAAGTTCTAATTAGTGTAATTCTTCAGTGTCACCAGGGAAAGTCAATACTTCATCCAACAGGGGATTACGCCATCTGGTAATTAGGTCTCTCACATTTACTGCCTGTATCATAATCCTTCATGAGGGGGGAAGAAAGTGGAAGCGACTTGAAGTCCCCTAGACTAGAGCAAAAGTATCAGAACGCTTTGTGACAAAGACATTGATTCGTTTTAAATCACAACTGACCTAAATCTATGTGTATGTGTCCGACGTCTAAGGTCAAGGCAAATAGTGTCATGAATCTTTTCAAGGCTATTAACTTTGTTAAAATCGTAATATTCAATTAATGCAATTCTCTGAACTACATGTATATTATATAATTTTTAGATCTCAAGGTTGTCTCTGAACGAATTGTCGGTGAACGAAATGAACGTTTTGTGGTGGAACCATTCGAACTGTTAGGACCGGATCTAAGTATGTGGAAGCCTGGGGGCAGGATATTTGTGGATGCCCCTTAAATATATATATATATACATATATATATATATATATTTATAATTATATTTATATATATCCTCCTTCGTGAGCACATTTCTCATTTCCTATGGACTCGAAGGTGATTGTAAAGTCCAATCCTCGCTTTAAAAAGCAGGCCGCATACGTGGCGTTAGTGGGATTGGTCAGTTGTAGATAAACCTGCTTTTCTTTCAGCTTTTTGTTGGTTCGGCGCTCTTTCACTCTGGCTATTCTTCTTGCTTCAAATCTCGAGACTCCGAGACTCACAGCTTCACGCCATCGACGTTGGGACATTTATACTGTCGCATTGATACTGTGCATGTTGGAAAGCTTTAAGATTTTTGTGTCTGGTACGTGGTCGTACAAAGGAACCTATTGCTCCTACAATTGTTCGAAAGCTTTAATAAAAAATTTACTTCTGAATGAAAATACTTCTATCTAAAAGCATGCTACATTTTTAGAAGAAAGAAATAGATTTCTTATACATTTAATACCATTTTCCTTTTAGAAAATATTTTATATGCATATTTTAGTTTTAAAAAGAGTATATTGTTTAATTTGTGTAGCGTAAAGCCCTTGGTAGACACACTGTCGTAACACGGAGATGTATTGACTTATTCCGAGCATGCTAAAAGCCTCCACTTCTTCATCACGACATTCATTTGGCCAGCTGTAATCTGGATTATCAAAACGTCAGAGTTGGTAACTAATCCGACAATCTATTGGTTGGGGAGATAAACATTAGCATGTAGGAGGTGAGTTGTCCGCCCATCAGAAACGCAGCTCGCTAACTACAGAAGTGAGGTGAATGCAAAGAATACGCAGATCATGTAGCATTACTATCTACTTCCACCTATCCAAATGGCTAGTAAAACCACTCAGAGCATCTTCATACCAGTGATACTACACTGTAGACTATGTGGCTATGAACTTCTAAATTAGCAGACTTAATATTTAGTATTTCACATTTAGAACAGTAGTACTAGAAAACAGTTGAAAAATATTTTAAACTGTAAACTTAACGAGAAAATTATGTAGCCAGCACAACGACCAACCACAATTAATTTATTAAATCCGCTCTCTTGCTATTCAGGTACAGTAAAATGCTACACTAATTTCCCTGACTTGAGACATTGGTTAGAACTTCTAGAGTGACCTAGAGCATCTACACATCTCGTGTCACTCTTAGTTTGACTGTGTCGTTTTGGATTCATTTTAATGTATGATATTAAAAATAAAGTAAATTGTAAAGAAGTGATTTACTGAATCTACGTTCGTTGAGCCAGTGATAGAGTTTCCTAAAATAAATATTCAATAAAGTCTAGCAGAAGTGTAGCAGAAGTCCGGTGAAGTCTCTGAACTGAACTGTAGAGTTCACTTGAAATTTCTGCGCTCTGAGTGTTCTGCCCATAAAACTCAAGCAAAACGGATATATTTTATAGTCAGGTGTCGCGGAAGGTTTGTCTCATGATTAAGTTCGAGGTAGTTTTACGATACATCTTCATAAATGTTAATTTTTAAAGTTTTTGGTGTCAGAAGGCGTTCATTCTAACGGTTAGCTTTTTTTTTTATTGTAGAGTTTTATTTTTGGTGAGTAAAAACTACGTATTTAAAATGCATTCATTACAAGGCTTCTTTTTTTTGTTTTGATTGCCAGAAAATGGAAAGATAAAAACATTCATAAAAGTATAAATCTGTATTGTATAGTGTATATTAGAAATTCCTTTCAATAGCCGTTACCTATCAATAGATTACTTATTGGTGCATACGATGCACAGAATATCAGAAGAGTTGACAAAAATACGCATTTCAAATGGTATAAGGTAAATATTTTCACTTTTTAGCAGAGCGTTAAATCAAATTGTTCAACTTTTCTTCTTTTATCACAAAGAAATTATATTTATGATTTTGTTGACAACAATGATCATTCAATATGGCGTCTCTTTTTTTTCACGCTTACCAAATCTCTTCCAATTTCCTCTGTTAATTTTCTAACAATTTTTCTCTAAAGTTACCTTATATCGCCTCAACATGTCTCAATATCTCTTTCTTTTCTATGTTACTGGATTCGACTGCTTAAAGAGTGTACATCGGATCTTAAAATTCAAAATGTAAATAAAGAAAATGTCTGCGTTTCAAATGGTGAAGTTAAATGTGAACCTGGCCTAACTGACGTTATTGAATGATTACCTAATTGATCAAATTGTTTTGTTAAGGACCAATCTGTTATTCAAAGCCTCAACATAAAAAGCTTTCCCCTTTATCCTATCTATTAGCTGTATCACGTGTATAATGTGAGATACTACTTTCTAATTGTTGTTTTAAATTACATTCCTCTTAAATACACACATTTTCTCTTTTAAAAAGTAAAAAGATTTTTTTTTTGCAAATGAAGTAATTAATATGACAAAAATTTCTTTAAAAATATTTTTTTGACCAAAAATCTAAAACGGTTGGCATAAATACGCTAAATAAATGATACATTGTTTCCCGTGTTTTTTAGCGGCCCCCGAAAGGGAAAAAAGACGCTATTAGGTTTGTGCAAAATGTCTGTCCGTCTGTTTGTCCGTCCCGTTTAGATCTTGTAAACTAGAAAAGATATTGAAAATCCGACATCACAATATTTTAGACTATTCAAAGTTCTGATGCAACGGCTACTTTTTTTTTTCTGAAAGCGAAAAATCTAATTTTTGAAATCAATCAGTTATGCAAACAATTTTTTAAAGAGAAAAAGCTAATTAGTATGCATTATAAATTAGACCTAAATTAAAACAAATAGTAATCTTGTAAAGTTCATTTTCGTAAACTTTCATTACATCGTTTTTTTTTTTTTTTTTTTTTTTTTTTTTTTTTTTTAAAAATAAGAGATTGAGCCTTTTCAAAACAATTACATCAATTATAAGAATTCAGTTAGGCCAGGAGAGGCGCGGTAGTTGAGCGGTAAAGCGCTTGGCTTCCGAACCGGGGCCCCGGGTTCGAATCCTGGTGAAGACTGGAATTTTTAACTTCGGAATCCTTAGGCGCCTCTGAGTCCACCCAGGTCTAATGGGTACCTGATATTAGTTGGGGAAAAGTAAAGGCGTTGGTCGTTGTGCTGGCTACATGACACTCTCGTTAACCGTAGGCCACAAAAACAGATGAACTTTACATCATCTGCCCTATAGACCACAAGGTCTGAAAGGGGAACTAGTTAGGCCAGGTTCACATCTAGCTTTGCATTCACTTGCACCTATCCTTTGATCTGCTGTACCGTTGGGGCACTATACAAGATCTGTTAACCTTCTTTCTCCATTCTTATCTCTCATTTGTCTTTGATATACTTTTATTCGGATGTTCTTTCTGAAAATATTGCCTGGGTGGACCACTTCGGGGGCCGATTTTGAGTTTGTGTTTCCACACAAAATGTCTTTGTAATCTTGTTTTTTTTTTTGTTGTTTTTTTTTGCATTATTATTAGTGAATAGTTGTAAAAATGGTGTGTTTTTATGAAAAAACTGCTTGCGTAGTTGATTTTACAAATTAAAGTTTTCGTTTTCAGAAAAGAAAAGAAAAAGTAGTCGTTGCATCAGAACTTTGAAAGGTCTAAAATATCATGATGTCGGATTTTCAATATCCTTTCTATTTTACGAGATCTTAAATGGGACGGACAGACATTCCACACAAAACTATTTGCAGCTATTCCCCCCTTTCAGCTAAAATGGTTCGTACAACAACTTGATGACTTGGCTAAGGAAACTGTGAGTTGATGAGTTTCTTTCAGAAACTTGTGACAGCCAGTTGTTGCAGTCTTTACAGCCAATTGTCAAAGGAAAGGCACTATGAAAAATCTATGGAAAACTTCACACCTGGTAATGCTGAAGTTTTACTAGAATTGTGGATACTTTAATTCAATCCTTGCAGCAGAGATTTGAACAACTGAAATCAAGCCACAATCTATTTAGGATTCTTGTCATGAAGCTGCAGCCTGATAACACAAGAAAGTTTATTGAGCCTCGAGCAAGCATTGACGTCATCAACTGACCAGTCAGTAGATATATGTGGGCGAGATTCAGCAAACGAAATGGAATCTTAAAGGCATATTCCAACAAATTTCCGTAAGGATCAATAAAACAGTCTTAGTCTTAGTCTTAAAATCGCCAAATCTGGGTAGAATTTTTAGCCTACTTGTCCACTACTGAAAGATACATTGCTTTCCTGAACTACTTTTAGCACTTTTTGCACTCAGAATATTTTAAACAATACCTGTAACTGTGACATCCGGTGAAAGAAGCTTCTCGCGCCTCAAAATAATAAAAAATAACTTGAGTTCAACACTTCAAGAAGAAAGATTGAACAATTTGGTAATTCTTATGTGATCTATGTACGAAATAGAATTTTGATGATATACTAAATGACTTAGCTACACGCAAGGCTCGTAAGGTCAAGTTAATTTGATCGTAATTTTGTACCCCGTAACGAATTAATAAAATGCAAAGACAAATTTATTTTCTAAAACAAATCCGTTTCGCATACGATTTCTTCCCAATCCGTATAAACTACTACATGGAACATATGCTTGGCATACACAATGTTCTTTGAACGTTCACTCAAACTTCTGATCAATATAAAGTTAAAAAAAAACAAGTTTCGATTTTTTTAAAAGTTAATTTCATTTTTTGTTCAAAGTGTGAGCACAAATTTCTTGAGTATTTGAACTCACGTGTCGGAAAGTCTCCAACAGTTCTGAGAGGTTTATAAATTGAATAGCTTCCCTTGGCTTTGATATTCAGATAGTCTCAAGCAAGTATTAACATCATTGGTTTTGTAGAATGACTTTCAACTACACACTGTTGAAGTGTCCTCGTAAAGTTTGCCTCGAGTACCGTGTATAACGTGCGTTCTAAATGAATGATGCAAACCCTAGAGTAAAGAAACAGTTTCAATAACAACCATGTTGTTCTTATAGGCTACACTTTACAAGAACTGAGGCTTCCTTCTATTACTGGCAGAGACACTTAGATTACAAATAACAAAAAATGATTCCAACATTGATAGGTTTACAGATTTTTGGGCTTATGGTTTCACTGAAACAAACGAAGAGATCAAGATGAAGTAGAACCTACACTACGAGTCAAGGCCGGCTCTAATATATATATATATTTTTATGTATGTATGTGTGTGGTTGTGTGTGTGTACATAATCTTCCTTACATTCTGACCCTTCATTCTTTCGGAAGACGTTTATTGTGCCCTAGAATTTCTTCCTGGAGTTAGTGGGAAAATTTTAGACTCCCCGCCATTGCCAGCAAGGGTGTCTGGGGGAGCGCTAGGAGCTCCCCCTAGCGCTCCCCCAGCGCGTGGCGGAGCCCCGCCCCCAAGCACTATTTTTGGTATTGAAAGCCAACAAAATGAATATTCTGAGGTATCTACAGTGCATTTTCCTGGTTTTCAAAACTTTTAGCTCAAAAAACTAATGTGCTTACTGACTTAGTCCCTCCCGCGCCGTTCGACGTATTTGCCGTCAAGCTGTTTTCACAAAAATCTGTCACTGGAAATGTCTGAAGCCTCTTCCCACCTGTTCTGAGGACCTCCATAAATGTGTGGCGCCAAGTTGTACTTAATAGGATGTCATCGCAACTCTTCTTATGCGTAATTCATTTTGTCGGAGAAAATGTCCCGCAAACCTCATGCGACGCTCTGTCACAATCTTACTAAGGGGTTGACTCCCAGTTCGGCATGGATTTCCTTGATTTAGACCCAATCTCTATAACTGACTCCTAAAATCTGTCTTAGCCATCTTTGTTGAGCCACATTTAGTGTTTTTCAATTTCGGCAGATGATTATTCACTGCAGTTTATCAAGGGAGCCCTGCTACTGGTAAAAATGTGTAACCTCTCTTGAATACGTTCTTAGAATTAAGTGACTGTAGTTTGCTTTAGATTTTATATCGAAAAGAGAAGTTTTATCGTCAAAATCATCGGTTGGGGGTTTTCCACCTCAGAATGCTCTGTAAGGGGGATCTTAAACTCAAAACCATCTGGAGGGATTTTAAACTTTTAAAAAACGCCATCTGTAGAAGAGGGGTTTAAACTCAAAACCCCCGATTGGATTGGCTAAGCTCAAATAATTTTAGTGTGTAATTTGCTTTTTTTATATTGAAGAGGTATTTTTTAGCATCATATCCATTTAAATGAGGGTTTAAACTCAAAACCCCTTTTGGCAACGCTCATTGCATTTTGAGTGCGTAATTAGCTTTTTTTCTTCAAGTGAAGATGTATTTTTTAGCCTCAAACCCCCCCTGGCGGGAGGTTTAAACTCAAAACCTATTTAGCTACGCTCATAGCATTTTGAGTGCGTAATTAGCTTTTTTTTTATATTGAAGAGGGGGTTTATCGTAAATTTTGGAGGGGGGGGGGGGTTAAAGTCAAAATCTCCCTGAACTGTGCTCTTGGAAAATTAGGGGATTTTCGTTTGCATTTTTTTTGTTTTGTTTTATAGAAGAGGGGGAGTTAACTGCAAAACCCCAAGTAGGGGGTTTAAAACTCGAACCCCCCCACACCTAAAATAAACAAAATCAAAGCAAAAAATCATTCACTAAATTCCAACCCCCCACCCCCTGGCTACGCCCATGATATTTATATATATAAGACGTTTATACCAATGTCTTTAAACAATGAATATGTAACTTGAAAGTCTTAGCAATCGAGAGAAACTTCAAAAACTTGTTTGTACTGCGGCTAGACACCTGTCAGCGAGTGCTTCTCTTGTTAACTGAAGTATTTTGAAGAGCTTGGTTTTTAATACTTGTTTGACTTTTTTTTTTATGTGAATAAATATCGAAAATGTTTGTCTTTGTGGTTGAAATAATTAACACACACAAAAAAACATGTATTGGTTTGACTTTAATCAGAAGTGCTTCCACGCTAAGGTCTGGTGTAGGTCGTTCGAATGTATCGCCAGGCAGTAGAACTAGACTGATGTAGACGATTTATATTGTTTTTATTGTAGAACTTGAAATAACTTGAACGAACTTCTTATGTGAATAAAAACTGAGTATAACGTGTAGGCCTATTTACAATTGGTGCAGATTCAACTTGAGATAAAGTATAAATCTAGTACTAATTAGAAGATATAATATTTTAAACAAAATTTCTCAACAAATACAAGTCTTGACTCTATGACATCTTCAAGGCGTCTCCCTAACTAATCAATAGGTCAAATTCACATTTGAATAGCGCCAGAAGACCCTATTGTGGTTTCATCATTGTGTATTGCACCGTCAACCAATCGTTGAGCCTCTCCTTACCGTCACCTTGGAAACACAAACACAATTAGAAAAATAGAGCTCGAGCCACGATGGTTACGTTATGGTTAAAACAGAGTATACGTGCTACAAACTCTGTCAGGCACTATTTAGATTGAAATGAAACTAGTAAATAGATAGTAAGTTGTACTCGTGACTCTTAGGTAATAGACTAACAAGAATAAGCGAAAGGAAGATGTGAGACTGACCAAGTAACCAAGGCGTTTAGCTTTAGCAAATATCTTGATTTACAGGTAAGAGAGATTTTAATCTTTAATCAAGAACAGATACACAAACTAACAGACATGAAGATAGCTAGATAGATAGATAGATAGATAGATAGATAGATAGATAGATAGACAGACAGGCAGACAGACAAATATGCAGCACTATTTAGATTTGAACTGTGTATATTCCAGAGTAACAATTTAAGTTTCAGCTGCCTCTGTTTGACTTCCTAATGAATGCGACATGCCAGCTGTCTTTATTATATAAACTGCTGGCGTCAAGACTTTACTCTTGGGGTTATCTGGGTTTTTGTTAGACAAAAGCAGAGTTTGCGGTGTCACATAACGGTCCGGAAGAGTGTGTGTGTGTGTGTCTTTGGGGGGGGGGGGTGAATGGAAAGGAAACATTGCCTTGGTTTAGCATTTCATCTGTTTTTATGTCTACAAGTATGACTGGCACGGGACACTTAGGGGCTGATAAACTCTGTGTCCTGGCAGCTTTGTTGATATTGCTGTCTGTTAAACTCTGGGTCCTGGCAGCCACGTTGATATTGCAGTCTGATAAGGTAAATGTTGTCACGCGCGTCACGAGGGATACAACTCTGATTTTAATGTTGTTAGTTTTCTGTGGGAACAATAAATTTTGGGTTAGATTGTCACGATTGGAATATTGTGGAACCTGCTGTGTTCTGGTGAATGCATGATACAGAGATTTTTTGATTGGATCATTTCAGAAATAGGCTGTCCTATAATTCATTTATTCTTCCACCCGTTGAAAGATTCTAGAACAAAGGAGCAAACAAAGGAACAAGCCCCACCAATAGTTCTAAATAGCCTGTAAGTATCTACCCATGACAATATACAGGGCTGTATTACCGAATCTCAAAAAGTAGAAAAGTGTATCAAGTCACAGCTATGATTCTCAAATGTAGAGACATATATTTTACCCCATAAATGGTTTTCAATATAAGATAAACTTACATTACCAAACACTAGTACTAGTCGCACCAATCTTTCATAAGCTTAGCCATACGACCTTGACTATAAATAGAGGTCTATATAGTGCGCGGCAGTACACGCGATAATATGAAAAACTACTTATAATTGTTGTGTTAAATTATGTTCCATTTGTATGTATACTAAATAGATTTTTTCCCCTTTTTAAAATCGTTTCTATAAATGTGTTAAAAAATGGTGAATAGCCATCCTCCTTACTAAATAGTTTCCCGTGTTTGTTACTATTAATAGTAAATAGTTGTAAAAATGGTGTATTTTTATGAAAAAACTGCTTGCATAGTTGATTTTAAAAATTAAATTTTTCGCTATCAGAAAAGAAAAAAGTAATGGTTGCATCAGACCGCTTATAAAACAAAGCCAAGATATGACTGTGAATGCTTAGCGCCAGGTTATGACTGTGAATGCTTAGCTAAGATATGACTGTGAATGATTAGCCAAGATATGACTGTGAATGCTAAGCCAAAATATGACTGTGAATGCTTAGCTAAGATATGACTGTGAACGATTAGCTAAGATATGACTGTGAACGATTAGCTAAGATATGACTGTGAATGATCAGCCAAGATATGACTGCGACCAAGCCACGCTAATTATTTATATTTTTGAGATGAGGATGTACCAACTGAGCTGAAGGGGGCCAACTGAACTGTTATATTATGTAGTAGTTTAGTGTCATTAAAAACATTTTTGATTTTGTTATTGCGGATATCTGAGCCTGCGAGAGAATGAGTTTTAGCAACCAATATAGTTGACAGTCTGACCTGCTCATCAACAGCGGTGGGGCATACAAGTTTACTTTTGTTTCTCTTTAAGTTTTATGGCAGTGAAAGATAGAAAGTTTTATACTTATGTGGCACTGAAAGATAGAAAGTTTTATACTTATGTGGCACTGAAAGATAGATATTCATTGATAAAACTGAAAGGTTTTCAAAGGTTAAGTTGGCAAATCAACAAGAGAATATCTCAATACTGTAAAATATAGCAAGGAATGCTGAAATAGTTGGGGGAAAATAATTCGGTGCTACAATTATTTTTCCAAATAGTCTACAGAGTGTCAGCAAGGTCAACTAAAGGTCACCTAAAGTTGAGTGATGTTGATCTAGGTAGTAACATCGTACTTATTGGTTCAATACCAAGTCTTCTGATTCTAAACAACACATTCATGAAGTAAGACAGAACCCAGGAAACCAAGACTACATTTGTTTCAGTCGCAATTTGTTCATGAATTTTATTTAGACAAGTCAATGATTAGAGAATCTGTATAACCAGTTGGTTTCTTTTTTTTTATCAGGCATGAACATACAAAATATTTGAGTATCACATTTCGCAACAATGTCATTCAAAACATGGAGCATCACTGTAGACATAATGCATTAGATACAAGACAAAACAAAGACATGTACAATCAGATGATTGTCTAGCAGCAGATGGGTGTCTGATGTCAGTCAACACAAAGACAATTTTAAACAATCTTTTGTTTCAACTTTGTTTAGATCTTATGGTCTCCTTCTTGTGTTTGTCAGAATGTTTGTTTTAAAATCTCCACAAAATGATGACAGCATTGTAAACACAAAAATATCAACATGTTGAAATGGGAACTATTAAAAACTTTTGCAAACATTTGAAAAGATTTTTGAGTAGATAAATAAAGAATCGATGCCTAAACTATTTGACTGGGTGCAAAGGTCACACAGTCACCGCTCAATGACAAGAAGAGAGAGGTCAAGAAATTGTGTAGACAACAAATACTGCGGGAGAGGAGTTGCAAAAGCTCTGTGCTATTTTTTAGTAGACACTGCAATTCTATTTATAGAAGGTTACACTGCGTCATCCAAGGAAATCAGCTTATTTAAAGCAAGCTCTATAAACAAACTAACGAAAAAATAGAGAATAGCTCGAATATTATATTAGATATTGATAATGTGAAGAATTAATTCTAATTTTGATTCTTTTCTTTTTGATCAGATAGTATTTCTCAACATGGGTTGTGGTCTTTTTGAAACACAATTTGGGTATTTCCACTAAACCAATGTGGTAGTGGAAGTTTATAGTAGGCCTACATCAAATGGCCTACGGCCTGAATGTGAAGTGAAAGTGATGAACTGATAAAAAGTAATACAGACATACCTATGCAATTATATATAACTATACTTCTATCATACAAAAATATATCATAAAGAATGCTTTTCATTTTTAGGAGGCAACTCCGGCTGCGGTAACAACCTTGTGTCAGTAAAATAATGTCATTCATTTTTCATCAAAAACACACGGACACAGTCTAGGAGTAAAATTAAGTTAACTGTTTGATAGAGTGGCTGCCTACTCGTGTGGTTAGCGCGGCGGACTGTCATCCCGACGGTCCCGAGTTTGAATCCTGCTCGCTGCCATCCCTGGCCACCCTGAAGGAGGCTTGAGCTAGAACGTAATAATGTTCTTTGCTGAAGGAACAACCAAAACGTCAAGACACATTCCAAAGTGTCTCATGTGTCTTGTCAATAGTTGGTGAGAAAAAATATTACATTAGACAATATTACAGTATTAACTCCCTTTCATTGGGAATAATTCAAATATTGACAACATTCATATAGAAAATGATAACTTTAATTTCAAATATTGTTTTAGTCTTTCATAAAACAAAACAATACTGTGTAGATTTAAATTGTCAAGTAAAAAAAAAATAGTACATGCAGTATTATAACTAAAACTTCATTCCAATGAAATGTCACTTGACAATTCGAAAAGTCTTCGGGAAATGTCCATTGAAGCAAATGTTGGAAACAAAAATAATAAAAAACTAAACAAAAACAATTTTTACAAATATCAGGTACATAAAAGTACATAGCACAATTCAATTCCAAATAACAAGCAAAATATACAGAACAGTATTTTTAAAACAAAGAAAGAACATTTTTAGACATATTTCTGAATACTTTCATACTTATATAATTTTCCAGTATCAATCAAAATTAATTAATAACCACTAATTAATTAATTAATTTGATTTTTTACTTTATTAATTCATAGTTTGTTAGGGACAATGAATAATTGTGCAAAGTTTCAAATTGCTCCGAAAATTGGAAGTGTGTGAAATAACATGTACAAAAATGTGTGCCTGACAGACGGAGTGACGAGGTGATGTAAACTTTGGAATAACTTATAAAACAGTCTTGGACTTACTCTGAAATAACTCTAGAGACAAATAGTGTTTGTAACATGGTGCTCTGAATGTCTTGCACATTCAAGGTAAAGGGGGGGGGGGGCGGTCATTGTCAAACTTACGCTCTCCAAGTGAAGTGTGGGGATGAGCTTTTGAAACCAAGAGTCTTCCTGCATTCAAAGCTTCAGAAATGGATTCTCCTAACCCTAACCCTAACCCTAACAAACTTTTTCTCCAAGTAAGAAGAGTGCAGGTCATATAAAAATAAAGAAAGAAAACCGGAATGAATCGCTTACCTGCGTTCTGAAACAAAGCTGAAAGAAGACTTTGTTTTGTAGAGTAGTTATAGGAAGTAGCGTGGTTGTTTTTTTCAACCCTAACCTATGTAACATATAATTTAATGTATAGATCTAGATCTAGTAACATTGAAATATGAGCAGTATTATTATTTTGCAATTTTTAGATGCATAATCTAGAAAGATCTAGGTAATCAATCTATTTAAGTGTAGGCTATGTAAGATGATTAAAATCATAAACCTGAATTATTTCGATCTAGGATTTTCGAAACATTATCTCAATGGAAACTAACAGGAAACGGAGTTATTTTATAGATTTGCTTGAATATATAGTTCTGTGATTGATAGCCCATTCTATTTAAAATCCGCATTTTGCATTATATCTAAACTTTAAAAACTGAAGATCATTTCTTTTCTAAGACAGAAAAGATTTTCATAGATTCGGGGCGACTTCCCTTACAGCTTGAAAAAGAGTTACAAACATAATAATATATATATATATATATATATATATGATCATAGTCGGATAAGAATTCATTTCCGTTGTCCAGTCTAGGTTTCAAAATAGATGCCAAGAAACATTTTGCGCACCGTCTCTTGTAATCTTATCTTCTTATATGATACAGACGTTGCTTCAAAAAAAGAAGATGATTACGTACTACGCGTCATGCATTTGGTCATGCATATTAACCAATGACTTAAATTCTGCCAAGTCACTGGCTAGCTCAGGCAACCCATTCCATGCTATAATAGCACTAGGTAAGAAGGAGTATTTGTGCAAATTTGTCCTAGTATATGGAACGAGGAGTGCACCTTTATATTTGTGTCTTTCTGAATATTTTATTAAATTTTGTTTTTGTATTTGAAGATTATGGTTCAGAGTTTTATGTATAATAGCTACTTTACTTTTAAGTCTTCTATCCTGAAGGCTTTCTAAATTTAGTGATTTTACTAAGGGTGTTATTCTAGTCAAATGTGAATATTCGTTTGTTATGAATCTCACTACTCTATTTTGTGTCTGTTAATGTTTTCTTGAGTTGAAGGGTCTTGGAGCTCTCAATAGATATATAGCACCTAGACTGGACGTGCCGGTACACACACATGTGAACAACTTCAAAAACCTGAAACCAGATGTTGTTTAATAAAGTAGTTATAAAAAGTGACTATTTTTTTAAACCTAACCTATGTAACAAAATACTAATAATCATTCTAATGTTTAGAGCATGGAATGGGTTGCCTGAGTCAGCCAGCTTGAAAAAGAGTTTCCTACATAACGAACGGATACGAATTCGTCATTGTTTTATAGTCTAGGTATAATATCTATAGGCTTGGTTAAACGTGTAGCATTGTTTAATCCAAAGTCAACGAAACGATGTCAGACTGTCGGGAGAAATTCGTCCGTTCGGACATGAGAAGGTCCAGTACACTCGCTTCAGCAAAGATTTATCCTTCTACACAAAACTGATTCTTAGTCGATCTTGTTGCAAACGTCTCTCGCAAATAAGATATACATTCTAACTCGAGGATGACATGCCCTACAGTTTGAGATACGTTGATTTTTGGTTTATCTTTGGTTCAGTTTAGTAGTGTTTTTCTCTTTAGTCAATATAATCTTATAACAACCGTTCACACAGGCTACGTATATATGAAGAAATGCATTGATTATAAATTGCAAGATACTTAGTTAAAGTAGAAATCATAGCACAATATATATTTATTTATTTATTCAGAAAAAAAAAACTCTGGCATTTAGAATATAAAAAGGAATATTTCTGTACAGAATAATCTCCGGCATAAAAATGTTCCAATGAACAAGTCCAGACAACACAATGAAGAAGTTATCAAACATATAATGTTGACACTCCAAAACATCAATTTATCACACTTTTTACTTGCTGACAAAAATCGCTGACAGTCAAGTGTCCCATGTCGACACAATAAAAATGATCATACTAAAAAATAATAAAAACACTAAAATCCAAGTTTCATCGAGTCTTCCTGTTGGGCCCGTTCTCAGCAGTCGTAGTGGATGTAGGGCCAGGTCTCGGCCTCTCATTACAAGGGGCGTGGGAGGTGGGATTCATATTGCTACTTAATTTTGAGCTACATGTGTGGAACTCAACAATTCCACACTCGGATGTTTGAATTCTGCATGTTACACTTTCGTATGACAAGAAGTATCCAGCTGCTTATAGAGATATAGGCCTATGGCTTCTGTCTTTCATTCTTTAAAGTCAATACAATAATTTTTAAAGTTTTTTTTACTTTTACTAGGCGTTCCACAGAATAACTAATGCCTCCTCCTATTGCTAACAAGTATCAACGCTGGAACACTTCCTAAAATCTTCTATCCACATCTTGCTGAAATTGGTGCCAGAAGAGAGAATCCAATGTTAATGTGATGAGCTGCTAGAAGGCCGGGCTAGCCAGAAGAGTCAGAAAAAAAAATCTCAGATTAGATGATATAAATAGATTAAGCCAATGTAAGGGTGCTAATCTGATGTAAAAGTGTGTGCCATTAGCGTGTTCAATATGAGGAGCGTAGCACGAATTCGTTCGTATGTGCTGGTTATCATCTGGTTGCTAAGAAGTATCATTCAGTTGAAACGTATAACTGACAAGCGATCTTCAAGTTGAGCATTGTTCAGTAAAGCTATAGAAGTAACAATCGCACGACAAGTTTTCATGATAAGTTATTTAAAATGTAAACATTATAAATGCGGTATTGACAATGTCTCTTTAGGGTTGTGTGTCTTGAGTGTCACATATGACAAGACACCTGATGACACAAGCCATGATATAGTAGCATCAAATCTTTAAAAGTGAACCTATTGAGAAAGTCCATCAATACATTTGGTAGGTCTTCTTCTTCTTCGACTTTTTGTTCAAACAAACAATCGAAAGGAAATGCATAAAGCCAAACATTTCTGTCTACAGTACTGACTGAATCCATCAAAAGTCACGTGGAGACTCTCATAATGGCAGAGGAGCCCTAAGTTATGTCCTCTTCTTCCGATGCCAATATACTCATTTTGACAATCTCCCGATATCAGACTCACTCTAGCAGATCTATCTTCTCTCTCTCTCTAAGTGTCGCGGCCAGTTAATGCCTTCCTCTTATCCTTCCAATGATCGATTCCAGTTATATTGGCGAGCTCTCTGGGCGTCAGTAGTTAGAAATTCGCTTTGATTCAAAAAACGTATTAACCTACGCCATGGTCAGTGAATAAAAATTTAAAAAAGAACATTCACGATCCTGATTGTTAAAGTTCAGTCCAACAGTACAAGTTTTGATTACCTCGTCACATAACAGTCACATGACAGTTTCTTGTAAGAAGTTTCCCGTTTGATATCTTGGACTTTGGAAATGAATAGAGGCCACACTCCTGCAGTGAGCTCGTTTCTTTCCCTGAGTTGTTCGTTTCAAAAGCCAGCCGGCTAGTCAACACATTGACTGAGAGTGGACGATAGACGTGTTGGTCAGACTCTGCCTACGACTCGTGCTGTGCAGATTGTGCATGGTCGATGTGGGCTCAAGGCTGTCGTATCGCACTCGCTGGCAGCAGCAGAACAGGTAACGGTTATAATACTTCCGGAACTGTCCGCTCAGAAAGTAGAGCGCGAAAGGATTCACGCAAGAGTTGATGAAGGTCAGACAGAAGGTCAGGATTTTCAGCACGTGCCAGAATTCATCGTAATCGTGGTTCATGTAGTTCCAGAGGATGAGGTAGATGTGTCTCGGCAGCCAACAGATGATGAAAATAATGACAAAACTGAGTACCACGTGAGCCACCTTCCGCCTGGCGATCATCTGACGGTTGTGATTGACGGCGCCGGTCTTGGAGTCCACCGGGACGTTGCTGCTACTTCGGATTAGGATCCTCGCCATGTTGATGTAGAAGAATCCGATGGTGATGATGGGCAGGAGGAAGAAGATGACAAAACGGAGCATGACAAAAATCTTGCCGTGATCGTGGTCCAGCGGCTCGAATTGGTGGCAGATCAAAATTACCGTCCCGTTTATTTCGTAACGAGTTTCTTTACCGAAGATAGCGTCGGGAAGGGCTAGCAGCGTGGACAACAGCCAGATGACCACTACGGTGACGATGGTGGTTCGCAAGGTGCGCCCGGTCAGCTTGGCCATGGGGTTGACGATTGCAACGTAACGGTCGGCGCTCAGGGCCGTCAGCGTGAAGACAGAAACGCCTAGAGAAATGGTTTGCGTGACCTCGTTAATTTTACACATGGCTTCACCAAAGGGCCAGTTTTTGAATGTGTAATAGAATGAAGTGACCGGTACAGAGACCAGTATCAGAAGAAAGTCGCCTATCGACAAACTGACAATGAAGATATTGGGAATATTGCACATAACCTGAAGAAGAAAAAACACCATGTTAAAAGTAAACGTACACATTTATAACATCTAACCCTAACCCTAATATCTTACCCTAACCCTAATATCTAACCCTAACCCTAACCCCATCTAATCCTAACATCTAATCCTAACATCTAACTCTAACATCTAACCCTAATATCTAACCCTAACATCTAACCCTGACATCTAACCCTGACATCTAACCCTGACATCTAACCCTAACATCTAACCCTAATATCTAACCCTGACATCTAACCCTAACATCTAACCCTAAAATCTAACCCCCTATCATCTAACCCTGACACCTAATACCTAACATCTAACCCTGACATCTAATACCTAACATCTAACCCTAACATCTAACCCTAACATCTAACCCTAACATCTAACCCTAACATCTAACCCTAACACCTAACCTTACCTCCTGTACTCATGCACCACAAACTAATGTTCATTTCTAAAGAATGCTCATAAAAGAAATAAGCTTTGTTTGAAATGTATATTTAAAGTATAAGATTTCGCAAAGTGATAGGAAAACAAAAACAGAGGTCGCTGCCATCAACCAGACGTACCAATTCTGGAAATGATCTTACCCCCCCCCCTCCATACACACACCAAAAGACGTTATAATATTATCTTCGAAATATTTCGTTGAATTATATTCAATAGTGACTGCAGCACATGACCTAACGATGCAGAACAAACGACCTAATGACCTTCTGGTTTTGAATTAAATATTGTGATTAAATCCATCAAATTCTTTTTCACTGACCTAGCAACATTGAGATTATGACTTTGGACTACCGATTACAACTGACGAGAGTTAAACTGATGTACCGAAGAAGGGAGTTGCCTTTACAATAAAAAAAAATATCTTCCTATCAAATGGGATTATTTCATTAAAAAATTTATTTCGTTGGGTAAAACTCAAAATACCGTAATTATTATTCAAGGTGTGCTTATTAGATATTACAATGAGAATATCTCAGTAAACAAAGAATTACAAACTGATGGGGAAAAAAAAAGCTAAGAGCGCTTGAAGATGTTCACAATCGGAACACATTTAGAGTAAAATAGAGTTTTTATTTAGATTTACTTTGACTTCTACTTTCTTTGACAATTTTATAGAATTATAAAAAATGCTGCGAATAAGATCAGGGCAACACTAAATCCGCACTTGGACACCTATTTGAGAAGAACATTACTAAGAAAGCTGTCAAGTTTTTAAGCCTAACAAATTAATCTTCTTCTTTATGACTTGAACATTTGATCATTACAAAGAAGATAGAACTCTTTTGTTCCTTTGGCAATTAAATCATTGAACAAAATGCAACTTACAGTTGTAAATTTCGCATGTAATGTTAAAGAGAAACCGGAGTATGAACGTATATCTTGTGTGCTGTTGTACAAATGTTTGCTCTAATCATGTACTGTTTTTTTTTTTGTAATGCACAATTGTAAAACAAATTTCCTCCCGGATAATAAAGATTATTATTGTTAGAATTATTATTCTGTTTGATTTAGATTTACTTTAACTTCTATATTCTTCGACAATTTTTCTCTTTCATTGAACTTTAAAACTTAGCATTTCATAATGTCTATTCTTTATTCTTATATTTTATCTTGAAGAAATGTGTATTAAACTTTTATGGGGAAGACTACATCACAGTCATTGTGTTATTTTCAGAGTCATTTAGATGTCTACATTGGCCTTGATAAGAAATACTCAAGTATAAGCGACTTATAGTGATTTAAACTTAGAATGCAGATCTAAATAAAGAAATCAAAATTCTCATTGAAAATTCAAAACTATTTTATTTTTGTTTCAGTTCTCGAGCAGAAACTAAACACGTGAACCTAATGATCATACACTGCGAGGCACAACCGTAGGGAGATAGCTGTAAAGTGTAAACATGTCTATAGCTTGCAGATCTCGCGCAGTTACGAAGTGAATAAAATGCAACAGAATGAAAACAAAGTTTGGATTTTCTACTTCAGATAATAATTGGAAACTCCAAGAATGCGAAACTAGATTTCTTTCTTCAGCTTTCCAGAATTTTCTGTTATCAAATCGAATGTCTCTGGATCTTAAAGAAAAAGTGTTGTTGTTATTTTTTTGTTACCTAAGCCTTGTAGACCATTACTAATACAATAACACTGGCCAATTAAACACTGGCCCATTAATACTTAATGACTTTTCATTTGACAAAATTAACACAGTTTTTTCAATTAATGAACTCCTACTGACCTTGTTAGCAATGACGGAGACTATGAGTGTCCCGTTACCGACCAGTCCGACAATAAACGTAACGACAAAGACAATTGGGACCAAAATACCCTCCATTGACGTAGAGATCTCCCACCTGGAGATAGAATAAAACATTTGTTTATCTTTAATCATCCATGCATCAATCAACAAAATGCATGTAGTATGTATCTATAATATATTTTCAAGGGCCCTAACTCATTCACTAACTCACCTATCACCAATTCTTCCACTTGCCGTGAACGAAAAAAATAAAAAATACAATTTAACCTTTTTTCAACCGAGGCTCTAGGACAAGTACGATATTTTATGATCGAAACCGAAGTGATTTTAATTACGTAGATGGTAGATAGATAAATAAATGAAAAGAATGAGTCTGTTAGGCATAGGAAGTGATACTCAGCTACAGGGAGAAAGAGAAAGATCCAGTAATATAAGACTATTTCAGATTTTGAGACAAGCAAAATATTTTTTTAAAAATCATATGTTAAAAAAACAAAGCTATTCTAAAGCAAAAGAACTCTGTCCTAAAAACTATATCTACCAATAATGTACAAGGTATTTCCCTTATTCAATATCAAATTAATAAACAATAATTAATTGACTATTTTTGTTTATTGATTCGTGTTTATTTAGATGCAATAAATAATTGTTTAAAATATCAACTTGACCGAAGAATGTGTGAGGAAGAAAAGGCGTTAACAATTTTTTTTACGGTCTAAACCCAACAAATTTAGCCATGTATGTGAATGCTGTAGTATTAGTTTCCTTTGTTGCCATTGAACAAAATAATGAATAACCAGTAATTAATTGTCTAATTGGTTACTTTTTTTTTATTGATTCCTGTCTTGATTAATAATGAATAATTGTGCCAAGTTTCAACTTGATACGAGAATGGGTGTGGGAGAAATAACGTGATTACACCTTTTACTAGACAGACAGACAGACAAACGGACAGACAGACAGACAGAGTGAGTTGATATAAGCTTTGTAAAAAGTTGAATTGGTGTCAAGTGATGGGATAGCGAAGACAAAACACCATTCCCCTTCCTTGTTAAATCTAGTGACGGGGTTTGCTAGGACTATACACCCTGTCCCTCCTCTTTCCCGCCCCACCCCCCGTTAAATCTAGTGATGGGGTTGCTAGGACTATACACCCTGTCCCTCCACTTTCCCGTTAAATCTAGTGATGGGGTTGCTAGGACTATACACCCTGTCCCTCCACTTTCCCGTTAAATCTAGTGATGGGGTTGCTAGGACTATACACCCTGTCCCTCCACTTTCCCGTTAAATCTAGTGACGGGGTTGCTAGGACTATGCACCCTGTCCCTCCTCTTTCCCGCCCCACCCCCCGTTAAATCTAGGTTCAGATAATGTCGCAGTCGTGATGCCACTAGATTTGTTGACTTCTTTAAGAGAGTTCTGACATCGCAATGCTATCTAAACGAGAGTTTTGACAATTTTAAAGGGAAACTCCGATGGTTTTTCAATTTCAGTTATTGACATATTTAAATTCTGCGTAAAAAGTTGTATTGTAATTGTAAACATTTTACCATTTTTTATTTAAATGCTTAGAAACATTTATATTGAATAAATTAGACAGTAAATTCTTGACATCTCAAAAAAAAAACTGGGTTCTTTGATATTTTGTTTTTAGGTTACCCATACGTCACTTCTTTCAACAATACTGAAAGGGAAACTAGATTTGACCAATCGTATCGCTTCATTCTTACTGTAGCTGTAAGGCTGTTAGGCTTATTGACGGCCTAGTCATGCGCTATGATACAGTTATATAGAGATAGATAGATTTAAAAGCATTAGGACAACCAACTCGAGAAAAAAAGTTACATTTTCGTCTAAACCCCTCGCTGTCCCAAGAAGTAAATATATCTCAGGTCTGACTGATTCGAACAAACTGGTCAGTGTAAGGCTAGTCTAGACTACGTGTAGTCAGTCATGACAAGACAACCAAGCGATAGTGTTTGTCAGGCGAGAAGTTATACGCAGACATGGTTAGTCAAGCATGTAAATCTCCTTTTATACGCATTTTTTTCTTTGCTTACAAGATCTAGATCTAACTGCATAGCCAAAGATATATTTCTTTTATCAGAATGTAAACGTCACTGTAATGGTTTTCCGTTATACAGTAAGTCAATAGGTTAAATTAATAGGCATGTGTGACGTCACATAGAAACCCGGGGAAAGTCTGACCGTTTTGGATGCGCAGAAAAATATCAATTACTAAATTATTATTGCAAATAAAAACAAAATAATAATATATTCATTATCTGTAGATCAAAACACATAGCATGTCAAAACCATCGGAGTTTACTTTAGACAATATTCACTATTATGGCCAATTTGTACAATGTACAGATGTTGTTCTAGTTTCTAAGGAATCCCTATGTACACCAGAAAATTTCAATCAATATTTAATTGGTACTGAGTGCCATGCATATCATCATATTTCTGTTCTAGATATTGGGCTAGAACGCACTGAGGATGCTAGAAGAGCATGTCAAACCACATCAAATAATATTTTTACGTTTTATCGATTTAGGGCTTTCCATTTTTGTCACGATAAAAAAATTTTTTACACTCTTACTAATAATTTTTTAATATTAAAGTTTTGAATAAAATTAGGTTAAAACAAGGCTTTAATGTTAATTACTTTTAATATAACTACTTAAGAGGCAGATATATTTATCTTATTGTCTTATTCATCGAGTAGATTAATTCTAGCTTGAAACCTAACTATATGAAACCTAACTACATGAAATCTAACTACATGTACTATAGTTTAAAATTAACATTTTGGAACTGTGATTTTAGTGTATTGACTCGTGCAAACATGTAAGGTATTTGTCAGAACAAAGTCTTTTGCATGTTTGACTAAGTCCTATACACTTATTGGTAGACTCAGAGACTGATGCTCCAATGAACTCACTTGTTAAAGTAAGTAATGTTCTCCGACTCCTTCCCTGGGACTGTGCTGGTGCTCACGTTCTCCAAACCCATCTCGACGCCGCTGTGGTTCCTTCCACCAGGATACAGGCCGTAGGTATCCGCTACTGCCGAGACTACAGCTACAGTGACAGCCAAAGCTACTGACATGGTTTAGCATCAAAGTTGTGGAGATTTTAGAACAATAGTGTGTTGAAGGAGTTGCTTTCAGGGCAATAGTGTGTTGAAGGAGTTGCTTTCAGGGCAATAATGTGCTGAAGGAGTTGCTTTCAGGTCAATAGTGTGTTGAATGAGTTCATGTATGGGAAATAGTGTGCCGAAAGAGTTAATTTCAGGGCAATAGTGGGTCGAAAGAGTTAATTTCAGGGCAATAGTGGGTCGAAAGAGTTGTTTCCAGTACGTGGCGAAGAAACTGCTCTCTGGGCGGCTGTTCGGTGAAGGAGTTACCCTCACGGCAGTAGTGTGTTTTAGAAAATAGTGTCAGGTCTTGAATGTGATGTTAGTCTGAAATTTAAAAAAAAAGGTTCTATAATACACAGGCCAACAATTTGTTTCCTACTAGAGAAGAGAGAAAGAGAATAAGGAGGAAAACAAAGCAAGAGTAAAAAACAATATATGTGTGTGTGTGTGTGTGTGTGTCTAACAAGTAGCTGCTCACTTTCTGCTACATACAACAACAAACACAATTTACTCATTAGTTCATTTTTGGATTGATTCCTTTATTGTCATTGACTATGAATAATTATGCACAATTTCAAATTGATCCGAGAATTGGAAGTAGGAGAAAAACGTGTCCAAACGTCATAAGGGGATTAAATCCATATATACATCCATATCTCTCATTACATAGAATTTAGTCCTCTTTTTTTCGATATCAAACAAAATAATTAATCACCAAGATTAATTAAGTAATTGGTTATATTTTTTGATTGATTCATGTCTTGTCAAAATCAATGATTTCAAGATTTCAACTTGATCCGAGGGTGAGAAATGGGAGAACAAAATATGTTCAAACTTTTTACCAGACAGACAGACAGACAGAGTGAATTGATATGAGCTTTTGTAAAAAGGGTAGGAAAACGTGAAAGGAAAGAAATAAGTGCAAAAAAAAAAGGATGAAAAAAAAAAAGCTCAATTAAATCATGTCTTTAAAATCAATCGGAAATTTCGTCAATTAATTTTTTATATCAAACTTCAACGTTTAAATGAACACACGAAGATTTCAACAACAAAAATGTCCACAAAAGTTTAATGCCATGAAATAATTTAATATTATAATTGTCTCGTTTTTTATGACTGACACATTTCGACTACTCAGCTCGGTAAACGACATTTTGGCGAAGCCGATTAGGCGTGGGCAAATGTGGCTCGAGTCGTTTTGACGCGAGAAAGCTTTGATCATGATTTAAAAAAATACAAAACTCTTGATATTAAACACCTTTCCCTAGACTCAAGCTTCTAGAGAGTGTCGACATTCTTCTCAGCGCTACACCGCCCCTCTCTCCCCGCCTTCCAAACAACAGTTGAAATAAAGTATCCCAGGGTTAGACAATTTTATCTGAGTACATCTTTCGACCATGAAATTTAACATACGAGAATTGCGAAACGTACGGGATGACATCCAGCTGTGTTTTGTTGTGAAATAGTTCGTTTGAAATACCATAAAATGAACTGAACGATTACTTGTTTGAACACAAAGTACATCGATTGTATTTCCTATCATTGCTCATTTTGTTTTATGATAATGTTCTGACCCACACACCATGATAATGTTCTGACCCACACACCATGATAATGTTCAGACCCACACACCATGATAAGATTACGATGAAGCTTTGCAGTTCACGCGATAATATGAAAAATTACTTATTTATTGTTGTTTTTAAATTATAAGACAAGATAATAAATAAGATAATTTTATTGATCCAATCAAATGGAAATTCAGTTGGACTACAATTGACAACCTCAGCGTAACTACTGTACAATAACAATATTGATGCAAATACGAACAACATTCACACACGAAACATACACTTTCATAACCAGCATTTTATGAATTTGACTTCTATGTACTTCCCGATGACGACAACTGATCTTGTAACACTCTGACCGAAAGTGGGATAAAGGACTTTTTAAATATTTCTATTTTAGTCCTAATGGAAAGGAGACGACCACTTTGTTCAGATCTTATGTAACAATGGTTTAATGGGTGCAGGTTGTCAGTAAGAATCGAGAGTGTTTTGGAAAGGCATCTTTCATAAAAAAAGGTCTTCAAGAGATGTTAGCTGTATTCGAGTTGTAAGCGATGATTTTTTAGCGGCCCAGGAGTTAGTCATGGAATAGAATACTGATTCGTATGTTGTTTTTAAAAAGAATTTTAACACGAACTTCGTTTCAATTGTAAGTTTAAAAAAAAAAACTACTTTTTACCGCGCAGTTTTCCCACATTCTCATTTAAATTCATTAGGCTCTACACTTGACAACAATCTGAATCTAAATTACAAGAAATAGAGGTCATATCTACTTAGATCTATATACGAGTACTAGTCTAAATAGAGTAGCTTCTATATCAAGATTCTATATCTAGATCTAGACTTTGTAGATATATAATTAGATTGACAGAAAAGTATAAGAAAGATTTCAAATATATTGTTCATTTTGATATGTGTTTCCGTAATGTAGTGATTATCACATCTGACAAACACGCAGATGGTCTCGGGTCCATAACCTAGCTGAAACAAAGATTTTTAGTAACTAAATATTTCTACATTTTTTGTGTGAGTCACATCATGTTAAATAGATATGCTTTTTTAATGAATTTTTTAAAGTATATTTTTTAAATTTTTTTTTTTTTACAGCCTAATATGTTCTATCCTCTACCAATGTCTAGATCTCTCCATCTGTCTCTAGATGGACCACTTCGGGGGCCGATTTTTCCACACAAACTGTCTTTGTAACCTTGTTAATTAGTCTATTTAGTGAAAGCCTTTGTGACACTGAAGTATTAATATACCAGCAGGGGATGGCCAAGTGAATTAGACTGCTGATGGTTGCTGTATAAAAGAGTTAAATAATTGTTTTGTAGATGTTACATTTTCTTAGATGTCTGAGATAGAGGAGTCCCTGAGGAATATTTGTGTAGAGGTTTTTGTATGACGGTATTTTTCTTCGGTTTGTTGTTGATGGTTGTACCTAGATATTTATATTCTTCTACTTGTTCTATGGTTTGATTGTTTTTCTGAATTTCTGCAATATGTTTATCTTATTTGCACAGTAATTAGATTTTTTCTCATTAAAAAAAAGTTAATTTTTTTTTTGTAAATGTATTAAGTATGTCAGAACTTAGCAACAAAATTATAAAAAAATATTTATTTACCAAAAATCTAAACCATTTGCAAAGATGTGTTACAAAATGGTAGACATGTCATTTCCTTACTATAAAAAGTCCAAAGTGTGTGTTACTATTAATAGTAAATAGTTGTAAAAATGGTGTATTTTTATGAAAAAACTGCTTGCATAATTGATTTAAAAAATTAAATTTTTCGCTTTCAGAAAAAAAAGTAGTCGTTGCATCAGAACTTTGAATAATCTAAAATATTATGATGTCCGATTTTCATTTTATCTTCTGTTTTCTGAGATCTAAACGGGATGGTCGGACGGATAGAGGGACAGACAGCCCATACAAAACTAATAGCGTCTTTTTCGTTTTTCGTTTCGGAGGCCGCTAAAAAAATACTTTCAAAAAAAAAAAAAACAAAGCTTATAACAATTTTTCTTTTTTACAATTGAAATAATGGTAACTTTCATCCAGATGTTGACTTTTCTTCTCCCTCAACCCTTGTCAACTGGTGATAGGATCATAGCGTACTTAGGAAACAAAAAGCAAGAAATGCGCTAAACAATTGGTAAAAATATTTCTAATCGCATTGATTTATTGTTGTTGGTTTAGATCTATTACAAATTTTATTACATGACTGATTCAAAGTAATTAATAGAACTATGCAGAGTATAGGCTTTGTTTTGTATTCTGTATTTTATATTTTTTCTGGTTTGGTGTTCTCTTGAGCCTTTCTACAAATATTCACTTTAAAAACGGTGTGAAGAAAATGAATAAAGTCAAGACGTAGTGAGCTCTGTCTTCTCAACAAACATCTTCAATGCAACAATGTATTTAGAAGGAAGGGATGTAACTGTGTGCAAGGGGAAGGGGTGAGTGCTGGAGAGGACAAGACTAGGTGATGGAGACGTCCACGGCTTAATGTCATCCCAACCCAGCGATGTTCGTGAAACAGCGAAATCTTCTTGCCATTCAAATAGTGTAGGATCTGGACTAAGGAATGGGGTAACAGAGAATTAGAGGATACTTCCTCCCCCCATTCCAAATGTAGACCACTCAACGCTCAGTGTCTTCTTTAACTCACCCACGTTGTCCACTCGTCAGGCGTGGGAAGAATTTCCTCCCCAGAAAGTTGTATTAGTTTTATCTGTAAGTTCTGTCCAGTATTCAATAGGAGCAACTGAAATTAACCTAGAAATTTATAAAGTTAAATTTTATTAAACCTATCTGCTCATTGTGTAGTTGCAACAACTTTTCCGCTAAATAAATAATCTGTGTTATTTTCTGTTCTGTTCATTTCTTGTTTAAAATTTTTTGTCTTTGACTGAACAAGATTTATTTCAAACTAACAAAATGTTTAGTCCACAATAAGTTCTTGTGGTGAGATACAATGAAGTCTTTTAGTGAGGCACAGTGAAATGTTGTGGTGAGATACAATGAAGTCTTTTAGTGAGGCACAGTGAAAAGTTGTGGTGAGATACAATGAAGCCTTTTAGTGAGACAGTGAAATGTTGTGGTGAGTGAGATACAATGAAGTCTTTTAGTGAGACAGTGAAATGTTGTGGTGAGATACAATAAAGTCTTTTAGTGAGGCACAGTGAAATGTTGTGGTGAGAGACAGAATTAAACTACACATTTAAATTACTATAGATAAGTAGACGACTTCATATAATAATAGACGTCCTCTATCACGTTCCCTCATGTCCTGTCAGTGTTACAAATTTACCCTTTTTATTATTTCAACATTATTTCAACATTTGACCATAATAATTATTGTGTATGTGTAGTTTTATTGTGCGTGTGTGGATTGCGTATTTATGTGTGTTGTGTGTATTTATGCATATGTTTTATTTTTATGTGTGTATGTTTTTTTAAGGTTGAATTTGTATGTGTGTAGCTCGTGTGTGGTTTGTGTGTATATGTATGTGGTTTATTGTCACATAAAGTTATTACTAATTAGAGTTTCAAGTGGCTCTATTTAGCGAATCTTTTTGAAGACTAAACAAATTTTTTTCCCTTCTATTAAAATGTAGTCGACACGTTGGAATCAAATTGGCTTTATTAAACTGAAGGAGTTCGTTTTTATATGGAGGTTATTGAGTGTGAGAAGAAATAACATCTAACAGCTTGGAGATTAGTTGCGGTCATTTCAAAGTCATTTCAAAGTCAAACTAGCAGCATGACAATAGGTCAGTAGTACACACTATGGCACAACCCCACATCTCAATTGTACTGACAACAATAACCTTAAATGTACAGATATTGACAATTTTATTTATTAACAGAATCTGCGTCAGATAATTGAAACGTATTTTTTTCTATTGAATGTGTCTGACTAAGACATTCGGATGAGATAGCGTACTGGTAAGTAAAGTCACTGACCAAGACATTAGGATAAGATAGACAACTTCACTAAAACTTTACTAGAACTGTTTAAATCTAAAAATCCATTACATGGTTGATGAGCTAACGGTGCAAATCCGAGAATTATGTTCGAAAAAGTGCGACAACTCAATAAGAATGAACATTGCAAAATGCAATATTATTTTCCTTTCATAAAAAGACGTGAGCGGAAATGCGACAACTCACGTGACCATTCTCTCTTCCCAAACTGTTTTGTATCAAGACCTTGCATCTCTTTGACATTTGTCACTTTATCAAAGCCTTTCAAACTTATTCTACACAGATTACGTTGACAATTGTTACCTGATCAAAGCCTTTCAAACTTATTCTACACAGATTCCTTTGACAATTGTTACCTGATCAAAGCCTTTTGAAAATTATTCTACACAGATTCCTTTGACAATTGTTACCTGATCAAAGCCTTTTGAAAATGATTCTACATTAATTCCTTTGACTATTATCAAAACCTTTATAACTTATTGTACCCAAATTCCTTTGACATTTGTTACTTCATTGCGACGCTACAAACGCTACAAATTCCTTCTACAATTGTTTGTTTATTTTAACTTAACATTTGATTACGTAGTAAAGCTTCCTTCTAAGATGGTTTAATTCTCTCGAGCTTCCCTTACCAAGAGTTCCTCGCCCGTTACCCCCCTCCTCCCAATGACTTCCTATCAATGTACCAGACGACATAAGTTGTTCCCTCACTAAACACATTTTCTCTGTCGGCTGAACTCACGGACTGTGTCTCAAACTTTGGTCACGGTTGATTAGCTCCGGTCAAATGATGCGATAGTGCTTACACCAGCAATCTATTGCCTCTACACGAGTACGTTGAAGACTGGAGTTAAGGTGTAGTGGGGGTGGGGAGAGGGGAGGTAAGAACGATGCGACTAAACGATCAACGAATGTAACCAATAGAAAGATTTGCTTTACAGCTAAAGAGCAATCTAGCGTTTGATTGGATGATTTAATTTAGAAGGGTCAGGGTCTTTTGCTAGTATTGTTACAGCTAAGTTTGTTTTACTTCAGGGTGCAGTATTCGGAACAGAGGAGAATATACTGCTAGTAAATATAGAAGCAAAAAAAAAGGCTGTAAACCATTGCTGACTTGGTCCATTTACAAAGGGTTGAAGTTAAAAGTCGGTTGTACTTAACGTTTTGCAAATTGAAATTAGGGTTAGGGTTAGTATCAACCTGTCTGATATATGGGGATCTAGAACCACTTCGTTTGTCACAAGACGCTAGCAGTGTGCTAGCACCTGCTTCGACTGGTCGTTGTCTAGAGTGATTTCGAAGACCAGAGAGTTGACGCTGGAACTGTTTCTGTATAATGATTTTAGCCTTGTCGCGATGTCAGCTCTAGCTTGTAGCTTGCTTGTAGTTTTGTATATGTAATCACGTACACATAGATCACATGACACCAGAATGAACCCTAACCCTAACCCAAAACTCCAAAATATCATACCCCAAATGATATTTACACCACATATCGTAGAAGTTTATTAAAACTTATAGAATCATTCAAAAATAATACACATAAATGAGAATGATAAACTATGGTATCCAAATGACTTATATGAGTTAGTTGTCTCAAAATTTGCTCGTGTGGTATACGCTCTGAACTGTCGTCTTGATGATCCGGGGTTTGAGCCCTGCCCACCGCCTTCCACCTGCGGGACGTTTGGCGTAGGATGTAATAGTCTTCACACTTAAATGAACATCCGAGAATTGTAAAGAAAAACACATTTTTGTATAGTCCCTACATTTCACAAGTAACTACATTTCACAAATAACTAAAAGATAAATGAAATGATATACTATATACTCTACTATTCTGTGCATGTTTTAGCGTCTGATCAATTTCATTTTCTAAGCTCTATCTTTTGTATGAAGGTAACATCAGACTTATTCTGACAGTGACACAACATCAGACTTATTCTGACATTGACGCAACATCAGACTTATTCTGACAGTGACACAACATCAGACTTATTCTGACAGTGACGCAACATCAGACTTATTCTGACAGTGACACAACATCAGACTTATTCTGACAGTGAAGCAACATCAGACTTATTCTGACAGTGACATAACATCAGACTTATTCTGACAGTGACACAACATCAGACTTATTCTGACAGTGACGCAACATCGGACTTATTCTGACAGTGACGCAACATCAGACTTATTCTGACAGTGACACAACATCAGACTTATTCTGACAGTGACACAACATCAGACTTATTCTGACAGTGACGCAACATCAGACTTATTCTGACAGTGACACAACATCAGACTTATTCTGACAGTGACGCAACATCGGACTTATTCTGACAGTGACGCAACATCAGACTTATTCTGACAATGACACAACATCAGACATATTCTGACAGTGACGCAACATCAGACTTATTCTGACAGTGACACAACATCAGACTTATTCTGACAGTGACGCAAAATCAGACTTATTCTGACAGTGACACAACATCAGACTTATTCTGACAGTGACGCAACATCGGACTTATTCTGACAGTGACACAACATCAGACTTATTCTGGCAGTGACACAACATCAGACTTATTCTGACAGTGACGCAACATCGGACTTATTCTGACAGTGACACAACATCAGACTTATTCTGGCAGTGACACAACATCAGACTTATTTTGACAGTGACACAATATAAAACTTAATAAAAACTATGGTCAACACGTCGATATAATTGTGCATTTATAAGTTCTAGGCAGGTCACTAGATAACAACATTACACTTCATAGTTCAGCTCAAGTTGAATTTCACTTGTAGGCAACATGGAGGCTACATTTATTGTCCTTGATATAGGGTTTAGTATACAAGAGAAACTCTCCAAAAATTTGGTTAAACAATAATTACACAAAGAAATAAAATGTAAAATACACATAAAGTATACACCGAGAAATACACACGTAGACCTAGGCAATCATACAAACGTAGGTCGAGGCAAGCAAACACACATATATTCATACACACGTAGGTCGAGGCAATCAAACACACATATATTCATACACACGTAGGTCGATGCAATCAAAAACACATATATATTAATACACACGTAGGTCGAGGCAATCAAACATATATTCATACACACGTAGGTCGAGGCAATCAAACATATATTCATACACACGTAGGTCGAGGCGATCAAATATATATTCGTACACACGTAGGTCGAGGCGATCAAACACACATATATTCATACACACGTAGGTCGAGGCAATCAAACACACATATATATTAATACACACGTAGGTCGAGGCAATCAAACACACATATATTCATACAAACGTAGGTCGAGGCAATCAAACACACATATATTCATACACACATAGGTCGAGGCAATCAAACACACATATATTCATACACACGTAGGTCGAGGCAATCAAACACACATATATTCATACACACGTAGGTCGAGGCAATCATTAACGTGCTCAACTTTATCTCCCCCTTTATTTTACTTAAAGACTCTCAATATTCACACACACATTTAATGGCGAAACTCCACGGTAATATGACAAGAGTGACCAGTCCCCAAATCTCCACACTTGGCCACCAGATTAACAAGCAAATATGTTGTCGTTAGCCTGAGGGCCAACTGGACAGTAAAGGTCAACTCCCTGGCAGATACACGTGGCACAAGTGAACGTCTAATTATCCAGAAGGGAAAGTTGGAGCCAAAAAAAAAAGTGTCGAATGAATCCCTACAAGAGTCAAGTCAGAGAAATGTCTGGCATATTAGCCTCCATACTGTTAGTCTCTGTAGCTTTGTCCGTTGACTTTCATAGCAGCAACTTTATCGGTCACTATAATGTTTGGTGCATATGTGTTTTATGAATAGGATTCTTTGTAGGAAGCCCTGAGCTTATGAATGTATGAAACACAAAGTCAAGGACAGTGCTATCCACTCATTTTGTTTCACATTTTTCTAATGTTTCTGTCTTTTATTTCATTGTGTGTTTTCCTCTACACTTAATCTACGTTTATCTTTGTGTTTCATATATATATATATATATATATATATATATATATATATATATATGTGTGTTATTCCTGGCCTGCTCATGAAACGGGACTGTGGTCTCTAGGGTTCGAATCCTGCCCACCGTCATTCCGAATCGTCCTATCCATAATAATGTTGATACCATTCCCCCAACACTGCTTCTACTGAGAGGTGAAGTGGTGAATGCGTGACATCTCCAACCTGGAACTCTTGCAGATAAAGCCATTTAGCCTAGTAAGGCGATTGAACTAATAGAGAGGTGCTTACTTTGATTTTTACCTTGTGGTCTTATGGTTCTGAGGTTTTAGGAGTAAACCTCGATGCAAGATCAAGATCAGATACTATTACGCTTTGGGCTATTAACAGTTCTTATCTTTAAGATATCTTATTTTCATGATATCTTATCTTTAAGATTGCAGACGTTTCGTAAAAAAAAAGAAAAGTATGCCTTGTTTCATGTTTTAATCTAGTCGTGTATGTTAATTAGAAATAAAAAGTCTGCTATGTAATTAGTTTTCCTGGCCGATTCTGGCAACATTTTTAATGCTCTAATGTTATTACGGAACAAGAACCAGTTGTCGAATTTGTCCTAGCATAAGGAATAAGAAATGTGCATGTGTTTTCTGAGTATTTTAGTAGGTTGTGTTTTTTTTTTTTTTGTAAATTATGTTTCCATCTTTATTGCTTTTGTACATTTTAGTCTTTATCTGTTTGCCCCTGCAAATGAATTGATGCTACGATTATTGTTCTGATATTCGTTTTTACCACGCAAGGCTAGGTCAGGAGATTAAACCATGACACATGGGTAACCATTTATGTTTAATCAAATCTTAAGAATGAGCTCTTAAGTGGAAAAAAAAAGATGCTGCTATGTCAGTTGTTCATCGTGCTTCATCTATAACCTCTCAAAGAAGAAAAAAATCCTCCGTGTATGTTTTATCTGTATATGTGCTGCTGTTGATGTCTTCTCTTGAGTTTTGGTGAGTTTATGTGCTGCTGTTGATGTCTTCTCTTGAGTTTTGGTGAGTTTATGTGCTGCTGTTGATGTCTTCTCTTGAGTTTCGGTGAGTTTATGTGCTGCTGTTGATGTCTTCTCTTGAGTTTTGGTGAGTATATGTGCTGCTGTTGATGTCTTCTCTTGAGTTTTGGAGAGTTTATGTGGTGCTGTTGATGTCTTCTCTTGAGTTTTGGTGAGTTTATGTGGTGCTGTTGATGTCTTCTCTTGAGTTTTGGAGAGTTTATGTGCTGCTGTTGATGTCTTCTCTTGAGTTTTGGTGAATTTATGTGATGCTGTTAATGTCTTCTCTTGAGTTTTGGTGAGTTTATGTGATGCTGTTAATGTCTTCTCTTGAGTTTTGGTGAGTTTATGTGATGCTGTTAATGTCTTCTCTTGAGTTTTGGTGAGTTTATGTGATGCTGTTAATGTCTTCTCTTTAGTTTTTGTAAGGTTTTAGTTCCACGTAAAAGAAGTTTAAGGATGGAAAATTTTAAAAAAATGTTATGGCCACCAAGCAAGACTTTTAAAGGGCAAGTCTCAGAGATAAAAAAATGTTATGGCCACCAAGCAAGACTTTTAAAGGGCTAGTCTCAGAGATAAAAAAATGTTATGGCCACCAAGCAAGACTTTTAAAGGGCTAGTCTCAGAGTTAAAAAAATGTTATCCTGAAGCCAATTGTTTCATTTCTTTCCATCATGACGTGTGCCTGTAGGATGTATGTAAAAAAGCAAAACCAAAGATACGGCTCTTTGAAATAATTAAGTGTCGTCTTTATGGGATTTTTGAGTGGCGAGAATATTTGCTACTGGGCAAGTAGAGCTTGTAGAACGAGAATATTTGCTACTGGGCAAGTAGAGCTTGTAGAACGAGAATATTTGCTACTGGGCAAGTAGAGCTTGTAGAACGAGAATATTTGCTACTGGGCAAGTAGAGCTTGTAGAACGAGAATATTTGCTACTGGGCAAGTAGAGCTTGTAGAACGAGAATATTTGCTACTGGGCAAGTAGAGCTTGTAGAACGAGAACCCTTTAATTAATTCTACATTGTCCAAGAAATGAACAGTTCATCAATTACTTCATCTTCCATAAATTTGTAATAATGTTTGTACAACTTTTTATTTTTAAAGTGATGTCACGGCGACCTCATTAGACTCCGTTACTTGTATTTGGAAGAGATTCTTTTACCAGAGCACATTTTGTTTCTTGGTCGTTTGCTCATTGAGCAACTAGTGCAGCAGACTTTCTCTGTGGGAATTGTGTAAACACAGGAAATAGAAACAAGACATTGTCCCCCAAGTACTAGAGTGAAGTATTAACACGGCCACGCAAATCCATTTGTGACCAACATATTTAGCAGAATCTAACACCAACCAGGGCCTGCCTTCGGCTTTGGCAAACTATGCAGCCGCCTAGGGCCTCGAATAGGACTAACAAAAAATAGATAAAGACACATGCAGGTTTTCAATACATTGTGTACTTTTTATAGATACAAGCAGGTTTTCAATACATTATGTACTTTTTATAGACACACTATCCTGACATTACCCGCGGCCTGCGGGTCTAAGTTTGTGTAGTGGATTGGATTTAGATGTATGTTAAACGGAGCTAATGATCCTTTCAATTTTTTCTCTTTCGCTACGAAAATAAAACATTAGTTTTGCGAAAATGGGTTTACCCGAAGCCGATACATTCATATCTATTAAAAACGAAAAGAGCGATAGCTTTGTTAAATGAATGGGATTATCATTATAAAGTAAACAATTAAACGAAATAATTTTTAGTACGCGATTCATGAATCTCAACTAGGTATCGCAGCTTTCGTAAACGAATGTAGTCTATTAAAAATGCTTTAGAAAACCAAATTTGAATGTAAATTTGATCAAAATATGAAATGAATGGACTATAATTAGTATGTTCATGTTTTAAGAAACATTACGGTATTGTCTTATGAAAGAATGTTCGTCAGGTATTCTGAAGTCACAGATATAAGGAACTAATTTATGTAAAAAATGGTTTTGAAACACAAATTTGAAGGTTAATTTTATTATACAATAAAATCAATGGACCTTCTTTTGTATTTTCATGTATCAAAGTAAAAAACTATGTGCGCAAAGTGTATTTCTTAAAATTAGATCTGGATCTAAATCCTTTCGATCTTTTCTCATGTCAACATTGTAAACATGGCCTAGATCCATAAATACTATATCTTTAATAGAGTCGGACAACTTTATTTTTTTTTGAGGGTTTTAAGTTTGTTTTAGGGCTACAATACATACACTATGGTCTAAGTTAGTACCCAAGGAACATTCCTGCCAAGTTTTATCAAGATTGGTCAAGCGGTTTTTATTTCTATTCGTAACATACAAACATACATACATAGATACATACACCTCACATTCTACTTTATAATATAATATAATTTTTCGCTACTTCTTTTTCATTTTTTAAATTTCTTTTAGGGCCACAAATCTCGTTTCACCTAGAGCATCTGATTATTGAAGGCCGGCCTTGCACTAACCAAACCGTTGATTACCATGGAAAACTTTTAGGATCTATTTTCGTCGTGTGTCCCTACCAACGATTCAAATTCCAAGTTCTATGGACGCTATAATTAAGTTTTTATGTTTGTCTTTGTTAATGTTTTCATTGTAAAGTAGAACAAGCTATCAAGCCAGTCAATGTTCACGTTTGATTGGTTTAATTCGAATTAACGGAAATCAACATGGCCGCTAACAATAGAACTCTTTTATTCATCTGGTCAGTGTATCATAGAGAAGGCGACTCTTTGTTAAGGTCAAACTGGCAACTCTAAAAGAGTTATCTTGAACACAACAAAAACCTGGACTGACAACAATGAAACGAAAGAAAACAAGATCACGTGCCTTCCTGACAAATAAAACAATTTGTGGCTCTGATGATGATCCTTCCATTATGGTGAACCTTTAACATTAGTCATGGAAGACATTTTGTTGTGGTTGCTACAAATAATGGAGGATAGAGGTTTGGTTTTCAAAAGTTGAGTGTTATGTCATTGAAGGCAAGGGGGCTCCCCTTGGGAATAAGGAGCGATGTTAATGATAATATTCTAGAGAACAAATGCAAATCTGTTGATGTAAAATGAAATACATTGCAAGCGAAGGAATAAAAACAAGGACTTCATTTTTCACATTATAATGCATTTGTAAGACTTATACACGATGGCTAACACACTTAAACATGATGAAACACACACAAGCACAAAAGTGCGCATGGGATGATGCTAATTTTCATACTGCTTATTGACTAGCTCAGGAGTCAGAGAGTTCAAACAAGTCTTGAAGTGGAAATACGAACTCACGTGATGTTGTTTTTTTACTTTCATTTTTCCTTCTATCGAATTGACTTTCAATGTGTCTTGCTCATAGACATAAATAAATATAGACTGGCCGAAGGAAGTAACTTCATGTAACTTGAAAACATGTATATCTATTGTATTCGGATTTCCGAATAATGAAAAATTGCATGATCTTCATTCTTAGAGATTAAACAAAACTACACTGCCTCTTTATTTACAATATATATAGGTGTGTGGCTGAAATAGATATGAATACTTAACTTTTATACTGCTCATAAATGCTGTATAATGACGTACACAATATTGCAAGTCACAAATTTTCGTTTCAAAAAACTCTTTAATCGGCCAGTCTCTATTTATTTATGTCTATGGTCTTGCTTCTTCCGTTCTTTCCACCGCCTAGTGTTTATTGTTTTTAGGAACAAATAATCGTCTCATTAAACACATTTAATGTTAGTTCATAGTAGTCGACGAGACCAGTAGTCTATGGTAACAATAGTTGATGCAACAAGTGTCTAAGAGGGCACTAGTTGACATTAAATAAGAATATTAGTTGATGAGGACAGAAGTTGATGAGGACAGCATCTGATGAAAACAGTAGTTGATGAGGAAAATATTTGAAGAGGTTGGTAGTGATGTAGACAGAAATGAGTCAGGACAGTAGTTGATGAAGACAGTATAGAATGAGAGCCCCTTCTATAATCCAGAGCGCTAAAGACATTTTGTGTAACTCCAGGCTATGCTACTATACACGGTGCTTGCAGTTTCTGTTGTATCACTTTTCTTCTTCCTCGACTTTTCTGATCATTTCATTGAGTTTCATTCAAAGTGCGGAGCAATGATGCTCAGTTGATTGATGCAGTCTCCCAACTTTTACAATCTCTACTGAATGCTTCGAAGTCTTCGAACCAATCTGAACTTCCGTTGCCTAGTTAAACAAAAAGAAGCCTCTTCAAGATGGGAGAGTTTCAGTCTGCAGACGTGATATGCCCGAAGTTGAGACCACTCCATACTTACACTTGCAAGAGCGCTCTTTGAAGAAAGGAGTACACGCACTCATGTGACTCTACACACAAACACCAACGCCCACACACTGCCGTAAGACACACTTTAGTCAATACACACATACAAACACACGCCATCTATGACGCAAACTGCAAACACAAACGATAACATCATTTTTAGCGGCCCCCGAAAGGGGAAAAGACGCTATTAGCTTTGTGTGAAATGTCTGTCCGTCCGTCCCGTTTAGATCTCGTAAACTAGAAAAGATATTCAAAATCCGGCATCACAATATTTTAGACCATTCAAAGTTCTGATGCAACGGCTCTTTTTTTTCTGAAAGCGAAAAATCTAATTTTTAAAATCAGTTATGTAAGCAGTTTTTTTTAAAGAGAAAAAGCTCATTTGTATGCATTATAAGTTAGACTAATTTAAAACGAATAGTAATCTTGTAAACTTCATTTTCCTGAAAATTTTTGTATTGAGGAAATTTTTTTTTTTTTCATCATCCAACTTGTATTTTCCTCCAATAGCTAAGGATGTATTACCAGTACCAGCAGTCCAGGATAGATTGACAGCCGCCTCAAGGCTATCTGTGACTTTCTGGTGGATGGAATAAAAAAATTCCTGGCCCTCATTTCCTTCCTAAAGATTTATATTTACAAAAGTAAATGAAAAGTCATCACCAGTGTAACCAAAGCCAAAATTGCTGCGTGTCAATTTGGACTTGGATGAATCAAATGATAATTGATAACCAACCAGCCAGCCCTCGTACCCCAAGTCAGCAGTTCCATGCATAGTTGGACCAGCAAAATCAACATCACAATTCAAATGAACATAATCCAGACTGTATGCTGACTTGATTTTACCACTCTTTTTTCCTGTTGAAGGTGCGAATGAGGTATCAAAGGCTAGCTCCAGTCCTTCAGCAAGCTGATCTTCAATTTTAATTTCTATATTGAGCACATTATCTGTGTTCCATTTTTCAGTGAAAGTTAAGCCATATTCACTCCACTTGTATTTAGTTTCAAGACTTCCACTCACTTTTCCGCTGTCTCTGTTTGAGCTAATACCAGCTTTAAATTCAACATTATTTTTTGTCTTTGTCTTAGCATCAAGCTTGTAAAATCCCCAATTGAATCCTTTGCTGAAAACATATCTTGCAGATTTCCTAAAGTCACTAAATGATGGTGGTGTCATATTTTATAACTATTGCGTGTGCCTTCTACAGAACAAGGTCTAGTTTGAAAGTAAATAATCAAAGCCATGTAGGTATTGGTTACACACAGACTCTGAGAGATGACTTGGCTAATGGTCGCATAAGAGTTAAAATGACTATGTCTACTTTAAAAGATGGAAAGAACATTAGCCAAGGTGGTCACAAGGTTGGTCTTGGCACTGACTTTGAAGCCTAGATGCTTCTCTGGAAATTATTAGTATGCTGTTAGGGAGGTTGTGTGAAAGACTAGTAAATTTTGATTATCCAACAGCTTTGTAAAAAAAAAACTTGGTCATCAGTTTCAGCCAGTGCAAAATAACAAATTTTCTAAAATAATTTTTTTTAACTTGTATCTCATCAATATATAGTGCTCAATAATAGTTATTGTTCAAATTAATTTAACTATCTACAGATGAATAATAAATTTTTTATTTAACCTTCAATATATTGGGCCTTTTCTGAACTTGCTGAACGGGAGAGAAAGTGTGTCATGATTGATAACTGCGAGTACTATCTCAATCAACTGACCTTGTGTGTGACAGTGACAGACTTGTCTTCAGCAAGTTCAGTTTAGTGTTAGTCATAGTCTGACAGAAGATCTGCTGTTTGTTCTATTTGTATGTATCAGAAGTCATTGTTTGATCATTTTTACATAGATTTTAGATAATCCTAACCGAAAGTTTGACTGTGATTAGTCAGAATGTGCAGCATTCTGTAAGAGTGATGACAGTGTAGTCATAATTTTACATTGGATCTTGTCAAGTCATTTCAGTGTTCTAGGACAGAAAAAAAAAGACACTACTTTTCAGACTTTTTCATGTGTTACAAACTTGACTGTCACAAGATTTGTATAGATCATGTCAAAAAAGGTCATAGGTCACTTCTGTATAACGGATATGTTGAAGTCATAAATAAATATATCCTTTTGTTAGAAAAAAATAAGAGCATTTTCAAAACAATTAGATCAATTATAAGACATCAGTTAGGCCAGGGGAGGCGCGGTGGCTGAGCGGTAAAGCGTTTGGCTTCCGAACAGGGGGTCCCGGGTTCGATACCTGGTGAAGACTGGGATTTTCAACTTTGGAATCTTTGGGCGCCTCTGAGTCTACTCAGCTCTAATGGGTACCTGACATTTGTTGGGGAAAAGTAAAGGCGGTTGGTCGTTGTGCTGGATACATGACACCCTCGTTAACCGTAGGCCACAAAAACAGATGACCTATAGACCACAAGGTCTGAAAGGGGAACTAGTTAGGCCAGGTTCACATCTAACTTAAGATTCACTTTCACATATCCTTTGATCTGCTGGACCGTTGGGGCACTACAATTAGTAAATCTGTTATGGCTTTCTGCTGGAGACCTTCTTGAGTGTCTGCCCATGAACTAGTTTAATAGAACATTGTGTAACTGGAATTGGTGTCCCACAGACTTGACAAAAAACAAGGTTACAAAAGACAGTTTGTGTGGAAACACAAACTCAAAATAGGCCCCCGAAGTGGTCCACCCAGGCAATATTTTCAGAAAGAACATCCGAATATATAGTATATATATAATATATAAGTATATCAAAGACAAATGAGAAATAAGAATTGAGAATAAAGGTTAACATATCTTGTGTAGTGCTTAGGGTTAGGGTTAGGGTTAGGGTTAGGGTTAGGGTTAGGGTTACTTTTGATGAACGGATGTCATTATAAGTCCATCATATCTGGCTGGACAGTTGGTCATCCTCTAAAGATGACCCAACAAGAAAGGATATTCAAAACTGACATTGTTAGTAAAAGTAAGTATTTGAGTTTATGCTCACATTTGTTACCATAACACATTTTGTCACCACAACCAAAAATGATGTGTGCGCCTTGTGTACAAATTATTCGTGTGTCTCAATAGTCTGAGAAGCAATGAACATGACTAAGCTATAAAACTGTTATTTATCACTTGTGTTTTAACACTTCATCTTCCAATTGGAATTCGAAACGAACATTTATTTGTCTTGATTTTTTTCCAAAGTGAAGAATAAAAGTCAACATTTCTTACGTAAACTTCTATCATCTCACTCCGTCTGGTACACATTTTGTACAGGTTATTCCTCCCACGCACATTCTCGAAAAAAGTTGAAACTTTGCACAATTGTTCAATGTCCCTATTAAAAAAAATCAATAAAAAAATCAACTATTTAATTAATTAGTGGTAATTAATTAATTTTGGTTGTTAGAGAAAATGGAAAATGTTACAGTATTTAGATATATGAATGTAAATTTGCAGTTCTTTTCATAATATAATTATTATTTTTTACAAAGCCAATATCAACTCACTCTGTCTGATAAAAAGTTTGTACACGTTATTTTCCAACACCCAATGTCGGATCCAGATGAAATTCTGCACAATTATTTCTTTTACCTGACAACAAAAGAATCAATTTAAAAATGACCAATTAGTTAATCAACAATTGGTGATTGGCTATTTTGTTTGTAATCTCGAACAAGGGAAAGAAATCATACTTGATGACTGAAGTGGTGATATAATCTGAATTAATCACCTTTATAGGTCGACGTTTGAGACTTAGTGAACACAAACATGAAATTGAAACACTCGATAACTATACAATCTTCCATGTTCATAAGCTCTTCGCTAGCACAGTGGTTATCGTGTTGGCTTAAGAAGTTTGATAAGGCTTTAGGCCACGAGTTCGAATTCAGGTCGTTCCCCATTTTTAAAATAAATACATTTAAAAAGCGATCACCCAGATATCCCTTTCTTTTCTTCCCTTTCCCTTTTCCATCTGGTCCAGACAAGTGATAGGGTAGATAGCGTAGTGAGAAAGCTAAAAGCATGAACTTGTGCTAAAGAAAAACCATTGGTAAAAATATTTCTAATAGCATAGATTTATTATTGTTAGTATAGATCTATTACAAATTTAATTACATGACTGATCCCAACTAATTGATATCTATATTATAAAGTAGAATGTGAGGTGTATGTATGTATGTATTTATGTATGTATGTATGTTACTTATAGACATCAAAACCGCTTGACCAATCTTGATAAAACTAGGCAGGAATGTTCCTTGGGTACTAACTTAGACCGTAGTGTATGTATGTATTGTAGCCCTAAAAGAAACTTAAGACCCTCAAAAAAAATAAAGTTGTCCTACTCTAATAATAGTATTTTATGGATCTAGGCCATGGATAACAATGTTGACATGAGAAAAGATCGAAAGGATTTAGGCCTAGATCTAATTTTAAGAAATACACTTTGCGCACAAAGTTTTTTACTTTAACACATGAAAATACCAAAGAAGATCCATTGATTTCATTATATAGTAAAATTAACCTTCAATTTTGTGTTTCAAAAGCATTTTTTACATAAATTAGTTCCTGATATCTGTGACTACAGATTTCCTGGCGAACATTCTTTCATTAGACATTACCAATTGGTTACACATTAACACATCTCTCTACTGAGTCTATTCCTAGGTCTAATTCTAAAACTCTTATTGAACTCTAAGATGATAAAACTTCTTTTCGCAAAGATAGTTTTGTGCTTTAACACATAAACATACTAATTATTGTCATTTCATTTGATATTTTAATCAATTTAACATTCAAATTTGTTTTTCTAAAGCATTTTTAATACATTCGTTCGCTGTTCGCTAAAGTTGCGTAGCCGTGTTGAGACAGGCCTATATTCATTCATGAAAAAAGGTCACGCATGCGCAACACAGAATGAACTCTATAAAGCCAATTTTTAACTCTAGATTAGTGTAGATTTAGATCTATGTCTACCTCAAGATCTACTTTATACTTTAACACATGAACATACAAAATTAAGTCTATTCATCTCAAATTTTAATCAAATATATGTAGGCCTACAAGCAAATTTTTTAATTTGAAAAAATGGATTTAAGCCTATTAGCTATTTTGATTTGATAGCTTCATTCACACTATTTTTACATTGACACATTCGCTTTACTTATTACATTATTATTTCGTTTAATTATGACTATATCGACAGTAATGCGCAAATAAAGACCCGCGGTCGCGGGTAACATATGTCTAGTACTTAATATAAGCTGTTTATTTTTTAAAGTAGGTTTTGTATTTTGCTTGTTTAAGTATATTTTGAAAAAATATATATATTTTATACGTTGTAAAAGACACAGTAGGCCTACTAATAGTTTTGGTTAAATGTTTCTCATAGTGATGTATCTATACCATTCAATACAAATCCAAAAATAAATATCGTCACTCATCACACTATAAATTGTTCCATGGGCACAAAGTAGGAATAAATAAATCACATTTGAATACTAACATTTGACTTATTAACTTTTTACTGAGTTACATTTGATTGAATTAGAATTTACTGAATTACAATTTACTAATAACATTGAACTAAATGACATAGGACTGATTGACAGTTGACTGATGAACAAAAATGTCCAGGCTGGCTGCAAAGTTCTAGATAGTTGTCAACTGATCTGTGTGGATATGTTTGTATGTAAGCAACGAGAGAGAGAGAGAGTAAGTGTGTGTGTGTGTGTGAGAGAGAGAGAGAGAGAGACTCGTTTATACGTCGACCCTCTAAATAATTGAAGTCTCTTCACTTGAGTTCACAGAGTTATTGCTAAAACAAATTGCCTCTACTTAAGTTCCAAGCTCCTACATATTGGCTGATTTGTAAGCTCAACAGAAATGTAAAAAAATCAACCTAGAGACTGTGATATCAAACGATGAAAAGAGCTCACAGCTGCCATTTTGAAATAGCTTTGGCATCTTCAAGAATTCATATTGAATTCCGTGCCAGGATTTCTGGAGGGTCAGTTCAATGTATGACTTCATGGAGGGTCAGTTCAATGTATGACTTCATGGAGGGTCAGTTCAATGTATGACTTCATGCAGGGTCAGTTCAATGTATGACGTCATGGAGGGTCAGTTCAATGTATGACGTCATGGAGGGTCATTTCAATGTTCATTAGCTACCCCAAGTTTTCAAACTAGTGCACCAATGAAGCGTGACTAGTATAGAATGTAGATTCTAGTCACACGTTTAATCCCCTTTTTAACCTCATGACGTCGTTGTCAGATGGTTAAGGTTAATAGCTCTGATCGACACATGACTTCATTCACATGTTTGTACCAAAGAATCTAGAGCAAGGTTCGTGTTGCTAATGCAGTTTTGTTGTTCACGACTAAGATACACACGCCTATCTGCTTTCAAAGTACATTGTGTAGGGAGATATGAGATGATCAATAGTTTAGTTACCTCTTAGTTTCTAATACTAACACAGGAAATTGTCCTTTAAGTTTGTATTAACCCAAATGTTCAGTAAGTTCTTCATATTTACAATTACTAGCACAGGTTTCGAGTCCTATGATAAAACTTGTCTTCTGAATACAAAGATTAAGGAGGAGTGCAGTGTCTCTTGTAGATACGGAAATCCTAGTGATAGATTCGTCGGTCAAAGAAACAAAAGCACTATTGCAGTCAGATTTATAAATGGCTTTACCAACAGGGTGGGGATTTTATTTTCAGTAGCCCAGTGTTTGGTCTTGCACTTATTTAGATCTATGTTGCACAGACTGGTATTGTTTTAGTGATATTGTATTGTATCGGCGATTCGCTCAGTAATCACAGTACTGTGTTTGCGACTTCATTGTTGTGATAGTCAAGTTGCCTATTCTCAAGACATTTGTGTTGTGTTAGCGATATAACCAGTTGATTTTGCCCTTTGATTGCACTGTATCTAACGAGCGACTGGCGCCTAAACCAGTAAGCTTTGGGCAGGAGGGTCTCGTTAGCCCTGTTTGGATACCCACCTAGTAAAAGGTAAACTCTTAAACCAAACCTTCGCTGCCTTGCAGATGTACCCAAACACGTGAAATTCTTTTGCAGACAACCTTGTGGAAAAATCAGGAGCTAGTGACCCCTAGGCAGTTTGGGGCACACATTGCTACAGCCTGGCAGAGCCTGCAACACTACTGATCTCAAACTGTATCAGATATGTGCGTTTCTTTGGACACATCAGCTGCGAGGAACTGCTGTGTGGGCGACATCGTTGAGAAGTTTAGTAAGAAGCATAAGACTTTTCACTCTATGACAGTGGCGCTAAACAGTTATGTCTCCCAGCACTGCAAATGTTCTTTTAAAAAGCGTTATTTTAAAAACAACTTGATCTATTTGTGTATTTTAGATTTATATATATTTTGTGTGTTATAGTTGAATACAATTGTGTATGTTGAGTTATAGGCTAGAGCATTCACCAGAATGTTTCACTCGGAATTTTGGCTTTTGGCAACATTAGCATTCCTGACATTTTTTAGATTTACGTGAAAATCTTCAATAATAAAGATATATAGATAACATATATATATATATATATATATATAACAAAAAGCTATATATTTGAAATAAAAGATATAATAATATGATAAATATTACAATCTAAAAACAAAGTTTTGTTAAGTAATAAATAACAATAAATATCGCGCCCTTGATTCCCTTACTATAAATAGCTCCTTCAATTATAAATGCTCCAAGAAGTCTTGTCTGTAAGAAAACAGTGATGCAGTTATACGGCATACGGAGGATGGGGCGAGACCACGACCTAAGCACCTGCTAGTAATTCACCTGGTTACTAGAGGGTAAGTACGCCGTAACGTCTAAGCCACAAACTTTAACCTTCATGGATTTAGTTCAGCTTCTTATGATGATACTCAAGGTTGATACACACTGATACACACTCACTGATACATACTAATACACACTGATACACATTCACTGATACATACTAATACACACTGATACACACTCACTGATACATACTAATACACACTGATACACACTCACTGATACATACTAATACACACTGATACACACTCACTGATACATACTAATACACACTGATACACACTCACTGATACATATTAATACACACTGATACATACTAATACACACTGATACACACTCACTGATACATACTAATACACACTGATACACACTCACTGATACATATTAATACACACTGATACACACTCACTGATACATACTAATACACACTGATACACACTCACTGATACATACTAATACACACTGATACACACTCACTGATACATACTAATACACACTGATACACACTCACTGATACACACTAACACACACTGAACTTTTGTGCTTGTGTAGTGTCCCGCTTTTACGCAGTAGAGTTTATTTCTATTGACTTTGATTTTGTATTTGTTGTATTTAATAGCATTAAGTTTTCCTTTTTTAAGGGATTTTTTGTCGTGTTTTTTTTGTTCGTGTTTTTTTTGTTTGTGTTTTTTTTGTTTGTGTTTTTTTGTTCGTGTTTTTTTGTTCGTGTTTTTTTTGTTCGTTTTTTTTTGTTCGTGTTTTTTTTGTTCGTGTTTTTTTTGTTCGTGTTTTTTTGTTCGTGTTTTTTTTGTTCGTGTTTTTTTTGTTCGTGTTTTTTTGTTTGTGTTTTTTTTGTTTGTGTTTTTTTTGTTCGTGTTTTTTTTTTGTTCGTGTTTTTTTTGTTCATGTTTTTTTTTGTTCGGGTTTTTTTTTGTTCGTGTTTTTTTTGTTCGTGTTTTTTTTGTTCGTGTTTTTTTTGTTCGTGTTTTTTTTGTTCGTGTTTTTTTTGTTCGTGTTTTTTTTGTTTGTGTTTTTTTTTTGAAACAGTCTATTGCTGTTGAGAAAGTCTTTAGACATGATCCAAGTTAGTATCGAATGCATGGGCGTAGCCAGGATTTTTTTACAAGGGGGGGGTTTGGGGGAAGTTTTTTTCTCCCCCCCCCGCGAGAAAAAAAAATTATATGTATGTAAGTGTGTGTGTGTACGTAATATTTATTACATTCTGACCCTTAATTCTTTCGGAAGACGTTTATTGTGCCCTAGAATAGGTTCTTCCTAGTGTTAGTGGAAAAATTGTAGAATCCCCGCCATTTCCAGCAAGGGGGTCTGGGGGAGCGCTTGGAGCTCCCCCAGCGCGGGAAGGAGCCTCTCCGCCAAGCACTATTTCTGGTATTGAAAGCCAACAAAATGCATATTCTGAGGTATCTACAGTGCATTTTCCTGCTATTAAAAAGTTTTATTTCAAAAACCTAATGTACTATTTTTACTGACTCTCCCGCGCCGTTCGGCGCATTTGCCGTCAAGCTGTTTCCCCAAAAATATGTCACTTGTAATGTCTGAAGCCTCTTACCACCTGCTCTGAGGACCTCTATGAATATGTGGCGCCAAAATGTACTAGGATGTCATTACAACTCTTATTATGCGTATTTAATTTTGTCAGAGAACATGTCCCGCAAACCACATGCGACGCTCTGTCACAATCTTACTAAGGGGTCGACTCCTAGTTCGGCATAGGATTTCCTTGATTTAGACTCGAACTCTGTAACTGGATCCTAAAATCATCTTAGCCATCTTTGTTGAGCCACATTTAGTGTTTTTCAATTTTGGCAGATGACTATTCACTGCACTTTATTAATGGAGCCCCGTTACTGCTAGAAATGTGTAACCTCTCTTGAATATGCTCTTGGAATTAGGTGACTGTAGTTTGCTTTGGATTTTATATCGAAAAGGAAAAGAATAATTTTATCGTCACAATCATCTGTTGGGGGTTTAACTGTCATAGAATTTGGTAACTGTAGTTTGCTTTAGAATAATATTGATGATAGAGGTTTTCCACATCAAAACTCTCTGTAGGGGAATTTTAAACTCAACCATCTTGAGGGGTTTTAAACTTTAAAAAAAGCCATCTGTAACAGAGGGGTTTAAACTAAAAACCCTTCCATTAGCATTTTCAGTGTGTAATTTACTTTTTTTTTCATTGAAGATGTATTTATTAGCTTCAAACCCCGCTGGCGGTGGGTTTAAACTCAAACCCCCTTTGGCTACGCTCATAGATTTTAGTGTGTAATTTGCTTTTTTTATATTGAAGAGGTATTTTTTATCTTCCAACTCCACTGGAGGCGAGTTTAAACTCAAAACCCCTTTGACTACACTTAAAGAATTTTGAGTGTATAATTTGCTTTTTTTTTTAACATTAAAGAGGTATTTTTTTTACATTAAAACCCCGCTGAAGGGGGGGTTTAAACTCAAAACTGAGTCAAAACCCATTTAGCTACGCTCATAACATTTTTAGTGCGTTATTTGCTTTTTTTTATTTATATTTAAGAAGTATTTTTTAGCTTCAAACTCTACAGATGAGTAGGGGGGTTAAACTTAAAACCCCTTTGGCTACTCTCATAGAATTTTGAGTGTGTAATTTGCTTTTTTTTATATGGAAGAGGGAGTTTTAAAATTAAAATCTTCCTTAACTGTGCACTTGGAATTTGGGGATAGTCGTTTGCATTTTCTTTTTGTTTTGGTTTATAGAAGAGGGGTATTTAACTGCAAAAACCCCTGGTAGGGGGTTTTAAACTAAAAAACCCTTGGCTGTGCTGGGACAAGTGATGGTTTAGTATAAAAATCTCACCTAAAATAAACAAAATCAAAGCAAAAAATCAGTCACTAAATTACGGGGAGGGATTTCATTTCGGGGGGTGGGGGTGGGTTTGAACCCCAACCCCCTCCCCTGGCTACGCCCATGATTGAATGTATAAGCCAATGACTTGCTCTAAATCAAGTCCCTTTACGTTCTTACCTTTCTTTCTAAAAAAAAAAGAAACTCAGAAATTCATGTGTCTCATAAACTTAATTATTTATCTTAGTAGATTAAGTTGAATCATGTTAATTATTTATCTTAGACAGTAGATTAAGATGAATCATTGAATGACAGAAAGTTTCTGTCTTTGAAGAAAAGGCGGCAAATTGTTTTTTAAACAAAGTATTACGTGTTATAGTCCTCCTGAAGAACATATGGAACGTCAATCAGTATTTGTTCAATATTACTAGTAATTAAAATGTTTTTATTTATTCTACTTACCTTTGCCACTATAAAACAAATATGTTTCCCCTAGTTTTACGGTTCAAAAATGAAACAAAACAGCTCTTAAACAATTTACATACAACTTTAAAAAACTGTATTAAGTATAAAGTATTGGTGTGGATAAGAAAATATTAAATCTTTATGGGACTTGGTGAGGCGATATCACATACCCGCAGGGCACCGGCCGAGGAGCATTTGACCGACTGCCCATACAGTCAGTCGCCCCCTGCATCGAAGGAAAGTTTAAACTATAATACTGAATGTAACAAAAAATCAGTTTAGTAACAAGAAGAAATCGCTGGAATACATCTTAATGTCTAGCTGAAGATCTATGTATTTACAAGTGTGCATACAACATTACAAATATTAGCAGATCCAATCGGCTACATATAATAAACTGAAATCTTTAGACACAACAAGACAACAGAAATAATGCGCAAACTATTGCAGAACTTTTCTGTCATGTGATCTTTACTTTGGCCTATAATTTTTTCAACTAGACTTGGGTGGTCACAGATATTCACATTCTTATTTTAGATACTCTCAACCACCCAATAGAAATTTTTTAGGTGAGAAAATGTCACAGCCCCAAATCGACCAATTTGCGATCCGGCCGGCCATTTCTCGAACTATTAACACTTCACATTGACCCATCACACTCCTCGGCCTCACTTCAGGTTTTCACCGTAACATATATACAAAATATATATATATATATATGAATATTACGCCTCTGTGACAGACACATACAAGTATCGAGAGTTGTATAACATTAAATCCAAAAGAGTAGAAGAGCTATAATATGTTGATTTAAAGAGGCATCAAAATGTGGAATTAAAGAGGACTTGTGATAAGAGACATAAAGTCAAAGTAAGGAATGGCACTAGTTACGTTTTTTATCCTTCTAGTAGAACTCAGAACTTATATTAACAGTGAAATATTTGAATAACTTTTCGCACATAAATAGAATTTCAGATAGATTATTTCATTAATTAGTGAGTTAATAAAAAAAAAAGTTGTGTTTGTTATGTTTTGGTATGTTGAAAAAAAAAAGATATTTTAGTCTGCCTTTTTATATTCCATTCATTGAAATGTCATTTCTAAATCTTGATCAATAACTTTATCTGTATTATTGTTTACCTTAGTCGGTTAAAGAGTCGTGCTGGTAATGTGAATGTCGATATTTATACTGGGCGATTTCTTTTCTAATTTTAAATGGTCCATTGTGTTTTAGGGGGGAAAAAAAGAGCAATCCTAGAATACTATCAGCTTCATACATTAGAAGAGAAAAAGGACAAGAAATGGTAATGCTACTAAGAAAGAAATACTAGGAGGTAGTGCATGGAGACATCCTAGTGAACAAAAGCTCTGAGTCCATTGTTTTAGATGTTTCTGTGGAAATGTTTTTGTACTTTTTGTTTTAGATGTTTCGTTTTATCAGCTTCTTTTTTATCTTCAACCCATTACACCCACTTCCTCAGCCCATTACACCCCTTCCTCAGCCCATTACACCCACTTCCTCAGCCCATTACACCCCTTCCTCAGCCCATTACACCCACTTCCTCAGCCCATTACACCCCTTCCTCAGCCCATTACACCCACTTCCTCAGCCCATTACACCCCTTCCTCAGCCCATTACACCCCTTCCTCAGCCTATTACACCCACTTCCTCAGCCCATTACACCCCTTCCTCAGCCCATTACACCCCTTCCTCAGCCCATTACACCCCTTCCTCAGCCCATTACACCCACTTCCTCAGCCCATTACACCCCTTCCTCAGCCCATTACACCCACTTCCTCAGCCCATTACACCCCTTCCTCAGCCCATTACACCCACTTCCTCAGCCCATTACACCCCTTCCTCAGCCCATTACACCCACTTCCTCAGCCCATTACACCCCTTCCTCAGCCCATTACACCCACTTCCTCAGCCCATTACACCCCTTCCTCAGCCCATTACACCCACTTCCTCAGCCCATTACACCCCTTCCTCAGCCCATTACACCCACTTCCTCAGCCCATTACACCCCTTCCTCAGCCCATTACACCCACTTCCTCAGCCCATTACACCCCTTCCTCAGCCCATTACACCCACTTCCTCAGCCCATTACACCCCTTCCTCAGCCCATTACACCCACTTCCTCAGCCCATTACACCCCTTCCTCAGCCCATTACACCCACTTCCTCAGCCCATTACACCCACTTCCTCAGCCCATTACACCCACTTCCTCAGCCCATTACACCCACTTCCTCAGCCCATTACACCCCTTCCTCAGCCCATTACACCCACTTCCTCAGCCCATTACACCCCTTCCTCAGCCCATTACACCCACTTCCTCAGCCCATTACACCCCTTCCTCAGCCCATTACACCCCTTCCTCAGCCCATTACACCCCTTCCTCAGCCCATTACACCCCTTCCTCAGCCCATCGGTCACACTAACAAGCAATTGGAAGATTACTCACAAATGACCTGTCTGTCACTGGTCAAGCTGGCCTTCCAATATCTGGCCCAGGGATAGTGAGACCGTGAAGTGGTCACCAGGGACAATAACCCGACTCCCAGCCGTCCTCTTCGTCGGTCGTCAGTTGTCCGGACAGAGGAATGAAAGACACACTAATAGCCATTGCGTCCCTAAGAGAACCAGAAAAGTGATTCCAGTTATGGCTCGTTTTAAACTCGGGCTGACACTTGGACAAGAAGTCGTAAATGTCCTCAAATGTTTCTGTCGCCAATGTTTACTGTTGTGTAAAGCTGTGCAGTTGGCTGTCTCAAAGGAACAGAGACCACGACAGACATCATTCTTGTTTAAAAAAGACAAGTTGTAACATTCGGCCTAGTCTTGCGATAGGGTCACGGGACTGTCGTTCTGAGTCTTGTTCGAAACTTAATTTGATTGTAATGTAAGTATTTAAACGTAAGTTCACATTTGTCACTATAACACATTATGTCGACGTTAATACTTTTTATGATAATTAATATTCATTTTTTTCCTACTAGTTCGGGCTGCACATCTCAATGCAATAAAACTCCATCCATCAGAGTAGAGATAAAGTGTACCAAAAGAAACATTTGTTAGTTTTAGTTTTTGGTCATTAATCGTCTTGGGGAATGAAATTTGGAAATGAGATTTAAAAAAAACATTTTTATTTGTTAATGAATAAAATAATTGAAAACAAAACAACTGACATTAACGTCAGATAAATACAATAAATCAATTGTGTATCCAAATGTTTGAGAGGTAGAAAATGTACCACGAACAGTAGTGTGTGCATCAATCAGATTTCAGATTTAGTGAGGATAGGTTTCCTTTTTTGTTTCAAACCTCTTTGACATAGTTCTTGTTTTTAGAGTGCCAACATTCTTCCAACGAAACTTTCAAAGCATTTAATAAAGCGTTAAGACTGCATTAAACATAGAATCGACAATAATCACTGCGTGTGTCTAAGTGGGATAACTGCGTGTGTCTATGTGGGATAACTGCATTTGTCTATGTGGGATAACTGCATTTGTCTATGTGGGATAACTGCGTGTGTCTATGTGGGATAACTGCATTTGTCTATGTGGGATAACTGCATTTATCTATGTGGGATAACTGGATTTGTCTATGTGGGATAACTGCATTTGTCTGTGGGATAACTGCATTTGTCTATGTGGGATAACTGCATTTATCTATGTGGGATAACTGGATTTGTCTATGTGGGATAACTGCATTTGTCTGTGGGATAACTGCGTGTGTCTATGTGGGATAACTGCATTTGTCTATGTGGGATAACTGCATTTGCCTATGTGGGATAACTGCATTCTTCTATGTGAGATAAATGCGTGTGTCTATGTGGGATAAATCTAAGAGTGATACTCTGTTAGTATTAAAAATACTAGTGTGTTTGTTCAAATTACGAATGTGTGTCTATGACAAACATTGCGTTAGTGTCTGTGTGTAAAACACGTATGTGTATGTGTGCATGTGTGAAATATTGTGAGTATCTATGTGGGTTATGTGTCTTTACACCGATGGGAAGTTTTGCGCTGATTCAGTTGACCAATGAGAAATCGTTTTTGTTTTTTGAAAGGCGGTTGGTTGAAGTAAGTGGGTAGAGAAATAGTGTGTGTGTGTGTGGTGGGGGGATTAAAGGGACATCATGGAATTACTGACGGTTATTACTGCAAGACATATTTTTGGTATTAATTTTTTCAAAGATAGTTTTCAATGTATTACTTGTTATTTGTTATTCATATAAGAAGAATATAAATACACATTTATACTACACTACTTACTACAGGCATAGTGATATATCTGTTGGAAGTAGCTTTACAAGAAAACATATCAGCAAAATGTTATCTTTCTTGTAAAGGGATACAATTCTAATTCACTAAAGTGACTTCTGGTAGAGAGAACGAAACAATGTGTTTCATCAGAAAGAACTGATTCGTGGATGGAAACATTGAGCAGTGCTTAGAGGGGCGGGGGTGTAAGTGTTTCAAAAGATAAAGAGTTCTGTTTGAAAAAGAAAATAATTAAATTGAAAAGAAAGGAAATATAAAAAGATAAAAAAGGGAAAAAACAAACTCCACATTTACAGCTTTATCTCTCGGCAATGTATATTTTTTCCCATTTCAATATCAAACAAAATAAGTAATTACCAATAATTAATTGACTGATTGGTTAATGTTTAAATTAATTCATGTTTTGTTAGGTACAATATATAATTTTGTAAAGTTTCAATTTGATCCCAAAATAGGTGTGGAGAAATAACGTGTTCAAAGTTTGTACTAGTCAGACAGACAGACAGACAGAGTTAGATGACATACGTTTTATAAAAAGAGAAATGAAAAGGAACAAAATGGATAGGTAGACTATTGATACAAGGAATAACAAATGATGGCTGGGTAAAAAAAAAAGGGTTGATGGGAAGTGAATGTTGGCTGTGGATGAGAGTGGTGACTGGAAGTTTCTATGTTACATTTTCATTCACTAAGTTCATAGACGTGTGTGTGTGTGCGTGCATGTTAGAGAGCTCAATCACTTAGATCTTGTGGTGATACAAAAAAAGAGAGTACCAGGCCACTCACTTCCAGACGTCACCATCTAAAAGGTAAGCATCCAGACTTCATCTCATTAAACAAGGCACAGTGTATATACATCAGACACATACACATGGAGTCTGGCTTGCACTTCAAACCACAAACACACATAGAGACTTATCTACATACATAGATGACTTAATGATTTCAACCAACTTGGAAACTTCCACTCTTCCTTTCTCACTCTTCCCTTATCTCTTTAGCTTTCTTCTCCCTTTTTCTATCCGTCGCTCTTTATCTCTATCCTTCTCTATTTATCTCTCTTCTTCCTTCTCTCACCAATTCTCTATCTAGACCCTTTCCTGTTTCCCCTTCTCGCTCATCTCTTCTCTCTCATCTCTTCTCTCTCATCTCTTCTCTCTCATCTCTTCTCTCTCATCTCTTCTCGCTCACCCCTTCTCTCTCACCCCTTCTCTCTCATCTCTTCTCTCTCATCTCTTCTCTCTCATCTCTTCTCTCTCATCTCTTCTCTCTCATCTCTTTTCTCTCATATCTTCTCTCTCATCTCTTCTCTCTCATCTCTTCTCTCTCATCCCTTCTCTCTCATCCCTTCTCTCTCATCCCTTCTCTCTCATCTCTTCTCTCTCATCTCTTCTCTCTCATCCCTTCTAACTCTTTTCTTTCATCTCTTCTCTTTCATCTCTTCTCTCTCATCTCTTCTCTCTCATCTCTTCTCTCTCATCTCTTCTCTCTCATCCCTTCTAACTCTTTTCTCTCATCTCTTCTCTTTCATCTCTTCTCTCTCATCTCTTCTCTCTCATCTCTTCTCTCTCATCCCTTCTAACTCTTTTCTCTCATCTCTTCTCTTTCATCTCTTCTCTCTCATCTCTTCTCTCTCATCTCTTCTCTCTCATCCCTTCTAACTCTTTTCTCTAATCTCTTCTCTTTCATCTCTTCTCTCTCATCTCTTCTCTCTCATCCCTTCTAACTCTTTTCTCTCATCTCTTCTCTTTCATCTCTTCTCTCTCATCTCTTCTCTCTCATCCCTTCTAACTCTTTTCTCTCATCTCTTCTCTCTCATCTCTTCTCTCTCATCTCTTCTCTCTCATCTCTTCTCTCTCATCTCTTCTCTCTCATCTCTTCTCTCTCATCCCTTCTAACTCTTTTCTCTCATCTCTTCTCTTTCATCTCTTCTCTCTCATCTCTTCTCTCTCATCCCTTCTAACTCTTTTCTCTCATCTCTTCTCTTTCATCTCTTCTCTCTCATCTCTTCTCTCTCATCCCTTCTAACTCTTTTCTCTCATCTCTTCTCTTTCATCTCTTCTCTCTCATCTCTTCTCTCTCATCTCTTCTCTCTCACCTTTTCTCGCTCATCTCTTCTCTCTCATCTCTTCTCTCTCATCTCTTCTCTCTCATCTCTTCTCTCTCATCTCTTCTCTCTCATCTCTTCTCTCTCATCTCTTCTCTCTCATCCCTTCTAACTCTTTTCTCTCATCTCTTCTCTTTCATCTCTTCTCTCTCATCTCTTTTCTCTCATCCCTTCTAACTCTTCTCTCTCATCTCTTCTCTCTCATCCCTTCTCTCTCATCCATTTTCTCTAACCCCTTCTCTCTAATCTCTTCTCTCTCATCTCTTCTCTCTCATCCCTTCTCTCTCATCCATTTTCTCTCACCCCTTCTCTCTCATCCCTTCTCTCTCATCCATTTTCTCTCACCCCTTTTCTCTAATCTCTTCTCTCTCATCTCTTCTCTCTCATCCCTTCTCTCTCATCCATTTTCTCTCACCCCTTCTCTCTCATCCCTTCTCTCTCATCCATTTTCTCTCACCCCTTCTCTCTAATCTCTTCTCTCTCATCTCTTCTCTCTCATCCCTTCTCTCTCATCCATTTTCTCTCACCCCTTCTCTCTCATCCCTTCTCTCTCATCCATTTTCTCTCACCCCTTCTCTCTAATCTCTTCTCTCTCATCTCTTCTCTCTCATCCCTTCTCTCTCATCCATTTTCTCTCACCCCTTCTCTCTAATCTCTTCTCTCTCATCTCTTCTCTCTCATCCCTTCTCTCTCATCCATTTTCTCTCACCCCTTCTCTCTCATCCATTTTCTCTCACCACTTCTCTCTAATCTCTTCTCTCTCATCTCTTCTCTCTCATCCCTTCTCTCTCATCCATTTTCTCTCACCCCTTCTCTCTCATCCCTTCTCTCTCATCCATTTTCTCTCACCCCTTTTCTCTAATCTCTTCTCTCTCATCTCTTCTCTCTCATCCCTTCTCTCTCATCCATTTTCTCTCACCCCTTCTCTCTCATCCCTTCTCTCTCATCCATTTTCTCTCACCCCTTCTCTCTAATCTCTTCTCTCTCATCTCTTCTCTCTCATCCCTTCTCTCTCATCCATTTTCTCTCACCCCTTCTCTCTCATCCCTTCTCTCTCATCCATTTTCTCTCACCCCTTCTCTCTAATCTCTTCTCTCTCATCTCTTCTCTCTCATCCCTTCTCTCTCATCCATTTTCTCTCACCCCTTCTCTCTCATCTCTTCTCTCTCATCTCTTCTCTCTCATCCCTTCTCTCTCATCCATTTTCTCTCACCCCTTCTCTCTCATCTCTTCTCTCTCATCTCTTCTCTCTCATCCCTTCTCTCTCATCCATTTTCTCTCACCCCTTCTCTCTAATCTCTTCTCTCTAATCTCTTCTCTCTCATCTCTTCTCTCTCATCTTTTCTCTATCTCTTTTATTCTCTCTCTACCCATCAACCTCTTTATACCCTTCTCTCCTTCTCTCTCTTTTTCTTAGTCTCTCATTTTTCCATTACTTATGGGCACTTTCCTCAAAGTTGTGGCGCCATTAAATAAAAACCTGAAGTTTTTCTCAAATCGTTTTAATTTACCAAAAGAAAAAAAAATTCTAGATCAGGTGGAAGCAGAAGTAAAGTATCGATTAGTGTTCAGAATTACTTGAAGGGGGGTGGCGCAGTTTTTTCATGTCAGTACTGCGATAGGTTCTTTTTTTTTATCCCTACTAATAACCAACACTTTAGTCATAGGAAAAATTTTGTCATTTATTAGGAAAACTTGTATTGTCTTATAAACCGCAGAATATCTCAGAATGAAGTTTTTTTTTTTTTTTTTTTATTGCTTTGTAGAAAGTATCTTTTAGTACGCTAATGTCCAATCTCTTTTTTGGCCTAGTGGTGAGAGGCGGTATCTGGAGCAAGGTTTCGGTGATGCCTTTAGGCGCTTAGGAAATATAACCCTTCTCGAGCTGGGGTTTGATATCAAGGTACCCCAGTGGTTTTTGCCAATTGGAACTACGAGTTCCAGCCTTAGCCGCTTGCCATGCATACTCCTTGACTTAATAATGGTCGCTATCCAATGTCTCGTACTATATCTAAGAGTCGAGGGCATGCCTGCTTTTGTCGTGTTGTTTTAAAACCTAATTTCAAATCTTCCCAATGGCAAAAGTTAAAGAAGAGATTGGAAAGATTGCTGACAGTTGTTTTTAAATTGGATTCTAGCTTCATTGAGCTACTAGAATGCCCATAGAGAAACTTTTTTTGCTCAAAAGATGCTCAATTGAAAGTTCTGGAACTTGTAAAGCCTGTAACGTTCGTTTGTTTTTAGTGAATAAAAGAAAAGATTCCTTGAAAAGTTCAAGGACACGATATGGCCTAAAATGTGCTGATGTGCCAAAAAAAAAACACAAAAAAAAACAACAAAAAAACAATCCAAACAATGTTTTTTTGTTGTTGATACATTTCATATAATTATATAGTTGTATTTCTCTGAACTTATGTCAATCAAAATATAAACTCCTTTTGGGTTCATTGAGTTCCTTTGACAGTGATAGACTACAACTATGACTAAAAAGTTATTTATTGTAGGGTAATCATTGTCCAACCTGCTTTCCTTCAAGTGACCTTTTCTGTGTGCTCCCTATCTGTGCAAAAGTAGTCCAAAGAATCCAGTCTCTTGTGTGTTCAACCCAGCTCAATAATAACTGTTTTCTTTAACATGTTCGATATACAGACTAGTGGAGTCCACACAAAAAAAAGAACAAGAAAAAGGAAAAGAAGGAATAACATGTGTAATGAATAACTAAATCATCACTTTTTTTTACACTATTTAAAGCTTAAAAATAACCAAAAGCATAGAAAAGGAATATGTAGAAATATGGTGGCGATATAAGGTTAATTGAAGTAAACCGTAAGAAAATGAAAAGAAGAAGATTGTGATAGGTTTTTGTGAGAAATATTTCAATAAACAATGAGGAGGACGCTCTAGTGAAAGAGAATTGTTGCTTACAAATTTATGAACATGAAATTCAACTATAAGTGAAGGAGCTTAGATATTCAATTTACTAGTGATGAAAAATGATAAAAATAAATATACAAAATTAATAGAAACCTTTCCAACTACACTTCTTATTTCTATACACCGGATCTACCAAAAGAACTCTGGCTATATATCGTTATCCCCCATAGATGGAAATATCTCATGTTAAAACAAATGGGACACAAAGAAAACACAAACACAATTTTGTCAGCCTTCTTATTTTTATAATTAATCAACAGTTTGAAGCAGGCAGCTAGTGACGTAACAATCAACAGTTTGAAGCAGGCAGCTAGTGACGTAACAATCAACAGTTTGAAGCAGGCAGCTAGTGACGTAACAATCAACAGTTTGAAGCAGGCAGCTAGTGACGTAACAATCAACAGTTTGAAGCAGGCAGCTAGTGACGTAACAATCAACAGTTTGAAGCAGGCAGCTAGTGACGTAACAATCAACAGTTTGAAGCAGGCAGCTAGTGACGTAACAATCAACAGTTTGAAGAAGGCAGCTAGTGACGTAACAATCAACAGTTTGAAGCAGGCAGCTAGTGACGTAACAATCAACAGTTTGAAGCAGGCAGCTAGTGACGTAATAATTAACAGTTTGAGGATGGCAGCTAGTGACGTAACAATCAACAGTTTGAGGATGGCAGATAGTGACGTAACAATCAACAGTTTGAAGCAGGCAGCTAGTGACGTAACAATCAACAGTTTGAAGCAGGCAGCTAGTGACGTAACAATCAACAGTTTGAAGCAGGCAGCTAGTGACGTAACAATCAACAGTTTGAAGCAGGCAGCTAGTGACGTAATAATTAACAGTTTGAGGATGGCAGCTAGTGACGTAACAATCAACAGTTTGAGGATGGCAGATAGTGACGTAACAATCAACAGTTTGAAGCAGGCAGCTAGTGACGTAACGGCGAAAGAATCAATAAGAAAAACAAAAACATTCGATCAAGAATATCACACTCACACACAAACAATTACAATTGATCTAGTCGCCAACATCAATCACAATTTTCTGTAAAATATTTTTAAAGCATTGTAGCAAACTTCAAAAGAAAAGTTGTACTATAATTAAATCCTTATCTTGTTGGATTGAACTCCACTGCTACTACAATGATACCAAATTATAATGATAAATGATCTACACATTTCACACAAAATCACACAATAAACAGTAATGAAGTTTCTACATTTAAATGCTAAGGTTATAACATTCATCGGAACTATAAGGGCATACGCATATCAAAGGCATCAAGGGAGGGGGAGGTTATTATTGAAAACAACATCTAAAACATTGTTCACTGTTTAATTATTTCCCCTATCCTTTGGTTCCTGTCAGGGGAGATAAATGACTGGAAAAGATTAACGACAACGAAGTGCTATTATAGGAAATGACGCAACAGAAAATTTCACAGTGGGTGTAAAGCTTTGAGTTGACAAGCGCTTTAAATGCAACCGTCTTTCTCAAGTTAGAACTAAATTAATCTCTTCCAACATGCATATACCGAGCGCAGTAACTATGTTCTATTTGGCGTATTTTACGCGATCAAAACATGCCCATTACAACTTTGAAATAGAGCACCTGTCAGGTGTAAAACATGCTCAGTGTGATATTGTACAGTCTCTTTAATGGACCAGTGTGGGGAGGAGGTATCTTTGAGAAGGCTTCCGTGCTGCCCTTAAGCGCTAAACAAACGCAACCCTGCTAGAGTCGTCGGGCTTCTTTTTCGAGCCCCTTTGTTAGATGGACAAGCAGTAGTCAAGTGGTTTCGGCCTCTCCTACACACACCCGACAAACTATGCATGATCAAGCACTTTTGAGACACACACACATTTCAGACAGCCATATTCTCGAATGTCTATTCAAATTTAGTCGCGGCTGATAACTAACTGCTTATCTTCCCTCTCTATTCTTGATTAAGCTTGCGTTCTCTCTTCTAGGACTAAAATACAGGACATAGCTAGTTGCCGGATCAAGCGGGGAGCATGCAGGTATCAATTTCTTTGTTTTTCTAAATTAAATAGTTTTTATCGTTCCAAATTTTAACCTCAATGTCATTACAAGTTTTTCATCTTTTTGTTTATCTCTGTATAGTTTAACTTGATTAGCCATTTGATATCCTCTTCAAATGTGGTCATCGTAAAATCATTTTCATCATGTACCGCTATGCGTAAAAAAGTTACCTGAGATAAAATCCACTCCGGGTTAGAGCTAATGCTCAGGCACCCATGAAACTAAATGACCTCTGAAAAGAGTTTCTCCCAGAGGTCAATCCGCCAGTAATGAAGCAGAGACTAGATCTGTCTAAAGGCTCCTTCCATTCTGAGTTTGGGTAACAACATTTAATTAGGTCAGTCCGCCAGTAATGAAGCAGAGACTTCATCTGTCTGAAGGCTCTTTCCATTCTGAGTTTGGGTAACAACATTTAATTAGGTCAGTCCGCCAGTAATGAAGCAGAGACTTCATCTGTCTGAAGGCTCTTTCCATTCTGAGTTTGGGTAACAACATTTAATTAGGTCAGTCCGCCAGTAATGAAGCAGAGACTAGATCTGTCTGAAGGCTCCTTCCATTCTGAGTTTGGGTAACAACATTTAATTAGGTCAGTCCGCCAGTAATGAAGCAGAGACTAGATCTGTCTGAAGGCTTCTTCCATTCTGAGTTTGGGTAACAACATTTAATTAGGTCAGTCCGCCAGTAGTGAAGCAGAGACTAGATCTGTCTGAAAGCTCCTTCCATTCTGAGTTTGGGTAACAACATTTAATTAGGTCAGTCCGCCAGTAATGAAGCAGAGACTAGATCTGTCTGAAGGCTTCTTCCATTCTGAGTTTGGGTAACAACATTTAATTAGGTCAGTCCGCCAGTTATGAAGCAGAGACTAGATCTGTCTGAAGGCTTCTTCCATTCTGAGTTTGGGTAACAACATTTAATTAGGTCAGTCCGCCAGTAGTGAAGCAGAGACTAGATCTGTCTGAAAGCTCCTTCCATTCTGGGTTTGGGTTACAAGATTTAATTAGGTCAGTCCGCCAGTAGTGAAGCAGAGACTAGATCTGTCTGAAAGCTCCTTCCATTCTGGGTTTGGGTTACAAGATTTAATTAGGTCAGTCCGCCAGTAGTGAAGCAGAGACTACATCTGTCTTAAATCTCTTTCCATTCTGGGTTTGGGTTACAACATTTAATTAGGTTAGTCTGCCAGTAGTGAAGTAGAGACTACATCTGTCTGAAGGCTACTTCCATTCTGGGTTTGGTTTACAACATTTTATTGAGGAGTCCTCTGCTGTTACTTTCGCTCCTTGGACTCCGGCAACCGGAAGCTGCGTACGTGGAGGATAACGTCATATTCCTATAATCGTCTTATCTTATATAATACAGACGTTACTTTAAAAAAGAAGATGATTACGTCCTACGCGTCCAGCATCCCGTGGAGGGACATTACTTTCCCAATGGCTTGGCCTAATTAGACAGCCCTCATCACGAAAGACTACATGTCAGTTTTGATTCGCCTCGCAGAATACAAATACATTCCTGACGTGTCCACCCACAAGGCGGTGATACAAGGAGACCACATCTGGTGACACGTGACTAGAAGAGTTAGATGTCATTTCTGGTGGACTCTTTAATTGTATGCAACCCAATATGTTGAAATGGAACACGAAAGTAAATTGTTGATTATATCATTAGGAGTGGGGAAATAATCTATTTTTATGCATAATGATCACAACCTCTACTAGCACTCCTGATAAAGGGTTGGCTTACAATTACTCGGTTGTCCTGTATCACGGTGTCATATGCCAAAAGAATACTTTGTGGCCCTTGAACGATCCGTCTCCGTGTCACTTGACGTCCTGCTTTTTGTCCGGACAAAAAAAGAAGAAATATCCTACAGCCTTTAAAGATCCCATCCATCTCCCTTGAACCCATTTAGTCCATCTGACCAGACTTCACGGTTATTTCCTTTAATTGAACACATGTTTATCTAGATTAAAGCGATCACAAATTAATTGACTTCGATCTAGCCTTGATGTTAAACGGCGAGGTTCTCTCTAAATTAGTCTTGTTAGGGGCACTGTCGGGAAATCACGCTGGGAATTTTTTTTTTAGAATGTCTAAAAGGCTATTTCTGTCACTTTGAATTGCCGTATCTGCTTGTTCATTAGTAGAGCCTTATATTTCTTTTTTATGCCATCGTTGTATCATTCTTGCGTCTGCATAGAAAGACAAGGACTATAAGGATGTATGGAGACCAGGGTACATAAATCAGAGCTTTTATCTTTCAGAAGCTATAATAAGAGAGAGAGAAAGAAAGAGAGAGAGAGCGTGAGTATCCTGGTGGTTTCTATGTGATCGGAGAGTTATCGGTCCTTGTTGAACGATCCAACAAATTACATTGTATGTCGCACCAAACACTTTGAGGGGATTACAGTTTTTTTGACGACCACACTCCCCCCCCCCCTCCCAAGCCCGATACTTTTAGACGACGTTTCCCTAATCCCCCCTGCCCTGCATTTCATTCCACCCTCTCCCTTTATCCCCTCCACCACCTTAGTAGTTCACGTGTGATTTGTTTACACCTCCTGCAGACAAAGTTGTTGTCAGCCTTCTGTTGAATATTTGATATTGACGTGATTATATCCACGTTACTTACAATATACACACTTTAATATATACATTACCAGCATTACCCACCGGCTACGCCCGTGTATTTATTCCAAGGTTACATAGTGTTTTCTTATTACATCCTGCACTCACGGAGGCGCTTGGCTTCCGAACAGGACGTCCCGGTTTCGAATCCTGGTGAAGACTGGGATTTTAAAATTCGTTATCTTTGGGCGCCTCTGAGTCCACCCCCAGCTCTAAATGGAAACCTGACATAAGCAAAAAAAAGTAAAGGCTTAGGTCGTTGTGCTGGCCACATGACAAGCTCGTTAAACGTAAGCCACAGAAACATCATCACCCTATAAACCACAAGGTCTGAATGGGAAACTTTATTTGTTTACATCCTGCAACCCTCCCCCCCCCCCTTTCCTCCAATGTAACAATGTGATGGTCAAACGCGAGACGGATGAAGAAAAAAACAACAGTTTTTGTTTTGGTCAGATTCCCATTTCTTTTTAACCATCAGATTTGGCATTTCAACATTTTTTTTTGTCTCACATGACCTTGTGTATTCTAGAACCAAAAACTGTATGCATAATTAAGTAACCGCCAGAGGGCGCCATGAGATAAGCCAAATGCCACTTGCAGTCCGTGGCTCCAGGATTGAAACTCATTTCCTTATCAACGATTTAAAAGATTTGTACAAAAATCTGAAGTCACAAAATGTTTTCTTCTTGTTTCTTGGTTTGTACCATGTTTCATTTTCTTTTCTCTCTTTTAACCAACGTCCAAATTATACAAAACTCACTGGTCAACGTCCAAATTGTACAAAACTCACTTGTCAACGTCCAAATTGTACAAAACTCACTGGTCAACGTCCAAATTGTACAAAACTCACTTGTCAACGTCCAAATTGTACAAAACTCACTGGTCAACGTCCAAATTGTACAAAACTCACTGGTCAACGTCCAAATTGTACAAAACTCACTGGGCTTAATCAATGAAAACATGGTAGGGAATAATAGTAATTGCAAATAAAAAACAAAAACCAAAGTCTTGCAGAGCTCACTATTGGAACAGCGCAATGTCGATGTAGCTCTATGTTCTGCAAAACTAAGATATAAGTTACTAGGCATGTGAAAGGGAAATATTAAAGTCAAATCAAAGAGAAGGCCAACAGAAAGACTGACGGAGTAAACTAGTGAGCCAGGGTTGGAAACAATTATTTTTCATCAATACAATGAACAAAAATGTCGCCTGCGTGCTAACAGCGACACTTTCGGTCGTCACCAAACGATGATTGACTCCATTAGTTAAATTTATGGCCAACATGTTTCACGACATTTCAATTTGTTGTTTAGCATTTAAAGACGAGATTATTTTAATTGTTCATAGCCGTGAGTCTCAGACCAACTTTAGAACCACAATAAATACGTTAAATTCAGTCTTAAACTATTATCCATACCATCTGTAGGCAGGATAAGACAATCGTCAGTGTTGTGCTGTCTGAACATTTTTCTACATCTATAAAACAAAAACCTCTATTGACTTCATCGCCCCTGTCATGCTCGTGTAGGTGTTATATGTCAAAACCCTTTACGTTTTAAATGAAATAAGCCAACGATGAGTACATATACGTTCACTTTTTAAAGTCTAATATAGTATACACCAAGTATAGTATTGCAAAGTGGCACCAGACTGAACATACTAGCGGATCCAGAAGTTTAACTTTTGAGAGGGGTGAATTCTTTCCTAATGAAATAAATCTAAGAAAAAAGGTTGTCTTAATTACATATAGAGCAGTGTTTCTCAACCAAAAAAAAAATAGTTACGTTGGTGGTCCTTCTCTTGACAGCCAGCAGGGTATGGGGCGGAGCCCGACGCTCATCGTTTTCTTGGATCTTAAAATGCATAAACGAATTCTCCTGACATCTAAAGCTCATTATTCATCATAATAATCCTAATACTAAAGGAAGGTCAAATTTAGTAAAATAGAGTAATGTGGGGGCAGCGCCGACAATGAAATGTGACTGATAATTGAGGCATAATTTATATTAATTTATTACTGTTTAGCGAGACCTCCTGTAGTAGGTCTGTTTTGGTCAGAATATGAGGCCAACAGAACTATGGTTAAACGCTCTTTTCGTCCATTTTAACCCAGCGCAAAACGTCTAATTTAAAATTTTTCAATAATGCTTTTACTTAAAAAAATATTGTATGTACTTTTAGGCCCTCCCTACATTGCAAGTACAACCGACTTGTTCCTTGAAAACAAAATATACCTCACAGATTGAGAAAGTTGTAATGGAACAAGAACTGCCGGAAATGCGGACAGAGAAATTGAGATATAGTTTAATTAATGTATCAGTAGAGTTGACCAGTTGGCCTCCTTCAGTCGTAAAACGACTATAATTCATCTCGAACACGTTTTCACGCGAATGTGGAGCCCAATTGTATATATATATATATATATATATATATATATATATATATATATATATATTGTTATATATATTGTTATGAACCTGTTATAAACCTGGTGGTGGCACAGATGGGGGTAGTGGTGTGAGTGTAGTCAGCCGACGCAAAGTGCCCCAGGCCAGCGCTAGACGAGCGGTCAACCGTGACGAGTTACGACGGTCAGCCGAGACGAGTGTCAACATGACGGTTAGGGAAGGATCGCCGTCGTGAACAGAGCTCAGGAGCGTAACGAGGGATGTAGTCATGTGACGAAGCTAGAAACGTCGAGCGATGTTCCGTCCGGTTCTAGAAGGCCATTAGGGACCCTATATAAAGAGCGGAGGTGTCACAGTCAAGACGGTTTTTACGAGAGGGGCTCAGAACACGGTCGACTACAGCACAGTTCAACGGTGTAGTTCTGTACGGAGCATTACGACGGTTCAGTGCGGAGTTCTGCCAAGTGTTGGCTGTTATTTATTCAACTATTAAAGTGTTAGGTTACTTTGGAGCCCTGAGTTGTCAAGTTCTTAAAGTTGGTGTTGTATGGTGCAGTTTGCAGAGACCCTGGAGAGGGAGATTCGAACAATATATATAAATATATTTCCACATATATCGCAGGTTACCAATACCTTATCATTAACTAAATGAATAATTAAAACTCTGAACGTTAGTCTTAGAATACTTCTCAAGGTCTCCGTGGACCTAAGAAACAGACAAATAGAATTAAATATCAAATGAATGTACATAGTTTTTGTATTTGTATAAATAGTCAATGGCATTTTGTTGTTTAACGCCACGGCTAGGTAGAAAACAACAAACACCTCCATGAAAGGTGACAGCAGACTGAGCAGGCAGACTCAGAACTAAATAGTAACACCTCTGTTCAGTAGATAGTAACACCTCTGTTTAGTAGATAGTAACACCTCTATTTAGTAGACAGTAACACCTCTGTTTAGTAGATAGTAACACCTCTGTTTAGTAGATAGTAACACCTCTGTTTAGTAGATAGTAACACCTCTGTTAAGTAGATAGTAGCAAAACTTTGGTGACTAAATGAAATAAACATTTTCCAAACCAAGACATTAAAAAATGGCTCATATTTCTGTTTTATCTCTGGCCATTGTTCTGGGACTATTATGTTTTAAGCAGTGAACAGCAGCACTTCGTTGTCTCCACTTGCGATCTGTCATTGTCTGGCAGTCTTCATTTGCCCCATGTCTGAACCACAACTATTTTATCTCCGTCTCTCTCTCTCTTTATCTCTCTCTCTCTTTCATAGACTCACTTTGAAGTTAACGAAATAGAGGCACACAAACTTCAACAGATACACACACAGACACAAAACAAAAACAGTTCGAGTGCCCCCCCCCCCCCCCCCAAAAAAAAAGTTCATTCGGCGATCGTCCATTCAGATCACATGACCAATCCATCTTCACTTTTAAGCTGTTATTGCCAGGCCAGAGTCTGAAAGCACACAAAACTTTCTCGTCAACTTTCACTTTATTTCAGTTTAGCTGTTGATTATTTCCCCTTCTCAGTCAAGTCTCACCAATGTTAAAGCTTAATACGTATGCTAAATAATAATTACTTTAGATGACATTGAATGTCGTTTCCACATTCTCTTCTAGCATTAAAGTTGATTTTGAACTGCTAGCATTCTAGCTGCATAACCTTTAAGTTAGTAGTAGCATTTTATAAAGCTAGATTATCTTGACTTTAGGCGATTAGCATTCTAGCTAAAATCAGACTGATGCGCTTCCTGGCCATGGCCACATTTGTATGTGCTTGTGAGTCTTGGACGCTGACTGCAGAACTAGAGAGGAATATCCTAGCAATAAAATTGAGATGCTACAGAAATATCCTAGGTATCACATACAAAAACAGCCAACTACTGTAAAAAAAAAAAGACTCAAGTTATGGCTATATTACAAGGTCTTCGGGCCTCGCAAATACCTTCCTTCAGGGAACAGTGCCAGGCAAAAGAAGAAGATGCAGACAAGGAGAAAGCAACGAAAAGACAAAATTTAAAAAATGGACGGGATTCTATCAAAAGCAAAAGCAGACATAAAGAAAGGCTGTGATCAGATCATATGTGGTGCCCCAACGGTCCAACAAGGAAAAGATGAGCTGAGCATTCTAGCTTTATTATCTTCAAGTTATTATTAGGATTTTATCTAGTTACAATTGAATTTAGGATTAAAAGTCTAGTTAGTTAATAATTTATTCTTGAATGTAGTAAAAGTATAAGCATTCAAACAGCATATTTTTTAATATAAACATAAGAGCTACATCATGTTTTATTGAGCACAAATTCTTTAGCGAATAATATTGGATTAACACAAATTCAAGGTTACTTAATCAATCTTCTATTATGAACTTGATGGACGCATGTCTCTGCTACCTGCCTTGTGTTTCTGCTACCTAACTTGTGTTTATGCTAACAAACTATTTTGCTACCTTACTTTTGTTTGTGCTACCTGACTTGCGTTTGTGCTAACTACCTGAATTGTGTATCTGCTACCTGAATTGTGTTTATGCTACCTGCTTTGTGTTATTGCTACCTGCTTTGTGTTATTGCTACCTGAAATGTGTTTGTGTTACCTCCCTTTTCCTCCAGCCCTTTCATTGCCGTTGTTCACTGAACTCAAGAAACGTTTCTTTCCCAACTTGAAAGAAGAGCTCAGAGGAAAACGTTAATTTCTTTCATCACTTTTTTCGAAACGATCTCAAACTGTCTGACCTTGATTTGACCTTGTCATTACTTTTGCTTAGTTATAGATCCGAGTTAAATCAGATTTATTTTTGTACTTTAGATTTCCCCTCCCCCCCCCCCCCACTTAAAAAAAAGGGCCGTCCAAATAGAAAAGAGAAACCACTGAGGCGAACTCGGAAACTCAGTCCTTCGTACATTTGGTTTATTTTGTTGTTCCGCCCAGGGAAATCACTCTGAACTACTTGATCTAACATTTGTTGGGAAAGTAATTGACGAGAGTATTGTGCTAGCCATGTCATCCCGCAGTAGGTTTTCATTAGACTGGCACGTGTTTGTACACAGCCTGATGAGACAACAACTTCCTCATCCACTGCACTGTTAACATTCCTGTCATTAATGGAGTTCTCTTTGCATGCTGTAAATATAAGTAATTTGCATTAATTTAACGGTAATTTTGGTGTCAAATTAATGAAGTGAATGTATCTTTACAATTTAAAAAAAAGTCAAGTTAATGAATTTTTAAAACCATTACTTGATGCAAAAATAATTTTAAAAGATTTGTAGCTTTGTCTTTCACAAATTGACGCCAGCACAAACCATTCGATCTTTACAGGATATATTTTGACATTTCTTGTTTCCCATAATTTCGCGTTCCACCTGCGAATGACATTTCTTCTAGGTGCCACCTTCTGCTTCCCACCTCATGACTATTATCTCAATAATCTCTAAAAAAAAAAAAAAAAAAAAAAAAAAAAGAAATGACTTCACCAATCATCCAATTTTCATAGCCAATAATTGAACACTTGAGCAGACGAGACAGTTACCTCTCTTTCGTGACCAGGAATCTAAAATAAGATTTGATTGGTTTGTCCGTGAGTGTCTGCTTAATTCGTTAAGAATATTCTAGCGCCAAATCTCTCCAAAAGATGTTGATGTGTGTATGTGTGTTAATGTGTTTGATTGTGTGTAAAGATTGTGTATGTTTGGTTTTGTATCTATTTGTATATTAAAAAGTGTAATAATAAAACAAAGATAAACTTATTACTATCTGTGGCCTAGCTAGAAATTCGCCATCATTTGGGGGCCCGGGAAGGGGGTTAACCTCTTTGGGGATCCCCTGCATCTTGCGTATATATTTAATTAAAAAAATATATTTAATATAAAAAGTGTTGAACACTCATTTGGGGCGTCCTCTTAAGTTGGGACCCGGGGGGGGGATTTTTCCATTCCCCCCTTCCCCCACCCTAGTTTCGCCTCTGCACACAAATGGTGTTCAATTATAAAGTATTTCTGCTGCAACCTAATGGGGGGGATGGGGGTAAGTTTTCCTTCAACCAAAACGTTTATGTAATATTACTTGGTCACCTAAGAGTTGAGGGTTTGATTCTTTCATGTCTTTCTTAAGTTATTTATTGTTTCAAGAAGTCATGTGCAAACAACTTTGTGTGTGAAATGTAGTGAGCACATTGGCTGCGGAATCAATTCTAAATTTAAGAAACTAGCCGGATATTTCCCGCGGCCAGCGGCTCTTAGTTTGTGTATTACTAACCAAGCGGAAGCGGATCGGGTTTGTTTAAATATATATCAAACTTAGCAAATTTTTCTTCCAAGTGTTTATTGTTTCCAAAACCTCCCTAAAAGTGTATCAAATCTGTTCCCAACATGTTTAAATCTCTAAATGTGAACTTTTTTTCCCTCAATGTTGGGATGTGAATGTTTTATTTCCTCCTATTTAGATCTCTAAATGTCCAAGCTTTATTTCCTCCACTTTCGAGGATGTGAATGCTCCATTAGAAACTGGGGCATACAAGCTTGTCGTCCCCTTCGCTTTGAATTAAGTGTATTCATGTCAGATGTGACTCAAAAACATGTTTGCACAATCTCTTACGATGTCAAGTGTTTTTATGCTGGTGAGTGTCTCTTTTTTTTTTTCTTTTCATTACCCTCCTTCCATCGTTCTCAAAAATGAAATAAAAATATCAAGAACGATAAATCTAGCTTTCTTCAAATACAAATTGATGTATTGGCATGTCCACCCCCCTCTCCCCACCATCCTGACTTGAACGTTGCTTAAATTACAAATTTGTTTGACCTCTCTTTCTCTGTCTCTCTCTTTCTCTCTCAACCCCCACAGGGTGATGTGATGACCTCATCTGTGGTTTTCTTTGAATGACTCGACATATTCTGAATCTCAATGGCTATAACAATGTCTCGGAAGATCGCCTTACAAGTAAAGAGCTGGTCGCGGGAATGCACGCTTAGAGCAATGAGAAAACGATCTTGGGTTTGATTCTCACCTATAGGTGATGAGGATTTAGAGTAAGCTTCATTTTATGATGCCGCCAAAGCAGAGATGACCTGGAAACATTAGATTTCATTTGGGGATAATGTCGCAGTTTGCACAACACGAGGCAAGCAATTGAAAGAAAAATGCTTCAATGTCACAGTTTGCACAACACGAGGCAAGCAATTGAAAGAGAAATGCTTCAATGTCACAGCTTGTACAACACGAGGCAAGCAATTGAAAGAGAAATGCTTCAATGTCACAGCTTGTACAACATGAGGCAAGCAATTGAAAGAAAAATGCTTCAATGTCACAGTTTGCACAACACGAGGCAAGCAATTGAAAGAGAAATGCTTCAATGTCACAGCTTGTACAACACGAGGCAAGCAATTGAAAGAGAAATGCTTCAATGTCACAGCTTGTACAACACGAGGCAAGCAATTGAAAGAGAAATGCTTCAATGTCACAGCTTGCACAACACGAGGCAAGCAATTGAAAGAAAAATGCTTCAATGTCACAGCTTGTACAACACGAGGCAAGGAATTGAAAGAGAAATGCTTCAATGTCACAGCTTGTACAACACGAGGCAAGGAATTGAAAGAGAACTTGTTCTTTGTCCATGATATATTTCCTATTCGTCTACAAGCGCACCCTAAGACAAATCTCGCTTCCATTAATGGGCTAGAAAAGATTAAGTCTCAGCTCGTCGTCAGGAAAATTATTTCTTTACATCCATATCGACCTCAAAGACATTTGTATAGCACAATTGGTTTATTTTTGGAAGAGATCTGTAGTGTTGGCACATTTATATGGTATTCGGCACATTTAGGAAGTGTTTGGTACATTTATGTGGTATTTGGCATATTTATGTGGTGTTTGGTTCATGTGTGGTATTGGTACATTTAGGTGGTATTGATACATTTATGAATGCGTTTGACACTTTTATATCGAGTTTGTCACAACTGTAAGTAAAGATGCTATCCACAAAAAGCAAATGTAAGGAAGACTTGACGTAGTAGGAGTTAGATTTGTTTTTGGTACGGTAAAGAATGTCTTATTACTGAAATCAACATTTATACATTTCAAGTTCAGTTTATGAAGAATTTTATATTAATGGAGTCTTTGGTGTATCCGGTGAACAGCGATGATACGCTGTGAATTTTTTAAAAGCAGTTTTCAGCAATGCAGCGTCCAATTTCTAAAAGATCTTCCGCTTGTAACAGAAAGCTAATTGGACTACTTAGAATGTTGAGCTTTCCACTTAGCGGCTGAGATATTTTGTTGTTGGTGTTTTGTATTTCAAAAGCTAAAACCTTTTCGTTGCTCATTTGTTTTACGTTTTTTTTATTAGGCTCCATTATATCAATCCTACCTTTCTTCATGTCGTTTTATCTTCTTTTCTTGACACTGTAAATCTCGTTTCAAAACTCTAAACCAAGACAAGAGTCAAGAAGTGTGAGTAACATTGAAAGAAAATCCGCTGATTAAATAATGTGTGGACGTTGAGTTTTATATTGCTGCTTATTCTTCGTTACATCAGAAGTACTTGTATGTTGTTATAAATAAACTTTTATATAGTTTTCATTTTAAAAATCTGAAATGATTATCACTGAATAAATAATTTCGTTTAATTACACATTTTGTTATAGAATAGTAATTTTAATTGAAGCTGTATTTAAAAAAAAACTATTTAGAATTTGTTTAAATTTATTTTTTTTGAGTTTGAACAAATTTGAGTTTGGAACACTAATGTCCTTGTTCATTCATTATTTCAGACACGTTGTCACAGACGAAGACAATATTTTTAGCGGCACCCGAAAGGGAATAGACGCTATTAGTTTCGTGCTGTCTGCCTGTTCGTCCGTCCCGTTTAGATAACTAGTAAAGATTTTAAAAATATTTTAGGACTATCAAAGTTCTGATGCAACAGCTACTTTTATCTTTTCTGAAAAGACCTTTTTTTTTTTATAAAATACACCATTTTGACAACTATTCATTATTGGTAGTAAAAATAGAGGGAGACTATTTAGTAAGTGAGTTGACGATTTAGCATATTTTAACACATTTCTGAAAACGGTTTTAGATTATTTGTCAAATTTTTTTTTTTCAAAAGTTTGTATTACTAAAATAAGTCTTTTCTGTCGGACCTCTAGATAGAATGCTCACTATTGAGTCTGTTTATCGAAAATCAATTCCCTTAATGTGTCACTTAGCCTAAAATCTGTTGTTCTTCCAAATGTTTAAAGAAATAAAATGTCTAGTTATGGAAATGATGTGCAAACAATTATTGGTAGCGGCAGCGTTACAACTTAAACATTGAGAGTTGTCAAGACAAATGCAGAGAGTATTGAAGGCCAGAGGTATTTGATCAGAATTGTCACGTACACTGTCACAATACTGTCACGTACACTGTCACAAATACTGGTCACGTACACTGTCACAAATACTGTCACGCACACTGCCACAAATACTGTCACGTACACTGTCACAAATACTGACACGTACACTTTCACAAATACTGTCACAGATTTCGCAAAACACTTTGGCGAAACTAAACGAGTGGAATGGAGTTGATCTCTACTAGATAAGAAGTTTCTAAAGCTAAAAGTTCGTTGGCGAGAATAAAAATTGTATTGTCAAGATTAGAAGATCTTTACTAGAGATATTAATAAGCTTAAAAGAAATTTGAAATAGTCAAGACAGTTTTATTTAGTACATACTTTAAATGAATTATACACTGGCATTGATTGGTTGTTTGTTTTGGCCAGAACCTCACCTTTTTGTTGTTGCACTTCAGATAAAAAGCCCCCCCCCCTCCTAAACATACTTATAGCCCGTGAAATCTACTACCTTTTAAGTTGAATTGGAACGGCTATTTTAAAACGCCACCATCTCAAACCCTCATATCTGTGAGGTCAAGTATCAACTTTCTCTCCCCTCCCTGGATCTAATAGATCACATTGAAACTTGGAGAACTGGTGAGTCCCTGCTTTTTCCATTATACGTTGTGTTCCAGTCATCATAAGTTGGAATTACCGTTTTGTCTCGTTTTTAGCCTGTATCTCATAGAATGTAGGTACAAGTCTCATCGTGAAATATTTGTTGGATGTGAAGTAGCCAGTGAGCATTGGACCTGTCGTTATGTTTGATTAATACCAAATTATGGTGTACAACACTGCTATTTAAGCTGATTAGCCAACATAAGATGACGCCAGCTTATACTATATCGTTCAATGTGTTAAAGCCTGCATAAGTGTCTGTTGTATTCTCATTTGCCCACAAATGGGTGTGGATGTATAGTGTTGTCGTGTGGCTTTATTAAATGGTAGCATATTTGTTGTTGTGTCACAAGGCTTTAGATTGGTCAATATAAAGCTTAGTTTTTTTAGTTTAGTATATTATTTTCAGTTTAATACGACCAGTCCATCTTTCATTTTTAGCTGTTATTGCCAGGCCAAAGTCTGAAAGTACTCAAAACTTTCGTTAACCTTTACTTTATTTTAAGTTAAGCTGCTGATTATTTCCCCTTCTTAGTCGAGTCAAACTATTTTAGCATAGGACTATCTCCCCTTATCTCATTTTATCTTACATTATCTCACCTCGGTATGGAACTCTTCAATCTCGAAATTAATAGCAATCTAACGGCCAAAAAAAAATAGATTCTAAATTTGTGAATGAGTTTGTCCCTACTTTATGCACAAGTTTATAGCCAATGAAAATTGTCTCGTAATCCTTCAAGATCTCAGAGTTGGCACAAGCTCTTCACTTTTAGCGAACGCCACTTAGAAGAATGTCCGTCAATTAAAAAATAACAAGATACGTGAAATTTTCTTCTGAACGCGCGTTTTAATTTTAGAACCAGGAAAATATTTCAAACAAGAAAATGTTTTGAAAATTTTTTTTAAAAATAAAGCAAAGTTTATATTCTATCAATTAGTTTGGATCATTCATGTAATTAAAACTGTAATAAATCTAGACTAACCATTTTAAAAAAGCATTTATAAAAATAATACATGTATCTTTTTTAAAAAAAAAGGGAAAAGAAAACAGTTCGAATTTGTGAAAATTCTTCTCAGGCTTTTTAAGCCAACGCGTAAACCACTCGGCAAGTGTAGAGTCTATGAACATGAAAGATTGTATTGTTTCAATTTCATGTTTGCATTAACTAAGCCTAAAGGGCAGCCTAATATATAAGGGACTAATTCAGCTTATACAACACTTCAGTCAAGTACTATTTATTTCCCTTGTTTGAGATACCAAACAAAGTAATTTGTTAGTAATAGTTCATTAACTAATTGGTTAATCTTTTTTTTAATCGATTCTTGTGTTGTCAGGTAAAAGAAATAATAATACAAAAATTTCAGCTTGATCCGAGATAGGGTTTGGAGAAATAACGTGTATAAACTTTTGGCCAAACAGACAGAAAGAGTGTGTTGATAAAAGCTTTGTAATCCCGATTACTATAAGCTATTTTCTGACTTCATTGTGGTTTATTTTTAAGTTGTGTAAATAGACTTGCAAAAGAAGGAAAAATCTTTATTGTTGCAAAAATAGGGACAGATTCATTCACATGGACACAAGTCAAAGAAAATGGGATAAAAACAGGTGAGAGTTGAGCTATACATGTCATTGTGATAGATTTCGAAACTTTAATTTTTCTTAGTTTTCGCCAGTTCAAAACTATAGATACTTTTCATATTATTTGACATATAATGCTAAACAGTGTAATGTTAAAGTCATAGTGAAGTATACTCTATTTTTTAACAGAATCACACCATCACTTCTACAAAAATTGTATCATTTTAACACTTCTTCATTAAGCAACCAATTCTTATTTATATTAAATCTTTGCACCCAAAAACACCGGACACTAATGTGGCTAAGAAAAAAAAATGAGATGATCATGTTTAGAACATGACAAGAAATCCTGGCTTTATTTAATGACAATCTTATGTTTTCTTATAAAAGCCAGGTATCAATATCAACAGGCTCACCAGGTAATGTCAATATTTCTCCAATCTCTGCGATTCTTTCAATATCAATATTTATATGTTTGTATATACAAATGACAATAAAAAAAAAATATAGTCTTTGATAATTTTCTTTTTCTTTGCTTGGGAGTAATCTAGATGAGCTGATAAACGATGTTTTAACCTAGATTTTCTACGTTTAAACCTAGATCTCTTACATTTAAACCTAGATTTCTTACGCTTAAACCTATAGCACCAACGTTCAAGCTTTTCAATGAGCCTATAAATATCTTTTGCTACGATACCTTCATTGGGCCAGAAGTATAGACAATAACAATCATTTCATATTAATCAAAAAATAATAATTTAATAATATTTTTATAAGTAAAATGACTCCAAGAAACTAATTGTAGGCTTCAGGCGTCCAACTACATCATCGTTTAGTCTAGCCCTACAACTGCACCAGATGGTGTGAGTTCGAGTCTATCCATTGTCTCGTTAGTTTGATTCACTAATGAAATTTAAGGTGCTTGACAACTGTACATCAAATGATTAACAAAGTTTGAAGTCAATGTTTCTACAGTCCAAGTCGAAACTACGTAACAAGAAACAAAAGTACACATGTCAGTACTTGACTTTTTGACATGTTAGTACTTGACTTTTTGACATGTTAGTACTTGACTTTTTGACATGTTAGTACTTGACTTTATTGACATGTTAGTACGTGACTTGATTGACATGTTAGTACGTGACTTTATTGGCATGTTAGTACTTGACTTTATTGGCATGTTAGTACTTGATTTTATTGACATGTAAGTACTTGACTTTATTGACATGTTAGAACTTGATTTTATTGACATAAAAGTACTTGACTTTTTTGACATGTAAGTACTTGACTTTTTGACATGTTAGTACTTGACTTTATTGACATGTTAGTACGTGACTTGATTGACATGTTAGTACGTGACTTTATTGGCATGTTAGTACTTGACTTTATTGGCATGTTAGTACTTGATTTTATTGACATGTAAGTACTTGACTTTATTGACATGTTAGAACTTGATTTTATTGACATAAAAGTACTTGACTTTTTTTGACATGTAAGTACTTGACTTTATTAACATGTTTGTACTTGAGTTTATTGACATGTTAGTACTTGACTTTTTGACATGTTAGTACTTGACTTTATTGGCATGTTAGTACTTGATTTTATTGACATGTAAGTACTTGACTTTTTTGACATGTAAGTACTTGACTTTATTAACATGTTTGTACTTGAGTTTATTGACATGTTAGTACTTGACTTTTTGACATGTTAGTACTTGACTTTATTGGCATGTTAGTACTTGATTTTATTGACATGTAAGTACTTGACTTTTTTGACATGTAAGTACTTGACTTTATTAACATGTTTGTACTTGAGTTTATTGACATGTTAGTACTTGACTTTTTGACATGTTAGAACTTAACTTTTTGACATGTTAGTACTTGACTTTATTGACATGTTTGTACTTGACTTTATTGACATGTTAGTACTTGACTTTATTGACATGTTAGTACTTGACTTTATTGACATGTTAGTACTTGACTTTATTGACAGTGGAATCTGAACTGGACGAACTGTTCTGTCAAAATATTACTGCCTGTTTCTTTCTCTTGAACGTGACAATCAGCAGTTTCACTGTAAATCATGTTTTAACAAATGGCAGGGTACGACTTGTACAGCCCATTATATTACACCTACGACAATAAACAGTTTCTGCCCAGGGAACTTTGCCTACTGAGCATTAAACCCAAAGTGGAAACAATTGTTCAATACTTTGCCTGAACTATTATTACATAACTCAATCTTTACAATACTTAGGAAAAGAAAAGTATGGCGCATTTATTATTCTGGGTGGAAAGAGATGTCCCAGTTCGGTGTATAGACTTCTACAATTCTTCTAATTTTGTTTGTACAATTTCAAATCTTGTGATTTTTGTTAATTTTCTTTTATTGTGCAATAGTCTGCAAATAGTCTTTCCTTAGGTCATGTAGATTATAGATCTCAGTGATCAACTTACCTCCCCACATGCCCAATGTTAAGGCACAGAAGACAAAGTGTCGTCATCTTATACTGAATGCGCTCACAAGGGGACAGAATAAAATACATTTCCGTAAAACAACCTGCGCTAACTTTAAGTGATATTAATGTTAAGTTAAAAGTTTTGCATTTTCAAAAGGAGAAATAAAATGTAAAAGTATAAAGCTTAGTAAGTTTCGACACTTCTATATACTAAGCAAATACTTCTTATAATCAGTGGCGTAGATAGGGATTTGCCATCATTTGGGGACCGGGGGGAAGAGTCTTGACCTCTCTAAAGACCCCTGCATTTTGACATTCGACATCATGACACGAGAAAATGGCGTAATATTTAATATTTAATGAAAAAAAAAATCTTTAACAATTTCGAAAAAAAAAATTTCGCACTCCCACCCCTTCCCGCTTACAATGCAAGTTCTCTTTTGCTTTATTTACATTTCCTATTAAACGTTAGGCCCATCTACTGTTAATCTTCTATTCTAGGCTATGAAGTGCAAAGTAAAATACTAAACGTTAGGCCCATCTACTGTTAATCCTCTTTTCTAGGCTATGAAGTGCAAAGTAAAAAAAACACTAATCCTGAGACTGATGGAACTGGTATTGTTGTTTGTTCCAACCTTCTCTTACATTCAACAGTGTCCAATTAGCTCCACCGAAACAACGGAGCACACTAATGATATACTATTTTGAGTTTTCATTTTCCTTCATAAGCCTCAGCTGGGTGTATAATTAGATTTGCCTTTCATCAATCTACAACAAAAGGTGATTTTTTTAGCCGAGGTCAGAGGTCACATTAACAAGGCATTAACATAGGTCAATATAGAGAGGAACTACAAAACAGTTTTAAAAAAATGTAGACTTTGTTACACCATGTAGTTTTACTTGTATTTTCTGGTAATTTCGGAATTTAATGTTCATAAAAAGTCGTATATTCATGAAGTCTAGAAACTGAAAACACACATCAATATGTAAGGTGTATTTGACTAAAACGCTGTTTTGTACATTCAGGTTTAGTCCCATGAGGTCTAGTTTTTTTAGGTTTAGTTCCATTAGATTTAGTTCCATTAGGTTTAATTCCATTAGGTTTAGTTCCATTAGGTTTAGTTCCATTAGGTTTAGATCCATTAGGTTTAATTCCATTAGGTTTAGTTCCATTAGGTTTAATTCCATTAGGTTTAGTTCCATTAGGTTTAATTCCATTAGGTTTAATTTCATTAGGTTTAGTTCCATTACGTTTAATTCCATTAGGTTTAGTTCTATTAAGTTTAGTTCCATTAGGTTTAGTCCCATACCGCCATTAGGGTTAGTTTCATTAGGCTTAGGCCAATTAGGTTTAGTTCCATTAGGTTTAGTTCCATACTTCCATTAGGGTTAGTTTCATTAGGTTTAGGCCTATTAGGTTTAGTTCCATTAGGTTTAATTCCATTAGGTATAGTTCCATTAGGTTTAATTTTATTAGGTATAGTTCCATTAGATGTAATAGAGGACCTATTCCAGACATAAGAGAGCATGTTTTGATAAAATGGAAACATGTCAATCGACTAAGAGTAATTCTAAAACGTATTAACCTTTTTTTTCTTTCTAATTCATGCAAGGCTGATGGCTTGCTCTTAAATTTCTTAAATCATCAGTTTAAAAACTTAGAAAACATTTTTTTAATGAAGATTGAAAGTCACGAGCTTTTACTGATTGGTTTAAAAAAAATTCCATCATTAGGCTAACAGTGTACAAACTCTATGCTCAGTTGTATATTCGAGTAGGATTCCCCTAATGGTAGTCCTTTTTTTGACTTTCTGGTTCACTTTCTTCATGCTCCCCCGTCCAAACCCCTCTCCTTCCACGATAAACCTATCATGTTAACTAATGCAGGTAAACCTAACAAAGTGGTCATAATCGAACAACGATGGACGAACTATATATATATATATATATTCCTTTACAAGATAAGAGAAAGCAGAACGGTTAGAGAGGTACTTCTAAATGTGAAAAGCTCTCGCTTCGTCTTAGTAGGCTACATTCTCAAAAACGCGATTTTTATATGAATATATTATTTAAAATATAAATGATTCTAAATCTCCTTTCATTAAATATCGGATGTGACAGCGCTATATAATTTATTGTAATTATTGTAATAATTTTTATTATTAAGGACTTCATACTAAGCATAAGTTTGCCATTAATCATAGCGGTACAAATATTGATTTCGATCTAGATTTATGTTTTAATTAAATAATAATTTATTTTTTTGGTAAGCCTTAAGTGTAGTATTTTTAGATCTATGTTATTACAAATTACAACAAGAAACTTACTTTTTTCTTTTCAAATCGCAGAAAGTAGAACTTTATACGGTTATACCCATATTGAGCTATGAATAAGTTGGGTGGTTTTCAATGTCGCGGCTCTGTGTATGTGTTTAAGTTAACTTCTATTAAGTTTTGTTAAAGAGCTAATTGTCGCGCCTTTTGCCGCATCTTATCAATGTATTCTAACTTAACCTCTCCCATCCCTCTTTTTCGTTAACTTTCAATGGAACCATCAAAAGACGGGTGAGGGAAGGAGCAAAACAAAAATAGGAGTGCCATCAAAGGTCCATGCCGACCAGCAAAATGATGAGGCCAAATACAGTCTCGAAGACATCAAAGTAGTGTTGAAGGCCATGCCGCTCGTGCATAGCAGAAAGTACGGTCTAACGTTTTACAAATGATAACACGTACAGTGTATAGTGTAATTCTTTAATTTTATTCTTGTTGAATTTCAAACAAAATTAATTGGAATAATAATTAAAAAAATAAATAAATAAATAAAAGACGTGTTCGGGCCTTTCTGTCTTGCTCTGCTGTCACTTTTTTTTTAAAGTTGTCTGCATTTAATTTTTTTTTCTTTGGTCGCGACCAGACCGGCCCATTTGGTACCGGCCCACCGGGCATTGCCCGTTTGCCCATATAGCCAGTCCGCCCCTGTAACTAATGCAGATAAACCTAACATGTTAACTAATGCAGATAAACCTAACATATTAACTGATGCAGATATACCTAACATGTTAACTAATGCATATAAATCTAACATGTTAAATAAATGCAGATAAACCTAACATGCTAACTAATGCAGATAAACCTAACATGCTAACTAATGCAGATAAACCTAACATGCTAACTAATGCAGATAAACCTAACATGCTAACTAATGCAGATAAACCTAACATGCTAACTAATGCAGATAAACCTAACATGTTAACTAGTGCATATAAATCTAATATGTTAAATAAATGCAGAGAAACCTAACATGTTAACTAATGCAGATAAACCTAACATGTTAACTAATGCAGATAAATCTAACATGTTAACTAATGCAGATGAAGCCTCGTATTAAAGTGCGTATCAAGAGTCTGTTACTTACAGAGAACCAGTAGCACTCTTGTATATTGGAGATAAAATGAAAGCATTGATGAAAAAGAGTTATCTCTATGGAGATAGTCCAAGTGAGTTTTTTGTTTTAAATCCCGTGTATTCGATCAATGAGGTTTAGGGGTTAGATCTCAGGGCAATGGACAGATGTGTGTTGCAGATAAGTTCGGTAGAGAGAGTCTAGTCGTTCACATTGTAAATACAAACATATTTCACATTTTACCCAACAGAGAAACAGTTTAGAGAGAGACACATTGATCTATATTGAAGGAGAGAGACACATAGATCTACATGATTGCTGTATAGGTCTAACAGTACAAAGTCCAACAGACACTCTAGCTGCTTAGAGAACGTTGACAGAAAAAATTGGACAGAGTCAATTGGACATTCTGATTGGAACTAGTCTACCAGATTCACGTCTGTAAATCTATCAGCTTACACGATTTTCGATACTAGGTTGTTTGATACAATACAATGCTCGATGCTAGACAATATTTACTAGCCGACAATGTTCAATACAAGACAATATTCAATACTAGACTTTGTTTCTTTGTTATTTCCTATGCTATGACAAATATGCTACAGTGCCAGACATAAAGTTCTGGTTTCAGAATATTTACAAATATGCATCAATACCAGAATTCAAGTCCGGCCTGATAAGTAATGTCTTTAACAATATATCTCAAATTTACCATGTCGAGAAGAAAGATTCCAGTGTAGATCTAATTATATAACAAGGATATTTTTCATCCAACATTTTCTGAGTGGCCAACACCAAGTGGCTGAGTGGCCAACACCAAGTGGCTGAGTGGCCAACACCAAGTGGCTGAGTGGCCAACACCAAGTGGCTGAGTGGCCAATACTGTCTTGCTGAGTGGCCAACACCGCCTGGCTGAGTGGCCAACACCGCCTAGCTGAGTGGCCAACACCTCCCGGCTCAGTGGCCAACACCGCCTGGCTGAGTGGCCAACAACGAATGGCTGAGTGACCAACACCGAATAGCTGAGTGGCCAACAGCGCGTGGCTGCTTTTCAAGATGTCTTGAGTTCTAATCCCTACTCGATCTGAGTTGTATTTGAGCTGAAGTTGTATTAGGACTGAAGTTGTATTTGAGCTGAAGTTGTATTGGCTGAGCAAGGAAACTTTCTCCCAGATCCCCCCCCCCCTCAGGTCTACAAAGGAGAATAGACCAGAGTGCACTGGGCAGGCTTATAGCATAACAGTTTCTCTGTAAAGTATAACCTATTATACATTTTAAAATAAATTCACTCATCACTAATTCTCCCACTTAGACGAAGAAATAAGAGAATTAATCCTGTCATTACTTCCCTTTGGTCTACAACAAGTAAGATATTTTCATGATCGAAACCACAGCGGTCAAATTGACCAAAAAAAAGCGTGATTTTATTCGCATTTTCGACCCAATATGTTTTTTAAGCCAACTTTTTGAAAAGTACAAGATTTAACTTCCGCTTTCTGCTTTTTCCTTTTGTGCATAATGTCGTCTCCTAAATATAGCACTCTGAGGGCTCAGCTGGTAAAGCAACAGACTCTTAATCTGAAAGTCGCGCGATAATTTTTTTTTTTTTTAAATTATTAATTTTTTTTAGTAGCGTTTTTCGAACAAATAAATTTTAATAATTCGATCTGTATTTAAGCTAAAACTAAACTTGTCACCTCGATCCTAAAAGTTTTAAAAAATTGATGGTGTTTGAAAGCATCAGAGAGCTTTACGTCGACTATATATTGTATGACCTCTGTTGTGAATGACTCCTCAAATTTTTCATTGTCTAGAACAACCAGTATGTAATGTGTATATAGAAGGCAAGTAGTCTTGTAACTTGTAACAGGAGGTCATGTGTGCTTGTGTACTGTTTGGTCTAATATCAGATAGTAGTCGACCTGCGGCGTAGCATACGCCACTATTTTGCAGAGCCGGCAAAAAGCCACTGCTACGTATGTGACCGCAGTGGGCCCGCACTTTCATAGGCCCCACGGTAATCCCAGGTGTAAATTATTAAATTAAACCATTGTATAACTTTAACAGATTGTTCGCGGCCTCCCGATTTACCAGGAAATTTCCTGACATAGAAAAATATACGAAAAAGTCCTGGCCCTGCTATTTAGTGACGGGTGAAGACAGTAGATTACTTGTTCCCCCCCCCCTTTCTTTTTTTTTTTCGCCGCTAAGGTCACGTGGTGTAACTCTTAGTCCGACTTAACAAAAAAATAAAAGTGTGATCTTTCCATGACTTCTTGGTGGTGTCAGGAATGGTTGAGCCATAAAGAGAATTATTTATGTAGATTGTTGTTATTTAAACATTGTCATCTATCCACTTTTAGTGTTGCCCTTGTCATTGTGGCTTGAAACCCTGTATAATAACTATGACTGTATCGTAAGGAAGATAGAGAGAATTGGTATGAATCAAGACGTTATGAACTAGAGATTATAGCAGGAGAAGAAGTGGATAAATTGATACTTGTACGGATGCATACTTCCAGATGATCATTACCACATCAATAATGAATTATTTTTTTTTATGTTTGGTGGGGTAGTTATGTCTTATTCTGCTTTCTATTCAAGTACACATTTCTTTGTTCTTGTTTGAACTTGTTCCTATTGCTATTTTATAGAGTACATTTACATTTCTTCTATTTTAATTTCATGTATTTAAACGTTTTGTTATGCTCATAGGAACATCCCTTGTCACTACAGTAATTAGCTTCTATGTTTCTGACAGTATGTAAGATTATATTCTTAGGCGTTTAATTGATAATGGTAAAGCGAATTCATGGGCCAAACAAATATGTGTATGGGAAGGTTAGCGTCCTAAAGCGAGCCATGCCAATAAGATGAAACATAGACTAAAATTCAAGTGTTTTTAGTGCGGAATGGGTGGGGGGTAGAGAAAAGTGATTCTAGAATTCACAGGCCAGAAGTGAGTGTGTTTGTTTGTTTTTTTTTGTTTTTTTTTGGGTGAGGGTGATTTAAAACGGGCAGATCCAATGAAGCGTAACATATACTAGACTACACCGGCCAAAAACCAGTTGTTGAGATGCAGGCTGTTTTATTGAAAAGCAATAAATTAGGCTGGAGGGGGGTTACAGCCCAAGTATTATGTGAGCATTTGCAGGATAGCATAAGAAAAAAACAAGTCCACTCCAAAGTATAGAGCGTATCAACTATTTCAAGTAAGAATTAAAAAGCCCGAGAAATCCAAATCGTGTAAACAAGACTGGGTCCTTTTTGTTTCCGAGGAAAGTTGAGGGAGAGAGGGGGTAATAAGTGATACTAGAATTTACAGGTCAAAGAAATGATATCTTGCAGCATTTTACTTTATTTCATGATATTGTTATAAATAAGAAAAGAAAAGGGTAGGGAGGTCCTGTTATGTGTAGGAATAAAAAAGAGAATTCCAGGGCAAAATAAACAGTATATAACCTCGGAGCAAATCAACGGGTGAAGTCGGTGGGTAATTGTTGTAGACGGTCGTTGACTTGTAGCAACAAACTGCTAATAGACAACAAAGCCGCTGTAGGCGCATAACATTTTAAATGAAATAACTTCTTTTGTGAACAAAACTAAATGTAACTTCTAAAACACTCTAAACACATTCAACATGAGATGACATTAGAGACATGAAGTAGACATTCAAAATGAGATGACATTAGAGACATGTAGTAGACATTCAACATAAGATGACATTAGAGACATGTAGTAGACATTCACCATGAGATGACATTAGAGACATGTAGTAGACATTCACCATGAGTAGACATTAGAGACATGTAGTAGTCATTCAACATGAGATGACATTAGAGACATGTAGTAGACATTCACCATGAGATGACATTAGAAACATGTAGTAGACATTCACCATGAGATGGCATTAGAAAAATGTAGTAGACATTCACTAAAAGATGACATAAGAGACATGTAGTAGACATTCACCATGAGATGGCATTAGAAAAATGTAGTAGACATTCACCATGAAAGACATTAGCGACATGTTATAGACATTCAACATGACATGACATTAGAGACATGTAGTAGACATTGACCATGAGATAACATTAGAGACAAGTAGTAGACATTCACCATGAAATGATATTAAAAACATGTAGTAGACATTTACCATGAGATGACATTAGAGACAAGTAGTAGACATTCAACTTGAGATGACATTAGAGACATGTGGTAGATATTCAACATGAGATGACATTAGAGACATGTGGTAGATATTCAACATGAGATGACATTAAAGACATGTGGTAGATATTCAACATGAGATGACATTAGAGACATGTAGTAGACTCAACATGAGATGACATTAGAAACATCTAGTAGACATTCACCATGAGATAACATTAGAAACATGTACCAGCTATTCAACATGAGATGACATTAGAGACATGAAGTAGACATTGACCATGAGATGACATTAGAGACATGTAGCAGACATTCAACATGAGATGACATTAGAGACATGCAGTAGACATTCAACATAAGATGACATTAGAGACATGTAGTAGACATTCACCATGAGATTACCTTAGAGACATGTAGCAGACATTCAACATGAGATGACATTAGAGACATGTAGTAGACATTGATATTGTAACTTCTATAACACTCTAAACACATTCAACATGAGATGACATTAGAGACATGAAGTAGAAATTCACCATGAGATGACATTAGAGACATGCAGCAGACATTCAACATAAGATGACATTAGAGACATGTAGTAGACATTGACCATGAGATGACATTAGAAACATGTAGTAGACATTCACCATGAAATGACATTAGAGACAAGTCGTAGACATTTAACATGAGATGACATTAGAGACATGTAGTAAACATTCAACATAAGATGACATTAGAGTCATATAGTAGACATTCACCATGAAATGACATTAGAAACATGTAGTAGACATTTACCATAAGATGACATTAGAGACAAGTAGAAGTCATTCCACATAAGATGACATTAGAGACAAGTCGTAGACATTTAACATGAGATGACATTAGAGACATGTAGTAAACATTCAACATAAGATGACATTAGAGTCATATAGTAGACATTCACCATGAAATGACATTAGAAACATGTAGTAGACATTTACCATAAGATGACATTAGAGACAAGTAGAAGTCATTCCACATAAGATAACATTAGAGACATGTAGTAGACATTCAACATGAGATGACATTAGAAACATGTAGTAGATATTCACCATGAGATAACATTAGAAACATGTAGCAGACATTCAACATGAGATGACATTAGAGACATGTAGTAGATATTGACCATGAGATGACATTAGAGACATGTAGTAGACATTGACCATAAGATGACATTAGAGACATGTAGTAGACATTCAAAATTAGTAGACATAAGAGACATGTAGTAGACATTCAACATGAGATGACATTTGAGACATGTAGTAGACATTCACCATGAGATGACATTAGAAACATGTAGTAGACATTGACCATGAGATGACATTAGAGACAAGTAGTAGACATTCACCATGCAATGTAACTTCTATAACACTCTAAACACATTCAACATGTGATGACATTAGAGACATGAAGTAGACATTCAACATGAGATGACATTACAGACATGCAGTAGACATTCAACATAAGATGACATTAGAGACATGTAGTAGACATTCACTATGAGTAGACATTAGAGACATGTAGTAGACATTGACCATAAGATGACATTAGAGACAAGTAGTAGACATTTACCATGAAATGACATTAGAGACATGTAGAAGACATTGACCATAAGATGATATTGAAGACAAGTAGTAGACATTCACCATGAAATGACATTAGAGACAAGTAGTAGACATTCACCATGAAATGATATTAGAAACGTGTAGTAGACATTCACCATGAGATGACATTAGAGACATGTAGCAGACATTCAACATGAGATGACATTAGAGACATGTAGTAGACATTGACCATAAGATGACATTAGAGACAAGTAGTAGACATTCACCATGAAATGACATTAGAGACATGTAGTAGACATTGACCATAAGATGACATTAGAGACATGTAGTAGACTTTCACCATGAAACCACATTAGAAACATGTAGTAGACATTGACCATGAGATGACATAAGAGACAAGTAATAGACATTCATCATGAAATGTAACTTCTATAACACTCTAAACACATTCAACATGAGATGACATTAGAGACATGAGAGTAGACATTCAACATGAGATGACTTTAGAGACATGCAGTAGACATTCAACATAAGATGACATTAGAGACATGTAGTAGACATTCACCATGAGTAGACATTAGAGACATGTAGTAGACATTCAACATAAGATGACATTAGAGACAAGTAGTAGACATTCACCTTGAGATGACATTAGAGACATGTGGTAGACAATCACCATGAGATGACATTAGAGACATGTAGTAGACATTCACCATAAGATGACATTAGAGACATGTAGTAGACATTCACCATGAGATGGCATTAGAAAAAGGTAGTAGACATTCAACATGAGATGACATTAGAGACATGTAGTAAACATTCAACATAAGATGATTATAGAGTCATATAGTAGACATTCACCATGAGATGACATTAGAGAAATGTAGTAGACATTCATCATTAAATGATATTAAAAACATGTAATAGACATTTACCTTGAGATGACATTAGAGACAAGTAGTAGACATTGACCAGAAGATGACATTAGAGACAAGTAGTAGACATTCACCATGAAATAACATTAGAGACAAGTAGAAGACATTGACCATAAGATGATATTGAAGACAAGTAGTAGACATTCACCATGAAATTACATTAGAGACAAGTAGTAGACATTCACCATGAAATGATATTAGAAACATGTAGTAGACATTCACCATGAGATGGCATTAGAAAAATGTAGTAGACATTCACTAAAAGATGACATAAGAGACATGTAGTAGACATTCACCATGAGATGGCATTAGAAAAATGTAGTAGACATTCACCATGAAAGACATTAGCGACATGTTATAGACATTCAACATGACATGACATTAGAGATATGTAGTAGACATTGACCATGAGATAACATTAGAGACAAGTAGTAGACATTCACCATGAAATGATATTAAAAACATGTAGTAGACATTTACCATGAGATGACATTAGAGACAAGTAGTAGACATTCAACTTGAGATGACATTAGAGACATGTGGTAGATATTCAACATGAGATGACATTAGAGACATGTGGTAGATATTCAACATGAGATGACATTAAAGACATGTGGTAGATATTCAACATGAGATGACATTAGAGACATGTAGTAGACTCAACATGAGATGACATTAGAAACATGTAGTAGACATTCACCATGAGATGACATTAGAAACATCTAGTAGACATTCACCATGAGATAACATTAGAAACATGTACCAGCTATTCAACATGAGATGACATTAGAGACATGAAGTAGACATTGACCATGAGATGACATTAGAGACATGTAGCAGACATTCAACATGAGATGACATTAGAGACATGCAGTAGACATTCAACATAAGATGACATTAGAGACATGTAGTAGACATTCACCATGAGATTACCTTAGAGACATGTAGCAGACATTCAACATGAGATGACATTAGAGACATGTAGTAGACATTGATATTGTAACTTCTATAACACTCTAAACACATTCAACATGAGATGACATTAGAGACATGAAGTAGAAATTCACCATGAGATGACATTAGAGACATGCAGCAGACATTCAACATAAGATGACATTAGAGACATGTAGTAGACATTGACCATGAGATGACATTAGAAACATGTAGTAGACATTCACCATGAAATGACATTAGAGACAAGTCGTAGACATTTAACATGAGATGACATTAGAGACATGTAGTAAACATTCAACATAAGATGACATTAGAGTCATATAGTAGACATTCACCATGAAATGACATTAGAAAGATGTAGTAGACATTTACCATAAGATGACATTAGAGACAAGTAGAAGTCATTCCACATAAGATGACATTAGAGACATGTAGTAGACATTCAACATGAGATGACATTAGAAACATGTAGTAGATATTCACCATGAGATAACATTAGAAACATGTAGCAGACATTCAACATGAGATGACATTAGAGACATGTAGTAGATATTGACCATGAGATGACATTAGAGACATGTAGTGGACATTGACCATAAGATGACATTAGAGACATGTAGTAGACATTCACCATTAGTAGACATAAGAGACATGTAGTAGACATTCAACATGAGATGACATTTGAGACATGTAGTAGACATTCACCATGAGATGACATTAGAAACATGTAGTAGACATTGACCATGAGATGACATTAGAGACAAGTAGTAGACATTCACCATGCAATGTAACTTCTATAACACTCTAAACACATTCAACATGTGATGACATTAGAGACATGAAGTAGACATTCAACATGAGATGACATTACAGACATGCAGTAGACATTCAACATAAGATGACATTAGAGACATGTAGTAGACATTCACTATGAGTAGACATTAGAGACATGTAGTAGACATTGACCATAAGATGACATTAGAGACAAGTAGTAGACATTTACCATGAAATGACATTAGAGACATGTAGAAGACATTGACCATAAGATGATATTGAAGACAAGTAGTAGACATTCACCATGAAATGACATTAGAGACAAGTAGTAGACATTCACCATGAAATGATATTAGAAACATGTAGTAGACATTCACCATGAGATGACATTAGAGACATGTAGCAGACATTCAACATGAGATGACATTAGAGACATGTAGTAGACAAGGACCATGAGATGACATTAGAGTCATGTAGTAGACATTGACCATAAGATGACATTAGAGACATGTAGTAGACTTTCACCATGAAACCACATTAGAAACATGTAGTAGACATTGACCATGAGATGACATAAGAGACAAGTAATAGACATTCATCATGAAATGTAACTTCTATAACACTCTAAACACATTCAACATGAGATGACATTAGAGACATGAGAGTAGACATTCAACATGAGATGACTTTAGAGACATGCAGTAGACATTCAACATAAGATGACATTAGAGACATGTAGTAGACATTCACCATGAGTAGACATTAGAGACATGTAGTAGACATTCAACATAAGATGACATTAGAGACAAGTAGTAGACATTCACCTTGAGATGACATTAGAGACATGTGGTAGACAATCACCATGAGATGACATTAGAGACATGTAGTAGACATTCACCATGAGATGGCATTAGAAAAAGGTAGTAGACATTCAACATGAGATGACATTAGAGACATGTAGTAAACATTCAACATAAGATGACATTAGAGTCATATAGTAGACATTCACCATGAGATGACATTAGAGACATGTAGTAGACATTCAACATGAGATGACATTAGAGACATGTAGTAGACATTGACCATAAGATGACATTAGAGACAAGTAGTAGACATTCACCATGAAATGACATTAGAGACATGTAGTAGACATTGACCATAAGATGACATTAGAGACATGTAGTAGACTTTCACCATGAAACCACATTAGAAACATGTAGTAGACATTGACCATGAGATGACATAAGAGACAAGTAATAGACATTCATCATGAAATGTAACTTCTATAACACTCTAAACACATTCAACATGAGATGACATTAGAGACATGAGAGTAGACATTCAACATGAGATGACTTTAGAGACATGCAGTAGACATTCAACATAAGATGACATTAGAGACATGTAGTAGACATTCACCATGAGTAGACATTAGAGACATGTAGTAGACATTCAACATAAGATGACATTAGAGACAAGTAGTAGACATTCACCTTGAGATGACATTAGAGACATGTGGTAGACAATCACCATGAGATGACATTAGAGACATGTAGTAGACATTCACCATAAGATGACATTAGAGACATGTAGTAGACATTCACCATGAGATGGCATTAGAAAAAGGTAGTAGACATTCAACATGAGATGACATTAGAGACATGTAGTAAACATTCAACATAAGTTGACATTAGAGTCATATAGTAGACATTCACCATGAGATGACATTAGAGAAATGTAGTAGACATTCATCATTAAATGATATTAAAAACATGTAATAGACATTTACCTTGAGATGACATTAGAGACAAGTAGTAGACATTGACCAGAAGATGACATTAGAGACAAGTAGTAGACATTCACCATGAAATAACATTAGAGACAAGTAGAAGACATTGACCATAAGATGATATTGAAGACAAGTAGTAGACATTCACCATGAAATTACATTAGAGACAAGTAGTAGACATTCACCATGAAATGATATTAGAAACATGTAGTAGACATTCACCATGAGATGGCATTAGAAAAATGTAGTAGACATTCACTAAAAGATGACATAAGAGACATGTAGTAGACATTCACCATGAGATGGCATTAGAAAAATGTAGTAGACATTCACCATGAAAGACATTAGCGACATGTTATAGACATTCAACATGACATGACATTAGAGATATGTAGTAGACATTGACCATGAGATAACATTAGAGACAAGTAGTAGACATTCACCATGAAATGATATTAAAAACATGTAGTAGACATTTACCATGAGATGACATTAGAGACAAGTAGTAGACATTCAACTTGAGATGACATTAGAGACATGTGGTAGATATTCAACATGAGATGACATTAGAGACATGTGGTAGATATTCAACATGAGATGACATTAAAGACATGTGGTAGATATTCAACATGAGATGACATTAGAGACATGTAGTAGACTCAACATGAGATGACATTAGAAACATGTAGTAGACATTCACCATGAGATGACATTAGAAACATCTAGTAGACATTCACCATGAGATAACATTAGAAACATGTACCAGCTATTCAACATGAGATGACATTAGAGACATGAAGTAGACATTGATATTGTAACTTCTATAACACTCTAAACACATTCAACATGAGATGACATTAGAGACATGAAGTAGAAATTCACCATGAGATGACATTAGAGACATGCAGCAGACATTCAACATAAGATGACATTAGAGACATGTAGTAGACATTGACCATGAGATGACATTAGAAACATGTAGTAGACATTCACCATGAAATGACATTAGAGACAAGTCGTAGACATTTAACATGAGATGACATTAGAGACATGTAGTAAACATTCAACATAAGATGACATTAGAGTCATATAGTAGACATTCACCATGAAATGACATTAGAAACATGTAGTAGACATTTACCATAAGATGACATTAGAGACAAGTAGAAGTCATTCCACATAAGATGACATTAGAGACATGTAGTAGACATTCAACATGAGATGACATTAGAAACATGTAGTAGATATTCACCATGAGATAACATTAGAAACATGTAGCAGACATTCAACATGAGATGACATTAGAGACATGTAGTAGATATTGACCATGAGATGACATTAGAGACATGTAGTGGACATTGACCATAAGATGACATTAGAGACATGTAGTAGACATTCACCATTAGTAGACATAAGAGACATGTAGTAGACATTCAACATGAGATGACATTTGAGACATGTAGTAGACATTCACCATGAGATGACATTAGAAACATGTAGTAGACATTGACCATGAGATGACATTAGAGACAAGTAGTAGACATTCACCATGCAATGTAACTTCTATAACACTCTAAACACATTCAACATGTGATGACATTAGAGACATGAAGTAGACATTCAACATGAGATGACATTACAGACATGCAGTAGACATTCAACATAAGATGACATTAGAGACATGTAGTAGACATTCACTATGAGTAGACATTAGAGACATGTAGTAGACATTGACCATAAGATGACATTAGAGACAAGTAGTAGACATTTACCATGAAATGACATTAGAGACATGTAGAAGACATTGACCATAAGATGATATTGAAGACAAGTAGTAGACATTCACCATGAAATGACATTAGAGACAAGTAGTAGACATTCACCATGAAATGATATTAGAAACATGTAGTAGACATTCACCATGAGATGACATTAGAGACATGTAGCAGACATTCAACATGAGATGACATTAGAGACATGTAGTAGACAAGGACCATGAGATGACATTAGAGTCATGTAGTAGACATTGACCATAAGATGACATTAGAGACATGTAGTAGACTTTCACCATGAAACCACATTAGAAACATGTAGTAGACATTGACCATGAGATGACATAAGAGACAAGTAATAGACATTCATCATGAAATGTAACTTCTATAACACTCTAAACACATTCAACATGAGATGACATTAGAGACATGAGAGTAGACATTCAACATGAGATGACTTTAGAGACATGCAGTAGACATTCAACATAAGATGACATTAGAGACATGTAGTAGACATTCACCATGAGTAGACATTAGAGACATGTAGTAGACATTCAACATAAGATGACATTAGAGACAAGTAGTAGACATTCACCTTGAGATGACATTAGAGACATGTGGTAGACAATCACCATGAGATGACATTAGAGACATGTAGTAGACATTCACCATGAGATGGCATTAGAAAAAGGTAGTAGACATTCAACATGAGATGACATTAGAGACATGTAGTAAACATTCAACATAAGATGACATTAGAGTCATATAGTAGACATTCACCATGAGATGACATTAGAGACATGTAGTAGACATTCACCATTAAATGATATTAAAAACATGTAATAGACATTTACCTTGAGATGACATTAGAGACAAGTAGTAGACATTGACCATAAGATGACATTAGAGACAAGTAGTAGACATTCACCATGAAATGACATTAGAGACATGTAGAAGACATTGACCATAAGATGATATTGAAGACAAGTAGTAGACATTCACCATGAAATGACATTAGAGACAAGTAGTAGACATTCACCATGAAATGATATTAGAAACATGTGGTAGACATTCACCATGAGATTACATTAGAGACATGTAGCAGACATTCAACATGAGAACATTAGAGACATGTAGTAGACAAGGACCATGAGATGACATTAGAGACATGTAGTAGACATTGACCATAAGATGACATTAGAGACAAGTAGTAGACATTCACCATGAAATGACATTAGAGACATGTAGTAGACATTGACCATGAGATGACATTAGAGACATGTAGTAGACATTGACCATGAGATAACATTAGAGACAAGTAGTAGACATTCAACATGAGATGACATTAGAGACATGTAGTAGACATTCAACATAAGATGACATTAGAGACATGTAGTAGACATTCAACATGAGATGACATTAGAGACATGTAGTAGACATTGACCATGAGATAACATTAGAGACAAGTAGTAGACATTCACCATGAAATGATATTAGAAACATGTAGTAGACATTCACCATGAAATGATATTAGAAACATGAAGTAGACATTTACCATGAGATGACATTAGAGACAAGTAGTAGACATTCACCATGAGATGACATTAGAGACATGTAGTAGACATTCAACAAGAGATGACATTAGAGACATGTAGTAGACATTTAAGATAAGATGACATTAGAGACATGTAGTAGACATTGACCATGAGATAACATTAGAGACAAGTAGTAGACATTCAACATGAAATGATATTAGAAACATGTAGTAGACATTTACCATGAGATGACATTAGAGACAAGTAGTAGACATTCAACATAAGATGACATTAGAGTGATGTAGTAGACATTCACCATGAGATGACATTAGAGACATGTGGTAGATATTCACCATGAGATAACATTAGAAACATGTAATAGACAATCACCATGAGATGACATTAGAGACATGTAGTAGACATTCAACATGAGATGACATTAGAGACATGACATTAGAGACTTGTAGTAGACTCTTGGAATTATAAATAAAGGTAGTTTTACTCACTACCCAAACACGTCTTTCCCACACTGGCGTTCTGGAGTCGTCTTCCCTACCTAAGACCGCTGATGACAATGCCACTTATCTTGCATCATTCACACTGCATAGCGAAACTCTCCACACCGTAGAAACACACACACTCTCCTTAACAGTAATACTCTGTATAAAGTATAAATATAATCAATTGAACTAGTTCCTCCCCCACGATCTTGACTCACATAAGTCTATCTCTGGTCACATTGCTTGGTAATGTATTTCATTCAAAATCTCTGGACTGCTTTAATCTATGATCTAATAGTTGTACAGATAGTGGAAATTGTCATTCATTGCGTACAAACTATACATATGGAGCTTTTTTTATATTCATTAATGTTTTTATCCGGTGTACAGGGAAAGGAAGTGTTGAAAAATGATGTGTTTTTTTTTTAGTTTATGATTTTTGTGAAATATTTAGCACTGCAAAATTAAATAATTTTCTAATTTCTTCCGTTATTAGCATAAACTAAATGTTACTATGGAGGAAACATAAACTAAATGTTACTATGGAGGAAACATAAACTAAATGTTACTATGGAGGAAACATAAGCTAAATGTTACTATGGAGGAAACATAAACTAAATGTTATTATGGAGGAAACATAAACTAAATGTTACTATGGAGGAAACAAAAACTAAATGTTACAATGGAGGTAACATTAGACTTTCACTCTCAGACTTACAATGTATTTCAAAACAAATGGGCGACTAACTAGCGGGAAATAAAAGAGAATTCTCACTAAGGTGACCACCCAACTATTGAAAACGTGTTAAAATGTATACCTTAATTCCTTTTAATTTAATTGGCTGAAAGTAAAAGGAAGTTTCATTTAGCGTCCTTGAGCTTTTTTAGTTTCCAAAAAGATCTATCTAACTCTATCTTGATAAGACAATAGATCTATCTAACTCTTATCTTGATAAGACAATAGATGTATCTAAATCTCTCTTGCTAAGACGATAGATGTATCTAAATCTATCTTGCTAAGACGATAGATGTATCTAAATCTATCTTGCTAAGACGATAGATGTATTTAAATCTTTCTTGCTAAGACAATAGATGTATCTAAATCTATCTTTCTAAGAGAATAGATGTATCTAAATCTATCTTGCTAAGAGAATAGATATATCTAAATCTATCTTGCTAAGAGAATAGATGTATCTAAATCTATCTTGCTAAGAGAATAGATGTATCTAAATCTATCTTGCTAAGAGAATAGATGTATCTAAATCTATCTTGCTAAGAGAATAGATGTATCTAAATCTATCTTGCTAAGAGAATAGTATTCATTGCAGAAAAAAGAAACGCTAAAATGATTTTGATATAAAGAAGAATGCTCTAACATATTATAAGTCAGCGTACTTTAAAATGTGTTTTAAAAAATATTTTACGTTTATCGCAACTAAGATAGATTACGGGATTTTTGTGACTGGAACAAATCAGTCTTGCTAGCAGACAAGAACATCTCGATGTTTCCATCTTGATGTCTTTCTAGAAAATAAACAGTCGTCTACGTTTCTAGTGAACAAAGTGACGTCACCATCCAAAACATAAATAAAAAGTAAAATAAGGGAAGACAAATCAATGTCTGATAGCTACAATTTATTTGCGAGTTAACGTTCCTATTTCATTGTTTTCTTGATCGACAAGAAGACTTTCCCTTTTAAGCGCCCTTGACGGCGTCTCAAACATTGAGTTGTCTTTCTTGAAGTGCTGGAGACTTGTCTTTAAAGATCACGAGAGTCCATGCCGTCTAGTTCTTTGTCTCCGTTGAGTTAAATCTAGCTTTAAAAACTGAGATCTATTTCCAATGGTCAAGTGGTAACGCTGGTGGAGGTATTTTAAACCTCAGTCCTATGACAGATATTGTTTTTTAGCGGCCTAAGTAGGTAAAAGCTCGCTATTTTGGTCGGTCTAAAAGTCAATCTGTCGTTTTAAATCTCAGACAGTGCAAGTGAAATCGAAAATCCGATTTCAGCCAAACATGCAGAGCGCTTGAAATAAGAGCAACTGCTATTTTTTTAACGTGACCTTTGTTTTAAATCCATGTCTATATTAGCATATAGTTTGAAAACCTGATGAGTAGCATTCTTCTAAGACAGTCATATTTCTGTAATGCCCACCAAATTAGTAAACAGTCAAATCGTTCGAAGTCAATTACTTTAGTTTCCCCATCTCCAACAAAAAATGTGTATAAATAAATTTATAAATATATATATATATCGTCATATCTGGTAGACGAAATAAAATTAGTGGAGGACAATAGGTTTAAAAACGTTGCGAAATGGATTCACAGGTTGAGAAACTTCGTCTAATTATATCCTACTATATTTTAGTAACTTGTACACTTGTACACGTACAAGTACTCAAGTACACTTGTTAAAACCTGCAATTAAGTGGCCATTTATTTTTTTAATATATATAAATAATGGAAGGGATGGGATATAAAGTTAATTGGTCAATCTTAGTGGTCACATAGCACTCTCAAAGTCAGTGGGCCATAAGATGAACTAGTTTATCTGTGACACTGCCACAAAGGTGTTTTTTTTTTCAAAACTTAAATATTGACTCATTGGTTGTCATTGTCCTTATGAGCTGCCTCATAAACTGTCACATAGACTACATTACACCAATCTCTGTTACAAAGCAATTTATTTTCTTCCAGACTTTGAGACGACGATTTAGCCGGACACACTAGCTCAGTCAATCGGCTGGACATTGGTCGTAATGGTTTCCTTATAGCTGGTTGATCCCCAGGAGACATCAACCAAATCTATATCAGAAGTTTATTGTTTAACGACTCATGTCTATGACAAGAAGTGATTTGCTTTGTTAGCTACAGAAATGACTTTATTGGGAATGAATTAATTTGGACAGTGTTTCTCAAACTGTGTTCCGCAAGGTCTAGATAGTGGTTCAATGAACTATTGGAGCGATTAGATAAGAAGAAAATAATTTTATTTGTACTTCAAGGTAATAGAAGAAAAAAAAATTAACATTACTTTTAACTTAGGACTGATCTTTATTTTAACTCTATTTCGAAACAAAGATCAACCATTCAATGATTTGTGCTAGAGTTTGTTTGAAGTTTCAAAATAAATCAGAACAAGTTATCATTATTTGACTCCTATGTGCAAGGTTTAACCCATGAAAGTGAAGTGAGACAGAAGACCACTTTGTGAAACCACCAGTTTAGAGCCTCCAGAATTTAAAAGGCTTGACGCTTCACTAGTCTACAGGGCAGCGGCTGATCAATTCAGCATTACCTCTAGGACCTGACTAAGCCAGTCCCTACATCAGACTAGCGTGCATAAACCATTTCAACCAGAGCTTAGCGCTTCCCCACACATCCACACCTGCATCAGACGAGCGTGAAAGTCAGCCAGCAAGAATCGGAGACTTCCGCAACGTTAGCCCTTTTCGAAAAACCCGAGAATAAGAGGTGAACTTACTCCAGTTACCAGAGGACAAGAGGTGAACTTACTCCAGATACCAGAGGACAGGAGGTGAACTTACTCCAGTTACCAGAGGACAGAAGGTGAACTTACTCCAGTTAGCAGAGGACAAGAGGTGAACTTACTCCAGTTACCAGAGGACAGGAGGTGAACTTACTCCAGTTACCAGAGGACAGGAGGTGAACTTACTCCAGTTACCATAGAACAAGAGGTGAACTTACTCCAGTTACCAGAGGACAGGAGGTGAACTTACTCCAGTTACCAGAGGACAGAAGGTGAACTTACTCATGTTACCAGCGGACAGGAGGTGAACTTACTCCAGTTACCAGAGGACAGGAGGTGAACTTACTCCAGTTACTAGAGGACAAGAGGTGAACTTACTCCAGTTACCAGAGGACAGAAAGTGAGCTTACTCCAGTTACCAGAGGACAGGAAGTCGACGGGCATGATCTCGTCCCTCAACATGTGTAGGTGACATGCATGCATGCACTACGCATAACTGGAGGGTTTCTTTCCAGGGCTTTCCAAAAAAAAAAAAAAAAAGAATTTGAACCTCTCAAGTCCTCACTCCAATTGAGTTTGATAATGATGATCGTTAGTTTGCCTCTGTTCCTTACAAACTATTTGTGCAATACAGGATTTATTATTCATTTGTTACAACAAAGTAAAAGTCTACAAACAGACTCAGCCCGGCACCAGATAGTAAAATTCAGCTGATTAATATTAAGTTTCATATCAAGATAACCGTCGCAGTCACTAAGTCATATTATTTTAATATGTTCATCCAAAAGTATATTTTACTATATATTTATATATAAAAAAAAATGATAAAGCGAAATTTTGAATGTAGTTCAATGATTGTATGTTCTGTCAATAATTCGTCAAACTCGATCACAAAATTCTCCATTACAGTCAACGTTTGGGAACACTGGACTAGGAGATGAAAGGAAGTCTACACTCAGGACTAGGAGATGGAAGTCTACACTAAGGACTAGGAGATAGTAGGAAGTCTACACTTAGGACTAGGAGATGGAAGTCAACACTAAGGACTAGTAGATGGAAGGAAGTCTACACTTAGGACTAGGAGGTGGATGTCTACACTAAGCACTTGGAGATAGTAGGAAGTCTACACTTAGGACTAGGAGATAGAAGTCAACATTAAGGACTAGTAGATGGAAGGAAGTCTACACTTAGGACTAAGAGATGAAGGAAGTCTACACTTAGGACTAAGAGAAAGGACTAAGAGATGAAGGAAGTCTACTTAGGACTAAGAGATAAAGGAAGTCTACACTTGGGACTAGGAGATGGAAGAAAGTCTACACTTTGGACTAAAAGATGGAAGGAAGTCTACACTTTGGACTAAGAGATGAAGGAAGTCTACACATAGGACTAGGAGATGGAAAAAAGGCAAAACTAAGGACTATTAGATGAAAGTCTAAACTAAGCACTAGGAAATGGAAGGAAGTCTACACTTAGGATTAGAAGATGGAAGGAAGTCTACACTTAGGACTAGGAAATGTAAGGAAGTCTACACTTAGGACTAAGAGATGAAGAAAGTCTACACTCAGGACTAGGAGATGGAAGTCTACACTCAGGACTAGGAGATAGAAGAAAGTCTACAATCAGGACTAGAAGATAGAAGTCTACACTAAGGACAAGGAGATGGAAGTCTACACTCAGGACTAGGAGATGGAAGAAAGTCTACACTAAGTACTAGGAGATGGAAGAAAGTCTACACTTTGGACTAGGAGATGGAAAGAAGTCTACACTAAGGACAAAGAGATGAAAGTCTACACTAAAGAGATGGAAAGAAGTCTATACTTAGGACTAGAAAATGGAAGGAAGTCTACACTCAGGACTAGGAGATGGAAGGAAGTCTACACTTAGTACTAGGAGATGGAAGGAAGTGTACACTAAGGACTAGGTGATGGAAGTCTACACTCAGGAATACGAGATGGAAGGAAGTCTACTTAGGACTAGAAGATAGAAGTCTACACTTAGGACTAGAAGATGGAAGAAAGTCTACACTCAGGACAAGGAGATGGAAGTCTACACTCAGGACTAGGAGATGGAAGTCTACACTCAGGACTAGGAGATGGAAGTCTACACTCAGGACTAGGAGATGGAAGTCTACACTCAGGACTAGGACATGTAAGTCTACATTAAAGACTTGGAGATGGAAGAAAGTCTACACTAAGGACTAGGAGAAGGAAGGTAGTGATCACTTAGGACTAAGAGAAGGAAGTCTACACTTAGGACTAGGAGATGGAAGGATGTCTACACTTAGAACTAGGAGATGGAAGGAAGTCTACACTTAGGACTAAGAGATGAAGGAGATCTACACTCGGGACTAGGAGATGGAAGTCTACTCTAAGGACTAGGAGATGGATGTCTACATTAAGGACTAGGAGATGGAAGGAAGTCTACACTAAGGACTACGAGAAGGAAGAAAGTGTTCACTTAGGACTAAGAGATGGAAGTCTACACCAAAAACTAGGAGATGGAAGTCTACACTAAGGAGTAGGAAAGGAAGTCTACACTAAAGACTAGGAGATAGAAGTCTACACTCAGGACTAGAAGATATAAGGAAGTCTACACTCAGGACTAAGAGATGTAAGTCTACACTAAGGACTAGAAAACGGAAGGAAGTCTACACTAAGGACTAGGAGATGGAAGGAAGTCTACACTAAGGATTAGGAGATGTAAGAAAGTCTACACTTAGGACTAGGAGATAGAAGTCAACATTAAGGACTAGTAGATGGAAGGAAGTCTACACTTAGGACTAAGAGATAAAGGAAGTCTACACTTAGGACTAGGAGATGGAAGAAAGACTACACTTTGGACTAAAAGATGAAAGGAAGTCTACACTTAGGACTAAGAGATGAAGGAAGTCTACACATAGGACTAGGAGATGGAAAAAAGGCAAAACTAAGGACTATTAGATGAAAGTCTAAACTAAGCACTAGGAAATGGAAGGAAGTCTACACTTAGGATTAGAAGATGGAAGGAAGTCTACACTTAGGACTAGGAAATGTAAGGAAGTCTACACTTAGGACTAGGAGATGGAAGGAAGTCTACACTTAGTACTAAGAGATGAAGGAAGTCTACACTTAGGACTAGGAGATGGAAGGATGTCTACACTTAGGACTAGGAGATGGAAGGAAGTCTACACTTAGGACTAAGAGATGAAGAAAGTCTACACTCAGGACTAGGAGATGGAAGTCTACACTCAGGACTAGGAGATAGAACAAAGTCTACAATCAGGACTAGAAGATAGAAGTCTACACTAAGGACAAGGAGATGGAAGTCTACACTCAGGACTAGGAGATGGAAGAAAGTCTACACTAAGTACTAGGAGATGGAAGAAAGTCTACACTTTGGACTAGGAGATGGAAAGAAGTCTACACTAAGGACAAAGAGATGAAAGTCTACACTAAAGAGATGGAAAGAAGTCTATACTTAGGACTAGAAAATGGAAGGAAGTCTACACTCAGGACTAGGAGATGGAAGGAAGTCTACACTTAGTACTAGGAGATGGAAGGAAGTGTACACTAAGGACTAGGTGATGAAAGTCTACACTCAGGAATACGAGATGGAAGGAAGTCTACTTAGGACTAGAAGATAGAAGTCTACACTTAGGACTAGAAGATGGAAGAAAGTCTACACTCAGGACAAGGAGATGGAAGTCTACACTCAGGACTAGGAGATGGAAGTCTACACTCAGGACTAGGAGATGGAAGTCTACACTCAGGACTAGGATATGGAAGTCTACACTCAGGACTAGGACATGTAAGTCTTCATTAAAGACTAGGAGATGGAAGAAAGTCTACAATAAGGACTAGGAGAAGGAAGGTAGTGATCACTTAGGACTAAGAGAAGGAAGTCTACACTTAGGACTAAGAGATGGAAGGATGTCTACACTTAGAACTAGGAGATGGAAGGAAGTCTACACTTAGGACTAAGAGATGAAGGAAGTCTACACTCAGGACTAGGAGATGGAAGTCTACTCTAAGGACTAGGAGATGGATGTCTACATTAAGGACTAGGAGATGGAAGGAAGTCTACACTAAGGACTACGAAAAGGAAGGTAGTGTTCACTTAGGACTAAGAGATGGAAGTCTACACCAAAAACTAGGTGATGGAAGTCTACACTAAGGAGTAGGAAAGGAAGTCTACACTAAAGACTAGGAGATGGAAGGAAGTCTACAAAAAGTACTAAGAGATGGAAGTCTACACTAAAGAGATGGAAAGAAGTCTATACTTAGGACTAGAAAATGAAAGGAAGTCTACACTTAGGACTAGAAAATGGAAGGAAGTCTACACTTAGAACTAGGAGATGGAACAAAGTCTACTTAGGACTAGGAGATGGAAGAAGTTCTACTTAGGACTAGGAGTTGGAAGGAATTCTACACTTAGGACTAGGAGGTGGATGTCTACACTAAGCACTTGGAAATGGAAGGAAGTCTACACTTAGGACTAGGATATAGAAGTCAACATTAAGGACTAGCAGATGGAAGGAAGTCTACACTTAGGACTAAGAGATGAAGGAAGTCTACACTTAGGACTAAGAGAAAGGACTAAGAGATGGAAGAAAGTCTACACTTTGGACTAAAAGATGGAAGGAAGTCTACACTTAGAACTAAGAGATGAAGGAAGTCTACACATAGGACTAGGAGATGGAAAAAAGGCAAAACTAAGGACTATTAGATGAAAGTCTAAACTAAGCACTAGGAAATGGAAGGAAGTCTACACTTAGGATTAGAAGATGGAAGGAAGTCTACACTTAAGACTAGGAAATGTAAGGAAGTCTACACTTAGGACTAGGAGATGGAAGGAAGTCTACACTTAGTACTAAGAGATGAAGGAAGTCTACACTTAGGACTAGGAGATGGGAGGATGTCTACACTTAGGACTAGGAGATGGAAGGAAGTCTACACTTAGGACTAGGAGATGGAAGTCTACACTCAGGACTAGGAGATAGAAGAAAGTCTACAATCAGGACTAGAAGATAGAAGTCTACACTAAGGACAAGGAGATGGAAGTCTACACTCAGGACAAGGAGATGGAAGAAAGTCTACACTAAGTACTAGGAGATGGAAGAAAGTCTACACTTTGGACTAGGAGATGGAAGGAAGTCTACACTTAGTACTAGGAGATGGAAGGAAGTGTACACTAAGGACTAGGTGATGGAAGTCTACACTCAGGAATACGAGATGGAAGGAAGTCTACTTAGGACTAGAAGATAGAAGAGATGAAAGTCTACACTAAAGAGATGGAAAGAAGTCTATACTTAGGACTTGAAAAGGGAAGGAAGTCTACACTCAGGACTAGGAGATGGAAGGAAGTCTACACTTAGTACTAGGAGATGGAAAGAAGTGTACACTAAGGACTAGGTGATGGAAGTCTACACTCAGGAATACGAGATGGAAGGAAGTCTACTTAGGACTAGAAGATAGAAGTCTTCACTTAGGACTAGAAGATGGAAGAAAGTCTACACTCAGTACAAGGAGATGGAAGTCTACACTCAGGACTAGGAGATGGAAGTCTACACTCAGGACTAGGAGATGGAAGTCTACACTCAGAACTAGGAGATGGAAGTCTACACTCAGGACTAGGACATGTAAGTCTACATTAAAGACTAGGAGATGGAAGAAAGTCTACACTAAGGACTAGGAGAAGGAAGGTAGTGATCACTTAGGACTAAGAGAAGGAAGTCTACACTTAGGACTAGGAGATGGAAGGATGTCTACACTTAGAACTAGGAGATGGAAGGAAGTCTACACTTAGGACTAAGAGATGAAGGAAGTCTACACTCAGGACTAAGAGATGGAAGTCTACTCTAAGGACTAGGAGATGGATGTCTACATTAAGGACTAGGAGATGGAAGGAAGTCTACACTAAGGACTACGAGAAGGAAGGTAGTGTTCACTTAGGACTAAGAGATGGAAGTCTACACCAAAAACTAGGAGATGGAAGTCTACACTAAGGAGTAGGAAAGGAAGTCTACACTAAAGACTAGAAGATATAAGGTAGTCTACACTCAGGACTAAGAGATGTAAGTCTACACTAAGGACTAGAAAACGGAAGGAAGTCTACACTAAGGACTAGGAGATGGAAGGAAGTCTACACTAAGGATTAGGAGATGTAAGAAAGTCCACACTTAGGACTAGGAGATGGAAGGTAGTCTACACTAAGGACTAGGAGATGGAAGTCTACACTCAGGACTAGGAAATAGAAGTCTACACTCAATACTAGGACATGGAAGTCTACACTCAGGACTAGGACATGGAAGTCTACACTTATGACTAGGAGATGGAAGGAAGTCTACAAAAAGTACTAAGAGATGGAAGAAAGTCTACACTAAAGACTAGGAGATGGAAGGAAGTCTACACTAAGGACAAAGAGATGGAAGTCTACACTAAAGAGATGGAAAGAAGTCTATACTTAGGACTAGAAAATGAAAGGAAGTCTACACTTAGGACTAGAAAATGGAAGGAAGTCTACACTTAGAACTAGGAGATGGAAGGAAGTCTACTTAGGACTAGGAGATGGAAGAAGTTCTACTTAGGACTAGGAGTTGGAAGGAAGTCTACACTAAGGACTAGAAGATATAAGGAAGTCTACACTCAGGACTAGGAGATGGAAGAAAGTCTACACTCAGGACAAGAAGATGGATGTCTACACTCAGGAAAAGGAGATGGAAGTCTACACTCAGGACTAGAAGATGAAAGTCTACACTAAGGACTAGAGATGGAAGGAAGTCTACACTGAGGAATAGGAGATGGAAGTCTACACTCAGGACTAGGATTTTTTGTGATTTGTGATTTTGGGTACATCGGCACAATTTAGGCTATGTCGTGCCTGCAGTCCCTCAAGGGCCACTCTCCCTCCACACAGCAAAGGCCAAATTCCATACAGTCAAATCATTAAAATCAAGGTCTATTCACAGTTAAAATAGTAGAGGTAGTAAAAATTTAATAATTTTTTAAAAATCTAATGTAAAAAGTACATGTCTACAGAATTCATAAATCAGATCTTCGTAGACAACCCCACTTCCCGGCTAAAGCCCAGTATCAGGACTAGGAGATGGAAGTCAACACTCAGGACTAGGAGATGGAAGTCTACACTAATAAATAGGAGATGAAAGGAAGTCTACGCTAAGGACTAGGAGAAGGAAGTCTACACTTAGGACTAGAAAATGGAAGGAAGTCTATACTTAGAACTAGGAGATGGAAGAAAGTCTACACTTTGGACTAGGAGTTGGAAAGAAGTCTACACTAAGGACAAGGAGATCGAAGTCTACACTAAAGAGATGGAAGGAAGTCTACACTTAGGACTAGGAGATGGAAGGAAGTCTACTTAGGACTAGGTGATGGAAGGAAGTCCACACTCAGGACTAGGAGATGGAAGGAAGTCTACATTTAGGACTAGGAGTCGAAAGGAAGTGTACACTAAAGACTAGGAGATGGAAGTCTACACTCAGGACTAGGAGCTAGAAGGAAGTCTACTTAGGACTAGAAGATGGAAGTCTACACTTAGGACTAAGAGATAGAAGGAAGTCTACACTTAGGACTAGGAGATGGATGAAAGTCTACACTCAGGACAAGGAGATGGAAGTCTACACTCAGGACTAGGAGATGGAATTCTACACTCAGGACTAGAAGATGGAAGTCTACACTCAGGACTAGTAGATGAAAGTCTACACTAAGGACTAGGAGATGGATGGAAGTCTACACTCAGGACTAGGATATGGAAAGACGTCTACACTTAGGACTAGGAGATGGAAGAAAGTCTACTTAGGACTAGGAGATGGAAGTCTACACTCATGACTAGGAGCTAGAAAGAAGTCTACACTTAGGACTAGGAGATGAAAGGAAGTCTACTTAGGACTAGGAGATGAAAGTCTACACTCATGACTAGGAGCTAGAAGGAAGTCTACACTTAGGACTAGGAGATGGAAGGAAGTTTTTACTCAGGACTAGAAGATGGAAGTCTACACTCAGGACTAGGAAATAGAAGTCTACACTTATGACTAGGAGATGGAAGAAAGTCTACAAAAAGTACTAAGCACTAAAGACTAGGAGATTGAAGGAAGTCTACACTAAGGACAAAGAGATGGAAGTCTACACTAAAGAGATGAAAAGAAGTCTATACTTAGGACTAGAAAATGAAAGGAAGTCTACACTTAGGACTAGAAAATGGAAGGAAGTCTACACTTAGAACTAGGAGATGGAAGGAAGTCAACTTAGGACTAGGAGATGGAAGAAGTTCTACTTAGGACTAGGAGTTGGAAGGAATTCTACACTTAAGACTAGGAGATGGAAGTCTACACTCAGGACTAGGAGATGGAAGAAAGTCTACACTCAGGACAAGAAGATGGATGTCTACACTCAGGAAAAGGAGATGGAAGTCTACACTCAGGACTAGAAGATGAAAGTCTACACTAAGGACTAGAGATGGAAGGAAGTCTACACTGAGGAATAGGAGATGGAAGTCTACACTCAGGACTAGGATTTTTTGTGATTTGTGATTTTGGGCACATCGGCACAATTTAGGCTATGTCGTGCCTGCAGTCCCTCAGGGGCCACTCTCCCTCCACACAGCAAAGGCCAAATTCCATACAGTCAAATCGATAAAATCAAGGTCTATTCACAGTTAAAATAGTAGAGGTAGTAAAAATTTAATAATTTTGTAAAAATCTAATGTAAAAAGTACATGTCTACAGAATTCATAAATCAGATCTTCGTAGACAACCCCACTTCCAGGATAAAGCCCAGTATCAGGACTAGGAGATGGAAGTAAACACTCAGGACTAGGAGATGGAAGTCTACACTAATAAATAGGAGATGAAAGGAAGTCTAAACTAAGGACTAGGAGAAGGAAGTCTACACTTAGGACTAGAAAATGGAAGGAAGTCTATACTTAGAACTAGGAGATGGAAGAAAGTCTACACTTTGGACTAGGAGATGGAAAGAAGTCTACACTAAGGACAAGGAGATCGAAGTCTACACTAAAGAGATGGAAGGAAGTCTACACTTAGGACTAGGAGATGGAAGGAAGTCTACTTAGGACTAGGAGATGGAATGAAGTCTACTTAGGACTAAGAGATGGAAGGAAGTCCACACTCAGGACTAGGAGATGGAAGGAAGTCTACATTTAGGACTAGGAGTCGAAAGGAAGTGTACACTAAAGACTAGGAGATGGAAGTCTACACTCAGGACTAGGAGATGGAAGGAAGTCTACTTAGGACTAGAAGATGGAAGTCTACACTTAGGACTAGGAGATAGAAGGAAGTCTACACTTAGGACTAGGAGATGGATGAAAGTCTACACTCAGGACAAGGAGATGGAAGTCTACACTCAGGACTAGGAGATGGAATTCTACACTCAGGACTAGGAGATGGAAGTCTACACTCAGGACTAGTAGATGAAAGTCTACACTAAGGACTAGGAGATGGAAGGAAGTCTACACTCAGGACTAGGATATGGAAAGACGTCTACACTTAGGACTAGGAGATGGAAGAAAGTCTACTTAGGAATAGGAGATGGAAGTCTACACTCATGACTAGGAGCTAGAAGGAAGTCTACACTTAGGACTAGGAGATGAAAGGAAGTCTACTTAGGACTAGGAGATGGAAGTCTACACTCATGACTAGGAGCTAGAAGGAAGGCTACACTTAGGACTAGGAGATGAAAGGAAGTTTTTACTCAGGACTAGAAGATGGAAGTCTACACTCAGGACTAGGAGATGGAAGGAAGTCTACACTCAGGACTAGGAGATGGAAGTCTACACTCAGGACTAGGAGATGGAAGAAAGTCTACACTTAGGACTAGAAGATGGAAGGAAGTCTACACTTAGAGCTACGAGATGAAAGTCTACACTAAGGACTAGGAGATGAAGGAAAGTCTTCACTTAGGACTAGGAGAAAGAAGTCTACACTAGGGACTAAGAAATGGACGGAAGTCTACACTTAGGACTAGGTGTCGGAAGTTTACACTAAGGACTAGGAGATGGAAGGAAGTTTACACTTAGGACTAGGAGATGGAAGGAAGTCTACACTTTGGTTTAGGAGATGGAAAGAAGTCTACACTAAGGACAAAGAGATCGAAGTCTACACTAAAGAAATGGAAGGAAGTCTACTTAGGACTAGGAGATGGAAGGAAGTCTACTTAGGAATAGGAGATGGAAGGAAGTCCACACTCAGGACTAGGAGATGGAAGGAAGTTTACATTTAGGACTAGGAGATGAAAGGAAGTGTACACTAAAGACTAGGAGAATGAAGTCTACACTCAGGACTAGGAGATGGAAGGAAGTCTACTTATGACTAGAAGATGGAAGTCTACACTTAGGACTAGGAGATAGAAGGAAGTCTACACTTAGGCCTAGGAGATGGAAGTCTACACTCATGACTAGGAGCTAGAAGGAAGTCTACACTTAGGACAAGGAGATGGAAGGAAGTTTTTACTCAGGACTAGGAGATGGAAGTCTACACTCAGGACTAGAAGATGGATGGAAGTCTACACTCAGGACTTGGAGATGGAAGTCTACACTTAGGACTAGAAGATGGAAGGAAGTCTACACTTAGCTCTACGAGATGAAAGTCTACACTAAGGACTAGGAGATGTAGGAAAGTCTTTACTTAGGACTAGGAGAAAGAAGTCTACACTAGGGACTAAGAAATGGACGGAAGTCTACACTTAGGACTAGGAGTCGGAAGTCTACACTAAGGACTAGGAGATGGAATGAAGTTTAAACTTAGGACTAGGCGATTGAAGGAAGTCTACACTTTGGTTTAGGAGATGGAAAGAAGTCTACACTAAGGACAAGGAGATCGAAGTCTACACTAAAGAGATGGAAGGAAGTCTACACTTAGGATTAGGAGATGGAAGGAAGTCTACTTATGACTAGGAGATGGAAGGAAGTCTACTTAGGACTAGGAGATGGAAGGAAGTCTACTTAGGACTAGAAGATGGAAGTCTACACTTAGGACTAGGAGATAGAAGGAAGTCTACACTTAGGACTAGGAGATGGATGAAAGTCTACATAAAAGTCTACACTCAGGACAAGGAGATGGAAAGAAGTCTACACTAAGGACAAGAAGATCGATGTCTACACTAAAGAGATGGAAGGAAGTCTACACTTAGGACTAGGAGATGGAAGGAAGTCTACACTAAGGACTAGGAGATGGAAGGAAGTCTACACTGAGGAATAGGAGATGGAAGTCTACACTCAGGACTAGGAGATGGAAGTCTACACTCAGGACTAGGATATGGAAAGACGTCTACACTTAGGACTAGGAGATGGAAGAAAGTCTACTTAGGACTAGGAGATGGAAGTCTACACTCATGACTAGGAGCTAGAAGGAAGTCTACACTTAGGACTAGGAGATGGAAGGAAGTCTACTTAGGACTAGGAGATGGAAGTCTACACTCATGACTAGGAGCTAGAAGGAAGTCTACACTTAGGACTAGGAGATGGAAGGAAGTTTTTACTCAGGACTAGGAGATGGAAGTCTACACTAAAGAGTTGGAAGGAAGTCTACACTTAGGACTAGAAGATGGAAGGAAGTCTACACTTAGCTCTACGAGATGAAAGTCTACACTAAGGACTAGGAGATGTAGGAAAGTCTTTACTTAGGACTAGGAGAAAGAAGTCTACACTAAGGACTAAGAAATGGACGGAAGTCTACACTTAGGACTAGGAGTCGGAAGTCTACACTAAGGACTAGGAGATGGAATGAAGTTTAAACTTAGGACTAGGAGATTGAAGGAAGTCTACACTTTGGTTTAGGAGATGGAAAGAAGTCTACACTAAGGACAAGGAGATCGAAGTCTACACTAAAGAGATGGAAGGAAGTCTACACTTAGGATTAGGAGATGGAAGGAAGTCTACTTATGACTAGGAGATGGAAGGAAGTCTACTTAGGACTAGGAGATGGAAGGAAGTCTACTTAGGACTAGAAGATGGAAGTCTACACTTAGGACTAGGAGATAGAAGGAAGTCTACACTTAGGACTAGGAGATGGATGAAATACTACATGAAAGTCTACACTCAGGACAAGGAGATGGAAAGAAGTCTACACTAAGGACAAGAAGATCGAAGTCTACACTAAAGAGATGGAAGGAAGTCTACACTTAGGACTAGGAGATGGAAGGAAGTCTACACTAAGGACTAGGAGATGGAAGGAAGTCAACACTGAGGAATAGGAGATGGAAGTCTACACTCAGGACTAGGAGATGGAAGTCTACACTCAGGACTAGGATATGGAAAGACGTCTACACTTAGGACTAGGAGATGGAAGAAAGTCTACTTAGGACTAGGAGATGGAAGTCTACACTCATGACTAGGAGCTAGAAGGAAGTCTACACTAAGGACTAGGAGATGGAAGGAAGTCTACTTAGGACTAGGAGATGGAAGTCTACACTCATGACTAGGAGCTAGAAGGAAGTCTACACTTAGGACTAGGAGATGGAAGGAAGTTTTTACTCAGGACTAGGAGATGGAAGTCTACACTAAAGAGTTGGAAGGAAGTCTACACTTAGGATTAGGAGATGGAAGGAAGTCTACTTAGGACTAGGAGATGGAAGGAAGTCTTCTTAGGACTAGGAGATGGTAGGAAGTCCACACTCAGGACTAGGAGATGGAAGGAAGTCTACATTTAGGACTAGGAGATGGTTGAAAGTCTACACTCAGGACAAGGAGATGGAATTCTACACTCAGGACTAGAAGAAGGAAGTCTACACTCAGGACTAGTAGATGAAAGTCTACACTAAGGACTAGGAGATGGAAGGAAGTCTTCACTTAGGACTAGGAGATGGAAGTCTACACTAAGGACTAGGAGTTGGAAGGAAGTCTACACTTAGGACTAGGAGATGGAAGGAAGTCTACACTGAGGACTATGAGATGGAATTCTACACTCAGGACTAGAAGATGGAAGTCTACACTCAGGACTAGTAGATGAAAGTCTACACTAAGGACTATGAGATGGAAGGAAGTCTACACTGAGGAATAGGAGATGAAAGTCTACACTAAGGACAAGGAGATCGAAGTCTACACTAAAGAGATGGAAGGAAGTCTACTTAGGACTAGGAGATTGAAGGAAGTCTACTTAGGACTAGGAGATGGAAGGAAGTCCACATTTAGGACTAGGAGCTTAAAGGAAGTCTTTACTTAGGACTAGGATATGGAAGAAAGTCTACACTTAGGACTAGGAGATGGAAGAAAGTCTACTTAGGACTAGGAGATGGAAGTCTACACTCATGACTAGGAGCTAGAAGGAAGTCTACACTTAGGACAAGGAGATGGAAGGAAGTTTTTACTCAGGACTAGGAGATGGAAGTCTACACTCAGGACTAGAAGATGGATGGAAGTCTACACTCAGGACTTGGAGATGGAAGTCTACACTTAGGACTAGAAGATGGAAGGAAGTCTACCCTTAGCTCTACGAGATGAAAGTCTACACTAAGGACTAGGAGATGTAGGAAAGTCTTTACTTAGGACTAGGAGAAAGAAGTCTACACTAGGGACTAAGAAATGGACGGAAGTCTACACTTAGGACTAGGAGTCGGAAGTCTACACTAAGGACTAGGAGATGGAATGAAGTTTAAACTTAGGACTAGGAGATTGAAGAAAGTCTACACTTTGGTTTAGGAGATGGAAAGAAGTCTACACTAAGGACAAGGAGATCGAAGTCTACACTAAAGAGATGGAAGGAAGTCTACACTTAGGATTAGGAGATGGAAGGAAGTCTACTTATGACTAGGAGATGGAAGGAAGTCTACTTAGGACTAGGAGATGGAAGGAAGTCTACTTAGGACTAGAAGATGGAAGTCTACACTTAGGACTAGGAGATAGAAGGAAGTCTACACTTAGGACTAGGAGATGGATGAAATACTACATGAAAGTCTACACTCAGGACAAGGAGATGGAAAGAAGTCTACACTAAGGACAAGAAGATCGAAGTCTACACTAAAGAGATGGAAGGAAGTCTACACTTAGGACTAGGAGATGGAAGGAAGTCTACACTAAGGACTAGGAGATGGAAGGAAGTCTACACTGAGGAATAGGAGATGGAAGTCTACACTCAGGACTAGGAGATGGAAGTCTACACTCAGGACTAGGATATGGAAAGACGTCTACACTTAGGACTAGGAGATGGAAGAAAGTCTACTTAGGACTAGGAGATGGAAGTCTACACTCATGACTAGGAGCTAGAAGGAAGTCTACACTAAGGACTAGGAGATGGAATGAAGTTTAAACTTAGGACTAGGAGATTGAAGGAAGTCTACACTTTGGTTTAGGAGATGGAAAGAAGTCTACACTAAGGACAAGGAGATCGAAGTCTACACTAAAGAGATGGAAGGAAGTCTACACTTAGGATTAGGAGATGGAAGGAAGTCTACTTATGACTAGGAGATGGAAGGAAGTCTACTTAGGACTAGGAGATGGAAGGAAGTCTACTTAGGACTAGAAGATGGAAGTCTACACTTAGGACTAGGAGATAGAAGGAAGTCTACACTTAGGACTAGGAGATGGATGAAATACTACATGAAAGTCTACACTCAGGACAAGGAGATGGAAAGAAGTCTACACTAAGGACAAGAAGATCGAAGTCTACACTAAAGAGATGGAAGGAAGTCTACACTTAGGACTAGGAGATGGAAGGAAGTCTACACTAAGGACTAGGAGATGGAAGGAAGTCAACACTGAGGAATAGGAGATGGAAGTCTACACTCAGGACTAGGAGATGGAAGTCTACACTCAGGACTAGGATATGGAAAGACGTCTACACTTAGGACTAGGAGATGGAAGAAAGTCTACTTAGGACTAGGAGATGGAAGAAAGTCTACTTAGGACTAGGAGATGGAAGTCTACACTCATGACTAGGAGCTAGAAGGAAGTCTACACTAAGGACTAGGAGATGGAAGGAAGTCTACTTAGGACTAGGAGATGGAAGTCTACACTCATGACTAGGAGCTAGAAGGAAGTCTACACTTAGGACTAGGAGATGGAAGGAAGTTTTTACTCAGGACTAGGAGATGGAAGTCTACACTAAAGAGTTGGAAGGAAGTCTACACTTAGGATTAGGAGATGGAAGGAAGTCTACTTAGGACTAGGAGATGGAAGGAAGTCTTCTTAGGACTAGGAGATGGTAGGAAGTCCACACTCAGGACTAGGAGATGGAAGGAAGTCTACATTTAGGACTAGGAGATGGTTGAAAGTCTACACTCAGGACAAGGAGATGGAATTCTACACTCAGGACTAGAAGAAGGAAGTCTACACTCAGGACTAGTAGATGAAAGTCTACACTAAGGACTAGGAGATGGAAGGAAGTCTTCACTTAGGACTAGGAGATGGAAGTCTACACTAAGGACTAGGAGTTGGAAGGAAGTCTACACTTAGGACTAGGAGATGGAAGGAAGTCTACACTGAGGACTATGAGATGGAATTCTACACTCAGGACTAGAAGATGGAAGTCTACACTCAGGACTAGTAGATGAAAGTCTACACTAAGGACTATGAGATGGAAGGAAGTCTACACTGAGGAATAGGAGATGAAAGTCTACACTAAGGACAAGGAGATCGAAGTCTACACTAAAGAGATGGAAGGAAGTCTACTTAGGACTAGGAGATTGAAGGAAGTCTACTTAGGACTAGGAGATGGAAGGAAGTCCACATTTAGGACTAGGAGCTTAAAGGAAGTCTTCACTTAGGACTAGGATATGGAAGAAAGTCTACACTTAGGACTAGGAGATGGAAGAAAGTCTACTTAGGACTAGGAGATGGAAGTCTACACTCATGACTAGGAGCTAGAAGGAAGTCTACACTTAGGACAAGGAGATGGAAGGAAGTTTTTACTCAGGACTAGGAGATGGAAGTCTACACTCAGGACTAGAAGATGGATGGAAGTCTACACTCAGGACTTGGAGATGGAAGTCTACACTTAGGACTAGAAGATGGAAGGAAGTCTACCCTTAGCTCTACGAGATGAAAGTCTACACTAAGGACTAGGAGATGTAGGAAAGTCTTTACTTAGGACTAGGAGAAAGAAGTCTACACTAGGGACTAAGAAATGGACGGAAGTCTACACTTAGGACTAGGAGTCGGAAGTCTACACTAAGGACTAGGAGATGGAATGAAGTTTAAACTTAGGACTAGGAGATTGAAGGAAGTCTACACTTTGGTTTAGGAGATGGAAAGAAGTCTACACTAAGGACAAGGAGATCGAAGTCTACACTAAAGAGATGGAAGGAAGTCTACACTTAGGATTAGGAGATGGAAGGAAGTCTACTTATGACTAGGAGATGGAAGGAAGTCTACTTAGGACTAGGAGATGGAAGGAAGTCTACTTAGGACTAGAAGATGGAAGTCTACACTTAGGACTAGGAGATAGAAGGAAGTCTACACTTAGGACTAGGAGATGGATGAAATACTACATGAAAGTCTACACTCAGGACAAGGAGATGGAAAGAAGTCTACACTAAGGACAAGAAGATCGAAGTCTACACTAAAGAGATGGAAGGAAGTCTACACTTAGGACTAGGAGATGGAAGGAAGTCTACACTAAGGACTAGGAGATGGAAGGAAGTCTACACTGAGGAATAGGAGATGGAAGTCTACACTCAGGACTAGGAGATGGAAGTCTACACTCAGGACTAGGATATGGAAAGACGTCTACACTTAGGACTAGGAGATGGAAGAAAGTCTACTTAGGACTAGGAGATGGAAGTCTACACTCATGACTAGGAGCTAGAAGGAAGTCTACACTAAGGACTAGGAGATGGAATGAAGTTTAAACTTAGGACTAGGAGATTGAAGGAAGTCTACACTTTGGTTTAGGAGATGGAAAGAAGTCTACACTAAGGACAAGGAGATCGAAGTCTACACTAAAGAGATGGAAGGAAGTCTACACTTAGGATTAGGAGATGGAAGGAAGTCTACTTATGACTAGGAGATGGAAGGAAGTCTACTTAGGACTAGGAGATGGAAGGAAGTCTACTTAGGACTAGAAGATGGAAGTCTACACTTAGGACTAGGAGATAGAAGGAAGTCTACACTTAGGACTAGGAGATGGATGAAAGTCTACATGAAAGTCTACACTCAGGACAAGGAGATGGAAAGAAGTCTACACTAAGGACAAGAAGATCGAAGTCTACACTAAAGAGATGGAAGGAAGTCTACACTTAGGACTAGGAGATGGAAGGAAGTCTACACTAAGGACTAGGAGATGGAAGGAAGTCTACACTGAGGAATAGGAGATGGAAGTCTACACTCAGGACTAGGAGATGGAAGTCTACACTCAGGACTAGGATATGGAAAGACGTCTACACTTAGGACTAGGAGATGGAAGAAAGTCTACTTAGGACTAGGAGATGGAAGTCTACACTCATGACTAGGAGCTAGAAGGAAGTCTACACTTAGGACTAGGAGATGGAAGGAAGTCTACTTAGGACTAGGAGATGGAAGTCTACACTCATGACTAGGAGCTAGAAGGAAGTCTACACTTAGGACTAGGAGATGGAAGGAAGTTTTTACTCAGGACTAGGAGATGGAAGTCTACACTAAAGAGTTGGAAGGAAGTCTACACTTAGGATTAGGAGATGGAAGGAAGTCTACTTAGGACTAGGAGATGGAAGGAAGTCTTCTTAGGACTAGGAGATGGTAGGAAGTCCAGACTCAGGACTAGGAGATGGAAGGAAGTCTACATTTAGGACTAGGAGATGGTTGAAAGTCTACACTCAGGACAAGGAGATGGAATTCTACACTCAGGACTAGAAGAAGGAAGTCTACACTCAGGACTAGTAGATGAAAGTCTACACTAAGGACTAGGAGATGGAAGGAAGTCTTCACTTAGGACTAGGAGATGGAAGTCTACACTAAGGACTAGGAGTTGGAAGGAAGTCTACACTTAGGACTAGGAGATGGAAGGAAGTCTACACTGAGGACTATGAGATGGAATTCTACACTCAGGACTAGAAGATGGAAGTCTACACTCAGGACTAGTAGATGAAAGTCTACACTAAGGACTATGAGATGGAAGGAAGTCTACACTGAGGAATAGGAGATGAAAGTCTACACTAAGGACAAGGAGATCGAAGTCTACACTAAAGAAATGGAAGGAAGTCTACTTAGGACTAGGAGATTGAAGGAAGTCTACTTAGGACTAGGAGATGGAAGGAAGTCCACATTTAGGACTAGGAGTCGAAAGGAAGTGTACACTAAAGACTAGGAGATGGAAGTCTACACTCAGGACTAGGAGATGGAACGAAGTCTACTTAGGACTAGAAGATAGAACGAAGTCTACACTTAGGACTAGGAGATGGATGAAAGTCTACACTTAGGACAAGGAGATGGAAGTCTACACTCAGAACTAGGAGATGGAATTCTACACTCAGGACTAGAAGATGGAAGTCTACACTCAGTACTAGTAGATGAAAGTCTACACTAAGGACTAGGAGATGGAAGGAAGTCTACACTGAGGAATAGGAGATGGAAGTCTACACTCAGGACTAGGAGATGGAAGTCTACACTCATGACTAGGAGCTAGAAGGAAGTCTACACTTAGGACTAGGAGATGGAAGGAAGTCTACTTAGGACTTGGAGATGGAAGTCTACACTCATGACTAGGAGCTAGAAGGAAGTCTACACTTAGGACTAGGAGATGGAAGGAAGTTTTTACTCAGGACTAGGAGATGGAAGTGTACACTAAAGAGATGGAAGGAAGTCTACACTTAGGATTAGGAGATGGAAGGAAGTCCACACTCAGGACTAGGAGATGGAAGGAAGTCTACATTTAGGACTAGGAGATGGTTGAAAGTCTACACTCAGGACAAGGAGATGGAATTGTACACTCAGGACTAGAAGAAGGAAGTCTACACTCAGGACTAGTAGATGAAAGTCTACACTAAGGACTAGGAGATGGAAGGAAGTCTACACTGAGGAATAGGAGATGGAAGTCTACACTCAGGACTAGGAGATGGAAGTCTACACTCAGGACTAGGATATGGAAAGACGTCTACACTTAGGACTAGGAGAAAGAAGTCTACACTAAGGACTAGGAGATGGAAGGAAGTCTACACTTAGGACTAGGAGATGGAAGTCTACACTAAGGACTAGGAGATGGAAGGAAGTCTACACTTAGGACTAGGAGATGGAAGGAAGTCTACACTGAGGACTATGAGATGGAATTCTACACTCAGGACTAGAAGATGGAAGTGTACACTAAAGACTAGGAGATGGAAGTCTACACTCAGGACTAGGAGATGGAAGGAAGTCTACTTAGGACTAGAAGATGGAAGTCTACACTTAGGACTAGGAGATAGAAGGAAGTCTACACTTAGGACTAGGAGATGGATGAAAGTCTACACTCAGGACAAGGAGATGGAAGTCTACACTCAGGACTAGGAGATGGAATTCTACACTCACGACTAGAAGATGGAAGTCTACACTCAGGACTAGTAGATTAAAGTCTACACTAAGGACTAGGAGATGGAAGGAAGTCTACACTGAGGAATAGGAGATGGAAGTCTACACTCAGGACTAGGAGATGGAAGTCTACACTCAGGACTAGGATATGGAAAGACGTCTACACTTAGGACTAGGAGATGGATGAAAGTCTACTTAGGACTAGGAGATGGAAGTCTACACTCATGACTTGGAGCTAAAAGGAAGTCTACACTTAGGACTAGGAGATGGAAGAAAGTCTACTTAGGACTAGGAGATGGAAGTCTACACTCATGACTAGGAGCTAGAAGGAAGTCTACACTTAGGACTAGGAGATGGAAGGAAGTTTTTACTCAGGACTAGGAGATGGAAGTCTTCACTCAGGACTAGGAGATGGAAGGAAGTCTACACTCAGGACTAGGAGATGGAAGTCTACACTCAGGACTAGGAGATGGAAGGAAGTCTACACTTAGGACTACGAGATGAAAGTCTACACTAAGGACTAGGAGATGAAGGAAAGTCTTCACTTTGGACTAGGAGAAAGAAGTCTACACTAGGGACTAAGAAATGGACGGAAGTCTACACTTAGGACTAGGAGTCGGAAGTCTACACTAAGGACTAGGAGATGGAAGGAAGTTTACACTTAGGACTAGGATATGGAAGAAAGTCTACACTTAGGACTAGGAGATGGAAGAAAGTCTACTTAGGACTAGGAGATGGAAGTCTACACTCATGACTAGGAGCTAGAAGGAAGTCTACACTTAGGACAAGGAGATGGAAGGAAGTTTTTACTCAGGACTAGGAGATGGAAGTCTACACTCAGGACTAGAAGATGGATGGAAGTCTACACTCAGGACTTGGAGATGGAAGTCTACACTTAGGACTAGAAGATGGAAGGAAGTCTACCCTTAGCTCTACGAGATGAAAGTCTACACTAAGGACTAGGAGATGTAGGAAAGTCTTTACTTAGGACTAGGAGAAAGAAGTCTACACTAGGGACTAAGAAATGGACGGAAGTCTACACTTAGGACTAGGAGTCGGAAGTCTACACTAAGGACTAGGAGATGGAATGAAGTTTAAACTTAGGACTAGGAGATTGAAGAAAGTCTACACTTTGGTTTAGGAGATGGAAAGAAGTCTACACTAAGGACAAGGAGATCGAAGTCTACACTAAAGAGATGGAAGGAAGTCTACACTTAGGATTAGGAGATGGAAGGAAGTCTACTTATGACTAGGAGATGGAAGGAAGTCTACTTAGGACTAGGAGATGGAAGGAAGTCTACTTAGGACTAGAAGATGGAAGTCTACACTTAGGACTAGGAGATAGAAGGAAGTCTACACTTAGGACTAGGAGATGGATGAAATACTACATGAAAGTCTACACTCAGGACAAGGAGATGGAAAGAAGTCTACACTAAGGACAAGAAGATCGAAGTCTACACTAAAGAGATGGAAGGAAGTCTACACTTAGGACTAGGAGATGGAAGGAAGTCTACACTAAGGACTAGGAGATGGAAGGAAGTCTACACTGAGGAATAGGAGATGGAAGTCTACACTCAGGACTAGGAGATGGAAGTCTACACTCAGGACTAGGATATGGAAAGACGTCTACACTTAGGACTAGGAGATGGAAGAAAGTCTACTTAGGACTAGGAGATGGAAGTCTACACTCATGACTAGGAGCTAGAAGGAAGTCTACACTAAGGACTAGGAGATGGAATGAAGTTTAAACTTAGGACTAGGAGATTGAAGGAAGTCTACACTTTGGTTTAGGAGATGGAAAGAAGTCTACACTAAGGACAAGGAGATCGAAGTCTACACTAAAGAGATGGAAGGAAGTCTACACTTAGGATTAGGAGATGGAAGGAAGTCTACTTATGACTAGGAGATGGAAGGAAGTCTACTTAGGACTAGGAGATGGAAGGAAGTCTACTTAGGACTAGAAGATGGAAGTCTACACTTAGGACTAGGAGATAGAAGGAAGTCTACACTTAGGACTAGGAGATGGATGAAATACTACATGAAAGTCTACACTCAGGACAAGGAGATGGAAAGAAGTCTACACTAAGGACAAGAAGATCGAAGTCTACACTAAAGAGATGGAAGGAAGTCTACACTTAGGACTAGGAGATGGAAGGAAGTCTACACTAAGGACTAGGAGATGGAAGGAAGTCAACACTGAGGAATAGGAGATGGAAGTCTACACTCAGGACTAGGAGATGGAAGTCTACACTCAGGACTAGGATATGGAAAGACGTCTACACTTAGGACTAGGAGATGGAAGAAAGTCTACTTAGGACTAGGAGATGGAAGTCTACACTCATGACTAGGAGCTAGAAGGAAGTCTACACTAAGGACTAGGAGATGGAAGGAAGTCTACTTAGGACTAGGAGATGGAAGTCTACACTCATGACTAGGAGCTAGAAGGAAGTCTACACTTAGGACTAGGAGATGGAAGGAAGTTTTTACTCAGGACTAGGAGATGGAAGTCTACACTCAGGACTAGGAGATGGAAGTCTACACTCAGGACTAGGATATGGAAAGACGTCTACACTTAGGACTAGGAGATGGATGAAAGTCTACTTAGGACTAGGAGATGGAAGTCTACACTCATGACTTGGAGCTAAAAGGAAGTCTACACTTAGGACTAGGAGATGGAAGAAAGTCTACTTAGGACTAGGAGATGGAAGTCTACACTCATGACTAGGAGCTAGAAGGAAGTCTACACTTAGGACTAGGAGATGGAAGGAAGTTTTTACTCAGGACTAGGAGATGGAAGTCTTCACTCAGGACTAGGAGATGGAAGGAAGTCTACACTCAGGACTAGGAGATGGAAGTCTACACTCAGGACTAGGAGATGGAAGGAAGTCTACACTTAGGACTACGAGATGAAAGTCTACACTAAGGACTAGGAGATGAAGGAAAGTCTTCACTTTGGACTAGGAGAAAGAAGTCTACACTAGGGACTAAGAAATGGACGGAAGTCTACACTTAGGACTAGGAGTCGGAAGTCTACACTAAGGACTAGGAGATGGAAGGAAGTTTACACTTAGGACTAGGATATGGAAGAAAGTCTACACTTAGGACTAGGAGATGGAAGAAAGTCTACTTAGGACTAGGAGATAGAAGTCTACACTCATGACTAGGAGCTAGAAGGAAGTCTACACTTAGGACAAGGAGATGGAAGGAAGTTTTTACTCAGGACTAGGAGATGGAAGTCTACACTCAGGACTAGAAGATGGATGGAAGTCTACACTCAGGACTTGGAGATGGAAGTCTACACTTAGGACTAGAAGATGGAAGGAAGTCTACCCTTAGCTCTACGAGATGAAAGTCTACACTAAGGACTAGGAGATGTAGGAAAGTCTTTACTTAGGACTAGGAGAAAGAAGTCTACACTAGGGACTAAGAAATGGACGGAAGTCTACACTTAGGACTAGGAGTCGGAAGTCTACACTAAGGACTAGGAGATGGAATGAAGTTTAAACTTAGGACTAGGAGATTGAAGAAAGTCTACACTTTGGTTTAGGAGATGGAAAGAAGTCTACACTAAGGACAAGGAGATCGAAGTCTACACTAAAGAGATGGAAGGAAGTCTACACTTAGGATTAGGAGATGGAAGGAAGTCTACTTATGACTAGGAGATGGAAGGAAGTCTACTTAGGACTAGGAGATGGAAGGAAGTCTACTTAGGACTAGAAGATGGAAGTCTACACTTAGGACTAGGAGATAGAAGGAAGTCTACACTTAGGACTAGGAGATGGATGAAATACTACATGAAAGTCTACACTCAGGACAAGGAGATGGAAAGAAGTCTACACTAAGGACAAGAAGATCGAAGTCTACACTAAAGAGATGGAAGGAAGTCTACACTTAGGACTAGGAGATGGAAGGAAGTCTACACTAAGGACTAGGAGATGGAAGGAAGTCTACACTGAGGAATAGGAGATGGAAGTCTACACTCAGGACTAGGAGATGGAAGTCTACACTCAGGACTAGGATATGGAAAGACGTCTACACTTAGGACTAGGAGATGGAAGAAAGTCTACTTAGGACTAGGAGATGGAAGTCTACACTCATGACTAGGAGCTAGAAGGAAGTCTACACTAAGGACTAGGAGATGGAATGAAGTTTAAACTTAGGACTAGGAGATTGAAGGAAGTCTACACTTTGGTTTAGGAGATGGAAAGAAGTCTACACTAAGGACAAGGAGATCGAAGTCTACACTAAAGAGATGGAAGGAAGTCTACACTTAGGATTAGGAGATGGAAGGAAGTCTACTTATGACTAGGAGATGGAAGGAAGTCTACTTAGGACTAGGAGATGGAAGGAAGTCTACTTAGGACTAGAAGATGGAAGTCTACACTTAGGACTAGGAGATAGAAGGAAGTCTACACTTAGGACTAGGAGATGGATGAAATACTACATGAAAGTCTACACTCAGGACAAGGAGATGGAAAGAAGTCTACACTAAGGACAAGAAGATCGAAGTCTACACTAAAGAGATGGAAGGAAGTCTACACTTAGGACTAGGAGATGGAAGGAAGTCTACACTAAGGACTAGGAGATGGAAGGAAGTCAACACTGAGGAATAGGAGATGGAAGTCTACACTCAGGACTAGGAGATGGAAGTCTACACTCAGGACTAGGATATGGAAAGACGTCTACACTTAGGACTAGGAGATGGAAGAAAGTCTACTTAGGACTAGGAGATGGAAGTCTACACTCATGACTAGGAGCTAGAAGGAAGTCTACACTAAGGACTAGGAGATGGAAGGAAGTCTACTTAGGACTAGGAGATGGAAGTCTACACTCATGACTAGGAGCTAGAAGGAAGTCTACACTTAGGACTAGGAGATGGAAGGAAGTTTTTACTCAGGACTAGGAGATGGAAGTCTACACTAAAGAGTTGGAAGGAAGTCTACACTTAGGATTAGGAGATGGAAGGAAGTCTACTTAGGACTAGGAGATGGAAGGAAGTCTTCTTAGGACTAGGAGATGGTAGGAAGTCCACACTCAGGACTAGGAGATGGAAGGAAGTCTACATTTAGGACTAGGAGATGGTTGAAAGTCTACACTCAGGACAAGGAGATGGAATTCTACACTCAGGACTAGAAGAAGGAAGTCTACACTCAGGACTAGTAGATGAAAGTCTACACTAAGGACTAGGAGATGGAAGGAAGTCTTCACTTAGGACTAGGAGATGGAAGTCTACACTAAGGACTAGGAGTTGGAAGGAAGTCTACACTGAGGAATAGGAGATGAAAGTCTACACTAAGGACTAGGAGTTGGAAGGAAGTCTACACTGAGGACTATGAGATGGAATTCTACACTCAGGACTAGAAGATGGAAGTCTACACTCAGGACTAGTAGATGAAAGTCTACACTAAGGACTATGAGATGGAAGGAAGTCTACACTGAGGAATAGGAGATGAAAGTCTACACTAAGGACAAGGAGATCGAAGTCTACACTAAAGAGATGGAAGGAAGTCTACTTAGGACTAGGAGATTGAAGGAAGTCTACTTAGGACTAGGAGATGGAAGGAAGTCCACATTTAGGACTAGGAGCTTAAAGGAAGTCTTCACTTAGGACTAGGATATGGAAGAAAGTCTACACTTAGGACTAGGAGATGGAAGAAAGTCTACTTAGGACTAGGAGATGGAAGTCTACACTCATGACTAGGAGCTAGAAGGAAGTCTACACTTAGGACAAGGAGATGGAAGGAAGTTTTTACTCAGGACTAGGAGATGGAAGTCTACACTCAGGACTAGAAGATGGATGGAAGTCTACACTCAGGACTTGGAGATGGAAGTCTACACTTAGGACTAGAAGATGGAAGGAAGTCTACCCTTAGCTCTACGAGATGAAAGTCTACACTAAGGACTAGGAGATGTAGGAAAGTCTTTACTTAGGACTAGGAGAAAGAAGTCTACACTAGGGACTAAGAAATGGACGGAAGTCTACACTTAGGACTAGGAGTCGGAAGTCTACACTAAGGACTAGGAGATGGAATGAAGTTTAAACTTAGGACTAGGAGATTGAAGGAAGTCTACACTTTGGTTTAGGAGATGGAAAGAAGTCTACACTAAGGACAAGGAGATCGAAGTCTACACTAAAGAGATGGAAGGAAGTCTACACTTAGGATTAGGAGATGGAAGGAAGTCTACTTATGACTAGGAGATGGAAGGAAGTCTACTTAGGACTAGGAGATGGAAGGAAGTCTACTTAGGACTAGAAGATGGAAGTCTACACTTAGGACTAGGAGATAGAAGGAAGTCTACACTTAGGACTAGGAGATGGATGAAATACTACATGAAAGTCTACACTCAGGACAAGGAGATGGAAAGAAGTCTACACTAAGGACAAGAAGATCGAAGTCTACACTAAAGAGATGGAAGGAAGTCTACACTTAGGACTAGGAGATGGAAGGAAGTCTACACTAAGGACTAGGAGATGGAAGGAAGTCTACACTGAGGAATAGGAGATGGAAGTCTACACTCAGGACTAGGAGATGGAAGTCTACACTCAGGACTAGGATATGGAAAGACGTCTACACTTAGGACTAGGAGATGGAAGAAAGTCTACTTAGGACTAGGAGATGGAAGTCTACACTCATGACTAGGAGCTAGAAGGAAGTCTACACTAAGGACTAGGAGATGGAATGAAGTTTAAACTTAGGACTAGGAGATTGAAGGAAGTCTACACTTTGGTTTAGGAGATGGAAAGAAGTCTACACTAAGGACAAGGAGATCGAAGTCTACACTAAAGAGATGGAAGGAAGTCTACACTTAGGATTAGGAGATGGAAGGAAGTCTACTTATGACTAGGAGATGGAAGGAAGTCTACTTAGGACTAGGAGATGGAAGGAAGTCTACTTAGGACTAGAAGATGGAAGTCTACACTTAGGACTAGGAGATAGAAGGAAGTCTACACTTAGGACTAGGAGATGGATGAAAGTCTACATGAAAGTCTACACTCAGGACAAGGAGATGGAAAGAAGTCTACACTAAGGACAAGAAGATCGAAGTCTACACTAAAGAGATGGAAGGAAGTCTACACTTAGGACTAGGAGATGGAAGGAAGTCTACACTAAGGACTAGGAGATGGAAGGAAGTCTACACTGAGGAATAGGAGATGGAAGTCTACACTCAGGACTAGGAGATGGAAGTCTACACTCAGGACTAGGATATGGAAAGACGTCTACACTTAGGACTAGGAGATGGAAGAAAGTCTACTTAGGACTAGGAGATGGAAGTCTACACTCATGACTAGGAGCTAGAAGGAAGTCTACACTTAGGACTAGGAGATGGAAGGAAGTCTACTTAGGACTAGGAGATGGAAGTCTACACTCATGACTAGGAGCTAGAAGGAAGTCTACACTTAGGACTAGGAGATGGAAGGAAGTTTTTACTCAGGACTAGGAGATGGAAGTCTACACTAAAGAGTTGGAAGGAAGTCTACACTTAGGATTAGGAGATGGAAGGAAGTCTACTTAGGACTAGGAGATGGAAGGAAGTCTTCTTAGGACTAGGAGATGGTAGGAAGTCCACACTCAGGACTAGGAGATGGAAGGAAGTCTACATTTAGGACTAGGAGATGGTTGAAAGTCTACACTCAGGACAAGGAGATGGAATTCTACACTCAGGACTAGAAGAAGGAAGTCTACACTCAGGACTAGTAGATGAAAGTCTACACTAAGGACTAGGAGATGGAAGGAAGTCTTCACTTGGGACTAGGAGATGGAAGTCTACACTAAGGACTAGGAGTTGGAAGGAAGTCTACACTTAGGACTAGGAGATGGAAGGAAGTCTACACTGAGGACTATGAGATGGAATTCTACACTCAGGACTAGAAGATGGAAGTCTACACTCAGGACTAGTAGATGAAAGTCTACACTAAGGACTATGAGATGGAAGGAAGTCTACACTGAGGAATAGGAGATGAAAGTCTACACTAAGGACAAGGAGATCGAAGTCTACACTAAAGAGATGGAAGGAAGTCTACTTAGGACTAGGAGATTGAAGGAAGTCTACTTAGGACTAGGAGATGGAAGGAAGTCCACATTTAGGACTAGGAGTCGAAAGGAAGTGTACACTAAAGACTAGGAGATGGAAGTCTACACTCAGGACTAGGAGATGGAACGAAGTCTACTTAGGACTAGAAGATAGAACGAAGTCTACACTTAGGACTAGGAGATGGATGAAAGTCTACACTTAGGACAAGGAGATGGAAGTCTACACTCAGAACTAGGAGATGGAATTCTACACTCAGGACTAGAAGATGGAAGTCTACACTCAGTACTAGTAGATGAAAGTCTACACTAAGGACTAGGAGATGGAAGGAAGTCTACACTGAGGAATAGGAGATGGAAGTCTACACTCAGGACTAGGAGATGGAAGTCTACACTCATGACTAGGAGCTAGAAGGAAGTCTACACTTAGGACTAGGAGATGGAAGGAAGTCTACTTAGGACTTGGAGATGGAAGTCTACACTCATGACTAGGAGCTAGAAGGAAGTCTACACTTAGGACTAGGAGATGGAAGGAAGTTTTTACTCAGGACTAGGAGATGGAAGTCTACACTAAAGAGATGGAAGGAAGTCTACACTTAGGATTAGGAGATGGAAGGAAGTCCACACTCAGGACTAGGAGATGGAAGGAAGTCTACATTTAGGACTAGGAGATGGTTGAAAGTCTACACTCAGGACAAGGAGATGGAATTGTACACTCAGGACTAGAAGAAGGAAGTCTACACTCAGGACTAGTAGATGAAAGTCTACACTAAGGACTAGGAGATGGAAGGAAGTCTACACTGAGGAATAGGAGATGGAAGTCTACACTCAGGACTAGGAGATGGAAGTCTACACTCAGGACTAGGATATGGAAAGACGTCTACACTTAGGACTAGGAGAAAGAAGTCTACACTAAGGACTAGGAGATGGAAGGAAGTCTACACTTAGGACTAGGAGATGGAAGTCTACACTAAGGACTAGGAGATGGAAGGAAGTCTACACTTAGGACTAGGAGATGGAAGGAAGTCTACACTGAGGACTATGAGATGGAATTCTACACTCAGGACTAGAAGATGGAAGTGTACACTAAAGACTAGGAGATGGAAGTCTACACTCAGGACTAGGAGATGGAAGGAAGTCTACTTAGGACTAGAAGATGGAAGTCTACACTTAGGACTAGGAGATAGAAGGAAGTCTACACTTAGGACTAGGAGATGGATGAAAGTCTACACTCAGGACAAGGAGATGGAAGTCTACACTCAGGACTAGGAGATGGAATTCTACACTCACGACTAGAAGATGGAAGTCTACACTCAGGACTAGTAGATTAAAGTCTACACTAAGGACTAGGAGATGGAAGGAAGTCTACACTGAGGAATAGGAGATGGAAGTCTACACTCAGGACTAGGAGATGGAAGTCTACACTCAGGACTAGGATATGGAAAGACGTCTACACTTAGGACTAGGAGATGGATGAAAGTCTACTTAGGACTAGGAGATGGAAGTCTACACTCATGACTTGGAGCTAAAAGGAAGTCTACACTTAGGACTAGGAGATGGAAGAAAGTCTACTTAGGACTAGGAGATGGAAGTCTACACTCATGACTAGGAGCTAGAAGGAAGTCTACACTTAGGACTAGGAGATGGAAGGAAGTTTTTACTCAGGACTAGGAGATGGAAGTCTTCACTCAGGACTAGGAGATGGAAGGAAGTCTACACTCAGGACTAGGAGATGGAAGTCTACACTCAGGACTAGGAGATGGAAGGAAGTCTACACTTAGGACTACGAGATGAAAGTCTACACTAAGGACTAGGAGATGAAGGAAAGTCTTCACTTTGGACTAGGAGAAAGAAGTCTACACTAGGGACTAAGAAATGGACGGAAGTCTACACTTAGGACTAGGAGTCGGAAGTCTACACTAAGGACTAGGAGATGGAAGGAAGTTTACACTTAGGACTAGGAGATGGAAGGAAGTCTACACTTTGGTTTAGGAGATGGAAAGAAGTCTACACTAAGGACAAGGAGATCGAAGTCTACACTAAAGAGATGGAAGGAAGTCTACACTTAGGACTAGGAGATGGAAGGAAGTCTACTTAGGACTAGGAGATGGAAGGAAGTCTACTTAGGACTAGGAGATGAAAGGAAGTGTACACTAAAGACTAGGAGATGGAAGTCTACACTCAGGACTAGGAGATGGAAGGAAGTCTACTTAGGACTAGAAGATGGAAGTCTACACTTAGAACTAGGAGATAGAAGGAAGTCTACACTTAGGACTAGGAGATGGATGAAAGTCTACACTCAGGACAAGGAGATGGAAGTCTACACTCAGGACTAGGAGATGGAATTCTACACTCAGGACTAGAAGATGGAAGTCTACACTCAGGACTAGTAGATGAAAGTCTACACTAAGGACTAGGAGATGGAAGGAAGTCTACACTGAGGAATAGGAGATGGAAGTTTACACTAAGGACTAGGAGATGGAAGGAAGTTTACACTTAGGACTAGGAGATGGAAGGAAGTCTACACTTTGGTTTAGGAGATGGAAAGAAGTCTACACTAAGGACAAAGAGATCGAAGTCTACACTAAAGAGATGGAAGGAAGTCTACACTTAGGACTAGGAGATGGAAGGAAGTCTACTTAGGACTAGGAGATGGAAGGAAGTCTACTTAGGAATAGGAGATGGAAGGAAGTCCACACTCAGGACTAGGAGATGGAAGGAAGTTTACATTTAGGACTAGGAGATGAAAGGAAGTGTACACTAAAGACTAGGAGAATGAAGTCTACACTCAGGACTAGGAAATGGAAGGAAGTCTACTTATGACTAGAAGATGGAAGTCTACACTTAGGACTAGGAGATAGAAGGAAGTCTACACTTAGGACTAGGAGATGGATGAAAGTCTACATTCAGGACAAGGAGATGGAAGTCTACACTCAGGACTAGGAGATGGAATTCTACACTCAGGACTAGAAGATGGAAGTCTACACTCAGGACTAGGAGATGGAAGGAAGTCTACACTATAGAATAGGAGATGGAAGTCTACACTCAGGACTAGGAGATGGAAGTGTACACTCAGGACTAGGATATGGAAAGACGTCTACACTTAGGACTAGGAGAAAGAAGTCTACACTAAGGACTAGGAGATGGAATGAAGTCTACACTTAGGACTAGGAGATGGAAGTCTACACTAAGGACTAGGAGATGGAAGGAAAGCTACACTTAGGACTAGGAGATAGAAGGAAGTCTACACTTAGGACTAGGAGATGGATGAAAGTCTACACTCAGGACAAGGAGATGGAAGTCTACACTCAGGACTAGGAGATGGAATTCTACACTCAGGACTAGAAGATCGAAGTCTACACTCAGGACTAGTAGATGAAAGTCTACACTAAGGACTAGGAGATGGAAGGAAGTCTACACTGAGGAATAGGAGGTGGAAGTCTACACTCAGGACTAGGAGATGGAAGGAAGTCTACACTTAGGACTAGGAGATGGAAGGAAGTCTACACTTAGGACTATGAGATGAAAGTCTACACTGAGGACTAGGAGATGGAAGGAAGTCTTCACTTAGGACTAGGAGAAAGAAGTCTACACTAAGGACTAGGAGATGGAAGGAAGTCTACACTTAGGACTAGGAGATGGAATTCTACACTAAGGACTAGGAGATGGAAGGAAGTCTACACTTAGGAATAGGAGATGGAAGGAAGTCTACACTTAGGACTTTGAGATGAAAGTCTACACTAAGGACTAGGAGATGGAAGGAAGTCTTCACTTAGGACTAGGAGAAAGAAGTCTACACTAAGGACTAGGAAATGGACGGAAGTCTACACTTAGGACTAGAAGATGGAAGTCTATATTTAGGACTAGGAGATGGAAGGAAGTCTTTGCTTAGGACTAGGAGATTGAAGTCTACACTAAGGACTAGGAGATGGAAGGAAGTCTACACTTAGGACTAGGAGAAAGAAGTCTACACTAAGGACTAGGAGATGGAAGGAAGTCTACACTTCGGACTAGGAGATGGAATGAAGTCTACACTTAGGACAATGAGATGAAAGTCTACACTGAGGACTAGGAGATGGAAGAAAGTCTTCACTTAGGACTTGGAGAAAGAAGTCTACACTAAGGACTAGGAAATGGACGGAAGTCTACACTTAGGACTAGGAGATGGAAGAAAGTCTACACTAAGGACTAGGAGATGGAAGAAAGTCTACACTTAGAATTAGGAGATGGAAGAAAGTCTACTTAGGACTCGGAGATGGAAGTCTACACTTATGACTAGGAGCTTAAAGGAAGTCTTCACTTAGGACTAGGATATGGAAGAAAGTCTACACTTAGGACTAGGAGATGGAAGAAAGTCTACTTAGGACTAGGAGATGGAAGTCTACACTCATGACTAGGAGCTAGAAGGAAGTCTACACTTAGGACAAGGAGATGGAAGGAAGTTTTTACTCAGGACTAGGAGATGGAAGTCTACACTCAGGACTAGAAGATGGATGGAAGTCTACACTCAGGACTTGGAGATGGAAGTCTACACTTAGGACTAGAAGATGGAAGGAAGTCTACACTTAGCTCTACGAGATGAAAGTCTACACTAAGGACTAGGAGATGTAGGAAAGTCTTTACTTAGGACTAGGAGAAAGAAGTCTACACTAGGGACTAAGAAATGGACGGAAGTCTACACTAAGGACTAGGAGATGGAATGAAGTTTAAACTTAGGACTAGGAGATTGAAGGAAGTCTACACTTTGGTTTAGGAGATGGAAAGAAGTCTACACTAAGGACAAGGAGATCGAAGTCTACACTAAAGAGATGGAAGGAAGTCTACACTTAGGATTAGGAGATGGAAGGAAGTCTACTTATGACTAGGAGATGGAAGGAAGTCTACTTAGGACTAGGAGATGGAAGGAAGTCTACTTAGGACTAGACGATGGAAGTCTACACTTAGGACTAGGAGATAGAAGGAAGTCTACACTTAGGACTAGGAGATGGATGAAAGTCTACATGAAAGTCTACACTCAGGACAAGGAGATGGAAAGAAGTCTACACTAAGGACAAGGAGATCGAAGTCTACACTAAAGAGATGGAAGGAAGTCTACACTTAGGACTAGGAGATGGAAGGAAGTCTACACTAAGGACTAGGAGATGGAAGGAAGTCTACACTGAGGAATAGGAGATGGAAGTCTACACTCAGGACTAGGAGATGGAAGTCTACACTCAGGACTAGGATATGGAAAGACGTCTACACTTAGGACTAGGAGATGGAAGAAAGTCTACTTAGGACTAGGAGATGGAAGTCTACACTCATGACTAGGAGCTAGAAGGAAGTCTACACTTAGGACTAGGAGATGGAAGGAAGTCTACACTTAGGACTAGGAGATGGATGAAAGTCTACACTCAGGACTAGTAGATGAAAGTCTACACTAAGGACTAGGAGATGGAAGGAAGTCTACACTTAGGACTAGGAGATGGAAGTCTACACTAAGGACTAGGAGATGGAAGAAAGTCTACATTTAGGACTAAGAGATGGAAGAAAGTCTACTTAGGACTAGGCGATGGAAGTCTACACTCATGACTAGGAGCTAGAAGGAAGTCTACACTTAGGACTAGGAGATGGAAGGAAGTCTTTACTCCGGACTAGGAGATGGAAGTCTACACTTAGGACTAGGAGATGGAAGGAAGTCTACACTCAGGATTAGGAGATGGAAGGACTAGTTATTGCGTGTTATAGCTGGCCAGAAATGTTCAAGCTAACAGAAACCATCTGCATCTGGAGGACTCAAAGATCAAAGGTCAAATAAATGAAATGAAGAAATGTGTGGCTGAGATGTTCAAACCGCATGACTACGGATGGCCACGTAAAAAGAAGGATCGAGTTCAATTCCCGACTCGAGCAAAGTTGTGATTGATGAGCGCGCAGAAACCTTCTCCCAGATACCCCCTTCCCTTCCGGTCTACAAAAAAAGATTGGACCATAGCCCCCTGAGCTATAAGAATGTAAGATTGGACCATAGTCGCACTGAGCTATAAGAATGGAAGATTGGACCATAGTCGCACTGAGCTATAAGAATGGAAGATTGGACCATAGACGCACTGAGCTATAAGAATGGAAGATTGGACCAAAGCCGCACTGAGCTATAAGAATGTAAGATTGGACCATAGACGTACTAAGCAATAAGCATGAAAGATTGGACCATAGCCACACTGAGCTATAAGCATGAAAGATTTGACCATAGCTACACTGAGCTATAAGCATGGAAGATTGGACCATAGCTGCACTGAGCTATAAGCATGGAAGATTGGACCATAGCTGCACTGAGCTATAAGCATGGAAGATTGGACCATAGACGCACTGATCTATAAGCATGGAAGATTGGACCATAGCTGCACTGAGCTATAAGCATGGAAGATTGGACCATAGCTGCACTGAGCTATAAGCATGGAAGATTGGACCATAAACGCACTGATCTATAAGCATGGAAGATTGGACCATAGCTGCACTGAGCTATAAGCATGGAAGATTGGACCATAGCCACACTGAGCTATAAGCATGGAAGATTGGACAGTAGCTGCACTGAGCTATAAGCATCAAAAGATTGGGCAGTAGCTGCACTGAGCTATAAGCATAAAAGATTGGACCATAGCCGCACTGAGCTATAATGAAAGATGCACTATATAAAAGCAGCTTAATTCAAGGCCGAAGTTTTGAACTGTGAAATTAAAAAGTCGCATTTTTCCTAGTGTGTTTATGTTCAAATATTTTTACGACCGCCCCTAACAATTGTTTGAATCAGTGAGGTATTGGATCTGTTGCAATCAAACTCACGCTCTCTTTTTTTTTTCTCCAGACATCATAATTTCTCCGACACAGACTTTTGACTTGATGGGTATAGACCAGCTTTATAACGCCAGCCACGACACACACATGCAGGTATGCTAATGGTCTATGAATTCTATAACCCCTTAACTTGTACACTCCGTCATCCGATTCCCGCGCACAACAAAATAAGCTAGTCGTACGAAAAATCTCTGACTTTTCTTCGGATTCTCATTTCAAAATTTAAAAATATTTTGTTGCTTTTAGACACTCCCCCCCCCTCATACATTACACACAAATCCGCTTTCACACTTAAAACCTTTTGTTTAACTTCAATGACAACTTGTTAACATTTTTGCATTCTGAGATTGTTTGAAGTTCAGCCCACACCTCTCAGCTCTTACATTCTAGAGGTATATATCATCTTAGTAAGGTTTGCTTTTTTTTTTTTTTTTTTTTTTTTTTTACAAATCTTATATCAACTCATTCTGTCTATCTGTCTGTCTGTATGATAAAATGTTTGTACACGTTATTTCTCCTACACCCAATCCTGGATAAAGCTGAAAGGGAAAGAATCTTAGAGAGAGCTAAACATAAAAAAAAAAATTATAAATATTTATAATCGCATAGATTTATATGTCTAAATTCGATTGTTTGTAAAATTACTTGAGTGATTCAAAATAATTGCCTTTTAAAAAGTATTTTCTTATGTTTTTCTTTTTATTTTCATGTTTTAATTATAAGGCAACCATTTCTTTAGACCTTCGATTTCAGATCTGCATCCCCCCCCCACCCAATTGAACGCCCTGTTCCCGCTTTCCACACTACATTTAGTCTGGTTTTCTGTCATTCAATAAGGAAAGTTTTAATTGTAATCGTTTATTTGACTCCTTTGGAATGTACAGAAATGACAGCACTACACATTGTCACCCCTTGGTCTGTCGATAAAAAGACATAGACTCTAGATCTATCTTCCTTTGATGCAATTAGGTTTTGTTTTTTCTTAAGCGCGTCTAATAGGAAGCGGAAATGACGTAAGGCGAATATTAAATAACTTGACTTAGGGGAAAAGAATTCCCTTTTAAAATAAGGACGTTTTGTGCTATTTATATAACGACTGTGGCCTTTTGGGAAAATACTGAAAATTAAAATACAAAAGGTTTGATACAAACCTGCATTTTTTTCGCGCATTTCAGTGTTCAGGATGCGAATCTGCCAAAACCGCTCCTTGGCAAGCACTTAAGAGGTTAAAGGAGTCTGTGTACAAAAGTTCATGGGAATCCATACGACACCTACAGTTTTAAATAACGTTAAAACGGCATTATGTTTTAAAATTGATTTATTAAGTTGCGCATCATGTGTATGAAAGTGTCTGACAGGTCATGGCTCTTGCTATAAACCAAGCCAAGGGAGTCTGCTCCATGATGATGTGCTGCTCCATGATGATGTGCTGCTCCATGATGATGTGCTGCTCCATGATGATGTGCCTTATTTCTAACAAATCTCATGGTCAAAAGAATCGATTTTAACGAAAAGCAGATTTGATGCTTGTCTTGTCTAAACCTAGCGGTAATAGAGGCTGGACGGCGGTCAATTATGGTAGAGAACAAAATAAGAGGGACAAAATTGTATCTTCCATGAATCTTTCTAATTGAGGATCATAGTGAACAGCTCTGGGAGTGAGAAATTCCAACAGCGTTAGTGGATTCAGTCAAACAACCGAGGATTATAAAGAACAGCAACTTTTGTATGAGTCAGTTTGACTTAAGCATCACAACACTTAGTCTGGTGCATGGGGAATAACTCTCCTTGGATTCATCAGTGTATTGTTTTGGCACTTCATTAGAGAGACGACTAGGTGTCAGGCGACGGAAAGACATTTACAAAGCGATAAGTCACGTTTGAGTTTGAGTTGAATTGAGACTTAACAGGAAACGTGTTTTGGAGCTGAGGAAGGGAGAGTAGTAAGTGTGAATAGTGGGTAGAGAGACCTGGTCTTTGAGATAACAGAGAACCATGGGAGAAATGGTAGCAAAGAAAGTTGGTATGACTGCCTGGTAGCAAAGAAAGTTGGTAGGACTGGCTGGTAGCAAAGAATGTTGGTAGGACTGGCTGGTAGCAAAGAAAGTTGGTAGGACTGGCTGGTAGCAAAGAAAATTGGTAGGACTGGCTGGTAGCAAAGAAAGTTGGTAGGACTGGCTGGTAGCAAAGAAAGTTGGTAGGACTGGCTGGTAGCAAAAAAAGTTGGTAGGACTGCCTGGTAGCAAAGAAAGTTGGTAGCAAAGAATGTTGGTAGGACTGATTGGTAGCAAAGAAAGTTCGTAGGACTGACTGGTAGGAAAGAAAGTTGGTAGGACTGGCTGGTAGCAAAGAAAGTTGGTAGGACTGCCTGGTAGCAAAGAAAGTTGGTAGCAAAGAATGTTGTTAGGACTGATTGGTAGCAAAGAAAGTTGGTAGGACTAACTGGTAGGAAAGAAAGTTGGTAGGACTGATTGGTAGCAAAGAAAGTTTGTAGGACTGGCTGGTAGCAAAGAAAGTTGGTAGGACTGGCTGGTAGCAAAGAATGTTGATAGGACTGACTGGTAGCAAAGAAAGTTGGTAGGACTGCCTGGTAGCAAATAAAGTTGGTAGGACTGGCTGGTAGCAAAGAAAGTTGTTAGGACTGACTGGTAGCAAAGAATGTTGGTAGGACTGGCTGGTAGCAAAGAAAGTTGGTAGGACTGGCTGGTAGCAAAGAATGTTGATAGGACTGACTGGTAGCAAAGAAAGTTGGTAGGACTGCCTGGTAGCAAATAAAGTTGGTAGGACTGGCTGGTAGCAAAGAAAGTTGTTAGGACTGACTGGTAGCAAAGAATGTTGGTAGGACTGGCTGGTAGCAAAGAAAGTTGGTAGGACTGGCTGGTAGCAAAGAAAGTTGGTAGCAAAGAATGTTGGTAGGACTGATTGGTAGCAAAGAAAGTTCGTAGGACTGACTGGTAGGAAAGAAAGTTGGTAGGACTGGCTGGTAGCAAAGAAAGTTGATAGAACTGGCTGGTAGCAAAGAAAGTTGGTAGCAAAGAATGTTGTTAGGACTGATTGGTAGCAAAGAAAGTAGGTAGGACTGGCTGGTAGCAAAGAAAGTTGGTAGCAAAGAATGTTGGTAGGACTGATTGGTAGGAAAGAATGTTGGTAGGACTGCCTGGTAGCAAATAAAGTTGGTAGGACTGGCTGGTAGCAAAGAAAGTTGTTAGGACTGACTGGTAGCAAAGAATGTTGGTAGGACTGGCTGGTAGCAAAGAAAGTTGGTAGGACTGGCTGGTAGCAAAGAATGTTGATAGGACTGACTGGTAGCAAAGAAAGTTGGTAGGACTGCCTGGTAGCAAATAAAGTTGGTAGGACTGGCTGGTAGCAAAGAAAGTTGTTAGGACTGACTGGTAGCAAAGAATGTTGGTAGGACTGGCTGGTAGCAAAGAAAGTTGGTAGGACTGGCTGGTAGCAAAGAAAGTTGGTAGCAAAGAATGTTGGTAGGACTGATTGGTAGCAAAGAAAGTTCGTAGGACTGACTGGTAGGAAAGAAAGTTGGTAGGACTGGCTGGTAGCAAAGAAAGTTGATAGAACTGGCTGGTAGCAAAGAAAGTTGGTAGCAAAGAATGTTGTTAGGACTGATTGGTAGCAAAGAAAGTAGGTAGGACTGGCTGGTAGCAAAGAAAGTTGGTAGCAAAGAATGTTGGTAGGACTGATTGGTAGGAAAGAATGTTGGTAGGACTGCCTGGTAGCAAATAAAGTTGGTAGGACTGGCTGGTAGCAAAGAAAGTTGGTAGGACTGGCTGGTAGCAAAGAAAGTTGGTAGGACTGGCTGGTAGCAAAGAAAGTTGGTAGGACTGGCTGGTAGCAAAGAAAGTTGGTAGGACTGGCTGGTAGCAAAGAAAGTTGGTAGGACTGGCTGGTAGCAAAGAAAGTTGGTAGGACTGGCTGGTAGCAAAGAAAGTTGGTAGGACTGACTGGTAGCAAAAAACGCTGATAACATAGGATGCAAATAAAAGGAATCTAGAATTGAAAGCGGAAAACTTTTAAAGCTGTTAGCAGAGAAACTTGTTAGAATTGGTTTCAAAAACACTGATATAAATCTGAATGTCTGTTGATATAAAGTTTGTTTTTCTGTTGATATAAAAATTTGTTGATACAAAGTCTGTTGATGTAAAGTCTGTTGATGTAAAGTCTGTTGATGTAAAGTCTGTTGATGTATAAAGTCTGTTGATGTAAAGTCTGTTGATGTAAAGTCTGTTGATGTAAAGTCTGTTGATGTAAAGTCTGTTGATGTAAAGTCTGTTTATATAATTGTCTGTTGATATAAAAGTATGTTGATATAAAGTCTGTTTATATAAATGTCTGTTGATATAAAAGTCTGTTGATATAAAAGTCTGTTGATATAAAAGTCTGTTGATATAAAAGTCTGTTGATATAAAAGTCTGTTGATATAAAGTTCGTTTATATTAATGTCTGTTGAAAAAAAAATCTGTTGATATAAAGTCTTTTGATATAAAGCCTGGTGATAAAAAGTCTGATGATATAAATTTTGTTCATAAAAAGTCTGTTGATATAAAAAAATCTGTTGTTGGAATTTGTTTCAAAAACACTGATATAAATCTGAATGTCTTTTGATATAAAGCCTGATGATAAAAAGCCTGATGATATAAAGCCTGATGATATAAAGCCTGATGATATAAAGCCTGATGATATAAAGCCTTATGATATAAAGCCTGATTTTATAAAGTCTGATGATATAAATTTTGTTGGTATAAAGTCTGTTAATATAAAGTCATTTGTTACAAAGTATGTTTATATAAATATCTGTTCATAAAAGTGTGTTGATATAAAGTTTGTTTATATAAAAGTCTGTTGATATAAAGTCATATAAAGTCTGTTGAAATAAAGTCTGATTACATAAAGTCTGATGATATAAAGTCTGTTGATATGAAGTCTGTTGATATAAAGTCTGATGATATAAAGTCTGATGATATAAAGTCTGATGTTATAAATGTCTGTTGATAAAAAGTCTGATGATATATAGTTGTCTACATGGCTATAAACCAAATTGTTTCTATTCGAAAACCCAAAGTACAGACAAAACTGATATACCTGACATTATATTTGGGTAATTAGTCATTCTATCATCTCTCTATAGATTTAATACACATTTTACATACTTGGTCAATCCATCATCTCTCTCTATGTATAATACACATTTTACATACTTGGTCAATCCATCATCTCTCTCTATGTATAATACACATTTTACATACTTGGTCAATCCATCATCTCTCTATAGGTTTAATACACATTTTACATACTTGGTCAATCCATCATCTCTCTCTATGTATAATACACATTTTACATACTTGGTCAATCCATCATCTCTCTATATGTATAAGACACATTTTACATACTTGGTCAATCCATCATCACTCTATATGTATAATACACATTTTACATACTTAGTCAATTCATCATCACTCTATAGGTTTAATACACATTTTACATACTTGGTCAATCCATCATCTCTCTATATGTATAATACACATTTTACATACTTGGTCAATCCATCATCTCTCTCTATGTATAATGCACATTTTACATACTTGGTCAATCCATCTTCTCTCTATACAGGTGTTATATTTTGTCATTTCAGCAAACAGTAGGGGAGACAAATAGTGCCATAGTGTCCTAAAGATTTTTTAAAACCTGTCAGTACATCGTAAAGTGCAGACCTTTAGAAGATGTCAAGTTTTATTTGCACCAACCCTGATCCCAACTCCAAGCGTTTTATACACTAACACAACTGCAGACCTATAATTAAAATAAGTCGTTTGTTACACTTGACATTATAAGTTGATTGTGTTTGTAAAATGAGGCAATAGTCTGCAAAATAATAATCATCAACTTTATGTATTCAATAATTAAAATATAATTTTAGTTTATTCTCTTATAGTCGACGTCATAGCAGGTGACATTTCGTTAGAGCTATTACTTTGCTCGTAATATGACAACATTACAAGACAGATCCTAGTTTGGTGATAGACCTAGAGATCAAAAATACTTTATGGTATAGAAGATTCTAATTTGGCGATAGACCTAGGGATCCAGACCTAGAAGACTGTGCCCGATAGACTTAGAGATCCAGACCTAGAAGACTGTGCCCGATAGACTTAGAGATCCAGACCTAGAAGACTGTGCCCGATAGACTTAGAGATCCAGACCTAGAAGACTGTGCCCGATAGACTTAGAGATCCAGACCTAGACGACTGTGACCGAAATGTTCCTGAACGTCTATTTATGTAGTTCACTCTTTAATGAATACATGCGGGAATACCCGCTGAAGTGTGTTGAAGATAAAGATCGTCTAGACCTCCAAGCCAAATTTAATTATTAGAATATTATACTTGGTGAAAAGCAGAGCTTTCCCTGTGTTACCAATTAGCTAATAATTCTTTTTCCAAAGAGATACATAGACTTATATTTGGGGGGGGGAATTGTTAGAGCCGTTTTCGAGAACTGTGTCAACCCAGGTTTTGTTTTTTCTTCCGACCTTTTGTTTTTTCCAATGAAGAATTTGCAAGCTGGGAAGAGGAATTGTAATAAAACGTATAGACACATATATTTATTTAAATTTTTGGTGAATTACAAAGGTATACAGCTTTAACCAGCGACGACACAAACTGATATTAAAATAAAGCCATGGGCAGTGAGCTTCACCTGTCATACTCTTGATTGACACGGTACAAACTGTGGACAACTTCTTGAACAATAACAATGCACAATCTGAACAGTATCACTCTCTCAAACTTGATGGAAAAGAACTCGATAAATATGATCTAGCTGCATAAAACGTGTCTAAAAGTGCGTTCCATGTTACACTTGTTTATCATCAAATTTCGTCTGGAAAAAAAAACTCCACAATTTCCTATTGTTCCGCCTCTGAATGTGTCTCTGGGAGGGACAAAAAAACAAATTACAGTCAGTAGAATTAGGTCTGCGAGTCGAAGATTTCAACCAAGACAAAATAAGTTCACTAGTTGAAAAAGAAGCAAGTGAAGGAATCAGATTGGTCAATGTATTAGGGCAAAATGTGTGTGTCTGTGTGTGTCTGAATCACTTGAACTTCATTAGTCTTTACCAGAGACAATGTTTCGACAGCTGTCTGTGGGATGAAGTTTTGCTTTCAGTTGGTTCTTGTATAGGTCAGACACAGAAAGAGAAAGACTCCGAGAGACCAATGACATATTAATGACAGGAGACTAGCGGAGTGGACGATCCAAAACGAGGTCAACGGTATTTCAACCTTAAAAAACATGGCTTCACTTTCAGACTTGTATTGAAAACAAGACAATGAATTGAAACTGGTTGTCTCTAGAACCACTTGCTGGGTCTTATTTCTGGAGTCTTATTCTATCATTTCATGAAGGGTTATTACTAATTACATGAGCATTGTCAGTGGTGGAGCGGATGATGCCCCCTGGATCTTTTGCACGTTGAAGTAATGATGGGGGAAACATCAGACCAAACCTTGCTAATAAATAGTTTTTTGTTTGTTTTGTTTTTTTGTTGTGCTGAATTGAACAAACTCAAAACGTTATGGAAGAGTGACAAAACGAAGGTTTTGTTCAAGTAATACTCAATGAATTGTATTCAATGTATGCTAGAGACGTATGCAAAACAAAACATTTAAACAACTTAAAACGTTCTTTCAGGGATTTGTGGCAGAGCAGGAGGCGCCCGGGACCTCTATAAGAAACAGTCTCCCCGGGACCTACACAAGAAACAGTCTCCCCGGGACCTACACAAGAAACAGTCTAAACATTTTAACAGTTGAGCAACTTGTACGTTTTTTTTTCGAACAGTTTTTGTTTGTTTAAAATTGCCAAGAAGTGTGTCTGCTGGTAGCGTGCTCGTGATAGGTTTGAGGGTTTGGATCTACAGCAGAGAGTCAAACCAGGGCCTCAACCTACACAAATTAAACAAATTTAGAAAATGTCATTTCTTTTTTTTTTGTACTAAACAAGGCAAGAGAATATTGTTTTAAATGTATTAGAAACATATTGTTACGAATCTCACTATTCAGGCTCTCTGCAAACTGCACCATACACCACCAACTTAAAGAACTTGAAAACTCAGGGCTCCAAAGTAAGGTAACACTTTAATAGTTGAATAAATAACAGCCAATACTGTACAATTGGCAACACGTACACTGTACAAATATCTCTCCGATAACACCGTTCCGTCGTATCAAGTCTTGCACTGGCCTCTCCGTCTCGTTCCGGGATTGCACTGGGTTCAACAGTTCAGGACTGACTTCACACACTAGGCTCGTTGTGTCGGACTCGATCGCAGACCAAGATCAAGACGCCAGTCGTCTCAACTGTACTTGACAGTACTCCGCACTGAACCGTCGTAATGCTCCGTACAGAACCACACCTGCTGAACTGAGCTGTAGTCGACCGGACTCTGAACCGTCTTGACTGCGTCACATCCGCTCTTATATAGGGTCCATAATGGCCTTCTCGAACCGGACAGAACGCCGCTCGACGTTTCTAGGTGGTCAGATTACAACAACTCTCGTGACGCTCCTGAGCTCTGTTCACGACGGCGATCCTTCCCAAACCGTCCTGTTGACACTCGACTCTGCTGACCGTCGTAGCTCGTCACGGTTGACCGCTCGTCTAGCGCTGGCCTGGGGCGATTTGCGTCGGCTGACTACACTCACACCACTACCCCTATCTGTGCCACCACTAGGTTTATGACAATATTAACTTTACAATTACTATTGTTTTCTTTCTTCTAAACTATGGCAAGGTTAAAGTGCTTTTACATATTACTTTTATTATTAATAAGTGGATTTTACTTGAACTTCAAAATTGGACCATCCCTTCTTAATGTAGCTTTATTTGACTAGTACTCTCTAACTACAAGAAGCAGTGCGTTGCAAACGCCAGGATAATGAATTTCTGAAGTTCAGAATGCAGGAATGCAGGTGTCGGGTTTCCACCTAAAATCTTCTGGTTGGCTAAAATGGCACGGGTTTAATTTATTTAATTAATTATTTTTTTTGGCTAATTTTGGTCTGTGGCAAAATTTGAGAATAACTGGTGTAACATTACAATACCGTGTATCGCTACCCAGTGTAAAGACTTAAGTAAATTCACATCATGAGGAGCTAACTCTCTCAGTGTCAAATACCAAAAGACAAACGAACTGGATGCTTTAAATTTTAGAATGAATAGAATTTTATAAAATCTCTATCCTTCGATGACGTCATCACATTAATGAAAGGACTGGCACTTTGATACTTCTAACTAAAAGAGATTTACACCTAGCAGTGCAGCCCACGCGTTAGGTTACACACAAGCATATACCGAAACAGCAATTCAAGTTAGCTGCACCACAGTCGTTGTGCTTTCCACATAAGACCGTTGTTAACCTTGGGACACAGAAACAGATGACCTTTATATCATCGTTATTTTAGATCGCAATGTCTGAAAGGGTAACACCTCTGTCAAAAAGTTTAACAATAAGACAGTGAAATGACTTGAGAGGACCAGATGACCAATGAGTCTTCGATTAGTGAACTAGTACAAGTCAGGTGAAATAGAGACTTTCATTCAAGAATTGGGCTGTTCAACTTAATACCATGAAAATATGCCATCGTCTTGCCAAGGTGAGGACTCTATCCTACCTACGAAACTACTCTTCTTTCACTGGATCACCAATGTTGTTTTAAAGTAAACCTCTCCATCAATATTCGGTTGTAGGTTTCTAAAATCTGACACACTTAAAGACCAACGAAAACTTCGGAGAAGCGACGGGGCGAAAGGTTACAAAAGATTACATTGAGACACATTTAATCACATCTACATTAAAATACCCATGTGTCACGTATTCATGCGCGTTCATTCATAAATGTTATCAAAGCAAGTTATACGGTATCATAGCAACCAAAACTGCCATGTGTGTGAAGTGACCTTTTCCCAGAAAACTTCCTGCCATGATATAGAAGTTTCAAGAATTGAAGGGAAATAATTAAGCTTTTAGTTTACTTCTGTCTCTGAAATATTTGCAAGAATGAATGTTTCGCGAAATCGAGCTTTGATATAGTAGATTCATAGCGGGATTACATTGAGTTTATTCCAATTAAGTGCTTCAGGTAAGGTGTTTTTTTTATATTTAAAAATTTTATACAAATAAACTTCTTCTCAGCATTTTCTCATTTCAACCATCTTCTGCGCATGCGTAAACTTAGTGCCACTGGATTTAAGGCTTAAAAGTACAGTGAGGCCAAGAGACCCTAAGTCACGCTTCAAGATGGTGCCACGGTATTCCAGCTAGATTACTCAAAGAACTAAGCAATGAGTTAGCCCCAGTGTTCAAAATACTCTTTCATGCATCTCTTAACCAGGGCAGAGTACCAAAGGACTGGAAAGAAGCTAATGTCACCCCCCTATTTAAAAAAAAGAAGAAAAATCTGATCCAGGAAACTACAGACCAGTATCACTTACCAGCATCACATGTAAAATCCTAGAACACATAATATGTAGCAACATCATAAACCACTTAGACAAACATAATGTCCTCACCCCATACCAACATGGCTTTAGGAAATATAGATCATGTGAAACACAACTAATAGGACTAATTGATGATTTTTCAAAAGGTTTAGATAATAGTGAACAAATAGATGTTATCTTACTAGATTTTTCCAAGGCTTTTGACAAAGTTCACCACCATAGTTTGCTTAAAAAATTAAAATATTACGGCATTAATGGTCCATTGCATCAGTGGATTAAAGATTTTCTGATAGTCAGAGAACAAACTGTAATAATAAATGGCTCTAAATCAACACCGATAACAGTAAACTCAGGTGTACCTCAAGGAACTGTCTTAGGTCCACTACTATTCTTAATTTACATAAATGATTTACCAAATTGCATTACCTCAGGAACAAAAGTCAGATTATTTGCAGACGATTGCATAATATATAGAACAATAAAAACAACACAAGACACAGATATTTTACAAAGAGAACTAGATGAATTACAGAAATGGGAATCAAATTGGAGCATGTCTTTCCACCCAGAAAAATGTCAGTTGTTAAGAGTAACAAAAAAACTAAAACAAATTCATTCCACTTATCTTATTCATGGCAAACCAGTAACACTGACTAAAAATGCAAAATACCTAGGTGTTAAAATAAATGAAAAACTGTCATGGAATCCACATATTGATGAAACTATAAAAAATCAAACAAAGCATTAGGATTTATTAAAAGAAATTTCTATAAATCAAATGAGAACATACAACTAAAATGTTATTTAACCTTGGTTAGGTCAATAATAGAATATGCCTCCTCCGTTTGGGACCCCTCAACTCAAGATAACAATAAGAAACTGGAACAGACACAAAATAGAGCAGTGAGATTCATAACAAACGAATAATAAAATACTTTGAAAGACACAAAGATAAAGGCGCATTCCTCGTCCCATATGCTAGGACAAATTTGTACAAATACTCCTTGTTCCCTAGTGCTATTAGAGCAGGGAATGGGTTGCCTGAGCTAGCCAGGAAAACCAGTGAGTTGGCAGAATTTAAGTCATTGGTTAATATGCATGACTAAATGCATGACGCGTAGGACGTAATCATCTTTTTTTTTTTTTTTGAAGTAACGTCTGTATTATATCAACTTCACAATTTGTAATGACATACGCCATGAAATTTTTGGAGAAAAATGTCCAGTTTTCGTCCAGTTTCCGCAGGTTTACGGCCTTGCCCGATCTGCAAGCGATTTGTATTTGTGGGGGGGGGGGGTAACTAAAAGGTCAAAGTGTACAGTAACAGCCCACATACAAGTGAAGAGCTAAAGATGAACATTGCACAATACAATTACGGAAAGCATACACAATGAACTGACAAAACGTTTACCAAAACACATAAAGACTCATTTGTGCTTATGGTGTACAAATTGAACAGCTCCTGTGAACTATGATCTCCTGCAATCACACCAGGCTTATCTTATCCTGACAACCTTGTTTAGGCACTGTATGAGCTGCATCAGTTCAACGCCAGATTTTTTTAAAGATTATTTTAACATTACAGTCATAAAATACAGTAACACAGAACAAGAAAAAATGGCATGGGAAAATGTGGAGGCGATATAAAAAAATCTAAATGAAAAATGTATACAACCTAATAAGAATGGGAGAGATTTTGAACACACTAGACTAAATCAACAAAGACGCCATGTTGAAAGATCACTTGTTGCCAACTAAAGAATAAAACTAACTTATTGTTAAAAGTGAAACAACTCAAAAAGGTTGATTCTACAATGCTGGGTGAAAGTGCACGCAAATGATCGTAAATCTTTGAGAATACATAGATTATCAACACTTCATGTACTCTTTTCAGCGGTTACACTAGGATGAATCATGCAAATAGTTGCATCTAATACATCTCTAATAGCTATAAAAATGCATCGTTCAAATGAAATACTAGTGATGGAAATATATTTTCAATTTGTTTGCTTGAAATTGGGCACACTCATTTTTTTATTCTAGAAAGATATAGATATATAAGATTAGTATCTGTCCCCGTCCACGTGTATCACACAACAAACACACACATACACACACAAATACACACACATACAAGGAAACATTCTAGTTCTAAATTTATCTTAAAATTTAAGTTTGCCATGTTTGCAAACAACCAAACGCACATAGATACACATATACTTACACATACAACTCCCCCCCTCTTTCCATATACACACGAAGACACACAAATACACACGCACACATTCAACACTAGTATTAATTTTGTATTTACTTATGTGGAAGCAAGTGGGAAAAAAACGAAGTTTAGTTCTGTCTTGCTGGAGTGGTTTAGCCCCTGATCACTGGTTGAAATGAGATCCTTTTTGGAGACTGAGCCACTTTCAATCTTACATATGAATTGTTTGCTAATTAGCTGAGCCGGCTGTGACGTCATATGTTAGGATTAGTTTCTTATGTTCCAATATTTGCCCTTCTTTGAGATGTGGCTCTGGTCTGACTGTATTTTGATAAGGCAGGTGAGACACTGAAGACTATTGGTTTATTGGCGACCACATCACAGAAACACACACGAACAATGATATCGCTAAGACATGATATCAACCTATTACTAAGACACGATATTAAAGGCCCCAAGAAATGTAAAAATCGTTATTGGGTTTTCAGCGTCTGTCCATTTGTTATATACAATTTATGTGTTTCCGAAAGCGTACAGTTTGTTTTTAAAACTCTAAGCATGCATATCGTAATCAGCGACATAGTATTAATGGTTCAGGAAATGTATGCGAATCATAGTCAGTGACGTAGTACCCGTGGGCCCCTGATTCAGGACATGTATTTGGGTCTCCCACTCTGTATGAAATCAGAAAGATGGGTGTGACAAAAAACAATAGTCCTTATATATTTGCACAGACATTACAGTGTATAACCTTTTAGAAATGAATAGTGTCATTCCAAGACTTCTTGTTAGTAATAGTGCCATTCCAGATAATGTATTAAAGTCTCCTTGTTAGTAATAGTGTTATGACACGTCGGTTTCGACCAACAAGTAATAGTGTCATGAGACTCAATACTTGTAATAAACCACTGACTTATCATTAATGGTCCATGTGGGCCTGTATGAAACATGGGGCCGAGCTAAATGAGCCCGAGCCATGGTTACTGATTGTAACAGACATACTAATAAACATAGTTCCTAACTAGATTGATTGACACGTTCACTTATTTCATAGTTGTATGTGTTTTACTAATACTGCAACCAACTAACACTTTGTCTGCATGTCTGTCGGTATATTGAAAGCTCGGTGATGTCAATTAAATAATGTTATTCGCTTTTGTTGTAACAAAGTTATATAGAACACAGAAATTATTCTATTGTTGTTGTTTTTTTATAGGCCTATAACTTAACAGTTCTTCTGTATTATGTACAGCGATAACACACACACAAAATGTGGCTATTTACACTCAGGTCCTTCCTTTGATGAACAGTCCGTATAGATCTTCAAATAATGTAATCCCTTGTATATCAAATAACGTTTTGGCAGGACCTAATTTTGAGTAATTCCACTCCCCCCCCTACATATAGTAGCAAAAGTATATTTCAATCCACATATACCACACAATCAGACGTCCAGGCAGCTATACAAATATACAAATAGAAAATATTCCCAAAAAATTAGTCTGCATATTTGTTATACACGTATTAAATATTTTGTTTTTATAATTCTTCGAAAATAGACCTATGTCACAAATAACTGTTGCGCAAATCTGGAATAATAATACTAGTCAAGATGGTATTCTAAACATTGAAGAGTCTACTATGTCTTACCTTGTTTAGTGTATAACCAAATAGAAAGTATAGTCTTTGTTTGCTTCAATATACACAACATCCAACTTTGGTTGTAACAGATCCAAACTCACAAAATTGATTGTTACTTTTTGAATATATGTAGACAAAAATCTATATTTGTACAATCATAAGTTTTAAAAACTAATTTAGCAACACACAACTCTCGTTCTTTTCTTTGATATTTCAAAATTCTGTTTGAAATAAAACACCAGTAAATGACTAGCAATACACAACTTATATGTCTACTTGATTTTGGATAGTGCTGACCGCTAGCCAAAAGTTTGGGTAATTCCCATGTTCTAATTAACATACAACTGGGTTAATGAAATGTTTGGCTTGAACAGGGTCAACGAAAGGCGTGGTCAGACTGATGACCTAATTAGCAACGGTCGATAAGGACTATACACTTCTTTTTATCAAACTAGTTTCGGGCCCTAAGCCGAAGCGTAATACAATATCTAATGCTAAAAAAAAAGAATACAATTATTTCTCCAATTATTTAATTTACGTTGTTCCAATTAATGAACTATTCATTTTCGTTTCAAATATTCAACTTACATTCGAAAAGCTAATTATGCTATGTAGTTTTTCACTTAATCCATAAGTCATTGTTTTCATTCATCTAGAGTCACGACCAACTGAGTACAAATTCTGATTGTATAATATGAAGTGAAAAGGAGCGCTCCCTCTTAGAGCAGATACTACACTCGCACAGGAAAACGAAGTCTAAAGACATAGGTCTACAAGAAATCACAGACCAAAAAAAAAAAAGAACTTTCACTTCTTATGTTATTATTATTCTAAAGAGGGGGCTGCGCGTGCTCTCACCCTATCATACCCTCCCTTCCCAGGTACAGCCACCACCACAGAACCTTTGCAGGACCTAATAGTGCTGATGTCGCTGCGCGCGCGCTCTTTCCCGCCACCCTCCTGCGTTATGAGTAGAGTGTGAAGTGATGGCCTCGTGAAGTGTGGAAGAGGAGGTGGAGAAGGAAGAGTGTCGAGATGATACGCAGTTAAAAAGTTGGCAGATAAAAGCTTGATAGACTGAATAGTTCAGTTGATAGTTATCCTCCACTTTCTAAATAACAGATTCCATCCAATCAGCTATTGGCGTAGCATTACAATCCAAACCTAGAATGATAGGGCAGTTGAACGTCAGATGGTGAACCTAATTTTTATTTTTTTTAAACAGAAATCCAAAAGATTGGCATCCCTTTGTTCATTATTACCTAAGCCTATTCTGAAGTCATCAATTATTAATTGATTTTCACATGACCTTTATTTCCTAAAGCCATGTTGGTACGGAGTAAGGACATTATGTTTGTCTAAGTGATTTATGATGTTTGTACATATTTTGTGTTATAGTACTTTACATGTGATGCTGGTGAGTGATACTGGTCTGCAGTTTCCTGGCGCGTATTTATCTCCCTTTTTAAATAGGAGAGTGATGTTAACATTTTTTCCAGTCCCTCGGTACCTGTCATGATTAAGTGGTGCTTTAAAAAGTATTTTAAACACTGGTCCTAGCTTGTCATTTATTTCTTTGAGTAATCTAGCTGGTATACTGTCAGGTTCAGAGTCCAGTTGCTTTATTTGGTTTTAATGTTAATCTCATAACATTTTGATCCACTTTCTTGTATATCTATCTGTTATGATTAGGTTTTAATTAAGTAGTATGTTTTTGTCTCCAGGAGCTGGGAATGCTGATGCCAATACTTATTTTCAATGTTTGCTATAGGTTTTTTTTTATTGTTATTTGTTAACTTATCTGCTCCTTTTAATGGGGCTTTTCCAGAAGTTAAAATTTTCTTAAATTAATGTATTAACATAGATTTGTATTGTTATTCCTATAGATTACATTGTTTATACATTCACGCTGCAGCTGTAGATTAAGTTTTTGGGTTAAGTTTGGTGTGTAATTTTATGATATTTTTTTATTGACAAATGAAAACCAAAAAGTGTTCAAACTTTTAAAGAAACCAATACACTAGTTAGTCTACATAGAAATATTCGACAAGTAACAATGTGTCCAGCTGGTCAAAAACTTTAAAGATTTTTTCGTACCTTCTAGAAAATACAACAGCTTCCTTTTATACACGTCATCACCAGATTCTTCCTTAACCTAATTTGTGACTTCATCTGATAGGACCTAATCCCAGCGTTAAAACCGCCATCTCTGCTTGAATGCTCGGACAGTTACCGCGATCTTAGTGATTATTTAGTGTCAAGAAGTCTAGCGCTACAAGTTCATTTACTAGGGAAGTAGGAATTAATAGCTGAAATGATGGCTAGTTGAAAAAGGGAGAAGGGACGTTTCTGAAGATAGAAAAAACAATGTAGTTAAAGCCGAGCAAGGACTGGGAAGTGAGACAGCCAGAGACAACGTACACTAACATGTGCTTGCTAGTTGAGGGCAGCAAAATACTTACTTTTCAAGCTGATATGTACCGTAAAGTAGTCTGATATGTACCATAAAAATGTTTGATATGATCCGTAAAGATGTCTATGTACCATAAGGGTGTCTGATATGTACAGTATAGTCGGATATGTACCGTAAAGAAGTCTGATATGTACCATAAAAATGTTTGATATGATCCGTAAAGATGTTTGATATGTACCATAAGGATGTCTGATATGTACAGTATAGTCGGATATGTACCGTAAAGTAGTCTGATATGTACCTTAAAGGAGTCTTATATTACCGTAATGTCGTGTGGTATGTACCATAAAGTTGTCTGATATGTAGCGTCGTTCTAAACAATGATTTTCCTATGAAATATCTAAATCTATATATTTCATGTAATTACTTTATGTAATATATAGTCTATGCTTTAACCCAATGAGCAGCTTCAATTAAAGTATCAATTCTATTCAAAAATGAAACGCCTAGTTACAGAAAGCTTTATAATAAAGTGTTTATACTTAAAAATATACTCACAAAATATATAAAATTTGGCTATTTAGACTCAAAAATTACACACAAGATCTTAATGAATAGGCTTACACGATGAACAACAGTTTCTAAAAGAATAATTAAAAAAAAAAGTAAAATTTTAAGAATTTTGGTTCCCGTCCAGTCTTGGATATGTTTAATTTCGACGATTATCTTTCCTATTTGATTGATCTGACTTAAGTTTCTGAAATGTGCATGCCGAACACAGAACAAGTATAAAGAAATTAAAAAAAAAAAAGATTACAAATAGATATTGTGTAAACACAGACTCAGATGTGGCCCCATAAGTGTCCACCCGTGTGGCATTTGCTTGTAAACAATACAAAAAGCAGGTTTCAATATTTTCAGCTAGAAAATCAGATGTATAAACTATCAACACAATCTCACCCATTGTTATATAACGTATGCGGGCGACACTGTTACACATGTGATTGTTATTGTTAAAATTAATACATCTTAATATTATCAAGTATTCTATGAATTGATTGATCTGAGCCTTACCTAAGTGATGAGTTTACACGATTATCTCACCTATGATGAAGTGTGTGTTGAATAGCCAATTTCATTCTTGGCCTTTGGAAAAAATTCTACCCTTTGGGCAAATTCGTAAAAGATTTTAGCACTATATGAAGTGTACTTACTTCTATTTAACACTCAGGGCCGCCACTACCTATTGTGCAATGTGTGCATTGCACGCAGGTGGCCAAATGTAAGGGGCGACCAAATCATTTCCAATAATCATTTTTCTTTAAATTTTTGGTTTAATAATTTTAAAAAAAGTAAATATTCTATTTCAATTCTACTGATTCCATTATCCTTTGAAAACTGGGGGGGGGGGGGGGGGGGAGGGGGGGGGGAGGAAGAGACGATATTTGTACAATAAGAAGTTATTTTGGAAACTTAAGAAGAAGAAAAAAAGCGGCACGCGAGGGATTCCCATGGGTTTTTTCATAAGCGCCGACTCTTTCCTGACCTTGAATTTTCGCGGATTGTTTGTAATATTTGTTTTGAGTCGACTAGCCCGCCCTGTAAGTAGATCTAGTAGATCTTGTAATTAGAATGTCAATTTTATAAACATTGTCACATTGTATCTCGAATGGGGGGGGGGGGGCAACGTCCTAACAAAAAAAGGTGTTATAGAGTGTGTGTGTTTCCTAGGCGGCGTTACGAAGAGGTTAAGCGATTGATTGGTGGTTATGCATTTAAGATGATGAAATTTGCATAATGCAAATGTAATACGTCAGACAATCTTGAGACATGAAAGAATATAGACGTTATTTTGTGATGAGCTAGATTTCGTTTAAATATCAGTAAATTTCATGAATATGAGATCTCTATCTCAAATTAAATTGTAATAACAATTATGTTGTTGTTGTTTTTTGTTCACATGAGAAGTTTGTTCAAGTTATTTAAAGCTTATTTAGTAAATACTAGCCTGACATTACCCGCGGCCTGCGGGTCTAAGTTTGTGTTTACTAATCTAGTGGATTGGATTTAGATGTATGTTAAACTTAGCCAATGATCCTTTCAAGTATTTTCTCTTTCGCTACGAAAATAAAATTGGTTTTCCGAAAATGGGTTTACCCGAACTCGATACATTCTTATCTATTAAAAACGAAAAGAGCGATAGCTTTGTTAAATGAATGGGATTATAAAGTAAACAATTAAACTAAATAATTTTTAGTACGCGATTCATGAATAAATATAGGCCTATCTCAACTCGGCTTCGCAGCTTTCGTAAACGAATGAGTCGAATGTATTTAAAATGTTTTAGAAAACCAAATTTGAATGTTAATTTGATCAAAATATGAAATGAATGGACTATAATTAGTATGTTCATGTGTTAAAGTATAAAACTATCTGTGCGAAGAGAAGTTTTATCATTTTAGAGTTGAATTAAAGTCTTAGATCTAGGGTTGTAAAGATGTGTAACATTACGGTATTGTCTAATGTTGGAATGTTCGTCAGGTATTCTGAAGTCACAGATATAATAAACTAATTTATGTAAAAAAAATGGTTTTAAAACATAAATCTAAAGGTTAATTTTATTATATAATGAAATCAATGGACCTTCTTTTGTATTTTCATGTAAAAAGTAAAAAAAAACTATCTGCGCAAAGTGTATTTCGTAAAATTATATCCAAATCTAAATCCTTTCGATATTTTCTCATGTCAACATTGTAAACATGGCCTAAATCCATAAATACTATAGCTTTAATAGAGTTGGACAACTTTATTTTTTTTAGGGTCTTAAGTTTCATTTAGGGCTACAATACAAACACTATGGTCAAAGTTAGTACCCAAGGAACATTCCTTCCAAGTTTTATCAAGATTGGTAAAGCGGTTTTAATTTCTATTCGTCACATACATACATACATACATACATACATACATACATACATACATACATACATACATACATACATACACACATGCACACATGCACACATGCACACATACACACATGCACACATGCACACATGCACACATGCACACATGCACACATGCACACATGCACACATGCACACATGCACACATGCATACATGCACACATGCATACATGCATACATGCACACATGCACACATGCACACATGCATACATGCATACATGCATACATGCATACATGCACACATGCATACATGCATACATGCACACATGCATACATGCACACATGCACACATGCACACATGCATACATGCACACATGCACACATGCACACATGCACACATGCATACATGCATACATGCATACATGCACACATGCACACATGCACACATGCACACATGCATACATGCACACATGCACACATGCATACATGCACACATGCATACATGCATACATGCATACATGCATACATGCACACATGCACACATGCACACATGCACACATGCATACATGCACACATGCATACATGCACACATGCATACATGCATACATGCATACATGCATACATGCACACATGCATACATGCATACATGCATACATGCACACATGCACACATGCATACATGCATACATGCACACATGCATACATGCACACATGCATACATGCATACATGCACACATGCATACATGCACACATGCATACATGCATACATGCATACATGCATACATGCATACATGCATACATGCATACATGCATACATACATACATACATACATACATACATACATACATACAGACATACATACATACATACATACATACATACTGTTATGACATGATTAGGAATTAGTTATTTGTTTCGGAAATAAGGGGAAAGTTTTACTTAGCGACAAATGACGTGACAGATCTTTAAAAAAACAAGAACGCTCTTAGTGACGCTAGAACGAGGATGCTTTGTGTAGAGCAGTAGAATAGAGATACGAATGTACGGACATAGCTGACATCGGACGATTCCCTTCTTAGTTATTAAATGTATTTGTAAACAGCATCAGCGTCGACTACCTATTTTGATTGTTTCGGCTTTTCGCCGGTGTTACTGTAGTAGTTTTGAGTTCGATAGTACCTCCAGCCAGACGTAGATCTATACTAGATATATCTACAAGCATCACCACCGCGCGGAGGCCTGAACAATACATACATACATACATACATACATACATACGCCTTCATTGGTTTAGTTGTACTAGCTGTTTGTAGCGACAAGTCAACGACCATCTAACAACAATGAGAGGGGGCGGCGAACACATGTTTTATTTTCAGTGTAGTTTATTTAATATTAGTAAAATACATGTTAAAAAAATAAAATCTCTTAAGTAGGAGACGTCGTTTTATCTTCTAATAAGATCGTTTTAAATGTAGACCGCTTTTTGCGAGGCGCTAGTGCAACAATATGGGTCAAAACGTTTTCAAGAAAACACTTTAAAACGTCTCCGCTAGTGCGATTCTTTTTGATTTTTTTTGTCTCAGAATAGTCGAATGTCTTCCAATAGTTGCACTTTATAATAGTGACGACTTTTGTGTGACAAAAAACCTCCGCGACAGAGACGTCGTACTTAACACGAGGAATATTGTTAAAAAGCTCATGCCCATTACACACGTACGTACGCAATTTGTAGGCCTACCTAGAATGTCCCTCCCATAATACTATTGGCCAGGGATGCCTCTTTATTATTAGATTTAATATGCCCTCGACTTTTTTTTATTAGGATGGTGAATAGTGCGTTCTGAAAGAAAACACATTAATATTAGCCTATTAAAAATTATCTCTTCTTACTAAGACAAAAAGGCCAGAATACGCTTAGCGCCAAGTCCCGCCAGGAATCAAACCCTTTGCCGACTTGAGCAAAAACCTGTCGCATCTTCGATTATATCTCCATGAAGAAACTTTTACAACGCTTACAATTTATGTAGGCAACACTATTTCGGAAAAAACAAAAACTGACCATAGGTCTTTTATATATAGGTCTGTGAACTGACTCATTTTAGTGAAGCTTCATTCCCTAAATTTGGATTTTATACATAGTGTTAAAAATATAAATGAAAAATAAAACCTAAAAAGTGTGATATATTTTTTAACTTCGCACACAGGCGGCCACAACCCTCGCGGCGGCCCTGTAATAACACTTAACACTATCTAATACATCTTCTTTTTAAAATGCACACAACTGTATGCATTCTTCATTTTTGAAGCAGTTAAAATAAACTATTTCTGTAAATCTGCTTTTTTTTGTGTGACGGTTCTCACCGGGTGTGGCGTATCGGCACTTTTTTCCATGGTGGGGAACAAATGAGATGACTTTTCTTCTCTTCTAACGTGTATTTCTGACTCGAGACATTTTTATTACCTGCGGCCCGAGGGTCTTTATTGGCGTATCACTGTCGATATAGTCACTGAGAGTGTTTGGTAAACAATTAAACGAAATAATAATGTTATAAGTAAATCGAATGCGGAATGCGTGAATGTAAAAATAGAATGAATGGATCTCTAAAAAAAGCCAATCAATAAAATAATTTTTTTTTCAAATAAAAACATTTGCTTGTGGGCCTACATATACTTGATTAAAATTTGAAATGAATAAACTTAATTTTGTATGTTCATGTGTTAAAGTATAAAGTAGATCTTGAGTTACACATAGATCTAGATCTAGACTAATCTAGAGTTAAATATTGACTTGGATAGAGTTCATTCTACGAGTGCGCATGCGTGACCTTTTTAATTAGATGTACGCGAATAAATGAAACTATTAGAATATATCTCTACACGGCTTCGCAGCTTTGAAGGTTAATTTGATTACATAATGAACTCAATAGACTATAATTTTTTTTTATTTTCATGTGTCAAAGAAAAAAAAATATCTGCACAAAGTGTAGTTTTAGAAATTAGATTTTGATCCTTACGATCTTTTCTAATGTAAACATGGCCTAGATCGATGCTTTCATAGAAAAGTTGGTCAACTTTTTTTTTGGAGGTTCTTAAGTTTATTTTAGGGCTACAATACACACACTACTGTCAAAGTTAGTACCCTAGGAAAATTAATGCTAGGTTTTATCAAGATTGGTTAAACGGTTTTGATTTCTATTCGGGACATACATACATACGCCTTACATTCTACTTTATAGTATAGATTTATTATTAAAAGTTAGGCAATCCATCACTGAGTACGGCACTTATTTTGTTTACAAAAAAGCACTGTTGTAAAATTATTTGTAGCCCATAATGCAGAAAATGCAAAATGGCTTATTCTTTGTTCTATGCTACAGTTATTAAGGAAAATAGTTTTTAAATTATGTCTTTTTTAATGGCTTACTTTAGTTAATTAAAGAAAAGTTTCGCTTTCATAAGATAAAAAGGAAAACTTTGCTCAATCTAAAATTTCAGAATATAGGACTTTCAATATTTGTTCTAATTTTTTGTAAAAGTTTTCACGTTAAAGTAGACCCCACAAAACAAATATCAGCTTTTTATCTTTCGGGGGCCGCTAAAATACTTAAGTATTTTCAGAAGTGTAAGATTAAAGAATAACACAGTATATCTATGGGGATGATAATCGTATCTCTTTGAACAGTTAGTTATCAACTTCAACCACCGGCTTCCATGACAAGTAAACACACAATGAAAGCGATAGTGTTGATACATCTGGGAGAAGATAGGCCTACATTGGTGAGGGCGGGGGAGAAATATTTGAGGAACGATTGGGGGGGGGGCGTAATTTTGGGGGCGTTAGCAGACCGAGGTTGTGAGCTAAGGAAATAACCAGAAATTATATCCAGTGATGAAGTAATCAGTATTTATTAAAGGGCTCTGCGGGATTAGATGATACACCAGCTCATAGGAGGAACATGAATGTGGTTGTCTAGGAGAGAACATTATCTCGGCCCATTCTTCTCCAGTTAAGGTTTATAAGCCTAGTTTTTGATTGGTCAAACAATGAAACAAAGCAAACGAGGAGTTGAACAGAAATGTTTCTCTTTTGATCCACTAGTTGTGACCTCTGACCCGATAATTTGATCCCAATTTCGTTAATGAATCGAGGCAAGGGCGCTGGATAAATGTGACTCTCTCACAACTTTATAATCTCTGATAAGGCCCTTTTAATAAATGTACTCATCTACAGTTTTCAATGCTTTATTTGTAGTGCGCGCGTGACGTTTTCTTTTTGAATTTAATAGTTGTGTTTTTATGTCTAGGAAGTAGTGTGTATTAGGGGCGTGTTTTGTTGTCAAGAATACTGTGTGTGTGTTTTACGTCACGCTTAGTTCCCGTATTACCCTTGCAGCGGAGAGAGCTTTCTAGCTGGTTACACTACAGTTCTCTGTCTCACCGTTGTGACGGTACGAAAGTACATACCTTTAATAAGTAAGTTGATCGGTACGGGTGTCGCTAATAAAAAATTCTATGAGGTAGCGCATCGCTAGATCTAGGTTTTCTTTTGCGTTCAGGGTGTTAAGCTTGGTGCTATGATGAAGAGTGTAGTCTTGAGTTCGCCCTTGGAGCCGTGACTGTTTCTAAAGTTGTTTGTCGTATTCAAAGCTGCCGATCTGTAGGGCCGAAATGGAGGGTGCGTGTGTGCGGTGTGTTATCTGTACAATTACCAATGCAATACTTAACTATCCATGATTCATTGATTGGTAATATGTTGACATATATTGTTTATTTGTAATTATATATAGCTCCTCCTTCGTGGTCGAAGATGAGCACATTTCTCATTTCCTATGAACTCGAAGATGACTGTAAAGCCCAATCCTAGCTTTAAAATTCCGGCGCATATGTGGCATGGGTGGGCTAGATCAGTTGCAGATAGGCCTGCTTCTTCTCTCAGCTTTTTGTTGGTTTAGCGCTCTTTCGCCTTGGCCACTCTTATTGCTCCAGATCTTGAGACTCCGAGACTCACAGCTTTCGCCATGAGGAGCGATCGAGAGCCAGTGCTTCCCAGCCGTGAATGTCGATATCGCATTCCTTAAAGAACCTCTTGAGAGTGTCTTTGTAGCGCTTGTATTGGCCTCCTTGGGAGCGCTTGCTTTCCTGCACACAACTCCCAGTACAGAAGTCGCTTGGGAAGGCAATTGTCTGGCATGCGGACTACATGTCCCGCCCATCGACGTTGGGACCTTTTTTTACTGTCGCATTGATACTGTACATGTTGAACAGCTTTAAGATTTCTGTGTCTGGTCGGGCCAACGCATCTTATGGATACTCCTTAGACATCGTAGGTGGAAGGAGTTTAGCTTTTTGGTGTGGCGGGAATATAGGGTCCAGGACTCTAATGCATTTAAGAGTGACGGGAGAACTACAACACTGTAGACTTTCAGTTTTGTGGAAATGCTGAGTCCTCTCCGTTGCCACACTTGTTCTTGAAGTCTGCCAAAAGCAGCACTGGCTCGAGCAACACGGAAGTCAACCTCATCATCTAGATTGGCGTTTGCTGATATAGTGCTTCCCTGATAGACAAACTTTTTGACGTTTGCTAATTACTGGCCATCTATGGGAATGTCTGGTTCTGTGACAGATTTATTTGGAGTAGGTTGGTGCGGCACTTCTGTCTTTTTTACATTTATGGTGAGGACAAAATTATTGAAGAGTTACAGGCTCTTTTGAAGGTCTTTTTCGTTTACGGCATTTAGAGCACTGTCATATGCGAATGGCAGGTCTCTGATGCATTCGTGGTTTACCTTGGTCCTTGCCTTGAGTCTCTGAACATTGAATAAACTTGCATCGGTGCCATATCGAATTCCCACTCCAATGCTTTCTATGGGAAAGGCATCTTTCAGCATGGCGGTAAACATAATGCTGAAAAGCGTTGGAGCCAGCATACTGCTATACTTCACGCTATTTGAGACAGTGAAAGGCTTGGAGTAGTCTCCGTTGTCTTGGACTCTTGCTTGCATGTCATCATGGAATTGGCGCACCATTGTTATGAATTAATCCGGGCAGCCGAATTCGGACATGATTTGCCAAAGGCCTTCACGACTGACATTATCAAAAGCTTTACTCAAATCTTTGAATGAAGTATTGTTTATTTGTAATTAGCTTGAAAAATTGTTGATTAGTTATTCACTGTTTAGTTCGAATGACCATTTATTCACTGTTCAGTTCGAATGACCATTTATTCTACTTATTATTATACTTGCTGGTTTTTGCATTAGCCTGTTGAGGTGGGGTACCCGGGGAAGGATGTCAACCCTTTAGACAAACCCGTAAACCCTTAGACAAACCCGTAAACCCTTAGATAAACCCGTAAACCCGCCTTGTACCTCTACCTTGTAGTCTAGTTTCAGAAATGTTATTTTCTAGTCATGTTGCTACTAAACTTTTTGGTCTTGACAGTTTAGTCCTGAAAGTATGTCTTAATGTACGTGACTGTCTTCGTTTGATGTTTCCTCTTTGATTTTCAGAGTGGAAACACAAACTCCAAATCTGCACCCGAAGTGATCTTCTCAGGCTGATAAAATGGCATGTTTCAATATTTTCAGAAAGAATATCAGAAACTACGAACTACAAACTATCAGCAACTACAACCCTTTCTCCGTTGATACAAAAAGAATTGTATTGTTAGTTCGACTAAGGACTTGATACCACAGGATACGGAGATTTATTAATGTGGGTACCGAGACACATAGGTGTAACTGGCAATACTATTGCAGACTCAATAGCCCACCATGGAGGGCTAATTCCACCCACTTAACAGGTTGTAAGTTTTCATCATGCTCTGGCTATAATTCAAAAAACAGAAATGGAAAAGTGGTTTGAGTGCTGGGACAAGTAATAAAAGCCCGTGAATTCTGGGAGCGTATGAGGCGCCCTGAACGTACTTCCCCGTGGTGGAGGCTGTCCAGGCCTGAGCAAGCTATTACTGCACAGTGCAGAACAGGCCACTGTCCTGTTGGCTCATATTTCTCGCGGCTATGGCCAAATTTCAATTCACAGTGCACCCGCTACGGGGAAGAAGAGGAAATCGTGCTTCATATTCTGTTTGACTGCCCCAGACTTGCTGATCTCCGCCTCGACAGGTCTGGGAAACCATAAATTCTCGACCTATATGGTGCATGCATGCACTACGCAAGGCAGCAGGGTTTCTGTCCAGGGCTTTTGCTAGAGAGGATTGAAGCCTCTCAAGCCCTTACTCAAATGGAGTTTGATGATGATGATGATTAATGTTACTATTATTACATTGTTAATATTCATATGTATTCGATGAGCTGATAGTTATGAAGCTATAGTTAAATCCTAGGTGTCACTTACAAAGAACGCATCAAGAATGAAGAGATTAGAAACAGAATTAATACAACAATTGGATCCCACGATGACTTGCTAACCACTGTCACAAAACGTAAACTTAAACTCTATGGCCACATCACAAGGTCCTCAGGGCTATGGCCACATCACAAGGTCCTCAGGGCTATGGCCACATCACAAGGTCCTCAGGGCTATGGCCACATCACACGGTCCTCAGGGCTATGGCCACATCACAAGGTCCTCAGGGCTATGGCCACATCACACGGTCCTCAGGGCTATGGCCACATCACAAGGTCCTCAGGGCTATGGCCACATCACACGGTCCTCAGGGCTATGGCCACATCACAAGGTCCTCATGGCTATGGCCACATCACAAGGTCCTCAGGGCTATGGCCACATCACAAGGTCCTCAGGGCTATGGCCACATCACAATGTCCTCAGGGCTATGGCCACATCACAAGGTCCTCAGGGCTATGGCCAAACCAAAAGGTCCTCAGGGCTATGGCCACATCACAAGGTCTTCAGGGCTATGGCCACATCACAAGGTCCTCAAGGCTATGGTCACATCACACGGTCCTCAGGGCTATGACCACATCACACGGTCCTCAGGGCTATGGCCACATCACACGGTCCTCAGGGCTATGGCCACATCACACGGTCCTCAGGGCTATGGCCACATCACACGGTCCTCAGGGCTATGGCCACATCACACGGTCCTCAGGGCTATGGCCACATCACAAGGTCCTCAGGGCTATGGCCACATCACACGGTCCTCAGGGCTATGGCCACATCACACGGTCCTCAGGGCTATGGCCACATCACAAGGTCCTCAAGGCTATGGCCTCATGGCTCGCAGTACCAGCAAGAAGACAGAGAAAGCGATGGGAAGACAATATCAAAGAATGGACAGGCCTGTCAGTGAATGAAATTCCATCAAAGGCAAAGGACAGAGAGGAATGGACAAAGACGGTAGACAGATCTTGTGTGGTGCCAATGGCCCAATAGATTAAGGGATAGGTGAATGTGAACTTAAGTATGAGCCTGGCCTAACTGATGTTATTGAATGATTATCTAATTTATCCAATTTTCTTGTAAAGGGCCGATCTCCTCATTCAAAGCCTCAACAAATATAAATCTTCTCTAAAAAAAAACAACTTTTCACATAAGTTATGTGTGTTCCGGTGGTGTAATGCACTTTGTTCACATGTATAATATGACACACTACTTATTAATTGTTGTTTTAAATTATATTCCACTTATATGCATATTAAATAGACTTTTTCTCTTCAAAAAAAAAAAACAACAACATTTTTTGTGAAGTTAGGTAGTTAATATCCCCAAAAGTGCTTAATTTAGTAATAAATAAAATAAAGTTTTTTTGACCAAAAAAAATCTAAGATAGTTTTGCATATATGTGTTAAAAATTTAGTATGCGGGTCTTCTCCTTACGGAAAGTCTCCCGTGTTTCTTACTATTAATAGTGAATAGTTGTAAAAAGGCTGCATTTTTATGAAAATACTGCTTGCATAGTTGATTTTAAAAATTAAATTTTTTGCTTTGAGAAAAAGTAGCTGTTATATCAGAATTTTGAAAAGTCTTATATATCATGAAGTCGGCTTTTCAATATCTTTTCTAGTTTACCAGAGCTACGCAGGACGGACAGACGGAAGGACAGACAGACCACACACAACTAATAGCGGCTATTCCCCATTTGGAGGCAGTGAAAAAAAAAAGAAAGATTCTCTCAAATGTACACTTTAATATTTGGCAGTCAGCGCTAACTAAGCATCATTAGTCGTGTACCCAGCGCAAACAAACAAACTGAAAGAAATATCACCAGCGGACAGACCACAGACCCTCCGTCCACTTCATCATATACTAATACACCCCCCCCCCCCTCTCTCTTTTCAACGTCAGGGCATATAGTTTTTGTGTATCCAATTATTTTGCACAAGTAGAAGCAGGTCATAATTATGTCATAGCTTGACACCAGATTTGTCATCATTGGGACATTTGCAAACATCTGGTCTGACATTTATAGACCTGGGCTTGATAAAAATCAACATTTTATTTTTTACTCAGTGCTTTTAACTCTTTCTATCCACAACTCAGTGATCTCTCTTTCTTTTCTCCCTCTTTCTTTTCCTATATCACTTCTTGTCACTCGTTCTAGCCCCCACTTTCTCTCTGTTGCTTTTCCTTTTTTATCGATTTCTTTCTTCTCCATTGTCTCAACTTTTCAAATCTTTGTCACTTTTTACCTTTCTCTATATCTCTCTCTTTCTCTCTCTCTGTCTCTCTCTCTGTCTCCCTCTCTGTCTCTCTGTCTCTGTCTCTTTCTCTCTCTCTCTTTCTTTCTCTCTCTCTCTCTCTTTCTCTCTCTTTCTCTCTCTCTGTCTCTCTCTCTTTCTCTCTTTCTCTCTCTCTCTGTCTCTCTCTCTGTCTCTCTCTCTCTCTCTCTCTCTCCCTCTCTCTCTGTGTGCCCTTTCCATTCCTGATTTCTTTTCCCTTAGTTTATCTTTGCCTTTCCTTCTGTTTCCACCTTTGTTTTGTTTCTGCTCCCGTCTCTCCTCTGCCAGGTTTTATTCTTTCCTTATTTCTTGCTTTCTCGCGCTATTGCATTGTTATCGTATTCCCCACTCTCATTGTTCTGGTTTAATGTCTTTACTTCTCTATTTTCTCTCATTCCGTCTGAAAAACTTGAATCTCTCATTACTTTCTCTTCTCTACATAAACTTTCTTGAACTCATTTGATGTGGCAGGTTTTGACTTTTGTTTCTTAACTTTGTTTAACTAAAATAATTAGAGGACATACTCAATCATCTAAATATATTAAGTTCAACTACTGATCTATTTACTTCGTGTAGGACTGTGTATTAGTTCTAGGACTCATTCCCTGTTCACATTTAAACACTTCCAGATCTACAATAGTATGGATGAGCCTCACCAATGTTTAGCTGATGTATTATTAATTATTATAATGTTTGGAACATTGCAAACATCGGACCAGACCTAACCCATTCTCTTCTCTGCAAGTATCAATACTCTGTTAAAAGAAACACTCAAGTGTCCACTGATACATTGTCTAATGACCTGGCAGGTCTGCAGCACTATCGCAACGTAATAATTACACGAATCTTCTTAGAAACCTGCAGGGTTTGTTGTCAACATGTTTTCATCTGATTGTACGATAGGCTAGATCAGGAGTGGGCAACCTTTTTGTATCGAGGGACACATTTTAAAAAAATTTGGGAATGGCGGGCCGCACATTTATATATATTATGGGCGTAGCCAGGGGGGTGGGGTTCAACCCCCTACCCCCCGAAACGAAATCGGGATCGGAATTTAGTGACTGATTTTTTGCTTTGATTTTGTTTATTTTAGATGAGATTTAAATACTAAACCATCACTTGCCCCAGCACAACCAAGGAGGTTTTGAGTTTAAAACCCCCTACCAGGGGGTTTTGAGTTTAAAACCCCCTACCAGGGGGGCTCGAGTTTAAAACCCCTTACCAGGGGGTTCGAGTTTAAAAACCCCTACCAGGGGGGTTCGAGTTTAAAACCCCTACCAGGGGGATTTGTGTTTAAAACCCCCTACCCTCCCTCTTCTATAAAACAAAACAAAAAACATTGCAAACGAAATTCCCCAAATTCCAAGAGCACAATTAAGGAAGATTTATATTTTAAGCCCCTCCAAAATTTACGATAACCCCCCTCTTCAATATAAAAAAAGCAAATTACACACTCAAAATGTTATGAGCGTAGCTAAATGGGTTTTGACTCAGTTTTGAGTTTAAACCCCACTTCAGCGGGGTTTGATGGTAAAAAATACCTTTTTAATAATAAAAACAAAGCAAATTATACACTCAAAATGTTATGAGTGTAGTCAAAAGAGTTTTGAGTTTACACTCCCCTCCAGTGGAGTTTAAAGCTAAAAAGTACATCTTCAATATAAATAAAAGCAAATTACTCACTCTAAAATCTTTGAGCGTAGCCAAAGGGGTTTTGAGTTTAAACCCCCCGCGAGGGGGTTTGAAGCTAAAAATACATCTTCAGTGTAAGAAAAAAAGCAAATTACGCACTCAAAATGCTATGAGCGTTGCCAAATGGGGTTTTGAGTTTAAACCCCCCTTAAGGGTGGTTTGATGCAAAAAATACCTCTTCAATATTACAAAAAAACAAATTACACACTAAAATTATTTGAGCGTAGCCAATCCAATTGGGGGTTTTGGGTTTAAACCCCTCTCCTACAGATGGTTTTTTTTTAAAGTTTAAAACCCCTGCAGATAGTTTTGAGTTTAAGATCCCCCTAGAAAGCATTTTGAGGTGGGAAACCCCCAACAGATGATTTTGACGATAAAACTTCACTTTTCGATATAAAATCTAAAGCAAACTACACACCTAATTCCAAGAGCGTAGTCAAGAGAATACACATTATTACCAGCGGCGGGCTTCATTAATAAAGTGCAGTGAATAGTCATCTGCCGTAATTGAAAAACACTAAATGTGGCTCAACAAAGATGACTAAGACAGATTTTTAGGAGTCAGTTATAGAGATCGGGTCCAAATCAAGGAAATCCTATGCCGAACTGGGAGTCGATCCCTTAGTAAGATTGTGAGAGAGCGTCGCATGAGGTTTGCGGGACATGTTCTTCGACAAAAAGATTTACCCATAAGAAGAGTTGCGATGATATCCTAATACAACTTGACGCCACACATTCATGGAGGTCCTCATGGCAGGTGAAAAGAGGCTTCAGACATTACCAGTGACAGATTTTTATGAAAACAGCTTGACGGCAAAAGCTCCGAACGGCGCGGGAGGGTCTAAATGCAGTGTAGATACCTCATAATATGCATTTTGTTGGCTTTCAATATCAGAAATAGTGCTTGGCGGCGGGGCTTCGCACAGCGCTGAGAGAGCTCCTAGTGCTCCCCCAGACCCCCTTGCTAGTAATGGCAGGGAATCTACAATTTCTCCCCTAACTCATGGAAGAACCTATTCTAGGGCACAATAAACGTCTTCCGAAAGAATGAAGAGTTAGAATGTAATAAAGATTATGTAGACACACACACACACATAAACAAAAAAATCCTGGCTACGCCCATGATATATATATTTATATATATATATATATATATATAAATAACTTAGAAAGTTAGCTAACTGTGTTGAATGTCTTCTATTTAAAATTTACACTGTATTATATTCACGATTTTGTCTTTTTTTCCCCACACTCAATGTTGAAAAATTACAACAGGGGTGAGGAATTTTTGAAACTTATTTAACTATTTTTATAAATTGCGGTTGTCATTTTATATCACAATATCCCCCACAAATACACAGTTGTACTTCATGTGTAGTATTTTACTTTTTACACTCGTGCATAATGTTCCGGAACTGTGGAACTATTTTACTAGTTGTTACCCCTGTCACTGCTGTCAAATTACAGTCAGTCAACATTGACCAGTGATTATATTTGTTTAGTTTCCACAAAAAAATGTTTGCTCACTGAATGAAACAATAATATATGTTCCGGAAGTTAAATTTGGAGACGAGCGAAACCTGCCTTTGTGGAGCATGACCAGAGAATGCTGACCATGTCCTTCAATGGTGCATACTAAATCAAGAGACCCGAAGAAGACTCTGGCCCCAAAATCATCCAAGGACTGCCTGACCCACTGCGCGGTTCAACTCAGGTATAGGATTACTGATCTGAACCCTACAACATGTAAAATGAGAACGAAGAAGAAGAACGGATGTATGTGTAATTAAATAGTGTGAACAGCAGCAAGGTTTTTCAAGTGTGGAAATACAGTTTCTGGCACCCATAAGACTCCCGTGCAAGTACTGACTGGAACTTTGCTTATATAAATTGCACAATTAAGGAATCTTAATAAGTGTTTTACTTTTAATCATTTTACTAGAAATAGTTTCCCCTTATAGCAAATGAAAATGACAACAAAATGTTTTATTTGGCTTGCTTGTAGAAATGGGAAAGCCTTGTTTGAAAAGATTTAACATTCATTTGTATTTATCTGTAAGCAACCAATTGCAATAGAAATGATTAAAAAACATGAAATCTTGGTAACAAAGTCACAGTCAATGTCCTTCAACAAATTCTTTCTTGAGATGTGATGTTCTTCTCATTTGCCTTGCCCAGGCTATGCTAGCGGATACATCGGATTATTTTATGAATCGGAACTACCAGTGGATAACACCCCCTAGCTCTTACAATTTTAATGACTACTATAGTTTAGACTACATTAGAACGAAATTTTAAGCAGCTTTATGAAAACTTTCTTGTCTAGATATTATGGTTGGGATATTTTTTATTAAAAAAAACAACAACACTTGTAAGCTTGTTCCAAGCCTACCCAACACTCAAGAGATTGACTTCAATTGAGTGTATTGATGTATAGCCAATAAGCATAATATTCGTTTACTTGAAATTTTTTATTATGAGACAGTTTCAATAACTTATATAGATGTTATTTTTAATATTTGCATTTTATATGTATATACTGTGGGCACACCTGATTTCTGGAGGTGTGGCCGGCCGCATAAAACCCTCCGGCGGACCATAGTTTGCCCACCCCTGGGCTAGATCAATCAAGTTACTATTCGTCACTTTTTTGATGTTGCTAAATGAAGAAAACTAAACTCCTTCCACCTACAATAAGAACAATTCAACAAAAGAACTAGTTTGACCACATACCAGATGTTGAGATCCTACTGTTGTCACATATGAACCAGAGCATCCACTCTGCAGAAAAAAGTATTAAATTCCGATGGGTGTTGTCCGTAAGCCAGAAAATCGTCTTCCCAAACGACTTCTTTACGAAGAGCTGTGTGCAGGAAAGCGCTCTCAATGGGGGTGGGGTCTAGAGACACCTTTAGGATCTTCCTTAAAGAGTGTGATATTGACATTCACGCATGGGAAACACCAACTCTCGATCGCTCCTTATGACGTGAAGCCGTAAGTGTCGGAGTCTCGAGATAAGAGGCAAGGAGAGCGGCCAGCATGAAAGAACGCAGAGCTAACAAAAGACTGAAAGAAGACACAGGCCTATCTGCAGTAGACAACTTAACAATACCATGTGTGTGGCCAGCTTAGTAAAGTGAGGGAGGTCTATTTAAAATAGAGAAAGTCATACAACCATGTCAACAAAAGGCTTATTGAGGTCTCATTAAAGGTGCTGCCAATGGTGTTGATTTCTTAAGTGAAAACACAAACATAGTAGTTGGTAGATTTGTGTGTACATTTGTTTGTAGACTTTATATCTTGTGACAAACAAAACAAAATTGCATTGCGTTCTCTCTAACAGAATAATACACTAAATTGAAACTGCTTGTACTTGCACTGCTCTGTTTACTGACTCCGTGCGTGTCTCAAGCTGAGTCACGTGATCAATGTGATAGTTTCATTAGTCAGTGATGATTTTTCCTCACTTGCCACCTCCGAGGTTTTTTAGAGCCGTGTTCCTCTTTCTCTCACCTCGGGGGAACATCAGAGTCTCCAATAGTGGCTGGCATTCTGCGATAATCTCATAGACGTCTACTCCGCGTCAAGTGCTCTCCCTTTCAGCAAGGAGGTGACTTTTTGTTTCGTTTCGCTTATAATCTTTGGTGTTTGGTTTTTATCGAGATCAACGAGTATTTAGAATCACGTCACGTGACAGCATTTCTAGTTCAACCAATTTTCTTAGCGTTACTCCCCCAGCGACTTATTTTATTTCGAGTAAATGTCCTGAATAGCTAAGTGGTGAATACCTAAGTGGTGAATAGCTAAGTGATGCATAGCTAAGTGGTGAATAGCAAAGTGATGCATAGCTAAGTGATGCCTAGCTAATTTAGCCTACACATTTTCTAAAACGTTTTCTCATACAAGCTAATGTTCTCTACCAAATAGTATCTTCCATACAGAAAAGTAAAGTTGCCCCAAGGATCCCGAAATGAAAAATCCCATTCACCAGGCGCTTTGCCATTCAGCCACGACGGTCCTTAATACATCTTGCAATTGAAGATTAAAGTGTGGGGCCTGCTACTTTCTTCAGATGTCCTATTATAGGCTTATACTTTTATGCATGTTTCTGATTTTAATTGTTCTAGATTAGGGTTTTGTTGGTTGTTGTTGTTTTTGTGTGTGTGTTTTTTTGTTTAATAATGATGGAACTAATTCCCTACTAAATGATACTTATAAAGGAAATTTTTAAAATGTAGTTGTGCTATTATTGTATCATATTGGGAAATGCTGTTGTTGGCTTTGTACTGTCTGTCTGTCACTCCGTCAAGTTAGGGGCTATAAAGCTAATATCTACTTCTTTTAGTTCTCTTTTGACCATTGTCTGAAACGTGCTTGCAACCATTGCATCGATATTTACTTCTGGAAGTGTATTTAATAGTTTCTGTGTCTTTTCCATATATGAAGGTTGTATTTAATGATTTATTTATGTAAGTATTTATTGTAACTATTTGTTAGTGTGTACGTGTTTCTTCGTAATCTTTTAATTATACTTCTGGAGAACCACTGCGCATGCGCAGTTCGTCTGAGATCAATCACAACTAAAGAACATTTTCAGCTGGGAACAAATAAACAAGAAAAACAGAAATACTTTTACAAAGAGTTTCTACAAAGTCTAATTGTATCAGGTTGCATCAGTCATGTAAAAAAAATTGTAATAGATCTAGACCAACAACAATAAATTTGTGCGATTAATAATATTTTTTGCCAATTGTTTAGCGCAATTTCATGCTGTTAGCTTTCTCAATATGCTATGATCCTATCATTTATCTGGATCATTTCGGATCATGTCGAAAAATGGGAGGGGGGGGAAGAGAAAGAAATGTATATCTGGGTGGGTTTTCTGTAATTAGTTTTTAAAAGCATTTCCAAAAAAAAAGGGGGGGGGATGACCTGATTTCGAATTGTTTGTTCCATATTAAGGAGGACTAATTCAGCTTATACCAACACTTCAATCAAGCACAATTTCTTTTCTTTGTTTGAGATATTAAATACAATAATTAATTACCAATAGTTAATTAACTAATTTTTTATTATTAATTCTCTTATTGTCAGGTAAAAGAAATAATTGTGCAAATTTTCAGCTTGATCCCAGAAGAAGAATATTTGTAAAATTCTTAGTTTCTTGCAGCTGTAAGAGAACTGCCTCGTTTTGGTAGTGATGTGATGGCCAAAGTTTCTACCTCAAGTCGTGTCTAATCGAACGTGCTATCTAATCACTCTATTACCTATTGGCTACCCCCTGGCTGCTCAGATGACTGTAGTGGTGATGTATTGGGGTCGACTCTGGGAAAATACGAGCGACAAAACTAATTGAGAAGTAATTGTGACGAAGCAATTAAATGCGACATGCGACTCACAAGTGGGGGGGGGGGCAGAGAATACATTATTTCACGTGACCACACTGACCCGGTTGCGACCAGCATAGTTTGCCATATTGAATGCTGACAAAGCCGTTGTCCGCCGAGGGGGGTCTATTTAAGTTTTATTTTACGCCTTCTGAGCCTGCCCTAGGCTAATACGTTTCTTTGTGTCTCAAAAGTGTTACCGCGAACTTCGTTGGAGCTCTTCAGATGTTTCTTTCAGAGGCCATCTTCTGCTATCTGCTTTTCTCTATGCTAGCGAGGGCAAAAAGGCGCCTTAGTTGATATTTATAGCTCTTTTTTTGGTTTGGGATGGGGGTACATGCGGTAATCAAGTATATGGGATAGTTGTACGACAAAGAGCCGATGTCGAATGGTCGGAATCGCTTCTAAACTGTCTGTCTATACCTGCCTCCAGCTAAACATGGTTAGATGTAAGTGTGAACGCACTTGCCAGCGTTTGCCCATATTTTTGGAGCACAGTCACTTCCTTTAGATGCATTTTATAGAGAACCAGGTTTTAGAACCCTACAAAAGAGGGGTGAGAACCATTGCTTTAAAGACATTGATTTTATGGATAGGTGGAAAGATCTATTTCGTCACACACTCATTTTTTAACTGCTATCTTCCGCTATCACAATTTCTGATTATTATTTTTTAAATGTAATATTTGTTTTTTTTTTCTTTTCATTATTTGTCTTAGACATGTACACAATTCGATTAAACTGGTAAACTAAATTTATTTAGCATCCATAGTATTGATATTGTTACAAATGAACAGTGACAAGTAGAGGTCAACGTGTGACCCTAGCGAGATGACACAGCAGCCAGTTATCTCTGAAATCTACGCGTAAAAACAAAGACAGGATGTGACGTGCCCTCATGTGTTGTTCCAGAGGACGAACTGATCTACGAAGGGGGCAGTGTTACAAATGAACAATGACAGAGATGACACTGCAGCAGGTGTTCTCTGGAATCGACATGTATAAACAACGACAGGATGTGATGTTTCCTCCCGTGTTGTTCCAGAGGATACTAGCACTGTTTTTGCAACAATGGACAAGCGATTTGGGACTCTATATAAGCCAGAGAGTTAATGTGAAAGTCAGTCGTGAGTGAGTCGTCGGTACTGTTGTCTACTGTGCGAGACAGTAGAATAGAGATGTGTACGACTCGATGCAAGTTAACTAGGGTAGAGTTAACTGGAGTGGACTACTGTCGTTAAAGTCTATACAGCGAACTACAGTGGACTTGAGCCGTTACAGTCGATGTAAGACGTGTTCGGCTCTGATTCGGTAGACTTGAGTACGACTTGGTTCAGCTTTGGGAGACCTGGAGCGACACTGGGAAGTGTGTCGTTGGTCTGTTCTGTGGAATACGGCTCGATGCATGTTGAGAAGAGAGGAATAGCAACGAAGTGAAGAGATGAATTGCAACGAAGCATAGCTAACTGTAAACTGAAGATATTGTACAGTCTTCTACGCTACATGTTACAGTAACAAATTGTTAGAGTTAATAGTCAACAAAGTTATATGAAGCTGAAAGTTTAGTCGTCAAGTTCTTTACAGTGTTTTTATTTGTGTGCCTACTAGTACATTTAGCCAGAAGATTCTGAAATACGTAACAATATATATTATATGTTTGAAATATTATGTTCGATTAAAAAATAACGTAAAGACATGGAAAAGAAACGAGAATTGGGGAAGTTAACGAGGGGGAAAACAAATGATGAAATTAATGAGTTGACAACAAGATAAATAAGTTAGATGCCAATCAAAGCTAAATATAAGGTGGCTAGATAAAATAAACAACGAGGAAGTGCCGTGAAGAGCAGGGTGCCAGGACATCTGCGCTGTTATAAGTAGTAGACCCTTTGGCTAACTTGGTCATGTTCATAGAAATCCACAATGTTGACTTACACAAGACATTCCGTATGGTCATCTAACAGAGTGCAGGAGAGCCGCTGGTCGTCCACTTTTAAGATATATTGATGTATGCAAACGCGACATAGATCTCTTCAAAATCAGTTTGAAAAAAGTGGCACTGGGTAGATTCAAATGGAAAGCGAACATAAAGGAAGGGTACCAAATTGCAGACACAACAGTAGTGAAAAGAAGGGTGGAAGTGCCACAGACCCTGGTAATTACTGATGTCCAAAATGTGACCACAGCTGTGTATCAATGATTTGCCTCTTTAGACACATAAGATGGTGCAAAAAGAAATAATTGTTTCTCGAAAAATATGGGATAATATGTATGTGTGCGTGTAAAAAATGAGACAAGTGTGTACCGTGTGTGTGTGTAAAATGAGATAAGTATGTAACGTGTGTGTGTGTGTGTGTGTTAAATATGAGATAAGTGTAACATGTGTGTGTGAAATATGACATAAGTGTGTAACGTGTGTGTGTGAAATATGAGATAAGTATGTAACATGTGTGTGTGTGAAATATGACATAAGTGTGTAACGTGTGTGTGTGTTCAATGAGATAAGTAGGTTACGTGTGTGTGTGTGTGAAATATTAGATAAGTGTGTAACGTGTGTGTGTAGTGGGAAATATGAGATAAGTGTATAACGTGTGTGTGGGTGTGTGTGAAATATTAGATAAGTGTGTAACGTGTGTGTGTGTGTGAAATATGAGATAAGTGTGCAACGTGTATGTAAAATATGTGAAACGTGTGTGTGTGTGTGTCAAATATATGTGTCGTATTTTTTTGGGGGGGTGGGAGGAATGTTTTCTTCCAATCGTAAGGCATTTCCTCAAATAAAAACTTAGATTAGGTTGAAACAAGCTAAAGGGTGGACACTCTCGCACGGTAGTTGCTCATCATTGCTGAGCCTCAGGTCCATCGTCAACTATTTCCCTCTGGATTAATCTCCTAAAAGTGTAATCACCTTAGAGATCTCTCTATCGTCTCGCTGTAACCTCAACCAGTCTCACGGCATCCAGCTGTTCAACTTAATGTACGATTTCGTCAGGTCGTAATGTTCCATTTCTAGTAGCAGTTCTCAAATATTTCACTATTCAGGACATGTGAACGAGAGCAAACCTCTGAGCTTTAGACAGGAATTGACGTGTATTGAGGCAGTTATGACCTAGTCCTGCCAGAGAGCAGACGTGTAGAAGATATTGTATTTATTTGGGACTTATATTTTAGTGACTGTATTCATACATGGATATAATCTGTTATAACTATTTGTATGGCCATCGGCATATGACTGGATATTATTATACTTGATTCTTTGTGTTCATTAAACTACATGTCTGCTCATATCGGACTTTGTTGGTGTGTCGTAAACGACTGTTTTTGTAAATGAATCACAGTCCAAGCTCTACTCCACACACCTGCAAGTGAATGACTATCAACACATACATAGAAGAACCTACGCTGACGTCAACAAGAAAACATATTACTTTATGGTGTCCAGTACGTTACATTATGGTGGCCAGTACGTTACATTATAGTGGCCAGTACATTACATTATGTAGTCCAGTACGTTACATTATAGTGGCCAATACGTTACATTATGGTGGCCAGTATGTTATATTATAGTGGCCAGTACATTACATTGTGTGGTGGCCAGTACGTTCAGGGCCGGCCCTAGGGCACTGCAACCTATGCGACCGCAATGGGCTCCGAACTTTCATAAGCTCCGCGCTAACTCTACTTGTAAATTATTAAATCAAACCATTTTAACTTACACAGGGTCCTCGGCCTCCTGATTTTCCAGGAGCTCCTGGAAATCTCCTGAAATTCCAAAGTATACGAAAAAAAACATAAAAATCTCCTGAAATTACTAAAATATCCTTAAAACTCATAAAAATATCCTGAAAAAAAACAAAGGTATCATTTTGGGGTTTCTTTTAATAAGGTAAACGTCAATACTACTCGTATTTACAAAAAATAATAAAAATAATAGATCGAATTTTAACCAAAACAGTTCCAATTTACTTTAATTGTCACTGTTATATAAATATAAATCTAAATCAAAAGCGATATTTTGCTAGTCGATAGTAAATCTAAAAAGCAGATCTGAATGTTTAACGGTTTTTGTTGCAAATGGCCCGTAAAGTTAATTCGATAGTGACTTTTGCACTTAGTAAACTATGAGTAAAATACGAAGACGAATTTATTTTCTAACCAAAAAAATCAGTATGTTGTGCACTTACAGGAACAAAGTGTGAAACGAGTGTCTTGATGTACAGCTGAAATATTACGTCCTCATCAGGGTTGTAGGCAGCCGCCTAGGGCCTCCGATTGGTGGGAGCCTCACATTGACTCAAAACAATATTTTAGTGAAGAAATTGCGAGACTGTGCCCAATGGTACACTCGGTTTTCAATAAATTGCGAAATTTAATTATTTCACTGTTTATTTTAATTTTTCTATTTTTTATTTGGGGCACTAAATTCACTTTGCTTAGGGCATCCATTTATCTAAGGCCGGCACTGCCCTCATGCCCACTCCCCTTCCCTCGTGTATAAGCACACCATATGAGTAATTTCGTTACCATCTATCGAGTATCGGCACAACATATGGGGAAATTTGGACATTTACAATATTTCCGACAGAGATTATCAGCCTTTGATGACAATGTCCGATACAAGTGCCATGGCCGTCATCTCCGAAAATTTAAAAAAAAAATCCGATGGAGCCGATCGTATTTACTATGTGTAGACGTTCGTTGGGTAAGCACCACGTCATTGGCCGTAAATGGCCCACGTGCCGCAGGTTAAGCATCACTGTTTTTAAGGGTTTCATTTAGTCGCATGTATAGACATAGATAAAGACGCCGTTTTTTTTTTTTAAGAGTAAGAACTCTCCCATTTGTTGAAATGTTTTGTTATAAATTCTTTCATCAAGTGCTCTACCTTGAGTTCTCTCTGGCCACCTACCTCGTTTCAAGATGTTTAACCTTTGACATATATTTCAGCGGACCCGGAAACATGATGCGACGCGCCTGGCTTACATAACAGTTATCTGCTCTTCTAGTTGTCTCCATTATCTGATGGAGCATACGTTATCTCGCGGAAGCAGAAAGAACGTTTATGACGTCGTACACAGATGAATCTCTACGCCATTCAACGCCAAGTCAAGGCGAAAAAAAATACTGGTGAAATATCATTCCGCGACATCATTTGAATGAGGATGTTTAGAGAAATGAAAGAAGCTGACATTCAAATACCTCCCGTGGTAGAAGAACACGACACTTAGAAATGACTTCTCTAACATTGGAAAGGGAACTACTTTCACTCCGCTCTTACATACTCACACACACGCACAGATGATGAACATTAAAAAATAAAATTCTTTGCACCTGAACAATTTCTCTCCACTGTTCACAAGTGTTCAATAATTGAATACAAGACAACGTGATGGAGAAAGACGTCAAGTAACCTCCCCTGACACAAACGAAAAAAAAAAATACTTGCTTTATTTGACCAAATGATTTTTTTTCTTCTATGAAACACACTTTTTATCCAATATTTGTTCAGACACATTTTTAATTCGAAATTTTTCGTTAATGTTTAAGATGTATACACATGATTGAGACTATGCTTATACAATGCTACTTTGACTACATCGAAGAATCTATAAAAAAAAATCTATAAAAAATTGTGAATTCATATATATATAATAAAGGTCCCGTTCTAGTATTTTTACTTGAAAGAACCGATTCAAGACTTGCATTACCATTAGAGAGAGAGAGAGAGAGAGAGAGAGAGAGAGAGAGAGAGAGAATTAATATAATATATATTATAATATAATACCACCTTTATATAATATATAACCTATATAAGAACACGATAGTCCTTTTGAAACCGATGTTGGATCTAGGTCTAGATTTTTTTCTTTAGCGAAATTTAAATTTCTTTTTTATACTTTGAAAAATCGTAACAGTCAAACTAGAGTTTTCCTGGTGTGGCTAACGAGCTAGTAATTCTATTCTCAGCGATACACAACTGTTAAATTTCTAGAACAAATCGATAGATTTATGATCAGCGTTTAAGTTCCTGGAGGTAAAAATGGTTCATTGAAAAAAATGTCGAAAAAAAAAAACGTCAATGGAAAAATAAAACAACAAACAACAATTTTATTTTTTTTTAAATGTAAAACTGTTTGAGATTTTGACTTCAGCTGTACTTGTCATGTCGTTGTCTTTGTTGCTTTTTTTAGCCTTATCACAGTAAACTATTATGGTTTCACAAAGGAAGTAGCATTTTTAGCGGCCCCCGGAAGGGGAAAGACGCTATTAGTTTTATGTGGCCTGTCTGTCCGTCCCGTTTAGATCTTAGAAACTAGAAAAGAAAAATGATATTTTAGATCATTCAAAGTTCTGATGCAACGGCTACTTTTTTTCTTTTTCCGAAAGTGAACCATTTAATTTTTTAATATATATATATATGTCTGTGGCATTTTACGTCTCGAGAGACGATCTTTTCCCTTTGCAACTTCTTGTGTGACTAAAGAGGCCAATCCTTGATACACAGCTGCGATCGCAGGTTGGGCATATATAATCACCAGGCGCCGTTGCATTTTCACCCTTCCTTCTGCAACTGTTGTGTATGACATCTGCAATCTTGGACCCTTCCTTTATGCTCTCTCTCCATGAGGATCTGTCCAGTGCCACCTCTTCCCAGTTGCCAGTGTCGATTTTGAAGAGCTTCATGTCGCGTTTGCATACATCCGTATAACTTAAAAGTGGGCGACCAGCGGCTCTCCTGCCTTCTATTAGATCGCCATACAGGATGTCCTGTGGAAGTCGACCTACTGGCATTCTACGAGCGTGGCCAAGCCAGCCAAGGCGTCTGCTGCTGATAACAGAGCGGATGTCCTGGCACCCTGCTCTTTGTAGCACTTCCTCATTGGTTATCTTATCTTGCCACCTTATTTTAAAGATCAGCTTTAGGCATCGGAGGTGGAAAACATTCAGTTTTTTTTTCCTGCCATGAGTAGGTTGACCATGTTTCACTTCCGTACAGCAAGGTGCTCAACACACAGGTCCGGTAGACTAGGGCTTTAGTACTGCTAGTCAGCAATATATTGTCCCAGACTCTTTTCTGCAGCCGTGACATGGTGGCAATTGCCTTTGCTATCCTTTTGTTTATGTCTTTATCCAGTAGAGTGTTGTTGAATATGATGGAGCCAAGGTAACAAAAGTGATGAACAGTTTCTAGTGGTTCGCCATTAATGCTTACCTGAGGTGCAGTGTTTGTGTTTTGGACAAGTATCTTAGTCTTGCTTTGACTGATGTTTAAGCCGAACTTCTGGCAAGCAGCATATAGTTTGTCAACCAGGCACTGTAGCTGAATATCAGAATCAGCCACAATAGCTGCATCATCAGCATACAGGAGTTCCCTGACGAGTTGCTTCCTAACCTTGGTTTTTGCCCTCAGCCTTGATACATTAAATAGTTTTCCAGAGGATCTTGTATGGAGAAAAACACACTATCCAAATCAGGAGAAAAAATTACAGATTATATTTATATATATATATATTCATTCATTGGCCTCCTTCAGTCGTGAAACTACTATGGTTCATCTCGAACACTTTTTTCATATGGCTGTGGAACCCTATTTTGGAGAGACACTCCCGTCCACATTTATTGCATGTCAAGGTGGTTTTCGCTTTGGTGGTAGAGGAGCTGGCCATTTTCCGTGTGTTACGCTTTTCTTCAAGAGCTGAGGCCCATGTTTTCTCGCTGTCTTGGTCACAGTCTCTCTCAAACTAGTGCGGTCTAAGGCTATGCCTTACCAATGGTCAGTATCATTTGATTTTGTTTATTTTAGGTGAGATTTTAATACTTAACTATCACTTCCCCCAGCACAGCAAAGAAGGTTTTGAGTTTAAAACCCCCTACCAGGGGTTTTTGAGTTTAAAACCCCTACCAGGGGGTGTTTTTGAGTTTAAAACCTCCTACCATAGGGGTTCGAGTTTAAAACCCCCTACCATTGGGGTTCGAGTTTAAAACCCCCTACCAGGGGTTTTTGAGTTTAAAACCCCTAACAGAGGGGTTTTGAGTTTAAACTCTCCGCAAGCGGGATTTGAAGCTAAAAATTACATCTTTAATGTAAGAAAAAAGCAAATTACGCACTCAAAATGCTATGAGCGTTGCCTAAAGGGCTTTTGAGTTTAACCCCCCCCCCTCTTTCAGAGTCGTTTGATGCTAAAAAATACCTCTTCAATATAAAAAAAGCAAATTAAACACACAAAAATTATTTGAGCGTAGCCAAGACAATTGGGAGTTTTGAGTTTAAATCCCTCTCCTACAGATGGCTTTTTTTAAAGTTTAAAACCCCTCCAAATGGTTTTGAGTTTTAAAATCCCCCTACAGAGCGTTTTGAGGTGGGAAACATCTATCTTCAATATTATTCTAAAGCAAACTACAGTTACTAAATTCTATGGCCGTAGCTAAATGGGATTTTGAATTTAAAAAAAAAAAACATAACTCCAGAGATTTTTTAGTTTAAAACCCCCAACAGATGATTTTGACGATAAAACTTCCCTTTTCGATTTAAAATCTAAAGTAAACGACAGTCACTTAATTCCAAGAGCGTATTCAAGAGAGGTTACACATTTCTATCAGTGGCGGGGCTCAATTAATAAAGTGCAGTGAATAGTCATCTGCCGTAATTGAAAAACACTAAATGTGGCTCAACAAAGATGGCTAAGACAGATTTTAGGAGTCAGTTATAGAGATCGGGTGTAAATCAAAGAAATCCTATGCCGAACTGGGAGTCGATCCCTTAGTAAGATTGTAAGAGAGCGTCGCATGATGTTTCCGGGACATGTTCTCCGACAAAATGAACTACGCATAAGAAGAGTTGCGATGACATCCTAGTACAACTTGGCTACACTCATTCATGGAGGTCCTCAGGGCAGGTGGGAAGAGGCTTCAGACATTACCAGTGACAGATTTTTGTGGAAACAGCTTGACGGCAAATGCCCTAGATCTAGATCTAGTTTGTATGACAAATGACAATGGAGATATTAATTTTTATTTGTGAGGAGAAAGTCTTGTCTAAGTCTTGTCAAGTCATTTCTTACTAGCTTACTACCTAAAGTAGGTTATGATGTAATATTTTTTCGTGTTGCCAGTGTATCTAATTATGTAAGAAGAATAAATATTTTTTTTAGCCACGACACATTTACGTTACATGTTATTGATTTTTGAATGTATAAATAAAGTTATTATTTTAAAAAATATAAGTGTACACTAAATGAATAAATGGAGATACTGTGGCTGAGGGGTAAAGCACTTGGAACCGGAAGTCCCATATTCGAATTCTGGTGAAGACTCTCGTTGGACCACTTTGGGGGCCAATTTTGAGTTTGTGTTTCCACACAAACTGTCTTTGTAACCTTGTTTTTAAATTGTTTATTGAGCATGTACGGGAGTTCTAGGAGCTTGAACACAAATTGAAAAGTTTTGTAGAGGTTCAAGGGAGGTAAGTATAATTAGTACAAAAAAAAAAGGAAGATAAGTTTCCCTTTCAAACCTTGAGCTCTATGGAGACAGTGTATGACAAGCTCAAGTTTTTTTTTTTATTTATGCTTTGGCTGGCGGTTAACGAGGGTGTCAGGTGCCAGCATAACGTGCCACAAAGTAGGTCAGGTACTTATTACTGTTTAGTGGACGCAAGTCCCAAAAATCCAAACATTAAATCCACGTCTTTATCGGATTTCGAACCCACGACGCCCAGATTAGGAAAACAAGCGCTGCAAGATAAAATATTTTTTTTCTCGTCTAGATACTAAAATAGAAGAAATGTAACAAAGAAAAATGTAATAATCTTTGTGTGATGAAATTAATAGTTTTCTCACGCGCTGTTCCTGCTCTTACAATTAAAGATAAAAAAAAATTCTCAGCTAACAACATCGGGAAGTGGCGGGTCAGGAGCAGGGCAAGCTGAACATTCAAGAGAATTTATTTTATGAACAAGAATCAATAATAACGATGATTTTCTTCACTATTTGCACTCAGCACAGCATGAACAATAAATGGATTAAGTATCTTGGGTTCTACAGTATTCCGGTGTCAGTCACTGATACCCATGCTTCACTATGGTTAGATTGTGGCTTATAAATATTTAATTTTCAGTAGAGTAAAAATGAATAATGTTTAAATTTGATAGTGTTTGTTCTTCATCTCCAGTGTAACAGATTGTACACCGTGACAAGACATTTCTTTTGGGAGACATTTCTCTTGCAAGACATTTCTTTTACAAGACATATCTTTTGGGAGACATTTCTCTTGCAAGACATTTCTTTTGCAAGACATATCTTTCGAGAGACATTTCTTTTGCAAGACATTTCTTTTGCTAGACATTTCTTTTTCTCCTTCTAGTGCAATGAAATAGCGAGACAGTTCCAAGGGCAGCTCCCTTGGATTAGTCCCCCCAACACAATTACACCAGCATACACTGGCATTTCTTTGGCTCGTCACCTCTAGATCTATTCTAGAAGAATTCATACTGATAAAACACATTTGCTTTCAATCTCCCAACAAAATAAATGTCACCTTGGTTGAAGTGGTTGTACTTTTTCAATGTGGCAATGTTCATCTTTTTTTTTAATAATTGCTCTTTCAAGATTATAGCATGCTCAGAGCGCTGCGGTACAATCTCTTTCGTGGACCTCTGGGAAGGAGAAGGTTTCTGTGCTGTCTTTAGGCGCTCAGAAAACACAACTCTGCTCTAGTCTGGATTCAAACTCTAGCCCCTTGATTAGGTGGCTAACACTTAGCCAAGCTGTTTTGGCCACACTCTGAGTATGTCATTTTAAAATGTTTTTCCTTCTCAATGTCATTGTTTGTCAAAATGTGTCGCTAATATTTATTTATTGTGCAAGAATGTGGCATGGTGCGAATGCTTGTTGAAAGGGAAGACAGAAGAGGAAAAGGTACACGAGGCTATTATTAACGAATCGAGATTAAAGTCCTATAATATACTATATACACGAGTCTGTTTTGTGTATGATTAAGAGTCTTATCTGATCCTAACATTTAAAAAAGTCACTGTATTGAGTCAATGTGGTTTCCCTCTATAGATAATTCAATCGTGTCACGTGTCAATGTTCAATGTATTTTGGAAAGAAATGATTTAATAATTTATACAGAAGTATTTGTAATCAAGAGACTTCATCCTCCCCCCTTCTTCAAAAGGTCACCGTGTTCCACCACCATTCATGACTGCCCGTTACTCGACCATGGGATCTCTGCTTATTATAAATACAAGGGAGACAATGTAGGACAAGAATGACCCATTTGGTCTCTCGTCACATCTCGTCACATTTCGTCACATCTCGTCACATTTCGTCACATTTCGTCACATTCCTCAGTCTGTAATCTTCCAAATAAAAAGCTTTCTTTTTCTTAGTTCAGTGACATCATTGCTGAGCCGGATATGGAAACATTTATTACGATTGTTGCCAACAGATCCAACATGGATGGGCACGCGCTATGCACGCGCAGGAAACGTATTTACAAACGGGGGGGGGGGGATGGAAGAGCATAATTTGTGTACGTTGTTTTTTCTACCCCAGTTCCATAACTTCTCTTTTATTTTTGTTTCCTTTAAGAAATCGTGTTTCTCTTTTAGAATTTCAAAGCTAATTGTACACGTACACATGCTTTCCACGCTTGGAATACCAATTAAATCTCTAGTCTAGTTTCCCTGTATTAGGACAGTGTCCATTTTATTTCTTCTTTATGTTACTACAATTACTGATTTGTGTTTCCACTTTGAATTTTTTGTTGTTGTCTTAAAGATCGAAGGCTTTATCTCGAATCATATCTCCTCTCATTAACTGTGCAATGATTTTGATCACATTAAGAAAGAATTAGTTCGCTAGTTTAGACGAAAGAACGAGAGAAGATTTCGTTTTTTGGCGTAACTCATACTTCTAAACAAATACAAAATTGAAGTGTATGATGTGAGCGTTGTCAAGGAGAATGGAGCACATTCTTAGGGGAGATTTTCAGTCATGGCGGAAAAACTATAAATAGATCGCTTTTTGGTGTATTCTGTGTATACAATAAAGGAATATTGATGTTAAGCTATGTTTGTTTTTTTCTAAGTATATTGTAGTAAATCTAGGGCAAGCACTTAACAAAATAGACGATGTATTTATCTACAGTTATAAAATACACGTGAGACATGGACTTCGGCTATCAAGTCACAGAGAGTCTTAAGTTCTACAAGTTCTTTTCTACCTAAACATTAGTACAGACCATCGACACACTTCCCAGTGTCGCTCCAGGTCCTCAATACAGTTCACTGGTAGTTCACGGCTCTGAGACCCAGACAGGTCAGACTCCCATAACCTTCAGATCACTTCAGCCGGATCTAAAACATTCCTCTTCTAGAATGTATATGTCGTCTATTCCTCGTGTTGAACGGTGTGTCGGCGCGGGAGTAGGGTTAGAACACGAGGATCATTTGTTAACACTTTTTAGCCCTGCAGAATCAAATTTGCTCAGCTCTCCCGTTTGTAGCACAAAACTATTTCAATATGAAGAACGCTTTAGATTTGTACTAGGTGTCAGTGGCGTAACTTACAACGTAGTTTAAAACAAATGGGCAACACACAAATAGAATTGTGCGATTCAAATTTATAGTTGTATGTATTTAAAAACAAAAATGCATTTTAAGCTCTAAATTTCTTTTTTTGTTTGTTTTAATTTGGCATCATTGAAGTCTTGTTGAGCGTCCTTGACATTGTTTATAACACACTTTGTAGAGGTCATCAGTCAAACGACAAGAAAAGTCAAAGTCGAATTGCTTGTCTAGATATTTATTGGTGAACAAATCTCTAGGATATTCAGAGTGGTCACACGTAGAACAGTTCACCTTCAACTTGGAGAACCTCTCATGATCTGACGACTGTCTTTCTCCATTCATCTCTTTTGCCTTGAATAGAATATCTTTCTATGACACAGGTTCTTCAATTTTTTTAATGTCTTCCCATCGCTTTCACTACCTGAGTCTGACTATGACTGTGACTAACTAACCTGACTGTGACTAGCTAACCTGACTGTGACTAGCTAACCTGACTGTGACTAGCTAACCTGACTGTGACTAGCTAACCTGACTGTGACTAGCTAACCTGACTGTGACTAGCTAACCTGACTGTGACTAGCTAACCTGACTGTGACTAGCTAACCTGACTGTGAAGGCTTTGTAAAAAATTCGAAGACCCGTGATTTCCTTAAGAAAAGTGAGGGCTCCAGATGGAAGAGTCATGGCCATCTTCATGGTCATTGTCAAGTCCAGCTTCTACTAGAGGTTTGACCTTCAGACTTATTGAGCGTCAACTTGCCATGTCAGCATCTGACACAATGTTAGAGACATAACATGGGGGGGGGGGGGGGGGGAAGGTATGTTCTCATCTCGCTACATAAAGGCTTAGAGTCACTTGGAATTTGCATGCCGACCTATAGAACCAAGTGCGAGACACTTACAAATGTGTCAATACCGTGACACTTTGATTCATTATAAGGGACTAGTGGATTTCATTGCAGCGAAAATTTGTTTTTATTGAATTTCAAATGATATTGTTAGAGTTGTCTTTTTTCTTACTTAATACTTTGCAGGAATTTGGCTAAAATGAAAGACTATTTGCCTAATTGATATCCTGTGGATCTCTGTTTCATAGAGTCGTCCGGGATAAGAATTTAGTTTTTCTTCCATGCCTGCTGAGTATTTGAGTCAGATGTTTTTGTTCTGGAAACATTTTGTCTGCCACTCTTTGCTTGAATGTGTGATTTTAAACATGAAAAACAAACAAAAATTATTTTAAAAAAAGCAACTCTTATATGAAGAGTGATTGTATAAATTAGTTTGGATCAGTCATACAATCATGTATGATCGATCAAGACATAATAAATCTGTGCGATAAGATATACTTTTACCAATTATTTTTTTTTTAGCTTTTAGCTTTTGCAGTGCGCTACGATCCTATCACTTGTCTGGACCAGTTGTGGAAGGGGGAGGAAGATGGGGGTATCTTGGTGAATTTTTAAGTGATCGTTTTTTAAAGGCATACCAAAAATTCACTCAGGTCTCAAGAGTCCTTCCTTAAGGGGACTAATGTAACTTATATAACCACATCTGTCAAGTACCATTCTTTCCCTTGCTCAAGATACTAAACAAAATAATTAATTACCAATGGTTAATTAAGTTATTGGTTTATGTCTTTTTATTGATTCTTGTGTTGTCATGCAAAAGAAAAAATTATGCAAAATTTCAGCTTAATCCGAGATAGAGTGTGGGAGAAATAACATGTACAAACTTTTTAGCATACAGAGAGATAGAGTTCATATAAGCTTTGTAAAAATGTGGTTTTGTTTCAGATCTCGTTACTTCAAATTAAACTTGATCTAAACACATTGACTCACACACATACACACACACACACATTCGCATTATCTCATTTTTTTTAACGGCATGAATGAAGAAGAGAAAACAAATGTTTAGTCGTGCTTCTGTAAAAGGAGATTATTCTAAAGATAGCAGATGGGAAGTAATCTAGACCTGCATGATCACTTTTGTTGACATTGTTTTTCCCGCGGATGATGTGCAGCCAACTGTTGCAAGGGGCAGATAATCTCTTTTTCTTCTTAGATCCATCGGAACAACTTTGTAACAATTTGAATGTAGATTTTTTTTTAACTCATCAAAATGTAAAAGATCTTATGATTTTTGTTCCTTTTCTTTTTTGTTTGAACAGAAAAACAGTGTCACGATTTTTCAATTTCCCTGACCTCGTGATCTTTAGTTTCTGGTTCATTTAGTGGTCACATTTTGTAACACCCAAAGACTGCAAAAGTGGAAAATATCTGTGTAATACAAAATTCTTGTTCACAAGGTAACGCTGAGTTAAAGGTCTGTTGGGTTGTAGCACCAGCAGGGCGGCCTTAGGTAATTGGAGGTCCTAAGCATTGTGAATTTATCTGCTCTAAATAAATTAACAAACAAAAAATCCGAAAAATAAAATTACGCAATTCATAAAAAATAACAAGTGTCTTCTAGCTGTCTAATTCAATATGTCTATCAAGTAGATTGAAACATTAGTCAAGAAACCTTGATTTATAGTAGAGACTTGTATCTAGGTTAGTTAACATAGATCTCTACTATGCTGGGGATTTATTCCAGGTTTCGCAATTTTCGGTTGAAAAAAAATTTCTTGTGCGACACCCCAAACAATATTTTTGAGGCCCTAGGCGGCTGCCTAATTCGTCTATGGCTAAGGCCATATATATATGTATATATCTATATATATATATAAAGAAAGAGAGAGAGAGACATGAAATAATCTACCCAATTTTCTAGCTCTAGAAATATAGATCTACTTGAAAAGTTTTAAAATGAATATATAACAACAACATTTATCTAGTTGTGTAGACCTTGATTCATGAGTACAAAGAGGTCACGCTGTCAAATAGGTGAAGAGTTGACGTTGTATGTGTATGCAACTGGACTAGAGAAAATGTCTGAAAAACTGTGATTGAAAAATGAGTTCATGTGTCTGTAATTGTTCAGAATAATGTAGCCTTACTAGATAGCAGCTTGAAATCTGAACTAATTGCTACTTTCTTCTAGTGTTGCTTTACGTTGCATGCATGAAATAAAACAATCTAGAAAATTAGAACTGTAGGTTTTTGAAAAAAGTAATAGAGTGTTAAAAATCACTAATTATTAAGTGAGTTATGTGATTAATTTTGAAAATGCGATTTTTTTTTAATCACGAGTGACTATTTTTAAAAAAATGTATTTGCATAGCGCAACTTTCATACGTAGGCCCCGTATACATGCTCAGAGCTCTATAGTCCAATATCTTACATGAAACTGCTGGGGAGGGGTATCTGAAAGGTTTCCGTGCTGTCATTAGGTGTTCAGTTAAAGCAGCTCTGCTTTCAAGGAAGCTCAATTTCAAATCCCGATTCCAGATTTTTTGTAGCGGCCTTCTTACTGTGATAAACCTTTCTTAGTTTTGTATCGACTGTCTGTCACATTTTGATTGAACAAAACAAAGAAAATAAAGGCCCTAAACAAATCAATGAATTTATTTATCGAAAATACTTTTGAAGTTGTTGTTTTTCCCCATGAATAAAACGCCTAAATGTTGATTTATATAGTGTCCGTTATCAAGCTAGCTAAAAACAACTTGTGTAAAAGTTAGTCGATAAAAAGTTGGTTTTAAAAAGTCCAGTAGTTTTTAAGAGGAGGGATGTCCAATAGTTATGAGAAGGAGGGATGTTCAGTAGTATTGAAAAAGAGGAATGTCCAGTTGTATTTAAGAAGAGTAATGTGCATCATTTATGAGAAGGAGGGATGTTCAGTAGTATTGAAGAGGAGGAATGTCCAGTTGTATTTAAGAAAATGAATGTCCATCAGTTATGAGAAGGAGGGATGTCCAGTTGTATTTAAGAAGAGTAATGTCCTTCAGTTATGAGAAGGAGGGATGTCCAGTAGTATTGAAGAGGGGAGATGTCCAGTAGTTTTTAGAAGACTGTACAAAGAAACCTAAATTTCGTTGGACAGGATGAAAACTGTGAACAGATGTGCACGGGGTCAGAACCAGGTTATAGAGCTCAGAAGTCGGTATTTTAATTGTGTAGACGTTTTCTTGACGCTGGACTTAGGCTGACACTCAAACTCTTTATTCAGCGAGTATCGATCTGAAAGATTGAACAATCGTAAATTTGTGTCTTTCATTGTTTTCATCGTGTTGCAGTGCCTGGCCATCAAGCTGGAGCTAAATCGTTTGGTTTGATATGCTTTCCGGTTCTAGCGAGATAGCCCTCTTCTCTCTCCACTGGGGTGGACGCACAGACGATAACAGAGTCGATGGATCACAGGAGGGTGGAAGGAGGTGGTTGGAGGGAGGAGTGAATGATGAGAGATGAAAGAGTGCAGAACGAGGAAGCAAGAGAGTCATGGCCGTCTCATCTACTCAACTATAATGATGGATGTGTGTCTGGGGGAGGGGGAGAGATATTTTTTACCTCCCTCTCTCTTAGGGACTTGGTCAGATTTCCGGAGCAGAATGCTTGATGTTGAGAACTATTTATTTTAGAAGATTGGAGACAAGGGGACGGGGCCAGACCGATGGAGGTATTAAAGGGTTTCATCCTTTAGTACAAAATTATATTTGATTTCGAGGGTTACCTCCCATTATAGTGGTCACAGCTGGAACACTAGAGGCTTTAAATCTAGTTCTGTATGATTAGGACTGTTGCCAAACTGATAGGAAACAAGTTGACGGTAGGATCGAACATGTCAACATAACAAATTAGTGGACAGGACTTAGGTTAGCTCGTACTCATAAGGTCAAGCATTTTATCTTTTCAACAATGCCGGGTGATTATTTTTTGTTCCATGTCAATTGTCAAAATAATCGCCATAAACTATAAGAAAAGTCATCAAAGGTACAAACTAATCCTTAGATGCGTGAAAGTCACCATGTGTATCAGCATCTTGTGACCTTCTTGCCATTAAGTTCAAATCTTGCTATGACGGCCTGCCAGAGCAGTGTCTAACGCAAACATATCTAGCAAAGTTTTAGCACTATTTAAACAAAATTTCAGGACTATTGAAACAAAGTTTCAGGACTATTGAAACAAAGTTTCAGGACTATTTAAACAAAGTTTTAGGACTATTGAAACAAAGTTTCAGGACTATTGAAACAACATTTTAGGACTATTGAAACAAAGTTTTAGGACTATTGAAACAAAGTTTTAGGACGTTTGAAAGAAAGCTTTAGGACTATTGAAACAACATTTTAGGACTATTGAAACTAAAATTTTAGGACTATTGAAACAAAGTTTTAGGACGTTTGAAACAGAGCTTTAGGACTATTGAAACAAAATTTTAGGACTATTGAAACAACATTTTAAGACTATTGAAGCAATATTTTAGGAACATTAAAACAAAATTTTAAAACTATTGAAACAACATTTTAGGACTATTGAAACAATATTTTAGGACTATTGAAACAAATTTTTAGGACTATTGAAGCAATATTTTAGGACTATAGAAAAAAGTTTTAGGACTATTGAAACAAAGTTATGTAACTATTAAATCAAAGTTGCCAAGTTAAATGATACAGCTCATTGAGTTTATTTCCGACCTACTGGACAAAGCTGGGTACAGGACATAGCTGGGTAAAAGACAAAGCTGGGTCAAGGACAAAGCTGGGTCAAGGTCAAAGCTGGGTTAAGAACAAAGCGTGGACAAGAGCAAATCTGAGTGAAGGACAAAGCTGGGTCAAGGACAAAGCTGGATACAGGACAAAGCTGGGTAAAAGACAAGCTAGGTAAAGGACAAAGCTGGATGCAGGACAAAGCTGGGTACAGGACAAAGCTGAGTGAAGGACAAAGCTGGGTCAAGGACAAAGTTGAGGGAAGGAATAAACTGGGTCAAGGACAAAGCTGGTTACAGGACAAAGCTGGGTAAGGGACAAACCTGGGTAAGGGACAAACCTGAGTTAGGGACAAACCTGGGTAAGGGGCAAAACTGGGTAAAGTACAAAGCTGGGTAAAGTGCAAAGCTAGGTCAAGGACAAACCTGGGTAAAGGATAAAGTTGGGTAAAGGACAAAGCTGGGTAAAGGATAAAGCTGGGTAAAGGACAAAGCTGGGTAAAGGACAAAGCTGGGTAAAGAACAAAGCTGGGTAAAGGATAAAGCTAGGTCAAGGACAAAGCTGGATGCAGGACAAAGCTGGTTACAGGACAAAGCTGAGTGAAGGACAAAGCTGAGTGAAGGAATAAACTGGGTCAAGTACAAAGCTGAGTGAAGGACAAAACTGGGTCAAGGAAAAAGCTGATTACAGGACAAAGCTGGGTAAAGGACAAAGCTGGTTCATGGGCAAATTCTGGTAAAGGACAAAGCTCGGTAAAGGACAAAGCTGGGTAAAGGGCAAAGCTGGGTGATGGAAAAAGCTGGGTAAAGGACAAAGCTGGATACAGGACAAAGCTGGGTACATGACAAAGCTTGGTACAGGACAAAGCTGGGTAAAGGATAAAGCTGGGTAAAGGACAAACCTGGGTCAAGGACAAAACTGGGTAAAGGATAAAGTTGGGTAAAGGACAAAGCTGGGTAAAGGATAAAGCTGGGTAAAGGACAAAGCTGAGTGAAGGACAAAGCTGAGTGAAGGAATAAACTGGGTCAAGTACAAAGCTGAGTGAAGGACAAAACTGGGTCAAGGAAAAAGCTGATTACAGGACAAAGCTGGGTAAAGGACAAAGCTGGTTCATGGGCAAATTCTGGTAAAGGACAAAGCTCGGTAAAGGACAAAGCTGGGTAAAGGGCAAAGCTGGGTAATGGAAAAAGCTGGGTAAAGGACAAAGCTGGATACAGGACAAAGCTGGGTACATGACAAAGCTTGGTACAGGACAAAGCTGGGTAAAGGATAAAGCTGGGTAAAGGACAAACCTGGGTCAAGGACAAAACTGGTTAAAGGATAAAGTTGGGTAAAGGACAAAGCTGGGTAAAGGATAAAGCTGGGTAAAGGACAAAGCTGGGTAAAGGGCAAAGCTGGGTAAAGGATAAAGACGGTTCTCATAAGTTTAACCCATGTAACAAGATCGTAGCGCGTTATCCCGCATTGGGAATGTTGAAAACAATGACTCACTAAAGTATTTCCTCCAAAGTTTCCATCTCTAAATTACCATCAAACAACATTTGAACAGCTAGCAGAGACTGAATGATTTTGTTTCGGTCAGATCAGAATAGTCATCTGGGACTAGGCAGTCAGTGAGTTCTGTACTAAAAACAAAACGAAGTGCTAACATGATGGGGTTGTAACCGGAGTCCCTCGGCACACACCCTATTAGCAGCTTTGGATAGAGAATAACACTGATCACAAGTCACGGCCTAAAGCCACCTTGAGCCCCAGGTCAAGGATTTGGTGTATCAATAAACCCCTTCCTAACTAGCGGGGATAACTCTAGATCTAATAAGAACAAGAACATACATGTTAAACAAAGTTACCCAATGAATTTACTTGAAAACGCATTCTCAATTACGCATACATAATTAATATACATCATGATTAACTATGATTGTAAGTGAAAACATGGGAAATAAATAAAATATACTTTTTTTTAACCAAGCTTATATTAAGCGCAATTGTCTCCATTATTTTGATTCATGTGTCATTAATGTTTGCTTTGTATCAAGTCAGTCCCCGCCCCCCATCTCTCTAGTCAAGATCTTTACACGTTGATTTTCCCACTTCCCAGTCTCGGATCAAGTGGAAAGTTTACACAATTATTAATTGTCGATGACAACACAGGAATCAATCATAAAACTAATAAATTAGTTAATCAATCAATCGTAATTAATTAAATGTGTTCATTATGAACAATGTACTAAATTATATATGGGCAACCCATAACAATAATCACAATTATAAAGAGAATTAGGCCGTTAGTTAAAATGTTTAAACTAATCATGAGCCTTCTATTTTTATAAGAACTTGAATACTTCAGTGGCAAACATGTCGGCATTCCATCATGAGAGATTACGTTTGAAAATACTTGTATCATTATTTAGCCCAATTTTCATGCTTTTAGCATGCTTATTGCGTTATGGTCCAATAACTTATGTGGACTAATTAGAAAAGGGAGATGGGGGGTATCTGAGAGAAGGTTTCCGTGCTGACTTTTCAAAACAATTTTTTTTAAAGTTGGGCAAGTCTGTATTTGAACTCCAGAGCTCAAGCCTTCATGATGGAAGGACATCGCATCGACCACTGAACTAGCCAAGTACTTATGAAAATAAAAGATGTTATAGTTTTGTATTATTAGTTTCACATTTTTAGCCGACGACCTAATTCTCTTATCAAGGCTTATTTCCATAGATTAGTACTGTCACTGAATAAAAAAAAATAATTGAACGACTAATTGCTAAAATACTTTGTTGATATTTCGATGCATTCTGACAGTTTTGTATTTTTTGTTTTGAAAAACAGAGTCTGTATATTGGCTAAGTAAGTAGCAAGTGACGTCGCAACCATGGCGCAAAGGGGTTCATTTTGCCCGGGCCCAAGATGAATAGTTGCCAAAACTGGCTCTTGTAAAGGAAAAATGTCTTGATTATAAGAATCTTCTATCTATATATAATTCTCTTCTTCCCTCAACAGTTTGGACGAGAAGATGTAAAGGAAAGATCACTCTCTTATTTCTGCGGATAGTCCACGAGAAAACAAGAGTAGTGACTGACTTCGCGCTTGACAGTCGTTTAAATTTATCACACCCTGCCCGCTCCCATCCCCATTTGTCCTGCGGGAGGTTTGGACTAGGAACTAATCTAAGTAATCTACTATATATATATATATATATATATATATATATGTAAATATCAGGGCCGGACTTAACCATTGTGAGGCCCTATGCGAAACGGATTTTGCGGGGCCAAGAAGCGGATAATAAGTGAAATTTAAGAGTTTGTATTAGAAAATAAATTCGTCTATGCATTTTATTCATTCTTGACTACGTACAGAATTACTTTACATAGATCACGCTCAATAGCAAGAATTACCAAATGTTTCAAGCTATCTTTGATAATTGTTGGCCTCAAGTAATTCTTTATTAGTTTGAGGCGCGAGAAGCCTCTTTTACAGGATTACACAATTACGGCTGATGCATAATGGCGCGTGTAAGATTGGCGTTTTCTATATTGATTGACACCCAAATATGACAAATTTAGTGAATATACTTCCGTATATTTTAAGGCCTTTTTCGTATATTTTGCGATTTCGGGAGATTTCCAGGAGCTCCTGGTAAATCGACAGGAGGGCGCGGGAAATATATTTTAAGTTATAAAATGGTTTAATTTAATAATCTATACACCTTTAATTAGTGCGGATCCTATGAAAGTGCGGATGCTTTGAAAGTGGAGGCCCACTGCGGTCGCATAGGTTGCAATGGCATAAGACCGGCCATGCAAAATAGCGGCGTACGCTTCGCCGCCGGTCGACTAGTTTTTCTATTTCAAATTCTTACATTTTTTGTCTTTTTGTTTCACGTCACGTGGTTCATCACGTACAACACTCTGTCACGTGACTGTGGAGCCCTATTTGGAGAGACACTCGTCCACATTTATCGCAGGTCAAGGTGGCTTTCGCTTTGGTGGTAGAGGAGCCGGCCATTTTTCGTTTGGCTCGCTTTTCTTCAAGAGCTGAGACCCATGTTTTTTCACTGTCCATAGCTTCCTTGGTCACCGTCTCTCAAAACATAGTGCGGTCAAGGGCTATGTCTTTGCAATGGTCAGTATTGATGTTCACTAATTTGGTTTCCAGTTTTATTACAGACACGTAACAGAGGTGGAGCGACCAGTTTTTTCTTAAGCTAGAAAGCTAGACGCGAGTTGTACTTAAAGAACAACTTTCGGGATGAGATTATCCTCCATCGGGCAAACATGTCCAAACCAGCGCAGGCGTATGTTGTCTGAGTATTGCTACGATGATGGAAAGGCCCTTCACACAAAGATTTCAGTATTGCACACGATCTCTTGCCATGTGATTTTCAAGATCTTTCGGAGGCAACGCAGTTGGAATAAGTTTAGTTTCCTCTCTTGCATTGCGTATGTAGCCAACGACTTACTGACGTACACCTCCCCCGTACAGTAGCGTAGTCAGAACGCATGCCTTGTAGACCTGCATTTGGTTCACTTTGGTGGGGCTTCTGGTTTTCCAGAATTTTTGTCTAGCAAATGTCGATGCCTTCTTTTTACATTTTTTTATCTCCTCTTCTAGACACAGATAGTAGAATTCATTTATGCATTTAGCTTGTTATCTGTGAGGATGGAGGGGGGGGGTGCTGTAGCAGGTGGTCCCATTGGGTTTGTCCTTCGTGCTAATGGTTAAGCCACACTCTTTACAGGCATGAGAGAAGCGGGACATCGGTGACTGAAGCTCCTCTCCTAAGTGTGTGCATATCTCAATAGCATATCTCTTACGAGAGGGGTTCTGATTTTCGTTTTGGCCCTCAGTCTGGCAATTTTCAGAATTTTGCCATCAAAATCGGTATGGAGATAGATGCTTTCGGTGGATTTGTCAAACGCGTGGTGGATTAGTAGTGAAGAGGGCTGGGGCCAGGACACATCCTTGTTTAACTCCGCTGTTGCTGAAACTTTCTGAGCAGTCGTCATTGAACTGCACAATACCCATCATATTTTAGTGGAAGGAGACAATCACATTTAGCAGCTTGGGCGGACAGCCTATTAGCTGTAAAATTTTGGCCAACCCTGCTGAATAGTTCGAAGACCTTAGTCAGGTCAATGAATACAATATACAAAGGCATCCTTTGCTCTCTGCACTTTTTCTGAAGTTGACGAATAGAGATAATCATGTCAATTGTGGATCTCCCTGAACGAAAGCCGTACTGTGATTCTGGATAGACTCGATCAGCAAGTTTTTGTAGCCTGGGAAGTATCACTCGAGCAAAGGCTTTGCCTACAATGCTTAGAAGAGATATTCCCCAGTAATATTTGCAGTCACTTTTGTGTGTGGCACATCACCTTCTTGCCAACATTTGCTTAAATCATTGTTTTTTTTTTCTTAATTTGTATCTCTAGTGTCTGAGCTATAGGACAAGTCGATGTCTTAGTATTGTAGTATTAAATTCTAACGTGTAAATATTTTTATTTTTAATAATTAAAATTTTCCAAAGGTTAAAACGTTATGCATTATGTTGGAATGAAATACTCAAATTCCTAAATGATAAAGGCATTAATCCCCTGAATTAGAGAACGACAAATGGTTTCAAACATTTTACTTCATGGTGTATATAACAATGAAAATAGTGGGCTGAATCTAAAACTGCAAGAAAATGGAAAACCCAGCTTATGTTTTGGTGGAAAAATTTGTTAGTTTTGAAGAAAATTAATTCTCTTTGCAGAAGATATTCAGAGTGGTAAGTTACTTCAGCACAGTTATAAAAAAATGAATTTGTTGACAGATTTGAGAAGTTCAAAACCAACAAAACCTTCTAGCATTCCTAGTGAATCCTCTCAACACAAATAGTAACGAAATCCACATTGATCCGTTTGAAATTGATTACTGGATCTCTAGAAATACTATTAATCGATTTAAAAAGCAAAGTTTTAATGGATGGAAAATTTACAGAGTTAAAAATCAAGTAGGAAGAGTTGGATGTCCAGAAATGTTTGTAAGTCATGCAACAAAAGTGGTCAGCTTTAAAAGAAATGCGGCGAGATTATTCGCGCATGAAATAATCTTCCAGATTGCTACAGTGAGTTGAAGAAGTTGTCATTTGGAGTGCTGACTATCTTCGGATCGACCTGTTCGTGCGAGCCTTTGTTCTCTTGTAGGAATAGAATGAAAAGTAAAGTAAGACGCCAACTAACAAATTAAATGTAGAGTCGTCTTGAATCTAAAAACAAAGTTATCAGCCAAATGTATCCAAACTTTCTAAAACCCTTGCAAAGTCATCGCTCTCATTGAGTTTATTTGCTCAATTGTTTGTTATTAAAGAACAAGTTAGTGTTGTAACATTTATTATTGGCTAGAAAAAAAAATGTTGTGGCTCTTTAAAAACATGTAAATTGTAAATTTTTGGCCCTTCCGACTCAAAAGGTTGCCGACCCCTGCCCTAGAGTCCTAGGAGAAGGGAAAACACTTAATTCAAACCTTGAGTAAAAATCAGGAGAAGGCGACCTTTAGGCAGTTTTGAGAACTCAATGCAACACCCTAGCAGAGCCTGCAACGCGCTGACCCCAAACTGTATCGGCACTCACCGCTCCTTTGGATACAAAAGCTGCGACATCTTTCCGACCACAGCTAATGCCCAGGCATTCATCTCATTTCCATTTTTATTTGGCTGTGTAATTAGATACATATTTGTTTATGTATTTATATTTGTATTGAGATATTATTTTATATTCTATAGGAAAGTGTCATAACTTTGCTTGATATTGTAACCTTTAAAACTGAAACGAGAATTATATTTTTCTTGTTTGTTGATTAAGTGTTGACATGTAAACCAGTCAATAAAGTCGTATTATTTATGTCTCTTTAATCAATATGCTTGATGCGATGTCGTATATCTCTAACAGCACACAGATTGCCGGCCATAAATGTAATGATAGACATAAAAATGTTCTCTAGCGGCAGATTGACCTCCTGCACCTCTTAGCCTGCTCCTTACTGACATCACAGCGATCACATTCATCATTAAAACATCTTCTCATTTCAAGCTAGGATTGCAGTATTCATTTCCTCTCTGATCTATCCGAATTTCTTCTATCGTTTCCAAGTAGTGCACAAACAACCTAGAGTTGAAGAGATCTCGTGTCATCTTGTGCTACATGCCGCCTTAGGTCCACTGAGAGATGAGTTGAAAAGGGGAGTTTACTCTAGCAGGTTTAGAGTTACGCTTCGCTTTCTTTGATATTTGTTGAGTGCAGCAAGGCTTGCAGTTGTAGCCTTGAAGTGTTATCACAGGAAGCACGTCAATGTCATGACCTTGGTAGACCTCACTTCTGCTGACTTGAAGGTGGACTCATTCACATTCGTAATTGATTGCTTCAATTAAAGATGTTCAACGACATTTACATCGCACTGATGAATATCACAAATTGAAGAGTGCTAGATCTAGTTGGTTGTGAGGCTACAGAATGCCTGGTCGTGTGGTATGGCTGCCTGGTCTACTCAATGGTGCCTGCTTGGAGCCCTGTCCACCGCCGGAGTTTTCAAATTTGAAGGAACATCCAAAACATAGGAAAAAAAAAGTGTGTGTGTTTTTATTTTCTGTCTCATTCATCAGCAACATCTAACAGAACCATTTTTGTTTAGTTCTTACATTTTTATTAGAAACTTTTCCACAAGATTTGATCATCCAGAAGTGAACACGGTAGAAGAGATGTAAGATAGAAATAGACAGCAGAATTTTCTGGCAATATATTTTACGATACAACCAAAAGAAATCTTTCAAACGTCATTTGATTAATTTGTGAAGCATCCTCTAGCCCTGGGAAATAATTCTTGCTGGCTTCCTCTACTGCAAGGCTCTACTGTTTAGATAGTTGAACGTCTAGTCACCGGGGGGGGGGGGAGGGCGGGAAGTTTCGTTTTGTATTTTAGAACATATTTCTCATAGCTTTACACCATACACATCTCGAACATAGCTTTACACCATACACATCTCAAACATAGCTTTACACCATACACAGCTCAAACATAGCTTTACACCATACACATCTCAAACATAGCTTTACACCATACACAGCTCAAACATAGCTTTACACCATACACATCTCGAACATAGCTTTACACCATACACATCTCAAACATAGCTTTACACCATACACAGCTCAAACATAGCTTTACACCCTACACAGCTCAAACATAGCTTTACACCATACACATCTCAAACATAGCTTTACACCATGCACCTCTCGAACATAGCTTTACACCATACACAGCTCAAACATAGCTTTACACCATACACATCTCGAACATAGCTTTACACCATACACATCTCAAACATAGCTTTACACCATACACATCTCAAACATAGCTTTACACCATACACATCTCAAACATAGCTTTACACCATACACATCTCAAACATAGCTTTACACCATGCACATCTCGAACATAGCTTTACACCATACACATCTCAAACATAGCTTTACACCATACACATCTCAAACATAGCTTTACACCATACACATCTCAAACATAGCTTTACACCATACACATCTCAAACATAGCTTTACACCATACACATCTCAAACATAGCTTTACACCATGCACATCTCAAACATAGCTTTACACCATGCACATCTCGAACATAGCTTTACACCATACGCATCTCAAACATAGCTTTACACCATACACATCTCAAACATAGCTTTACACCATGCACATCTCGAACATAGCTTTACACCATACACATCTCAAACATAGCTTTACACCATACACATCTCGAACATAGCTTTACACCATGCACATCTCGAACATAGCTTTACACCATGCACATCTCAAACATAGCTTTACACCATGCACATCTCGAACATAGCTTTACACCATGCACATCTCGAACATAGCTTTACACCATGCACATCTCGAACATAGCTTTACACCATGCACATCTCGAAAATAGCTTTACACCATACACATCTCGAACATAGCTTTACACCATGCACATCTCGAACATAGCTTTACACCATACACATCTCGAACATAGCTTTACACCATGCACATCTCGAACATAGCTTTACACCATGCACATCTCGAACATAGCTTTACACCATGCACATCTCAAACATAGCTTTACACCATGCACATCTCGAACATAGCTTTACACCATGCACATCTCGAACATAGCTTTACACCATGCACATCTCGAACATAGCTTTACACCATGCACATCTCGAACATAGCTTTACACCATGCACATCTCGAACATAGCTTTACACCATGCACATCTCGAACATAGCTTTACACCATGCACATCTCGAACATAGCTTTACACCATGCACATCTCGAACATAGCTTTACACCATGCACATCTCGAACATAGCTTTACACCATGCACATCTCAAACATAGCTTTACACCATGCACATCTCAAACATAGCTTTACACCATGCACATCTCAAACATAGCTTTACACCATGCACATCTCAAACATAGCTTTACACCATGCACATCTCAAACATAGCTTTACACCATGCACATCTCAAACATAGCTTTACACCATGCACATCTCAAACATAGCTTTACACCATGCACATCTCGAACATAGCTTTACACCATGCACATCTCAAACATAGCTTTACACCATGCACATCTCAAACATAGCTTTACACCATGCACATCTCGAACATAGCTTTACTTATTAAAATTGTTTTACATCTCAAAAATAGATTTACATCTAAAAAGACAGCCTTATATCTAAATATAGCATACATCTCAAAAATAGCTTTAGATCTCGAATAAAAATAGCTTGATCTAAAAAATAGCTTACAATACTTACATCTAAAAAATAGCTTACATCAGAAACATATCTTTACGTTTAAACATAGCTTAACATGTCAAACAACTTTCGAATTTCACAAATAGTCACTTCTAGAGCACATAAATAAATGACGTCATTAGCAACTTTTCCCATTCTTCTCATTGTTATAAAGCACTGGTGATGACGCCATCCTGGGTGCAATTTTGTAAACAATGTTCAAGGTTAGGCCACACCCGCAGTGCGTACTCGGCATCATTACAATAACGATAGTACTTCTGCCACTTCGAGTAGCATATTTTAGGTTTGAGCGTGTCTGTGTGTGTGTGTGAGTGTGTGAGATGCACCTCGATAATAACCTGTGTTTGTGTGTGATGCATGTCGATGATCACCTGTGTGTGTGTATGTGTGATGGAAGTCGATGATCACCTGTGTGTGTGTATGTGTGATGGAAGTCGATAATCACCTGTGTGTGTGTGTGTAATGCACGTCGATAATCACCTGTCTGTGCTCCCATGATCAAATCTTAAGTCCAAGTTCAAATTTCAGATCCAGAAGGCGACACATTTGAAATCCTGGGATAGCTAAAAAAAAAAAAACCTGGAGTCTGGCAGCATTTGCGTCGCCCGGACCGCGACGATTCATGGTGGAGGCTAAAAAGGTCGAAACAATCCATTATTGCGCAGTGCAGAACGGGGCATTGCCCTGTTGGTGTTTATTTTGCCCTGTTCCGGCCAAATTTTGATGCCCGTTGCCGACACTGTGGAGAGTCGGTGGAAACAGTGACGCATCTCTTGATAGAGTGGTGTAAATTTGTCTGCAGAGTCACTTGACCTGTATAGGAGCTTAAAGGCACTAACAGAAGAGTTTCTTGCCAAGGCTCTACGGGAGTACTAATCCCTCCAGCCTTGCTACCAAATGTTCATCTCAGGTATCAATTCAAAAATATTTCTACGAACCTTTGAGGCAGCAAGTTTGAAATCTTTGAAAAATGTGGCACAGATGATATGATAAAAAATAAATCTTGATAATTATTAAACATATTTCAGTTTCTAAACCTCTCTAACAGAAAGCTCTACAACTAATTGATCTTCCTTAGGAGATGCGCTATTATTTAGGGATTATTTATATATTATTGGTAATTAAGAATGTCCTCTGAGACAAAAAATATTTTCTGTTGTGACCTACCCTAACTCATCTCTTCATGAGGTAGCAAGACATCTGCTGCTTGATCTTTACATCGTCAAGTCACTTGCTTTCACTCATTGCACCGGGCCTGGTTGTTAACATTTTTGAAATTTGAACCCTAGGTGAGCAGACGTCTTGGATTTCATTGGTTAGTTTTTCTGCTGATGAATTGGTTGACTTTGTAAACTAGTATCTCTCATCTAAAAAATGAACCATAGCAAATCCATGAGTTATTTGTAGTTACCAACTCAACTCAATATTGGCACATGTCAGTACAATAAAGGATATTTCAGACATGTAGAGACATTTTCAGCTATATTACGATTCAGCATCGGTACAAAAGAGTCACTTACTATAAAGTGAGAATCATTGAACTCTTTCTTAAAGTCAGTTTTTGGGTGGACTACAGAGATGGGAAGACATTAATTAGTCTTGTGACTCTTGTGCACGTCTGTTGTAGTCTGTGTACTCATTGCTAGAAAGGGAGAAAGAATGTCGACAGATCTTGTGTTGTGCCCCCAACGGTCCAATAAACTAAAGAAAGGTAAAGATGAGAGAACGAGAAAAGAAATGTTCCAAACTAAGAGATTCATAAAACGTCTAGAGCCGTGCTACTACAGATTGGCTCCTAGTCTCTAGGTAAGTCTTCATTGGATGAACATGTTGTCCATCCAGTTTGTGTTGACTCGAAGTGTAGTCCATGTAGTTAGTGTTGCTGTTCTCCTACTTCAGTTGTAGAGCTCAGGTCGGAACGATGTGGTCCCCACCCTCTCCACCTGACCAATGGGTCTAATTGAACGTGAAGTTACCGATACTGTTTAGACTCAGCAGCGTTGAAAGGTTCTGCCACGAAGAAGCGCTGTGTGCTACAAACTGCCTTAATGTCATCGGCTGCTGATTTTTCCTCGGGTTTATCTTCTTGAGAATAGCCAGCAGCTAAAGAGCCTCTCCTGACCGGAGTTTACTGGTTGTAGCTCCAATTCTTCGCCATAGCCTCTTCTCTTGTTAGCGATAACCTAAGCCGAGCTTAGGGGCTTAGTACATGAGGCACAAGTGAAGACAATGAGTTGAACTGGTTGTTAAATGTTATTTGAGACTCGTGACGTTATATTCCATTAGAAAACCTAGACTTAGTTATAAATAGCCATGACGTCATTAAGTGGTGGTGTCAGGCTTGTCGAAGTTATGTTTATCAATAAACTTGAGAAGAACATATAAGCCTCAGATAATTAAATGTGTCAAGGTAAAAAATGTTTTAAAGAATCTTTAGAAAAAAAAATCCACTCCAAACTAACATTTTATTTTTATGTGATTCAAAAATGTGGTGCAGGGTTTAAAACGTTGTTTTTGGTTCAATTAATATCATGGCAGTGCATACCTTTATGAACTAAGTTGTAGTCTAGTTTAGACTAGCTCGGCTAATACTTTTCAGCCTCAACATGGTGCTCGGGGGGTAAACCATTGTTAGAGAAGACAATTAGGTTAATAGGGAAGCAAAAGAGAACCCCCCATTGATGTGTCTAAGGTTCGAGTCCGTTTTCACTGGCGAGGATGAAAGAAAGCCACAACAAACATTTTACTATCAACACGCGGTTCCTTAAGGGGCCCTTGTTTTTTGTTGTTGTTGTTGTTGTTTTGGAGGGGAGGTGGCTGATGTGGTAGGTAGAGAGAATGAGTATGGTATAGGGGAGTTTCCTAGTGAGCTCGACCTTTGGTCTCGCTTCTGACCCGATCGTCTTCGGGACTAACCGTCAGGAATAGGTGTCTTAAATCTGCTATCCCAGTCAGAAGTTTATTCAGAGAGACTGATGGAGACACACTTCCATAAGCCTAGAGTTACAAGAGTCTTAGACTTTATTGATTCGTGTATTGTCATAGACTATTTATAATTATGCAAATTTCCACTTGATCCAAGTAAGGCAAGTGGGAGGAAAAAACGTGTACAAAACGTAATAAGGGAACTAATTTCACAAATACAGCCATATCTCTCAATAAATAGCATTTATTTCCCTTTTTGATAAATAACTAATTACAAATAATCAATTAACTCATTGGTTTATGTTTCGATCGATTGATGCGTTCTTAGATACAACAAATAATTGTGTCAAGTTTCAATTTGATTTGAGAATCTCGGAGAAATAACGTGTACAAAACGTTGTATGAGACAGTGAGTTGATAGAAGATTTCTCTTTGCTTCTGTCTGGACTACTTTAAGTTTTAAAGATTTCTCTTTGCTTCTGTCTTGAATACTTTAAGTTTTAAAGATTTCTCTTTGCTTCTGTCTTGACTACTTTAAGTTTTAAAGATTTCTCTTTGCTTCTGTCTTGACTACTTTAAGTTGTAACATTTCTCTTTGCTTCTGTCTTGACTACTTTAAGTTGTAACATTTCTCTTTGCTTCTGTCTTGACTATCTATCTAAACTACGTAAAGTTTGAACGTAAAAAATATTTTTAAAAAATGAATGTGTTAGTTTTAGATTTTTACGAGTTCATTTAAAATGAAGAATTCCGACAATTTTAATTTTAAAGTTTGGAGAGGGCACTCATTCTGCCAAAAGAGAAACAGATTTTACTTAAGCAAAACTTTTTAAGGACAAAGGAAGAAACAATGCAAATAAACCAACTAATTAAAAACAAAACAAAACTAGGCAAATAAAACAAAAGCAATAGAAAGAAAACAAAGCAATTGTAAGAAAACCAAACAAAAGCAAGAAAACAAAGCAATGGAACGAAAACAAAGCAATTGTAAGAAAACAAAGCAATTGTAAGAAAACAAAGCAATTGTAAGAAAACAAAGCAATTGTAAGAAAACAAAGCAATTGTAAGAAAACAAAGCAATTGTAAGAAAACAAAACAATAGAAAGAAAACAAAGCAATAGAACGATAACCAAGCAATAGAACGATAACCAAGGAATGGAAAGAAAACAAAGCAATAGTACGAAAACAAAGCAATAGGAAGAAAACAAAACAATAGAAAGAAAACAAAGCAATAGAAAGATAACCATGGAATGTAAAGAAAACAAAGCAATAGGAAGAAAACAAAGCAATAGGAAGAAAACAAAACAATAGAAAGAAAACAAAGCAATAGAAAGATAACCATGGAATGTAAAGAAAACAAAGCAATAGGAAGATAACCAAGGAATGGAAAGAAAACAAAGCAATAGGAAGATAACCAAGGAATGGAAAGAAAACAAAGCAATAGGAAGATAACCAAGGAATGGAAAGAAAACAATGATAAGAAAAAGAGATTAAAGAAAATGAAATATTCGAATGCAAAATTAGTTTAAAAAAAAAATTAATAAAGTGTTCCTTTCAAACCTTGTGATGATGTTAAGGTCAAGGTCATCAGGGTGACATGTGGCCAGCACAACGACCAACCGCCTTTACTTTCCCAAACACAAGTTAGGTAACCATTAGAGTTGGGTGGACTCAGTGGCGCCCTAAAAATCCCGAAATTCAAAATCCCAATCTTCACAGAGATTCGAACCCAGGACTCAGGTTCGAAAACCTGGCGCTTAACCACTCAGACATCGCACCCCCGAATACGAAATTAAGAAAAAAACATGTATTGAAGGAAAGAATATTTAAACTATTTACTACCGCCTTTGAGATGCTTCCTATGTAGTTGTCATAAATTTTGATTTAACGATCCAACTCAGTAATAGTAGCAGTTGTTATTGTCAAATTGTAAAGCCGGCCCTGACTATGACATCAACTAACCAATAGCTTCTTTTTCTTATGACACTATTTCCTAATGAAGACAAACTTAGAAATAAATCTTAGATTCTATGTTGGGCATAGAAGGACAGATCACGTCGCACGGAAAAGTTGGCATGACAATGTATGTATTTCTAGTACTTGACTATTCTTCTTCAACTGACCAGCGTTTTGCTGCTGACCTGTAAGCTCGTTTTAGTCTGTTCCATAGTACTACTTTACTTTTAGTTTTAACTAACTTGTCATTCCAATACTATGAAAGTAGGCCTAGGTCTTGGCACAAGGTAAAAGCAATTCAATGGTCCATAGTGGGAAGTTATCTAAGCCAGATGTTGTCTAGACTAATGGTCATCGAATAGAAACAGAGGGGTCAATTAACATCAGCTGCTGGGCTAGTTGTGGACTAGCTGTGGGCTAGTTGTGTATTGCGTCCATCAACTCCTGAATGTAGTGTGAACCAAAATGGTGCTTAATAATTCATCACTAACAAAATACAATCATCTTTGCACCTGAACAGACGTGCGCGCTTATTGTCCCATCCATAAATGTGATTGATTGGTGTGTACCAAGGTGTATGGAACATGCGTGGGATTATTGCATTTTTTTTCTCTTTATTCGAAGAGGATTTAAAATTCTGAAAACCGTTTTTATGTTAATAATGTAGACCTGATGATTTTGTTTTTGTTAACTTAAGTAGTTGTAGAGATAACATTAGATCAATGTGTGGGTTTGGCACTGAAGAATAATTGGCATAAATGATGAAGACAACTTGAGGCCGATTTAAATCTTTTCTTGTAGACTAAAGACCTGCACATAGCAAATAAAATTACATTAAAGTCATAGACAATATATAAAATACAGTATCAACTTACATATGAAGAATAAGACTAACATATTAATTAGACCTAGTTATGATCACAACATTCAAGTAACTGCAGTTTAAGAAATGTAAACAGATCATATCTCTTATTAGAACATAAGAGAAATGTAAAACATGTGATACATAATAAAACATTAAGAAGGGACTAAATCTCTTTATAAATCAAATAGTTATTAAAGATTTTAAAAAATACAAATAAATTGTTTTGATAGTTTCAGTGCCCACCTTTAGAACTGAATACTCTAATAACCTCAAGTGAATCAACTACGATTCTACCCAGTGAGTTGTAAAATACTTTTATAATAATAATAATAAAAGTCCTAAATGTTTCCTACTTTACAAAATATAATTATTTCTCTTTCAGAGTTCTAGACCTAGTCTGACTAGTCTAGTTGGCCTAGAGTACATGAATACAATTTTCTAAGAATAATAAATAATCCAAGCACATGATGGACGACAACCCTAGTCAAGAGCTTCTATTTGAAATACTACTGAATAATAAAATACAATTGAAAATAAAATGTAGTTACAGGCAGTTGTACAAGAGTACAATAGGTTTAAACAGACACAAAGGGTATACAAATCACTTTTCGTAATGGCACTGTGGTGAAGAAATAGATTTAGTTACATACAGCGACAGATAAGTCAGAAGAATGGACAGTGTCCACGTTTGTTTTCGACTTTTTATGCGCGACACTCGGCAGGTCATTTTGGGGTATAAGTCATATGCCATGTGGCTTTCGGCCGCCGGTGCGTGCTGATAAAATATTTATATCACTATACCATAAGCTCTATGTTTAATTATTTGTGTTCAATACTATAACATACGTTGTCTCATTTCTCTAGAATAGTATTACATGCATTGTCTCATTTCTCTATAATAGTATTACATGCATTGTCTCATTTCTCTAGAATAGTATTACATGCATTGTCTCATTTCTCTAGAATAGTATTACATGTATTGTCACATTTCTCTAGAATAGTATTACATGCATTGTCTCATTTCTCTATAGTAGTATTACATACTATGTCTCATTTCTCTAGAGTAGTATTACATGCATTGTCTCATTTCTCTAGAAAAGTATTACATACATTGTCTCATTTCTCTATAATAGTATTACATGCATTGTCTCATTTCTCTATAATAATATTACATACATTGTCTCATTTCTCTAGAAAAGTATTACATGCATTGTCTCATTTCTTTAGAATAGTATTACATACATTGTCTCATTTCTCTAGAATAGTATTACATGCATTGTCTTATTTCTCTAGAAAAGTATTACATGCATTGTCTCATTTCTCTAGAATAGTATTACATGCATCGTCTAATTTCTCTAGAATAGTATTACATGCATTGTCTTATTTCTCTAGAATAGTATTACATGCATTGTCTTATTTCTCTAGAAAAGTATTACATACATTGTCTCATTTCTCGAGAATAGTATTACATGCATCGTCTCAGTTCTCTAGAAAAGTATTACATGCATTGTCTAATTTCTCTAGAATAGTATTACATGCATTGTCTCATTTCTCTATAGTAGTATTACATACTATGTCTCATTTCTCTAGAAAAGTATTACATGCATTGTCTCATTTCTCTAGAATAGTATTACATGCATTGTCTCATTTCTCTAGAATAGTATTACATGTATTGTCACATTTCTCTAGAATAGTATTACATGCATTGTCTCATTTCTCTATAGTAGTATTACATACTATGTCTCATTTCTCTAGAGTAGTATTACATGCATTGTCTCATTTCTCTAGAAAAGTATTACATACATTGTCTCATTTCTCTATAATAGTATTACATGCATTGTCTCATTTCTCTATAATAATATTACATACATTGTCTCATTTCTCTAGAAAAGTATTACATGCATTGTCTCATTTCTTTAGAATAGTATTACATACATTGTCTCATTTCTCTAGAATAGTATTACATGCATTGTCTTATTTCTCTAGAAAAGTATTACATGCATTGTCTCATTTCTCTAGAATAGTATTACATGCATCGTCTAATTTCTCTAGAATAGTATTACATGCATTGTCTCATTTCTCTATAGTAGTATTACATACTATGTCTCATTTCTCTAGAGTAGTATTACATGCATTGTCTCATTTCTCTAGAAAAGTATTACATACATTGTCTCATTTCTCTATAATAGTATTACATGCATTGTCTCATTTCTCTATAATAATATTACATACATTGTCTCATTTCTCTAGAAAAGTATTACATGCATTGTCTCATTTCTTTAGAATAGTATTACATACATTGTCTCATTTCTCTAGAATAGTATTACATGCATTGTCTTATTTCTCTAGAAAAGTATTACATGCATTGTCTCATTTCTCTAGAATAGTATTACATGCATCGTCTAATTTCTCTAGAATAGTATTACATGCATTGTCTTATTTCTCTAGAATAGTATTACATGCATTGTCTTATTTCTCTAGAAAAGTATTACATACATTGTCTCATTTCTCGAGAATAGTATTACATGCATCGTCTCAGTTCTCTAGAAAAGTATTACATGCATTGTCTAATTTCTCTAGAATAGTATTACATGCATTGTCTCATTTCTCTATAGTAGTATTACATACTATGTCTCATTTCTCTAGAAAAGTATTACATGCATTGTCTCATTTCTCTAGAATAGTATTACATGCATTGTCTCATTTCTCTAGAATAGTATTACATGCATTGTCTCATTTCTCTATAGTAGTATTACATACTATGTCTCATTTCTCTAGAGTAGTATTACATGCATTGTCTCATTTCTCTAGAAAAGTATTACATGCATTGTCTCATTTCTTTATAATAGTATTACATGCATTGCCTCATTTCTCTAGAAAAGTATTACTTGCATTGTCTCATTTCTCTAGAATAGTATATTATGCATTGTTTCATTTCTCTAGAATAGTATTACATACATTGTGTCATTTCTCTAGAATAGTATTACATGCATTGTCTCATTTCTCTAAAATAGTATTACATGCATTGTCTCATTTCTCTAGAATAGTATTACATGCATTGTTTCATTTCTCTAGAATAGTATTACATACATTGTGTCATTTCTCTAGAATAGTATTACATGCATTGTCTCATTTCTCTAGAATAGTATTACATGCATTGTTTCATTTCTCTAGAATAGTATTACATACATTGTGTCATTTCTCTAGAATAGTATTACATGTATTGTCACATTTCTCTAGAATAGTATTACATACATTGTGTCATTTCTCTAGAATAGTATTACATGTATTGTCACATTTCTCTAGAAAAGTATTACATGCATTGTCTCATTTCTCTAGAATAGTATTACATGCATTGTCACATTTCTCTAGAATAGTATTACATGAATTGTCTCATTTCTCTAGAATAGTATTACATGCATTGTCACATTTCTCTAGAATAGTATTACATGCATTGTCTTATTTCTCTAGAAAAGTATTACATACATTGTCTCATTTCTCGAGAATAGTATTACATGCATCGTCTCAGTTCTCTAGAAAAGTATTACATGCATTGTCTAATTTCTCTAGAATAGTATTACATGCATTGTCTCATTTCTCTATAGTAGTATTACATACTATGTCTCATTTCTCTAGAAAAGTATTACATGCATTGTCTCATTTCTCTAGAATAGTATTACATGCATTGTCTCATTTCTCTAGAATAGTATTACATGCATTGTCTCATTTCTCTATAGTAGTATTACATACTATGTCTCATTTCTCTAGAGTAGTATTACATGCATTGTCTCATTTCTCTAGAAAAGTATTACATGCATTGTCTCATTTCTTTAGAATAGTATTACATGCATTGCCTCATTTCTCTAGAAAAGTATTACTTGCATTGTCTCATTTCTCTAGAATAGTATATTATGCATTGTTTCATTTCTCTAGAATAGTATTACATACATTGTGTCATTTCTCTAGAATAGTATTACATGCATTGTCTCATTTCTCTAAAATAGTATTACATGCATTGTCTCATTTCTCTAGAATAGTATTACATGCATTGTTTCATTTCTCTAGAATAGTATTACATACATTGTGTCATTTCTCTATAATATTATGTCCACCCCTAAACTTGTCCCTACGCTTCGATCTGGTAATGTATGTAAATCTCATTGCAATGCTCATACACTTTTTATTGAGTTATCTAGTAACAAACAGAAAGTTGGTTCCACTTCACAGTTTCAGACTATTGGGGATGTTACAGGTTACGTTTTCACACAGTTATTGTGTAAAGGGTTACAGATTGTATGTATTAGTTTAGTGTGTATCCATTCTGTATATAGATTGGGACTATTTATAAAGTAGTTTAGTAAAACTTAGAAAAAAATACGAATGCTAGTCAGCACTTAATTATATTCTAATGAATCTAGTTACACACAAGTTCAATAACTCTTGTTTCTATTGTAATTAGAGAGTATGTCAAGAAGATATTGCGGTAATCATTCTTGGCGCAACCCACGTTCGAAAACCTCCAGAGAATCTCTGGGAATACTCTAAGCGGGCTAATCAATTAAATGAATGGTGCAGGTAGGTTTGAGTCAAGAGTGTGTGTGTATGGGGGGGGGCTGGAGTAGGTCAAGAAGACTAGAACAACATCTGATAAACATTTGTACACAATTACCTGCTACCTGTGGCGTGTAGTTCTCCAGTGTATATTTAGACAAGTGAAATGCATCTTTCTTGAAGGCCCCAGACACTGTTCCTTGGTTCAGACTCTCTATCAGACTAGAATAGAGATAGTTCTATGCAACGTATCGTCTTTGGGTCTGAAGCTAAATGGTGAGATATGCACGAAGGTAGTTGACACGATTGTGAAGGAAGCCGTGCAGTTGTAGAGGCTCAAGTCAAAGAAAGGACAACAATCCTCAAGATTCACCTTTACCTGTAGCTTAGTATATTGACCGTTGGGGCACCACACATTATTTGTTCACCGTCTCTCTCCATTCCTCTCTCTCTCTACTGCCTTGGTTTTAATCACTTATGACTACAAGACTACAAGCCTGTCAAGATTATACAGAAGACAGAGAGTAACATTGGTAAGCAGACACGCAGACTTTATTTTATGCAAACAGTCAGACAAACAAGTAATGATAGATAGATATATAGTTATAGGTATCGGTTAAGTTTAAAGATAAAAATAGGTAAATATGAACATTTGTAGTTTGGTAGATTGGTAGATAAATTAAGCCAATAATAATTTAAACCATTGATATAAGTTACAAAGAATTCACCGGACGTTGAATATTGTGGCACTGATATTGTGACATTTGACATTCTCGAAAGAAGTTTCACATAGCATTCGTTCATTCATTGGTTCAACAATTTCTTAGCACAAAATTTGAAACGTACTCAAGTCTCTGTTACAAAGAAAGTTTGTGTGGAAACACAAACTCAAAATCGGCCCCCGAAGTGGTCAACCCAGGCAAGTAAAAAGGCCGGTATCAATATTTTCAGAAAGAACATCAGAATTAAATTATATGAAAGACAAATGACAGAAGAATGGAGAAAGAAGGTTGACAGATCTTGTGTGGTTCCCCAGCGGTTCAGCAGACCAAAGGATGGGTGAAAGTGAATGTGAAACTAAATGTGAACCTGGCCTAACTGATGTCTTATAATGAATATTTAATTGATCTAATTGTTTTGTAAAGGGTCAACCTCTTATTCAAATTCTCAAAAAAAGAAAAAAAAAACATTTTCGTAAAAAAAAAAAATAATTCATTTAGTGAAATGTCCTTTCCTGTTTTGACGAGGGTAAAGTTCACGAGATACTATGAAAACATACTTATTAATAGTTGTTTTAAATTATGTCCAACTTATATGCATACTAAATAGCTTTTTTCTGTTAAAAAATAGTAAACATTATTTTTGGGTGAACTTAGTAATTAGTAGGACAGAACTTACATAATGCAGCAATACAAATGTAAAAAAATAACAATAATTTTTTACCAAAAATTCAAAAACCATTTGCATAAGTATGTTAAAACTATGGTATATTGTTGTTCGTTCTACTAAAGAGCCTCGCGTATTTGTTATTATTAATAGTGAATAGTTGTAAAAATAGTGTATTTTTATGACAACACTGTTTGCATAAGTGATTTTAAAAATTAGATTTTTCGCTTTTAAAAAAGAAAAAAGTAGCCGTTGCATCAGAACTTTGAATAAATCAAAAAATTATGTCAGATTTTCCCTATCTTTTCTAGTTTACGAGATCTAAACGGGACGGACGGACGAAGAATGAGTACATTGACTTTGATCTTCCAGAAACATGTCAAGATATCCAGAGTACAGAATGAGTACATTGACTTTGATCTTCCAGAAACATGTCAAGATATCCAGAGCACAGAATGAGTACATTGACTTTGATCTTCCAGAAACATGTCAAGATATCCAGAGTACAGAATGAGTACATTGACTTTGATCTTCCAGAAACATGTCAAGATATCAAGAGCACAGAATGAGTACATTGACTTTGATCTTCCAGAAACATGTCAAGATATCCAGATTACAGAATGAGTACATTGACTTTGATCTTCCAGAAACATGTCAAGATATCCAGATTACAGAATGAGTACATTGACTTTGATCTTCCAGAAACATGTCAAGATATCCAGATTACAGAATGAGTACATTGACTTTGATCTTCCAGAAACATGTCAAGATATCCAGATTACAGAATGAGTACATTGACTTTGATCTAGGAGACGGAGATGTTCTTAGTCTTTAAACTTTCTAAATATTTTCATTTCCAACGTTTATTAATTCTTGTATTTTATAGTTGACAAATCATCAGTCTGTATCTACGTTTCATAAATATTGTTTTTTATTCGATTTAATAATTGGATTCAATACATAAAATTGAATCAATAACTAATTGCCAACGTGTCTGGAACAAGTGTAGGCCTGAAGTCTGCCTGCACATCACTGATTGTTCATGTATTGGCACTAAAAATCGTATACGGTGTCATAATTTCCTATGAAGGTCCTTAAATTGTGTAAGTAGGGATCAAAGTTAACTTTATTTCTAAAAGAACAATCACGATCTGTATTTGTACAAATTTAGAACCGTTAACGAGATGCAACAATGAAATCTTGATGTCACGCCAGACTATAAATGTCTTCCAATAAACCGTGCGAGTATCTGGTTTTTTATGGCGCTCACCTTCCAGAGTGCACTCTAGACCCAGTAGTTCTCCAAACAAGACCCAGTAGTTCTCCAAACTTTAATTACTAGACTTTCCTTCTTTCCCTACAGTTACATGTAATGAGTCTTTGGAAGCAATTAATAACTTAAGATACAAGTCTGTTCAAAGCTTCATGTGTGTATATTCTTCTAATAAAGTACTACCAAATAAACATCAGAGTTTCTTATATTCTTGATAATTTTGATTTTTTCTCCTTCATTAAAGGCATTACAAGATTGTTGGTTTTAATTATTTGTATCATATTTTCAATCATCTTCGGTACTTTTTACTCTCAACGCCTTCATTCGTCTCGCAGACTGAACATTCAACGACCTTCATTCGTCACTCAGACTAAACATTCAACGACCTTAATTCGTCTCTCAGACTGAACATTCAACGACCTTCATTCGTCTCGCAGACTGAACATTCAACGCCTTCATTCGTCTCGCAGACTGAACATTCAATGACCTTCATTCGTCTCGCAGACTGAACATCCAACGACTTTCATTCGTCTCTCAGACTGAACATTCAACGACCTTCATTCGTCTCTCAGACTGAACATTCAACGACGTTCATTCGTCTCTCAGACTGAACATTCAACACCTTCATTTGTCTCTCAAACTGAACATTCAACGACCTTCATTCGTCTCTCAGACTGAACATTCAACGACCTTCATTCGTCTATCAGACTGAACATTCAACGACCTTCATTCGTCTATCAGACTGAACATTCAACGACCTTCATTCGTCTCTCAGACTGAACATTCAACGATCTTTATTCGTCTCGAAGACTGAACTTTCAACGACTTCATTCGTCTCGCAGACTGAACATTCAATGACCTTCATTCCTCTAGCAGACTGAACATTTAATGACCTTCATTCGTCTATTAGACTGAACATTCAATGACCTTCATTCATCTCTCAGACTGAACATTCAACGATCTTCATTCGTCTCTCAGACTGAACATTCAACATTCATTTGTCTCTCAGACTGAACATTCTACGACCTTCATTCGTCTCTCAGACTGAACATTCAACGACCTTCATTCGTCTCTCAGACTGAACATTTAACGAACTACATTTATCTCTCAGACTGAACATTCAACATTCATTTGTCTCTCAGACTGAACATTCAACGATCTTTTTTCGTCTCGCAGACTGAACATTCAACGCCTTCATTCGTCTCGCAGACTGAACATTCAATGACTTTCATTCGTCTCGCAGACTAAACATTCAATGACCTTCAATCGTCTCGCAGACTGAACATTCAACGCCTTCATTCTTCTCTCAGACTGAATATTCAACGACCTTCATTCGTCTCGCAGACTGAACATTCAATGACCTTCATTCGTCTCGCAGACTGAACATTCAACGACCTTCATTCATCTGTCAGACTGAACATTCAACGACCTTTATTCTTCTCTCAGACTGAACATTCAACGACCTTCATTCGTCTTTCAGACTGAACATTCAACGACTTTCATTCGTCTTGCAGACTGAATATTCAACGCCTTCATTCGTTTCTCAGACTGAACATTCAACAACCTTTATTCGTCTCTCAGACTGAACATTTAACGACCTTCATTCGCCTTGCAGACTGAATATTCAACGCCTTCATTCGTCTCTCAGACTGAACATTTAACGACCTTCATTCGTCTCTCAGACTAAACATTCAACGACCTTTATTCAACTCTCAGACTGAACATTCAACGACCTTCATTCGTCTCTCAGACTGAACATTCAACGACCCTCATTCGTCTCTCAGACTGAACATTCAACGGAATTTATAAAAGTTCTCCTACTAATGAGACATACACCATCGTGCCCTTGAAGTTCTTTGATTACGATAAAGAGACTGAGGCTTCTTTATTGTTGTTTCCGGTCGTTGACTTATAGCACCAAACTGCTGGTAGACAACTAAACCGTTGTAGGCGTCATATATCTTAACTATTAAGACTTCAATTAACTTGAATAACTTCTTTTTTGTGAGCAAAACTAAATAAATTTTTATTTTTCATATAGACAAAATCAACATGTGATCAAATGAAATAAATATAGTAGACTTAAGTAATAATGTTTCTTAACCAAATCTAACCCACCAAAAAGACACAACTTTTCAGTCTTACGTTCTGGAGTCGTCTCCCCTAACTAAGACCAAGTGACTACAATGCCACCTTTGTTGCATCATTCACAACCAATCGCTAACCTCTTCCCACCGTGACCATAGAAACACACACACACACCATAACATTTGTATCTGTTAATCTACTTCTCATCGGCCAGATAACTCAAATCTAAATTTAAATTATAACAGTCAATATTTTTACAAGCTACAAAAATGTCCACTCCGCCTCGATCAATGGATTAAACAGCGTCCATTTTTTTTAAAACAAAATTATGAACCTGTGCAGCTGCTGGACATTAGTAACAGGAAATAGAAATGCCAGACAATAACCAGCACTGCTGCGCTATTGTTGGCAGTTTTTGTTCTAAACAAAGGATCTAGCCTCATGAATAATGTATGAAAAAAAAAATCAAACTGGAGACCACGTGACTGCGAAGTTTAAGATATAATCTTGTTACTCTGGCTGCTAACTGTACCACACAATTGTAATGTAATTTGATAACATAATTTTACTAAGCTGTCATCGATGATGAAATAGTACATCCAGAACTTTAAATTTGGTGAGAGGAAAAGGAGAGGGGGGGGGGAACTATTGTTTTGTTCGGAAAGATGGAGGGCATAAGCTTGTTAACAAAAAGTAGGTTAGAAACTTGACTGACTGACTGACTGAATGATTATTTGACTGGCAGACTAAATGACTGACTGACTAAATATCTGGCTGAATGATTGACTATCTAACTATTATACTAAGTGAATGACTATCTGAATGACTGACTGGACATTTACATAAATTGTACAGTAACAGAATTTCAATTGAAAGTCAATGGTTTTTTAAACATACATGCTTCAACTGAGGGCCACTTTTTATCTCTGACAATGCCTGGTTTTAGACTTGATAGTAAGTGGAAAGGAGGGGGTGGTAGCTCTGGGTGTGAGTGTGTGTGTGTGTGTGTGGCAGGGAGGTGACTGGACATTACAGTGTAATTAATTGTTCGTGGATTGATTTGTTGACCCCAGCAGATAAGATGAGCTTTCAAAGATCGTGGGAGGAATGACAGATAAGATCTCTGTATGGATGAAGTGTTGTACTGGGCAAAGGAAAAAAGGAAAGGGAGGAGGGCGATGATAATGGAGAAGGGGGGAACATCGGTTGGAAGTGGAACATAATAGAAACTGGGTGTTCATTTTGTGTGTTAATGATCAGTTTAGAGTGCATTGGATGACTGGCTAGTTCAATCTAATAACGAGCTCTCCGGAATGAGATAATATTCAACTAGATTAAAATATCAGGAAATAGATTTTTTATGTGCTTACAGTATTTGGAATTATAAAACACTACAAAAAAATGTATATCATTCAATATTACAAAACACACACACACACACACAGATCACATAAACATACATTCACACAAAGATATATACAGGCACACACTTACAATCAGTGCAATTCGAAGTTCTGTTCATTTCTCTAAGCCTAAAGACTTAGACTAAGTTTATTAAAATTAACTCTCTTCAACAAAAAAAGGAAGGAAATAAATCGGAAATTTGTTTTAAAAATGTCCTACACATAGACTTATATATATACTAGATCTAGACTGGACATGAAAACTTTTTAACACTTCAAAAAATGTGAAAATTTTTTTAGAAAGTTGGATCAAGGTGTTGTTTTGTAAAGTAGTTAAAAGAAGTAAAGGCTATTTTTTTCAACCCTAACCTATGTAACATATAATTTAATTTTTAGATCTAGATCTAGTAATTAAACATCAAAAATAAGAGTACTCTCGTCTCATAATTATTATTTTGCAATTTTTAGATACATAATCTTCTTGATCAAAAGACTGAATGCAACACTAAATTGTGATATTTTTTTGTATTTTTGATAATCAATTACTAGATCTAGATCTAAAAAAAAAAAAAATTATATGTTACATAGGTTAGGGTTAAAAAAAAACAACAACTTTACTACTTTTAACTACTTGACAAAACAACACATTGATCCAACCTTCTACAAAATGTTCACAATCGATCAGTCGCGGATAAGAATTTATTTCCGGTTTCCAGTCTAGTAGTATCTGTAAGTCTAGGGTCCTACACTAGAAGTTCTACTCATGTCTTTTTGTTGTTGTTGTTGTTGTTAAATAATAATCAGCTCATTCCAAGGTTGATAATTTGACCGTTGCGATGAGCTCCAAACAGGGCTGATACTTCTGACTGATGGTGACCTGGGGACGGGGTGAACTTAGAACGAGATACACCTGGTCATCCTTCATTACTTTTGGAGTCACTCTTTCAACCAAAATTAAATTTAAAAAAGAAACTTAATGACCTTCAAGGATGCAGGTTTTTAAGTCTGGTGTGTATGTGTGTGTGTGTGTGTGCATTCTAATTTCGAGTTCACCTTCCTTGAAACTAGCACTACATGATTAGGACCCTCCTTGTCACTCCCCCACCACAATGTATACAATGACATCATTCTCATCGCCTCGTGTTGTCATTTCAAAAACCACACTATTCATGAGAGAAGGAACTGTGCTCGAATGAACCGACTCAACTCTGCCAGTTGGATCTGTCAGGGCTCCTGAGGTCTTAAGAAAACAAAAACTTCGTCACTTCCGTGTCAGGTGTAGAACATTTAGTCTGCTGTGAAACGTGGGGTACAAAGGGGGGGGGGGTATCTCACTTCCTGCACGGGAGCTAATATCGCAGGTGATAATTATACCATTATTTTCTGAAACATGTCCCCTACCACTTTCCTGGAGTGGCTCTTCAGATCTTCTTATCATTGTGAAGTGGTTAGAATTGTTCTTCTATTTTTTTTTCTTATGCATGGATATATATATATATAGTTTAGTGAAGGAAAAACGTGTTTAAGTTGCTCAGTAAATTCCAATACGAGTCAAAGACGACACAGAAAGGTGTCAATATAGTTTGGTGCCTAAAGAATTTAATACCGAAAGAATTACGTTATTGGGAGCATGAGTTGGCAAGTTCTTTGAGTTGTGTTGTGTTGAGTTGGTTGTGTTGTGTTGTGTTGAGTTGGTTGTGTTGTGTTTTGTTGTGTTGAGTTGGTTGCGTTATGTTGTGTTGTGTTGAGTTGGTTGTGTTGTGTTGTGTTGTGTTGAGTTGGTTGTGTTGTGTTGTGCTGTGTTGTGTTGTGTTGAGTCGGTTGTGTTGTGTTGTGTTGATTTGGTTGTGTTGTGTTGTGTTAAGTTGGCTGTGTTGTGTTGAGTTGGTTGTGTTGTGTTGTGTTGGTTGTGTTTGTAGAGAGTCTGAGAGAAAGAGTCGAAACAATACAGATCTATTTTACATAAACTTGGACTCTTCCTGTATTATCAGGCCATTGTATCATTGTGTTTATAAATATGAAAAAACTGTCTGCAGCCCATATTGGTTTGTCTGCTCCATACTATTTGTTGACGTGTTAGCATCAAACTCATACCACAAACACAAGAGCAAATCAAACGTCGTGTTTTCCCAGGCTCTGAACGGGGTCAAGGTTGACAAAATTAGTTTAAGTGCGAAATAAATCGTTGTAAATGTTGAAGCAATAAACTATTGGCAATGTCTGGGTGTCTCCCTGGTTGTGAGGTGTGCACTTCGGATTGTTGTCATGAAGGCATTCCCTGTCCAACATGGCCCTGCAGGACGTTTAGGCTAAAACGAAACAATCTTTATTTCTTAAGGAATATCCTAAAGTTCTACAATAAATCTCATACATTTTGAGATTGTTGAGTTCAATGTTTCTTCAGACTGATCAGTTAGGAAGAATATCGTCCTACAAAGAGGTACAGAGTCTCGTGCTCAAGTTTTTTGAGTCGCACGGGACACGTGGCATTCAAACCCAGATTATTTCCCGACACGTTGATTTAAGGATTGAAAAACAAAATGAGGTAGTATGAAATGCCCAATGTATTTTATCCTCCCATATGGATCTCAATTAATAATGTAGTCTATCTATTTTCCATCTATTTCAACTTATTTATTCCGTTCCACTTGATCTCTTTAGAGCCTACGCATTTTGACATTCGACATCATGACATTAGATAATGGCGTAATATTTAATATTTAATGTAAAAAAAAATTTCGAACACTCGTTTGGGGACCTCCCACAAGTAAAGGCTCGGGTGGATTTTTACATTCTCACCCCCCATCCCGACACCATAGCTACGCCACTGCTTGCTGTCACCGCGTGTCTATCTATGTCTCTCTCTGTCTCTCTGTCTCTCTCTCTCTCTCTCTGTTTGTATCTCTCTCTCTGTCACACATACAAACACATACACACATAAACATACACACACACCTCAATATTGATATTTAAAAAATCTTCAATGATTTCCTAATGTGGTGTAAAATGTGAATTTGTGTGGCCGATATTTTATGTCCCTCTCTAGAACTAAAAAGGTTTTTTTTAAAAAAAGGAACTAATGCAAAAATTTAGCAGAATTTTTTTTAATCAGATTAATATTTGAGAATTAATTTGTAAAACAAGAAGTAAGAACCTAACTCTTGCTCGCCTCTGATGCCTGAAGGATGGAGTCTAGACAATTTGAAAATGAATGATTAATTTATACGTTTAAAGAAAATCGCTTAGTTTTTAACCAAAAAAAAATTAGTCAAAAATTAATTAATAATTTTAATAACTATATTAACAATACCACAAGGCTATACAAAAACTAAATGATACAATTTGTATACATTTAAAATATGTTATTTAAAAAAAAACCACAAAACACAATGTTGAATTTAAATTTTAAATAATGGTTTAATAAAGAAAATGTTTACAAATTAATGACAAAAACCGAATAGTTTAATTTTTAAAAAAAATAAAGACTAATTTTTATATTGAAAAAATCAATCCATAATGAAAAATAATGTTTAGTTTATAATTTTAAAAAAAACTCTTTTAAAGTGTTATGCAGGGACTACTTTCCTAATAGTGACATTCAAACTTTTACACAAACTTATGAGAAGTCTTTATGAGAGTTGTGAGTACCAACAAAAGCCCTTTAAAAATTCATGTTATTACAACATTCCATTTCTCAAAGACAGGAAGCTGGGTTTATTTGGTGATGAAGTGTAATATATTAAAAACCCAAAAGAAAAATCTTACTCTGGAATAAATGTAACCTAACACAACTACAACAAGCTGCATTAAACTTTCAACAAACATTCTTATTAGAAAAAGACATTAACCAACCAGTCGATGACCTCTGGAATTTAATTAAAAACCATCTTAAAAGCATTATAGAAAATCATATACCAACTAAATACATATCAAACAAAATAAATAAATGCTGGTTTAATAATAGACTAAAGAAGCTTTGTAAACAGAAGGGAAACCTAAATAGAAAATTTAAAGAAACCAAGGCAAAAAGAGTTTACAAAAAGTTTATAAAAATTAAATACCTAACCCAAAAAGTAAGCAGACAGCTGCAGATTGAATACATAAACAATGTAATATCTAAAAATAACAACAAAAACCTATGGTCATACATTAATTCTAAGAAAATGGAAACAACAGGCATAGCGCCATTAAAAGATGAACATAACATAATACATAATGATAATGAAACTAAAGCAAACATCCTAGACAAATACTTTGCATCAGCATTCTCAGCCCCAGGAGACAAAGACATATTTCTTAATTTGAACCAAGTAGACAACATAGAAGATTTAGTAGTACAAGAATATGGAATTCAAAAACTATTAGCCAACACCAAACCAAATAAAGCGTCTGGACCTGATGGTATTCCAGCTAGATTACTCAAAGAACTAAGCAATGAGCTAGCCCCAGTGTTCAAAATACTCTTTCAGGCATCGCTTAACCAGGGCAGAGTACCAAAGGACTGGAAAGAAGCTAATGTCACCCCCTATTTAAAAAAGGAGAAAAATCTGATCCAGGAAACTACAGACCAGTATCACTTACCAGCATCACATGTAAAATCCTAGAACACATAATATGTAGCAACATCATAAATTACTTAGACAAACATAATGTCCTCACCCGATACCAACATAGCTTTAGGAAATATAGATCATGTGAAACACAACTAATAGGACTAATTGATGATTTTTCAAAAGGTTTAGATAATAGTGAACAAATAGATGCTATCTTACTAGATTTTTCCAAGGCTTTTGACAAAGTTCACCACCATAGTTTGCTTAAAAAATTAAAATATTTCTGCATTAATGGTCCATTGCATCAGTGGATTAAAGATTTTCTGATAGGGAGAGAACAAACTGTAATAATAAATGGCTCTAAATCAACACCAATAAGAGTAAATTCAGGTGTACCTCAAGGAACAGTCTTGGGTCCACTACTATTTTTAATTTACATAAATGATTTACCAAATTGCATTAGTTCAGGAACAAAAGTCAGATTATTTGCAGACGATTGCATAATATATAGAACAATAAAAACAACACAAGACACAGATATTTTACAAAGAGAATTAGATGAATTACAGAAATGGGAATCAAATTGGAGCATGTCTTTCCACCCAGAAAAATGTCAGTTGTTAAGAGTAACAAAAAAACTAAAACAAATTCATTCCACTTATCTTATTCATGGCAAACCACCAGTAACACAGACTAAAAATGCAAAATACCTAGGTGTTATAATAAATGCAAAACTGTCATGGAATCCACATATTGATGAAACTATAAAAAAATCAAACAAAGCATTAGGATTTATTAAAAGAAATTTCTATAAATCAAATAAGAACATAAAACTAAAATGTTATTTTACCTTGGTTAGGCCAATAATAAAATATGCCTCCTCCGTTTGGGACCCCTTAACTCAAGACAACATTAAGAAACTGGAACAGATACAAAATAGAGCAGTGAGATTCATGACAAACGAATATTCAAACTTAACCAGAGTAACACCTTTAGTAAAATAACTAAATTTAGATAGCCTTCAGGACAGCAGACTCCAAAGTAAAGTAGCGACTATACATAAAACACTGAACCATAATCTTCTAATACAAAAACAAAATTTAATAAAATACTCTGAAAGATAAAGGCACATTTCTCGTCCCATATGCTAGGACAAATTTGTACAAATACTCCTTGTTCCCTAGTGCTATTAGAGCATGGAATGGGTTGCCTGAGCTAGCCAGGAAAACCAGTGACTTGGCAGAATTTAAGTCATTGGTTAATATGCATGACTAAGTGCATGACGCGTAGGACGTAATCATCTTCTTTTTTGAAGTAACGTCTGTATTATATAAGATAAGAAGATAATACTTTCCTCCACTGTGGCTACCAGTAACCGTATCGAATATGCCTCTAAGTAACTGTGTTTTTGAAAATGCTTAACTATCGCAACCATTATGTAAATATCTAATATGCATGAAGTATTTTCTGAAACAGAACATAGCCAAAGCTTTATGTAATTATATTTAGTCTCAATGAAATATACTTTTGAATTAAATGTATTTCAGATCTCAAGGTTTCATTCACCATATTCCTGTTGCTTACGTGTGTGCGGAATTGAAAACTGTTGGCGTGGAGCATGGAGAACCGTAAAGTCCATTTGGAAAAACTTACGACAGTAAAGTACTAAAAGCAGATGTCAGTACGAAGGTCAAGGTTGTTTCTGTTTCACCATTTCAGATATTCTCTGGGTAGCCTTTGCAAGATCACATAAATGTCATCTTTCGCATCAAGTCTTAACTTTATTGATTCTGTGCAAATGATTATAGACCTTCTTTAACTTTATTGATTCTGTACACATGATTGAAGACTTTTCTTGACTTTATAGAGACCGTACACATGATTGTAGACTTTCCTTAACTTTATAGATTCTGTACACATGATTGCACTCCTTTTTGAAATGAATTGATTCCGTGCCATCGCTAAGTGTTTTTCAACTGCGCCTTCCCAAGTTTGTAGGAGGCCTCTTCATTCTTACGGTCTTCTTCTTTAATGATTCATAACAAACGAATATTCACATTTGACTAGAGTAACACCATTAGTAAAATCACTAAATTTAGAAAGCATTCAGGACAGAAGACTCAAAAGTAAAGTAGCAATTATACATAAAACACTGAACCATAATCTTCAAATACAAAAACAAAACTTAATAAAATACTCTGAAAGGCACAAAGATAAAAGCACATTCCTCGTCCCATATTATGGACAAATTTGTACAAATACTCCTTCTTCCCTAGTGCTATTAGAGCATGGAATGGGTTGCCTGAGTTAGCCAGGAAAACCAGTGACTTGACAGAATTTAAGTCATTGGTTAATATGCATGACTAAATGCATGACTCATAGGACGTAATCATCTTCTTTTTTGAAGTAATGTCTGTATTATATAAGATAAGATAAATAATAACTTTCCAAGTTGTATATTTTGTTGTATATTTACAAAGCTTATATCAACTGTCTTTGTCTGTCTGGTAAAACGTTTAAACATGATATTTCTCCCACACCCAGTCTCAGATCCAGACACAGTTGAAACTTTGCACAATTATTCGTTGGTGAAGACGATACATAAATTAATTAAAACAACAACAATGTGAAAATTCATCAAATGGTAATTAATTAATGTGTTTGATACCAACAATGAATAATTGTGCAAAGTTTCAACTGTGTCTTGATCTGAGAATGTATTATTAGTAATTAATTATTTTGTTTAATATCGAAAAAAGGAAATATCTTAAGAAAGGCACGTGACACGGGTCACGTGATATTAATGTGGCAGGCCCACTGGCTTGTGAATATTTCTGTATACTGAATTCCGCTATTTCTTATTATTTCATTATTTTTCCATTATTTCAGTATCTAATATTTTATTATATCATTACTATTTTTTTTATTGTCTTCTTATATCTAGTTATGTCTTTATTTCTTATTACTTTTAATTATTAAGCTATACTCTGGAATGACGTTCAAGAGAATGGATTTTGGAAATGAGCGGACAATAAGCGAAGGTCTGTGTCCATGTATCGAGTCTTAGTTTATCTATACTCTATAGTCATCAAATGGTAGTCTTTGTTGTTATTAGACAAGTGAATTAAAAAAAAAATAAAACATCCTTTTTCATGGCTTTGTAAGGAAAAGCCACTGCTGTTGTTTTTTTTGGTTTTTTTGCTGTCAGCCTGTCCTTCTGTATGTGACGTATTATAGTAGCATTTGAAAAAACTGATTCCCCTGTATTGCGCTACTTTTTGTCTTTAGAAAGCAACTTTTTGTTTTTAAAATAAGCATGAAAACTCTATGGGCATACGTTCAATACAAGTTTGAACAGTAGTGTAAAATACAATCTTTATCTTCTTCTAAAAGACAGTACTTTGGTTTAATAACAATAAGGTGTGCTTAATATATGCACTATTTCAAAACAACATTTTTAAAAGGGGGGGGGAGGTGTTGATGCACAAGTAAGTACGCTATTCAACGGGCTTGTGTGTAACCAAATCTGTGAGTTGTAATGTCCCGCCCATGAGTTTCTGAAAAGCAAACACAAACTCATTTTATCTTTTTTTTATTAGTAGGAAATTTGGAAATCGAAGTTAATTACAGTAATCAATCCTTTTTTAGCTATTTCTTCAATATTTTAAATGTAATGTTACAGACATCGATTATGTGGTTTACCTTTTTTGTCTGCAAAGTTTTATTAATGGCTAAATGCAGAATTTTAATTTCATAAATTCATATTATATCAAGTGACATAGGCGATTTCACGATATTAATATATTTGTTTTGTGTGTGTGCCTTTGTGTGCGTGTCTTTGTGTGTGTGTTAATCACTTGGTCTAATTTTTATTAGTATCGTTTATTTTTGTTATAAATTCGGTCTTTGACTAAAATGTTAAATAAACTAATGGTGGTAAAAATAATTCGGTAACTTAAACCTTTCAATTGGCGCCTCTTTACAGGAACATCTTCTTCTAAGTGTATGTTAGAACATCTTCTTCTAAGTGTATGTTAGAACATCTTCTTCTAAGTGTATGTTAGAACATCTTCTTCTAAGTGTATGTTAGAACATCTTCTTCTAAGTGTATGTTAGAACATCTATAAAGAACATTTTACATAATAAAATAGTTTTAAAATTTCAAAGCAAAGTAGAAAGTAACGCTACAAAAAACTTGAATGAAATTTTCTGTTCCATTCAGTGGAAATACCAAAACAGTAGTTGGAACGTCTGTGGACGTTTAGAACTCAGAATTGAAGACCATGGGTCGATACAGTATTTGAGAATTCTAAGCGAAATAAAATGTTTGTTGCAATTATTTCCTCATCTTTTCTACGAGGCCAGACTAAATTTAAACCAACGTCTGGATTGGTGAAAGCAATTATTACAATGTTGACACATCGAGTCTCACTAAAACCAGATTTAACACAGGACAACTACAGACACTTGTCAATCTAGTTGATATCTGGTTAAAACAAAAAATTTTGTTTCAAGTTAGAACTTTGAATTTATCAAATGTCTTTGTACATTTTCTTTGCACTTTGAACTACAATCTCTTTTACAAAGAGATTTGTTTCATTATGTCATATTTACATACATATTTGTATAGGCCTACCCTAATGTTACAACTTGACCTACTTATGTATACAGTTCTGATACCACTGAAGGCTTCGAAGCATCAAAAAGTTCTACGACGAGTGTACGTTTCATAAATTCATTGCTGACCAGTGAAGTCCTTAAAGCGTCAAAAAAGTTTTGAGACCAATAAAGGCCTTAAAACCTAAAACGAGTTCTAAAAACAAGAAACGTTTTAACGCCTCAAAGAGTTCTTAGACCAGTGAAGGACTTAAAGCCTCAAATACTTCTGAAACAAGTGAAGGCCTTAAAGCCTCAACGAGTTTGGAAACCAATAAAGGTCTCAGGTACTAAAGGTAAAGGTAAAGATAACTCTTGATTCTGACAAAAAAAAAAGACTTAAGGATACTATTTGCAGTGTAACTTAGCCGTCAACAAGCTTATATCTTAACCTTTTAGTCTAGAAGTCTTAGTTCTACTTGTCATCTTGTAAAAATATAAGTTAGCAAGACAGGCACGCCCAGGTTTATCTTTTATTTGTTCAAAGCTTGCTAAATAGAGTTGATTATATCCATTGAAAATAATACAGGATAACTATTCTGAGCTAAAAGTAGAGTGGTTTTTTTAACACATGAAGAAGAAAATATTTTTTAAAGCAAAAGATTTTCTACACGGACTTTGGCTTCCATGTCTTGCCTACAGTTTATTATTAGACATCTCCTGACCATCAACCAATCAGATGGGGAAAAGAGGAATGGAAAGAGGTAACTCTTGGTTCCCAGAATCATATTTTATTTCGTTATATTTCTGGTTGATAAAATCCAGATGCCTCGAGGATTTTCTATTCCGCACAGATTTTTCATCATTCTAGACGGTGGTCTGGTCTTCATGTACAACGTCGATGAATGGGTCCATTGTGAGTCGGCGTAGAAACAACTGGCATTGAATCAAACCACCGTGTCATCCACATCTTCCAGTGGCACGCGCACCTGGTAATAATCCTGATCTATGACCTTGACCCACTCTTCATGTAATCGTAATGTAATGCTCGCTAACTCGAGTCAAATATTTCTGTTTGGGAGTTTCTTTATCGAGCTTAAGTTCAAGACTTGAATAATAAAATGGAAATTAATTTGACAGAGAAATCACAATTTACAAAGAACTACAACTTTATTTTTCAGTTCCAGTGCTTTTTTTGTGTGACGGTACGCACCAGTACGGCGTAACCCGGCACCTTTTTCGATTTTGGAAAATAAATATTACTTTTCTTGTATTTTAACGTTTATTATTAATTTATTAGTAGTTAAAAGTTAGGCACTCCATCACTGAGTACCGGCATATATGGTGTTACAAGAAAGCACTGTTCAGTTCATTGTTTAACTTAGATACAGTGGCAAGGCTACATATATACAGTTCTAATCAACGCAAGGCGCACAAAGTTCAAAGTTAGGGGCAGTCCTTCGATGCATATTACCTTGTAAGAGAGATAATATTTTAATAATATAATATAATAATCATTACACATCGCACTATGTCGTAGAAACACCCGTAGTCGAGGTGACATCGTTTTGAGGATAAGGACAGCTTTATAATGATAAGGACACCTTTATAATGATAAGGACAGCTTTAAAATGAGAATGACAGCTTTATAATGAGAATGACAGCTTTATAATGAGAATGACAGCTTTAATTTTTACAACAGCTTTATTAATATATAATGACAGCTTAATTACGATATATTAAGATAGAATGACAGCTATATGATAGTGAAAGTTTTATTATTATGATGTCATCTTTTTATGATGACGAAATGTTTATTATAAAGTGACAACATTATAATAGCGGTGACATCTTTCACCAGAAAGAAATGCCCTAACTATAGACCTAAAATATTCACCCTTGCCTAAATCAACCTTTGAGATGAAGTCACATCATCATGCGTGAATATTGTTCAGAATATATTGTTGAGAATAAAAGAAAGATTTAGTTTTCAGTGCAACACCTAAGGTGCACTGGTCACTGCTTAGAGCTTGGACACAATGTGTAATGAATGTCAAAGTGTCATTGTAATAGTTCAGTTAGCCCCACCTTTCTGGCAAGAGGAACTCACTTGCGATTTCCTACCTTCTGAGATGCACAGAGCATTCTTCATAATACTAAAAAATAAAAACGTAAAAAATACTGGTTTAAAAACAAAACAAGACAATACCCCCCCCCCCTCCTTTATGTAACTTATAGAGCGATTGTTTTGGGTCTTCACAATTAATGAGTGTTTGATTAAAAAGTAATGGAACATTTCTTACCCCGCCCCTTCCTGATTAATCGAATGGAAAGATCTAGTGAACATTATAATAGTCCAGTGATTAGTATGGATCTAAACTTAGAAGACAATGCGCATAATTTTCCTGAATTTTAATTTATTAAACTCTTGAATCAATAAAGCATTTCACTAGGAAATTTCCGAACGCGATAGTCCTTTCAATAACGTGATAGTCCTTTCAAAAACGTGATAGTCCTTTCAAAAACATGATAGTCCTTTCAAAAACGGGATAGTCCTTTCAAAAACGTGATAGTCATTTCAAAAACGTGATAGTCCTTTCAAAAACATGATAGTCCTTTCAAAAACGGGATAGTCCTTTCAAAAACGTGATAGTCCTTTCAAAAACGTGATAGTCCTTTCAAAAACGGGATAGTCCTTTCAAAAACATGATAGTCCTTTCAAAAACGTGATAATCCTTTCAAGAACATGATAGTCCTTTCAAAAACGCGATAGTCCTTTCAAAATCATGATAGTCCTTTAAAAAACATGATAGTCGTTTCAAAAGCATGACATTCCTTTCAAAAACGTGATAGTCCTTTCAAAAACATGATAGTCCTTTCAAAAACATGATATTCCTTTCAAAAACATGATATTCCTTTCAAAAACATGATAGTCCTTTCAAAAACGTGATAGTCCTTTCAAAACCGATCTCTTGCCAACTTTAAATTTATTAAATTTTTTACTTAAAAAAAAGGATAACGGTTAAACTAGAGTTTCCCCAGTGTAACTAACGATCGAGTCATTCTTTTCTCAGCAATATACTTCTCAACTGTAAAATTTATAGGAAAATCTTTGGAGGCGTTTTTGAGATCAGCTGTCCAGATTTCTGGATCCAGTCCAGGAAGGAGTGACTTAAATAGAGATATTGTAAAAAGAGCACACATCAAATAAAGGAAGCGGGTTTGACTATCTTTGAGCTAAGCAGCACATCTGACCACTGACGTGGTTCAATCTAGACGTAAACCGTGTTGTGGTATGGCGCTTCAATTTCAACATTGCAGATGTTAAAAAGACAGGTAGAATAGCGTTGGCAGAGACATGTTAAAATGCCCTCCAAATGAAAACATTTACATTGGATTATAGCTCTAGTCGCCTTTCGTGACAATAGTGTATTACGTCCGACTATTAGATGAATAGAAGACTTCTTATTTAATAATAAAATCATTTTTTATTTGCTTTGTCTGCATCATTTATGGCAATATATTCATGTCTCAAAAGGGTCTGCGAAATCACGTGAAATAGTGCACTGGCCTTTAATTTTCGAACTCGAAAAAAATATGTTAATACTAATAGTTTATTAAAAAAACATCCTTTATTTTTTAGTTTATCTATTTCTAGATATTTTACATCAACAAATGAAACAGAATAGAAGTTGTCTCTCCTTGGAAAAAAAACATGATATGTTACTCATTAACAAAAGTTAACTTTTTCAGAGCACTAAATAAGTAAAAATAAATAAATAAATAATTATATATATATACATATATATATATATATATATATATATATATATATATATATATATATAATCTTAATTGTCCGTCTGGAAATTTGTTTTATAATTTATATATATATATGATGGGCGTTGCCAGGATTTTTTTCAGGGGGAGGAGAGTTGGGGGATTTTTCTCCCCCCCCCCCCCCCCCCCGAGAAAAAAATCTTTATTACATTCTGACCCTTCATTCTTTCAGAAGACGTTTATTGTGCCCTAGAATAGGTTCCTCCTGGAGTTGTAGACTCCCCGCCATTGCAAGAAAGGGGTTATGGGGGAGCTCTAAGAGCTCCATCTTTTGGCAACGCTCATAGAATTTTGAATGCGTAATTTGCTGTTGTTGTTTTTTTATATTGAAGATGTATTTTTGAGCTTCAAACCCCGCTGGCGAAGGGTTTAAACTCAAAACCCCTTTGGCTGCGCTAATAGATTTTAGAATGTGTAATCTGCTTTTTTTTTTATATTGAAGATATTTTTTAGCTTCGAACCCTACTGAAGAGTTAAACTCAAAACCTTTTTGGCTACGCTCATAGAATGTTGAGTGTGGACTTGCTTTTTTTATATTGAAGAGGGAGTTTACCGTAAACTTTGGAGGGGGTTTTAAAATCAAAATCTTCCTTAACTGTGCTCTTGGAATTTGGGATTGTCTTTTGCATTTTTTTTTGTTTAGTTTTATAGAAGAGGGGGATTTAACTGCAAAAACCCCTGGCAGGGGATTTTAAACTCAAAACCCCCTTGGCTGTGCTGGGGCAAGTGATGGTTTAGTATTAAAATCTCACCTAAAATAAACAAAATCAAAGCAAAAATCAGTCGATAGATTCCGATTCCTTTCGGGGGGGGGGGGGGGGGTTGAACCTAACCCCCCCCCCCCCCCGGATACGCTCATGATATATATATATATATTTATATATATATTTTTATAATTTTATATATATATATATATATATATATATATATATATGTTGAAATAAATCATTGTTTGGGGATCGTACACATTAACAGATCGATAAATCTTAAGCAAGCCAGACTATGCACTTTAATATCAATAAGTCTTTATAAAATGTCCACATCTTTGACAAGTTTTTGACAATGTACACATCTTTATATCAAAACATATTTTCATAATGTTCACACTTTTAGGTTCATTAACATTTGCAACGTGTGAGGTAACAGAACGCACTGCTTAAAGATTAGAAAGGAATCAACTCTTATATTATATTATAGAAGAAAATATGTGTTTATGTGCTACTGTATGTTCTTTGCTGATGCTATCAGCACTAAGCTTCACATTAATCATTCTTATATAATGGGAGGATTACAAACTCTTAAGTCATAAATCAAAAAGACTTTTACGGGATAAAAAAAAAATGTATGTAAATGTTAATGTCCTACTTGACAGACGAACAAAGTCTGATTTTCTTTGTACAACAAAATAAATGTTAAGTTCTTATCATGACCATGTGACCAATTACGTAAGAGACATTAGTGAGATAAAAAGTTTGATGTTCTTTACTTCCAACAGAGCCTCACCCTTACGTCAGGCTCTTACAGTGAGTCCAAAGTATACCATTTAGAAGATGTTTAGTAGATTCAAATATGTATCATTAGATTAATTGTACTTTTGTTTTCTTTAAAAATAGTACATGCTTGCTGTCACGGATGAATGTCACGGATGTATGTGTGTCTAATCTATTTTGACAGATATATATCACGTGGAACGTATGCGCGAATGACCGGAAGTGAGTTTTCAGAGAATAGGAAGACCAGCTAGTTTCTAGAGAGCTATGAGTTTAGATATAGTAGAAAGCTGTAAAACATGCTTATAGTTATATTTTTTAATAGTGTTAATTGTTTTCGTAAATTGATTATAGCTATGGTAGATGCTAGCACACAAAAACACGCACTATATCCAACCATATATTTATATTAAATTATTTTATTTTACTTCTTATTGCTAGATAATAGGAGACTCTGTACTTGTTAGATGCAAACCTTATGATCACAAGATGTCAATAAACCACAAGTGTTATGCCTTCTTCTGGCCTTACTTTGTGAGTTCAACTAAAACTTGAAGAAGCGAGTCAGGTGTTTCAAATCATTGGAGCAGGTAAAAAAATGTTTTAAATATCTTTTTTTCCTCCCTCACAAACACACACAGACACACACACTTAAAAAGAATTACCGCCACTGGAGAAGTAATGAAATCTATCGTGCCAACATTTGTTGAATTGAACAGAGACTCAAGTTTGTAACAAGCCAAGAAATGAAACACAAGAACTAGAAGAGAAACTGAAAGGACTCCACGTCTAAACGTGTGAAAACTCATGCAAAAAAAAAAACGTGTTTTCACTGGATACGTTTGATTTCATATATATTACAATAGAAGATATTAGATACATTGTTTGAAATGAAAATAAATATCGTAAAAAAATAGTTTATTGCCTTTAACATTTTTAAATGTCATTTTAGTATCTATGTATATAATTCTCTTCTTCCCTCAAGAGTTTAAACAGGAAGGAAAGGAAAGATCACTCTCTTATTTCTGCGGATAGTCCACGAGAAAACAAGAGTAGTGTTCACACTACGAATGACTGGCTGCGCGCTGGACTGTCGTTTAAATTTATCAAACCTTGCCCGCTCCCATCCCCCTTTGTCCAGCGGAAGGTTTGGACTAGGAAGTAAACTATCGTCAACTCTGAAGGAACATTCGAAACATGTCAAACATTTTACAAACAAACATTTTACAAACACTAAATAGCAGCGCCGGACATAACCATTGTGACCAAGAAGTCATGGAAAGAGATTAGGTAATCTACTATGTATATATATTTATGTAAATAGTAGGGCCGTACTTAACCATTGTGGGGCCTTATGCGAAACGGATTTCGCGGGGCCAAGTTTGGGTAGGGAAGCGGACAATAAGTGAAATTTAAGAGTTTGTATTACATAGTAAATTCGTCTATGCATTGTATCCTGGTAAATCGACAGGAGGGCCGGGAAATCTGTTTTAAGTTATAAAATGATTTAATTTAATCATTTATACACCTTGAATTAGCGCGGCTCCTATGAAAGTGTAGGTCCTATGAAAGTGAGGGTCCTATGAATCTCTCTATACATAATTTTCTTCTTCACTCAAGAGTTTGGACGAGAAGAAGAAGTATTGGAAAGATCACTATTTTATTTCTGCGAATAGAGTTATCCCACGAACTTTACGAGTCTTGCGTGTAGCGAAGTCTTACAGAGTATCATGAAAATTTTATTTCCTACATAGATAACGCTCAATAGTGACAATTAATAAATGTTTCAATCTATCTATGAGAATTGTTGAACTAAAGTAATTCTTCATTAGTTTGAGGCGCAAAAAAGCTTCTTTCACCAGATTACACAATTACGGCTAATGCATAATGCCGTTTTTTCTGGAGATTTCCATGACTTTTAAAAATATTTTGCAATTTCAGAAGATTTCAGGCGGCCGCGAGAAATCTGTTATAAGTTATAAAATGGTTTAATTTAATAATTTACACATAAAATAAATGCGGGTCCAATGAAAGTGTGGGGCCCACTGCGGTCGGATAGGTTGCTGTGGACTATGGCCGGCCCTGCAAAATAGCGGCGTATGCTACGCCGCCGGTCGACTAGTTTATAATATCAAGCAATAACACACTGATAAAGTGTGTTGATAAAAGCTTTGTACCGAAAGACTGTCATTCTTGGCTAGAGTATTGTTGCAAGGACGTGGCATGGCAATAAATAACACCACATGATGTCTAGACACAATGAAGTTTCGTGGTGGCTTGGTTATTCAGTGAAGCGAATCATGCTTTAACATTGGTTTGGTTCATTGTTCGGCTATTGTTTGAACCTTGTTCATTAATTCAGTACTCATACATACTGTTATAAACCTGGTGGTGGCACAGATGGGGGTAGTGGTGTGTGTGTAGTCAGCCAACGCAAATCGCCCCAGGCCAGCGCTAGACGAGCTGTCAACCGTGACGAGTTGCGACGATCGGCCGAGACGAGTGTCAACATGATGGTTCGGGAAGGATCGACGTCGTGAACAGAGCTCAGGAATGTCACGAGGGATGTAGTCATCCGACCACCCAGAATGGTCGAGCGACGTTCTGTCCGGTTCTAGAAGGCCAGCAGGGACCCTATATAAAGAGTGAAGGTATCAGGGACGAGTCAGTCACAACTTCCCGATCTACAGTTCGTTACAACGGCTCAGTACAAGTCCGAGACGAGACAAAGAGACCAGTGCAAGAGTTGATACGGCGGAGAGATATTTGTACAGTCTTGTGTTACCTGCTGCCAATTGTACAGTATTGGCTGTTATTTATTGACATTAAACTATAACGTTATTTTGAAGCCCAGAGTTGTCAAGTTCTTTAAGTTGGTGGTGTCGTTTGGTGCAATTTGTCACGAGCCTGGATAGGGAGATTCGTAACAATACGTTTAGTGGATTCATCTGGTCACGATTTGGGCTATATATGAATCACTCTCACATAAGACTAGTTAGTTGATTCCCTCTTTCATCGGTCTTTTGAATCACTCTTACATATGTCTAGTTGGTTGATTCATTCTTTCATTGCTATTTTGAATCATTCTTCCTTAAGTCTACATTGTAAATTCATTAACTTTTTGTGTTTATGAATCATATATAAGTTGATCTGAATGATTCATTCTCTACTGCAATCTATATATCTGTAGTTGATCTGAATGATTCATTCTCTACTGCAATCTATATATCTGAAGTTGATCTGAATGATTCATTCTCTACTGCAATCTATTTATCTGTAGTTGATCTGAATGATTCATTCTCTACTGCAATCTATATATCTGTAGTTGATCTGAATGATTCATTCTCTACTGCAATCTATTTATCTGTACTTGGTCTGAATGATTCATTCTCTACTGCAATCTATTTATCTGTAGTTGGTCTGAATGATTCATTCTCTACTGCAATCTATTTATCTGTAGTTGATCTGAATGATTCATTCTCTATTGCAATCTATTTATCTGTAGTTGATCTGAATGATTTATTCTCTACTGCAATCTATATATCTGTAGTTGATCTGAATGATTCATTCTCTACTGCAATCTATTTATCTGTACTTGGTCTGAATGATTCATTCTCTACTGCAATCTTTTTATCTGTAGTTGATCTGAATGATTCATTTCTACTGCAATCTATTTATCTGTAGTTGATCTGAATGATTCATTCTCTACTGCAATCTATTTATCTGTAGTTGATCTGAATGATTCATTTCTACTGCAATCTATTTATCTGTACTCAAGGGGGGGGGGTATCATCTCAACAAATCACTTTTTGTTTTCATTTGTTTGTTGATGGACGTGAAGCTAAGGGAGTGCACTTGAATGTGACTCGATCAAAGTAAATACATGCCCTATTGTAGGACTCTGTTGACTGTAGAGCTAGTGTAAGTATTGATCCACTTATTATAGACACATTCTTCCAGGTTTATTTGGTGAAGGAAAAAAAATCACTCTTTCTATAACGTGAAAATGTTTCATGGCTGCAGATACATTGAAAGACTATATTCACCGTTGAGTTTGTGTCATTAGTTTATACACATGTAGACACTACGAGCGGAGATAAAATAAAATCTTACAATTACAAGGAAAGAATAACAATGTGGGGCCGGGTGAAAAGTGGAGTGAACGGGAATACCCGAGAATTTTATTTTCTCGCCGTGAAAACTATAAAATAGAAAGATTGAGTTTGTATGTTTTATTTATTTAGATCTACATTCTGGCAGACGATATAATGTTTACACTCTCGAGGCTTAAAAATGACTCCAGTAGCCTACCTTTGTTTTTGTGTTTTATTTTTTGTTTCTACATCTCTGCTGAGAAAGAGAAGGGTGGTTAAAATACCAAGAGTTGCTTTGTAATCAATAGAGAAAAGGAGGATCTTTTTTTTCCTTGTAATTTATAACAATCTCGATAAGATTCTCAAAATAATGTTCACAGTTATACGGATATGTAAATAACGGCTGATGGGGTTTTTAGGCAAAAGGTTAAAAGTAATACAGACTAAATGGCTGATAGGTTCTATGCATTATTATATATTGCATGGGCGTAGCCAGGATTTTTTTTCGGGGGGGGGGGTGCTCCCCCCTCCCCCGAAAAAAATTATGTATATATATATATGTTTGTATGGATGTGTGTGTGTGTGTGTATGTACACAATTAATTTCTATTATATTCTGACCTTTTATTCTTTTGGAAGACGTTAATTGTGCCCAAGAATAGGTTCTTCCTGGAGTTAGTGAACAAAGTGTAGACCCCCTCGCCTTGTATGTAAGGGGTCTCGGGGAGCGCTGAGAGCTCCCACATCGCGGGACGAAGCCCCGCCGCCAAGCACTATTTCTGGTATTGAAAGCCAACTAAATGCATATTCTGAGGTACCTACAGTGCATTATTTGCTATTTAAAAGTTTTATTTCAAAAACCTAATGTGCTATTCTTACTGACTTACACCTTCCCGCGCCGTTCGGCGCATTCGCTGTCCGAAGCCTCTTCCCACCTGCTCTGAGGACCTTCATGAAAGTATGGCGCCAAGTTGTACTAGGATGTCATCGCAACTCTTATTATGTGTAATTCAATTTGTCGGAGAACATGTCCCGCAAACCTCATGCGACGCTCTGTCTTACTAAGGGGTCGACTCCCATTTCGGCATAGGATTTCCTTGATTTAGACCCGATCTCTGACTCCTAAAATCCGTCTTAGCCATCTTTCTAGAGCCACATTCAGTGATTTTCAATTTCATTGCACTTTATTAATCGAGCCCAGCCACTGGTAGACGTGTAACTTCTCTTGATTACGATTTTAGAATTAGGTGACTAATTTGCTTTAGCTGTTATATCGAAAAGGGAAGTTTTATCGTCAAAATCATCTGTTGGGGGTTTTTAAACTAAAATATATCTGGAGTTTGTTTTTTTTAATTCAAAACCACATTTAGCTACGGTCATAGAATTTGGTGACTGTAGTTAGCTATAGAAATAATATTGAAGAGAGAGGCTTTCAACCTTAAAACGCTCTGTAGGGGGATTTTAAACTCAAAACTATCTTGAGGGGTTTTAAATTTTTACAAAAGCCATCTGGAGGAGAAGGGTTGAAACTCAAAACCCCCCATTGGCTTGGCTACGCTCAAAGAATCTTAGTGTGTAATTTGCTTTTTTGTATATATTGAAGAGGTATTTTTTTAGCATCAAACCCTCTGAAGGGAAATTTAAACTCAAAACACCCAATAAGCTTGGATGCGCTCATAGCATTTTGATTGCGAAATTTGATTTTTTTTTATTTTGAAGATTTCTTTTTTAGCTTCAAACCCCGCTGGCCTGGGGTTTGAGCTAAAACCCCATTTGGCTATGCTCATAGCATTTTGAGTGCGTAATTTGCTTTTTTTTATATTGATGAGGTATTTTTAGCTTCAAACCCAGCTGAAGAGGGGTTTAAACTCAAAACCCCTATGGCTACGCTCATACAATTTTGAGTGTGTAATTTGCTTTTGTATTTTGAAGAGGGGTTTATCGTAAATTTTGGAGAGGGGGGTTAAAATCAAAATCTTTTTTAGGTGTGATCTTGGAATTCTGGGATTGTCGTTTACATTTTGTTTTATAGAAGAGGGGGATTTAAATGCAAAACCCCCTTGTAGGGGGTTTCAAACTCAAAACCCCTGGTAGGGGGGTTTAAACTCAAAAACCCCTGGTATGGGGTTTCAAACTCAAAACCCCTCTAAACCCTTTGGTAAGGGGTTTCCAACTCAAAACCCCCTGGTAGAGGTTTTTAAACTCAAAATCCCCTTGGCTGTGCTAGGGCAATTGATGGTTTAGTATTAAAATTTCACATAAAATAAACAATATTAAAGCAAAAGATCAGTTAGGAAACTCCGACACCCCCCCCCCCCCGGCGGGGGAGGATTTCATTTCTTGGGGAGGGTTTGAACCCCAAACCCCCGCCCCCCGGCCCATGATATAATGTATTATATAAGATAAGATAAGATATAGACATAACTGCTGATAGGTTTTTAGACATACAGGTTAAATGTACTATAGACTAAATAACTGGTAGGCTTTAGGCATATAGACACATGGCTGATAGGTTTAAAACAAAAAGATTTGATGCTATAAGATGGTTGACAGGTTTTAGGCATAATGGTTGATTTTTTAAAGACTAAATATTGCTGAAAAGGTTTTAGACATTTATGTTTACACCGATAGACAAATGGCTGATAGGTTTTTAGGCATAAAAGTTGACTGTGATATATACGAAATACGAATAGCTGATAAGATTTTAGGCGTATTTTTTATATATTTATGGACATTATATATAAATGACTTGTAAAAACGTTTATGGAAATGACGGTTGCTAGGTTTATTTAACAAATTAAAGAAATGAGTAAAAGGTTTTAAAACAAAATTGTTAATAATTTTTAAACACGTGAAGAGTTGTAAAGTTGCGAACTATAAAGTTGGACAGGTTTATTGGCAGGTCTAGAAACTTAAATTGACTCATGTTGACTATATTTACATTGTATCACAGAAATGTAAGTAATTAACTGACCAATTGAAATACATAATGAGCTTCATTGATATTTAGTCAATATCTCTTTGAATTACAGAATTGATCATTTTAAGGTAAAAAAAATAATTGCAGAATGTTGTATCCATGAATCTGTTAATGTGATGAAGAAATAGAAAGTTGGACTTCTAAGTTCATTTCTTATCACTGGTGAGAAAGCAATTAGTAGATCTACACCTTGCAAACATTAGCTCATGTCTGTTTGTTGTTTTTGTGTGTGTGTGTGTGTGTGTTTGCGCATCCGTTTATGTAAAGTGCTAAATATTTTACCTACAAAGAATTCAGAATCATTTGTGTGGCAAACATTTGTGTGGCAAACATTTGTGTGGCAAACATTTGTGTGGCAAACATTTGTGTGGCTTTTAGTCCGACACTTTTAAAAAAAAAAAAGAGGAAAACGTAAGTCGTAAGGGGAGATAACCTTTGTAGGACAATCTGGCAAAGTCATGGGACTATAGCTTGTAACGTTATAAAGCCAGAAGTTGTAAGGTCATGAGATTAAAACTTGTGAGGTCATGAGATTAAAACTTGTGAGGTCATGAGATTAAAACTTGTGAGGTCATGAGATTAAAACTTGTGAGGTTATGAGATTAAAACTTGTGAGGTTATGAGATTAAAACTTGTGAGGTTATGAGATTAAAACTTGTGAGGTCATGAGATTAAAACTTGTGAGGTTATGAGATTAAAACTTGTGAGGTCATGAGATTAAAACTTGTGAGGTTATGAGATTAAACTTGTAAGATCATGAGATTAAAACTGGTAAGATTATTAGATTAAAGCTTGTATGATCAAGAGATTAAAACTTGTAACATTGTGAGATTAAAACTGGTAAGATCATGAGATTAAAACTGGTAAGATTATTAGATTAAAGCTTGTATGATCAAGAGATTAAAACTTGTAACATTGTGAGATTAAAACTGGTAAGATCATGAGATTAAAACTGGTAAGATTATTAGATTAAAGCTTGTATGATCAAGAGATTAAAACTTGTAACATTGTGAGATTAAAACTGGTAAGATCATGAGATTTAAACTGGTAAAATTTGTAAGGTCATGGCATTAAAATGTATAAGGCCATGAATATTAAAATGTGTACGTTTTTGGCATCAAAGTTTGTCGAGGTAGTGTATCAAAGTTTGTAAGGTAATGTAGCCAAAGTTTGTTCGGTCGCTCAGGTAACTAAAGATTGTACGGTCATGGCATCAATAGTTGATGAGGAGACACTAAACGTACACGATTTAGTCTTGCTAGATCCAAAAATTTCAATGCCTTAGTTTAATTGGGCAAAGGTCTCATTCTCTAAAGTGTTGTTTTTTTTTTCATCTCTAGGTTTCCGACCTAAGATAAACAAATATTTGATTTTAGCACTTGAAATTTAACATGTTATGTGTTACATATTGTTATGGAGTGTGTGTGTGTGTGTGTTTCTATGATGATGGTGGGAAGAGTCTAAATGGTATAAAGGAGTGATGCCAAAACTGTGTTCCGCGGACACCTTAGTATTCCTCGAGGCCTGAATAGGTGTTCGACATAATACTGGAATAATGAACTAGTAGGTCACCAGGGGAATTAATCTCTCGAAATAATAAGCAAATTAAAAAAAGTAAAGTTCCCCTTTCAGACGTTGCAATCTATAGTGCAGAGGATGTAATGGTCATCTGTTTCTGTGGCTTCGATTAATGAGGGTGTCATGTGGCCACCACAATGACCAACCGATTTTAGTTTACGCAACAAATGACAGATTAGAGCTGGGTGGACTCAAAGGCGCCCTAAAAATCCCGAAATTAAAAATACCAGTCTTCGACATCATTCAAACTCGGGACCCCGGTTAGAAAGCCAAACGCTTTACTTCTCAGTCACAATGCCAATGTTCGCTAAATACTCGGAATGTGTGAAGTGTTCGCTAAATACTCAGAGTGTGTGAAGTGTTTGCTAAATACTCAAAATGTGTGAAGTGTTCGCTAAATACTCAAAATGTGTGAAGTGTTCACTAAATACTCAAAATGTGTGAAGTGTTCGCTAAATACTCAGAATGTGTGAAGTGTTTCACTAAATACTCAGAATGTGTGAAGTGTTCACTAAATACTCAGAATGTGTGAAGTGTTCGCTAAATACTCAGAATGTGTGAAGTGTTTCACTAAATACTCAGAATGTGTGAAGTGTTCCGTTTGGTTTGGAAAACGTTGGAATAGAGAATATAAAGACAATACTCGAAAAGTTAAACTAGGATCTGGTGTAAGTGGGACCAGTAAAGATGTAAAAGTCATCCTATACCTTTAGAAAGACTGCAGGGTTCTGGTCCTAAAGTTTACCAACAGGAAGCTGATCTCGTCTCATCTTCGCGCCGTGTTAAACACAGTGCCGGCTCAAGATGTGTATCGAGGCTCAATCCTGTTCTAGAAGCATGTTTTGTTGTAGTATCTGTGTAAACTTTGATGAAGGATTCAAACACAAGAGAACAGGATGGAAAGAAAAAGCGGCGACTACTCGTGCAAAGGTACACAAATAAACACATTAGATGAACGCATAGACAACCAATGGAAACGGTAAGTGATGTCGAAGGTTTCTATGGATTGTTTTAATTCGTGGCAAAGCTAAAAGATTCGCCTTGATTATCTTATCCGGATTGGCTTGCCTTTTGAAGTTCATCTTTATTACAATAATTATTTAGACAAAGTCCATTCTCCTCAGCAGCTACTCTTGAGGTAAAGAGATTCAAGTCTCAACAACTTCTCGTCTTGTCTCTCTAAAGAACGAAACTGAAATATGCAAACGTTGAAGGTGCTATAGAGACGAGCTACGTGCATTGAAGTGCCGAGAAAAAGGTCATACCTGGAGTACGTTAAATTAAGTACTGAGATATAAGTCGCACCGGAAGTAAGTATAATTAAGTGCCGAGATATATGTCATACCGGAAGTGTAGTATAATTAAGTGCCGAGATATAGGTCATACTGGAAGTGTAGTATAATTGAGTGCCGAGATATAGGTCATACCGGAAGTGTAGTATAATTGAGTGCCGAGATATAGGTCATACCGGAAGTGTAGTATAATTAAGTACTGAGATATAGGTCATAACGGAAATACCTCAAATTTAGTGTCGAGATAAATTCCTACCTGAGGGACTTAAAATTGTATCAGTTGTTACTAGCATGTCAATCTAATAGGAAGGAGCGATCTCAAGATCATCACACACGAAGTATTACGTGTTGGTAGTGAGTCCTGACTATAGACATCCATAATATAGGTCATTGTAGTTTTGAAAAGATAACTTTACTGCCTAACTGGGCAGTGGCTCTAGAAGCAGTGACAGGGCCAAGCACATATGTTGACTTGTAGAAACACAAAGTATCTCTTATTATTTTTGTTATTATTAATCAATGTCTACAAGATATGTATTATTCCAAAGCTTGTTATAGCAAGCCACTCTATCTGTCTGGTACAAATATTAAACATGTTATTTCTCACACACCCAATCTCAGATCAAGATGAAACTTTTCACACACTTTTTTTGTACCTAAATAAACATGAATAAATTTTGAAAAATTAACCAAATTATTGGTAGCTCATTATTTTGTTTGATATTGAAAAAAGTAAGAAATTCTACATTAAAAGATGTACTTGTGGAGGTCTTCCCCTTTTGGTTATTTTTCTTTAATGTATATTCTTTTATGTACATTTATATTTTCCTTGTTTTTGTGTTTGTTTGTTGTTTTTTTTTTGGCTTTTTGTTTTGTTTTGTTCTTTTAGAACTCCACTGTGTGGAGAGCGAACATTCACATATCATTTGTTTCCCGCGGCCATCTTGGAACTCTTCATGTCAAGTCTCATCACGATTGTCCAAACTGTGTTGGTTTCTAAAAATAACCTAACACTGTTCGATATTACACTATTAGTAGGCCTACACAACAGCATCATTTGTTCTCTCCTCTTTTTTACAAAGTATATTGTTTATTATAGTTAGAACTTCAGGGCTAGTGTTAAGTCTAGAGGTCCATATAATGAGCATACATATAAATAATCTCACAAGTCGAACCAGAAAAACTGTACGTTCAAGCAGCTGTCGGTGTCACGGGTTCGATACCCGAATAGAATAAAAATTATTTTTTTTATTTTATCATATTCAAGTTCAATAATGGAGGTATTGTCATTTTATTTTTTTTTTAAGTTTTTCATGTCAATTATTGTGATGTCAGATAAAAAGGGAGCAAACGGCCTGACTTCAAACTCATGACTCAAGCCTCCTCGAGCCGACGTGCTAGCCACTCTCAAACGGACTGACTTCAAACTCATGACTCAAGCCGACATGCTAGCCACTCTTCTATTCAGGTACTATTGACTAGAGAAGATTGTAATGTTATATATTATTTGTCTCAGTTAAGAGCCGCGATTTTTAAAGAGGACTACTACAGCTTCACTTCAGTCAAGTACAATTTCTTTTCCTTGTTTGAGATACCAAACAAATTAATTAATTAGTTAAATAACTAATTGAATTTTTTTTTATTCTTGTGTTGTTAGGTAAGAAATAATTTAGCACAATTTTAGCTGGACCTGAGATTTGGTTGCTGGAGACAGAACGTCAACAAATGAATTGATATATCAGCTTTTTGTAACATACACATATAAGAGAGAGGAGAGAGAGAGGCGTGACTAAAGAAACAGATTGAGATACTGTGTAAGAGACATGGGAAATGTTAACCCTAAGACAAAATGTTTCTAACTAGAACTTGATTGGTTTTACGACTCACTGAATCACTCACGGAATAACTCAGTACTAAGTCGTTCATTTTAATCCAGAGCTTCTGCTTTGTTTTGTTTTGTACCTCGAACAAGGGAAAGAAATTTTACTTAGCTCCCTTTATTGTTTGTAGAGAGAAAAGTTTGTAAATTAACTCTAAAACTATCCCTTCTAACTGGTCCAGCCAAGTGATAGCATTGTAGCGCAGTCAGAAAGCTAAAAGCTTGAAATTTCGTTAAACGAAAGCGATTGGTAAAAATATTTCTAATCGAATATTATTACAAATGTAATGACATGACTGATCCAAACTAATTGATACAACTACACTCAAAATAAGCTTTGTTTGTTTGTTTAAAGTATTTTAAAGCTGTTGTCACTTCACTCTGCTCGTCTGTCTGGTACACATGTTGAACATGTTAGTTCTCCCACACACATTCTCGGATCAAGTGGAAACGTAAAACAAATTATTTATTGTACATAAAAATTGAATCAATCTAAAAATTAGCAGTCAATTAATTACTGGTATTTAATCATTTTATTTGGTATCAACAAAGAAAATTAATTCATAAATATTTTACATATATGGCTAAATATGTGGGGTTTTGTCCATTTACAAAAGTGTACACATTATTTTACCCGCACCCATTCTCATATAAAGTTGAAACTTCTTATTATTAAGTATTGTACATAAGAGAACATGAATCACTTTAAAAATTAGCTAATTAGTCCATTTCTTTTTTGGGGTAATTAATTATTTTGTTTGGTATCGAAAATGGGAAATAACTTCTACTTAATGAGAGATATAGCTACGAGTGTGGAGTTCAGTTCTTCCTTTTTAGATAAGCTTCGTTGTTAGTTGTGTTTTTTTAAGTATTTGTCTATTTGAATTTTGTTTCTTAGCTTCATGCTCTCGTTGTTTTTCTCTTGATGATCTTTACTTATTGTGGTAGCCCACTCTAGATTTTCTTGTGCGCTGTCTCTCTCTTTCACTTTATTTTCTCTCTCTGTCTTTCTCTTTTCTATTTCTCTCTTTCTATTTCTCTTTTGTCTCCTTATTCTCTTTCTCTCTCATTCTCTTTTTCTTTCTCTCCGTTTCTCTTCTCACTGCAAACAAAAAAAAATTATTAAAACTTCGGTCTGTCTAATCTAAGAATTGACGGCTACGTCTGCAAATTGCTGACGACAATTTTGCCATCAATCTTTCTTGTCTGTAGAAATATACAGGTAAGAAATTCTTCTACCTGGTCTTTCATCTAACGGCCCAGGCAAAACGAAGAAGACATGCGAAAATAAAAGAAAGACAAAAAGTTCCTTTCCTTGAGAGTTATGTCGTCTGGCAGGAGGCGGAACTACTTTCATTAAACTGTCAGGAGCTGTTTTCTTGGGTAATTACATTTCGTACTGTGATTTGTACTTCAGTGTTGTATCCATCCGCCCAAAAAGATTTGTTTCAACAAATAAATATCTGTATTCGATTACACTGGAAGTACAACAGAGAACTCGACAAAATACGACTTCATGTTACTTGAAGAAAATGATATTGTTAGACAATCGTACAAAGGACATTCTTTCACGTCTTAGAGGATTATCTTTGATTCGACATGATAAACATGTTGATAGGCACCTATTTACAGGGTGAAACAAAAAATTGGTGTGGCATGTCCGTTTCTACGTCTGTCCGCTCGACTTACCCCCTCCATACCCTGGAGTTTGTGTGTTTCTATTTGGTTCACAGTGATGGAGAGCAAAACACCAGAACCTAAATCTCCTTCCATTATGTTTCCTCCAAACACCAGAACCTAAATCTCCTTTCATTATGCTTACTCCAAACACTAGAACCTAAATCTCCTTTCATTATTCTTCCTCCAAACACTAGAACCTAAATCTCCTTTCATTATGCTTCCTCCAAACACTAGAACCTAAATCTCCTTTTATTATGCTTCCTCCAAACACTAGAACCTAAATCTCCTTTTATTATGCTTCCTCCAAACACTAGAACCTAAATCTCCTTTCATTATGCTTACTCCAAACACTAGAACCTAAATCTCCTTTCATTATGCTTACTCCAAACACTAGAACCTAAATCTCCATTCATTATGTTTGCTCCAAACACTAGAACCTAAATCTCCTTTTATTATGCTTCCTCCAAACACTAGAACCTAAATCTTCTTTTATTATTCTTCCTCCAAACACTAGAACCTAAATTTCCTTTCATTTTGCTTACTCCAAACACTAGAACCTAAATCTCCTTTCATTATTCTTCCTCCAAACACTAGAACCTAAATCTGCTTTCATTATGCTTACTCCAAACACTAGAACCTAAATCTCCTTTCATTATTCTTCCTCCAAACACTAGAACCTAAATCTCCTTTCATTATGCTTCCTCCAAACACTAGAACCTAATTCTCCTTTTATTGTGCTTCCTCCAAACACTAGAACCTAGATCTCCTTCCATTATCTTTCCTCCAAACACTAGAACCTAGATCTCCTTCCATTATGTTCCTCCAAACACTTCAACCTAGATCTCCTTCCATTATGTTTCCTCCAAACACTAGAACCTAAATCTCCTTTTATTATGCTTCCTCCAAACACTAGAACCTAAATCTCCTTTCATTATGTTTCCTCCAAACACTAGAACCTAAATCTCCTACCATTATGATCCTCCAAACACTAGAACCTAGATCTCCTTCCATTATGTTTCCTCCAAACACTAGAACCTAAATCTCCCTTCATTGTGCTTCCTCCAAACACTAGAACCTAGATCTCCTTCCATTATGCTTCCTCTAAACACTAGAACCTAAATCTCCTTCCATTATGTTTTCTCCAAACACTAGAACCTAAATCTCTTTCCATTATGTTTCCTCCAAACACTAGAACCTAAATCTCTTTCCATTATGTTTGCTCCAAACACTAGAACCTAAATCTCCTTTCATTATGCTTCCTCCAAACACTAGAACCTAAATCTCCTTTCATTATGCTTACTCCAAACACTAGAACCTAAATCTCCTTTCATTATTCTTCCTTCAAACACTAGAACCTAAATCTCCTTCCATTATGCTTACTCTAAACACTAGAACCTAAATCTCCTTACATTATGCTTCCTCCAAACACTAGAACCTAGATCTCCTTCCATTATGCTTCCTCCAAACACTAGAACCTAGATCTCCTTCCATTATGCTTCCTCCAAACACTAGAACCTAGATCTCCTTCCATTATGCTTACTCCAAACACTAGAACCTAAATCTCCTTCCATTATGCTTCCTCCAAACACTAGAACCTAGATCTCCTTACATTATGCTTCCTCCAAACACTAGAACCTAGATCTCCTTCCATTATGCTTCCTCCAAACACTAGAACCTAGATCTCCTTCCATTATGTTTCCTCCAAACACTAGAACCTAAATCTCATCTCCTTCCATTATGTTTCCACCATGTTTCTTTTTAAATTATTTGCACATATTGTGTATAGTACCCCTTTGGACTTTGAGATTTCTAGGGCAGATGATGTAAAGCACGTCTGTTTATTTGTGTCTTTTGCCGACGGTTAACGAGCGTGTCATGAGACCAGCACAACGACCAATCGCCTTTACTTTCCTCAAATAATGTCCGGTACCCAGTAGAGTCGCTAAGACTGAGGGACGTCGTATAAATCCCGAATTTTAAAAAGATTCGAAACCGAGACCCCTCGTTTTGGAAGCCAAGCACTATACTATTCAGTCACGCCATTGATTTGTTGCTAGGCTGTATATTCTTTATTATGGCCGAAGTAATTCCTGCTATATTTTATTTTAATAAAACGGGCCACAATTTAACAATCAAACTAACATACCTTTTTAGGCCGTGAATCAATGTATCTGTTACAATAAAATTTCATGGGGCGATCTCTTTTTTTCTTCTTTCGTCTCTCTCTCTCTCAGAAACTTCTTTTTTTGTTACCTGCACATCGCATTTTCTAAAGAAAAAAAAGTAGACTTTCGACTTGATGTATATTTGCAGATATTGTTCGGTTGAATATGTCGGATTTTGTCACCTTAAATAAGTGTATACAATATAGAAATACAAAAACAATATGTACAAACTTTTACCAGACAGACAGACAGACAGAGTGAGTTGATATACAGAGCCACGTTTGCGCCAAGGAGAACTGTAAGTACAAAAACAAAAGTTCGTCCAAACGGAAAGAAGTTCACAACCTTTGATCTGTCGGCTTTCATTAAACATTATTGTGTCTAGATTGCAAATAAAGAATCGTTTTGGGTCAATTTAAACTCTGCAGTTTCGATTAAATCTAAAGTTTAAAATTGTTATAAAAATACTCATTATATTTATATTGTTTCAGTGTTCACGCTTCAAGTTGTGTTCCCTAGAGTACACTTTGTTTTAAACTTGGCTGTAACCTACGTCAGACAAAAATGAATATGGAATTGTTTGTTTTTTTTTTATTTTATTTTTTTGCAAGTTGAACATTGGGATTGCTTTGACGAGCAAAGTTTGTTTACTTTGCCAGATAGACTTCTTTGTTCTGTGAAGCAGCCAGAGTTTTTAAAGTCTGCTCACTGTTTGGTACGTGAATTGAGTAGAGTCCTTAACAATCAGCCCGTAGTGGTGTGCGAGAGAAAACATTCTCCTCAGGAACACACGCAGTGCACACATACATACAGTGCACACACATACACACAGTGCACATACACACACGAGCACACGTTTCATTGATTCTTCAAGTGTAGATCTAGTCTTCAACTGCAGCCTTTTTACACACTCAAACTTTATGTACCGTCAGTTGTAAATAATGCTTCCGACAATGAAAATCACCCTTCCCAAAAGAAATAGACACTAGACCTCTAGACATATTTTGACAATGACGATATCGTATACATAGTTCGTATTTTACTGGGGAAAAGGGAATGTGCATTGTTTCAGTGGCTTTGGTTTTTGTTTCTAAAAGTATCGTTTAACGAGGGTGTCATGTGGCCAGCACAACGACCAGCCGCCTTTACTTTTTACCAACTGATGTCAGTTACCCATTAGAGCTGGGTGGGCTCAGAGGTGCTCTAATAATCCCAAAATTAAAAATCTCAATCTTCACCAGGATTTGAACCCGTGATCTTCCGGTTCGGAAGCCAAGCGCTTTGCCGCTCCGCCACCGCGCATCAGTTCTGATTTGATCGACCGTTTATTTACTCCGCATTGAGTTCTTTGACCTGCACAAGTGAGAGTTGTTAAAACAGATGGATACCTAGAAGGCATTTAAAAAGAACAAAACAAGCTCTCTAAATCTACACATCTCCTTTCTTTTGTTCACGCTAACAATAGAGATCCATAAACCACAATTACACTTGCAGGTGTACACACATCTAACCTTGTTATTCTATGCCATCCTTTAGTAGCATTGTTGTTCTTATTTTCTTTTAGGAAAGAAAAAGGAAATACTTCTGCCGATCTCTATGAAGCTTTTTTAAACTTGTAATTCATCAGCAAATGAAAGCAAAAAAAAAAAAAAAAGCACAACTATTAGTTCGAACTTCAACTTTGGAAGAACTTATTAAAAAAAGATATTTGTGAGAAACTAAATGAGAAGTCAGGGAGATTTTTGGTTGAATAGAATACACTTACATTCTTTTTTTTGTTTTTGTTTTAATAAAATGTCATCCATTTAATTGTCTATGGACGGTTGTTGTTGTTTTTAATTATTTTTTCATTTTTAATGTGTTTTACTTTTTGCTCCCAGAGCAGAAGAATTCTAACAAAATCTTTCCCTTAGTGACCTTGAAGATACAAAAAGAAACAGTCTATGTTTCCATACTTATGTACAAAAACACTATAGAAGCAGAGTTCTTTTTTTTTTTTTTTTTTTTTGAAAGTCATTAACATTGTAAATCAAGGAACATAACTTCAGACTTCCTGCTGCTGCACTCAGAGTTACTTTTCTTTACCCTTCTCTTTAACGGATGGAGAGTTCCACGCGCATTGTCCAATTATGTTCTCATTAAGGCCACCACCGCACTAAGGAGGGAGGCTGTTTAGTGGAATCAAGTGCTAGCTGTTCTCTTGAAATGTAGCGTACTTTATAGAAATGGTTGTCTGGGAGATGACTAAAGACTATGTGCTAATGTGTCTACAAGAGACAAGATATCACCTGTGGTGTCAAAGACTTTATGTGTAAAAAAGAAAGGAGATGTGTAGATTTATAGACCTTGTTTTTTAATGTCATCTAGGTATCAATCTATTTCAAATCTCAGGGTCTAAAACATTTTTTTAAAAGAATCACAAATTCACTGCCAAATATCTCAATACTGCAGGAATATATATAAAAACTAATTAATTACCACTAATTGACAAACTAATTGGTTACTTTTTTTTTTACAATATTCCTTATTCAAGTCACTACTTCATGGAACCTGGATCCAGGAACCCGGAGAGCTGATCTCAAAAACGCATCTAATGATTTTTCTAAAAATTGTACAGTTAATGTACATCTCTGAGAAAAGAATTATTACCTGGTTGGCCACATGGGGAAAACTCTAGTTTGATCGTTATAATTTTCAAAGTAAAAAAATAAATAAATATAAATTTGGCTTGACTAGACTTACGAAAAAAAAAACATGGCGTAGTCAGCCATAGTGTTCTAAAATTTAACTAAATAAAGAGTAAATTTATTGTATTTCAATTTTATTGAAAGAATATCTAAGCATTAGTAACATTTTTTAAAAGTAAATCTAATATAGATTACATCAAGATTCTAGATCTAGAAAGAGCTCTAGACTAGTTCTTAAGGGCTCTAAATCAGATCTTGATGTCCAAATAATGAAAATATCAATAGATAATCACAATACTTTAAGCTCCCTGTGGCTGACTTGGTAATTCCACATCAGAATACGTTCACACATCTGATGGGATCAAAATCACTGGCTCGATACCCGGTTTGATCCAAATATTTAATTTAAAATATCTATATATTCGTCCCTCAACAGTTTAAACAAGTAGTAAGGAGTAAAGGAAAGATCACTCGGCGGATAGTCCACGAGAAAACAAGAGGGGGGGGGGGAGAACTAGTAGTCACAAAATAGCAGGACAGGACCGTTGCAATATCACTCTTTTTTTTTTTATTTCTACCTCACGTTAAAAAAAAAAGGGGGGGGGGGGGAGTAATCTACTCTGTAGTAACTATCGAAGCGACAGAGCACGCTCAAGAGTTTGGACACACTGGAAAGATCACTCTTTTATATTTGCAACTCGGACGGAAGGAGTTATCCTAGATAATTTAAGAGTGAAAAAGAAAATCAACAGGAGGCCGCAGGAAATCTGTTATAAAATGGTTTCATTTAATAATTTATACACCTAAAATTAGCGCGGGTCCTATAAAAGTGTGCTGGGCCCACTGCGGTCGCATAGGTTGCAGTGGCCTAAGGTTGGCCATGCAAAATAGCGGCGTATGCTACTCCGCCGGTCAACTAGTTTTATTATATTTTGTAGCCTAATGGAGTTAGACCCATTGTTTTTTTTTTAAATATATTTTTAATGTTTTTCTTGTTATTGATTTAGTTGTTTTTTTTTTAGCAGACAGACAAATATGTAAAAACTATAGACACAGAAAGTACAGCTCTAACAGTCCCACGTAATTCAACTCTGACCAAAAACTGCTTCGTTTCATTAAGTAAGGACTTCGCAGAAACAGATGACCTTTACATCATATGCCCCATAAATGACAAGGTCTGAAAAGAATAGCTTTACTTAATAACATTCTTCTTCATCTAGCCATATTTTTGCTGCTGAGCTGTGAGCTGTTTGTTTTTGAACCTATACTGACCCTGGGTTAATGTACTGACAGGTTTAATAATGCTTTTTCTCTTTGTATTCCTATTATTATTTCTTTTGATTTTACTTTTCAACATCTCTTGTAGTCGACATTGTCCTCTTGAGTCTACAGTTTCCTCAATAGTCCATAGTATCCTTAATATACTCTAGACACATCTTTAACAATCTATAACATCATTTCCGTTTGACTCCGTCCTTAACAGTCACAGCCCCAGCAGTCGATGTCAGCCTCAGCAGTCGATGTCAGCCTCAGCAGTCGATGTCAGCCTCAGCAGTCGATGTCAGCCTCAACATTCGATGTCAGCCTCAGCAGTCGACGTCAGGCTCGGCAGTCGACGTCAGCCTCAGCAGTCGACGTCAGCCTCAGCAGTCGACGTCAGCCTCAGCAGTCGGTGTCAGCCTCAGCAGTCGATGTCAGACTCAGCAGTCGATGTCAGCCTCAGCTGTCTACGTCAGCCTCAGCAGTCATGGTCAGCCTCAGCAGTCATCGTCTGCCTCAGCAGTCGATGTAAGCCTCAGCAGTCGATGTCAGCCTCAGCAGTCGATGTCAGCCTCAGCAGTCGATGTCAGCCTCAGCAGTCGATGTCAGCCTCAGCAGTCGACATCGTCTCAATATGAAATATAATGTTCAACAATCCATAACATCCTCAGCCGTCGACTTTAATCCTAATGTCATAAATAGTTCTAACATTAAAATGAACACCTTAGTTGCTCTTAATAACGACATTTAAAAAAAAAAAACAACGTCAGTATCATTGTTATTAATCTTGTTATGTCTGTGTTTTTCTTGAGGTTCACTAAAAACTTTTTCCTTGTGCCGGTGTAAAATTAAATTTCCGATTTCCCTGAAGACGTTTTCAATTTGTTGATCTCTTCAACTCATCAGTCACTAGAAGCTGATAGATGGCGTGATATCGTTATAAAAACTAATTTCTGAAATTGTGTCTAGACTCATTAAGCCGACCCCCAGCCCCCAAAAAAATATCCATTAAAGAAGAAGACCGTAAGAATGAAGAGGCCTCCTACAAACTTGGGAAGGCGCAGTTGAAAAACACTTAGCGATGGCACGGAATCAATTCAGTTCGAAAAGGAGTGCAATCATGTGTACAGAATCTATAAAGTTAAGGAAAGTATACAATCATGTGTACGGACTCTATAAAGTTGAGAAAAGTCTTCAATCATGTGTACAGAATCTATAAAGTTGAGAAAAGTCTTCAATCATGTGTACAGAATCAATAAAATTAAAGAAGGTCTATAATCATTTGCACAGAATCAATAAAGTTAAGACTTGATGCGAAAGATGGCATTTATGTGATCTTGCAAAGGCTACCCAGAGAATATCTGAAATGGTGAAACAGAAACATCCTTGACCTTCGTACTGACATCTGCTTTTAGTACTTTACTGTCGTAAGTTTTTCCAAATGGACTTTACGGTTCTCCATGCTCCACGCCAACAGTTTTCAATTACGCACACACGTAAGCAACAGGAATATGGTGAATGAAACCTTGAGATCTGAAATACATTTAATTCAAAAGTATATTTCATTGAGACTAAATATAATTACATAAAGATTTGGCTATGTTCTGTTTCAGAAAATACTTCATGCATATTAGATATTTACATAATGGTTGCGATAGTTAAACATTTTCAAAAACACAGTTACTTAGAGGCATATTCGATACGGTTACTGGTAGCCACAGTGGAGGAAAGTATTATCTTCTTATCTTATATAATACAGACGTTACTTCAAAAAAGAAGATGATTACGTCCTACGCGTCATGCACTTAGTCATGCATATTAACCAATGACTTAAATTCTGCCAAGTCACTGGTTTTCCTGGCTAGCTCAGGCAACCCATTCTATGCTCTAATAGCACTAGGGAAGAAGGAGTATTTGTACAAATTTGTCCTAGCATATGGGACGAGGAATGTGCCTTTATCTTTGTGTCTTTCAGAGTATTTTATTAAATTTTGTTTTTGTATTAGAAGATTATGGTTCAGTGTTTTATGTATAGTCGCTACTTTACTTTGGAGTCTGCTGTCCTGAAGGCTATCTAAATTTAGTTATTTTACTAAAGGTGTTACTCTGGTTAAGTTTGAATATTCGTTTGTCATGAATCTCACTGCTCTATTTTGTGTCTGTTCCAGTTTCTTAATGTTATCTAGTAAGATAGCATCTATTTGTTCACTATTATCTAAACCTTTTCGTCGAACTATGAACTTGAAAGCTGCTAGTATAAAACAAAGAGCTGTACCTAACTTAGTGTTGCTGTAGAGGTCAGTTTCAATATCCGGTCACCGCGAATAGCAATCTAATCAACTTTAATGGCTTCATAGAAACATTATCGAGTTATCTAGACTGAGACCACACTCATATAATTACCTGTTACCTGACCTACATAAGGTACTTAGAGAACTTAATGCGCAGCTAGACGCGTGGCGTACCTGAGAAACTAATAAACTACATAAACATATTAACGACATAAAACTCTGTTGGGTGTACCGAAGCAGAAAATATGCATGCCACGCTGATACATGAGATAATCTGTGACTCTAATAAAGTAGGGAACGTGTATGTCAAATACAGAAGAGAACATGTCCCACTAAGACATGATGGAACATGTTATATTAAGACATGATGGAACATGTCACATTAAGACATGATGGAACCTGTCACACTAAGGCATGATGTAACATGTCAGACTACAACATGATGAAACCTGTCACACTAAGACATGATGGAACATGTCACACTAAGACATGATGTAACATGTCACACTAAGACATGATGGAACATGTCACACTAAGACAGGATGAAACATGTCACTCTAAAATGGAGAGCTTTAGTCACTTTAAAGGAGGGATAGTGTCGATTCAATGCAGTAGGGAACATAAGGGAACATGTTAGCTGCTACACAATAACATAAAGGAACATATCACTATAATACACGAGGAGCATATCAATCTAACACATGAGGAACAATAGCACTCTAATACATGAATAGAAATGTTGACTTTCTACACCAAGGAACATATCACTCTAATATTGGAAGAAACAAAGGCAACTGGATCTATTGTTTAATTTTTTCACCAAAATATAAAAATAATAAAAAAAATTTAGCGCCTAATTTCATAGTCAAAGATGTTTTTATTTCCATGTCGTCCACTTTTCTATAAGTTTTAACAAATGTGTTTATAGCGTAAAAATAAAAGCAATAAAGAGGGTAAATAAATTATACTTATAAATAATTACATTAATAAACTGAAGCTGTGTCAAATAGGGTGTCCGTCTTTATATATATATATATATATATATATATATATATATATATATAATCGTTATTATCCGTATGGAAATATATATCATGGACGTAGACTGAGGGGGGGGGGGGGGTTGGGGTTCAACCCCCCCCTCCGGAAATGAAATCCCCCCCCTGGTGGGGGGGACGGAATTAAGTGACTGATTTTTACTTTCATTTTGTTTATTTTAGGTGAGATTTTAATACTAAATCATCGCTTACCACAGCACAGCTGATGGGGTTTTGAGTTTAAAACCCCCTACCAGGGGGTTTTGAGATTTAAAAAAAAACCTATCAGGGGGTATTGAGATACAAATCCCTCTACCAGGGAGTTTTGAGTTTAAAACCCCCTACCAGGGGTTTTGCAGTTAAATCCCCTTCTTCTAAAAACAAAACTAAAAAAATGCAAACGACAATTCCAAATTCCAAGAAAACAGGTAAGGAAGATTTTAACTTTAAAACCGCCTCCAAAAATTACGATAAACCCCCTCTCAATATAAAAAAACAACAAATTACACACTCTTAATTCTATAAGCGTAGCCAAAGGGGTTTTGAGTTTAACCCCCCCCCCCCTTTCCAGTTGGGTTTTGAAGCTAAAAAAGTACCTATTCAATATAAAAAAAATCAAATTACACACTATAAAATCTATAAGCGTAGCCAAAGGGGGTTTGAGTTTGAAACTCCCTGCCAGCGGGGTTTGAAGCTAAAAACTACCTCTTCAATATTAAAAAAAAAGCAAATTACGCACTCAAAATGCTATGAACGTAGCCAAAGGGGGTTTTGAGTTTAAATCACCCTCCTCCAGATGGCTTTTTCTTTAAAGTTTAAAACCCCTCTAGATGGTTTTGAGTTTAAAATTCCCCTACAGAGCGTTTTGAGTTGGAAACCTCTTTCTTCAATATTATTTTAAAGCAAACTACAGTCACCAAATTCTATGATCGTAGCTAAATGGGGTTTTGAATTTTAAAAAATTAAAAAATCTCCAAAGATTTTTTAGTTTAAAACCCCTCAACAGATGATTTTGACGATACATTTTTCCTTTTCGCTATAAAATCTAAAGCGAAATACAGGCATGTAATTCCAAGAGCGTAGTCAAGAGAGGTTACAAATTTCTACCAGTGACTTGGGCTCCATTAATAAAGAGTGTATAGTCTTCTGACGAAATTGAAAACCACTAAATTTGGCTCAACAAAGATGGCTAAGACAGATTTAAGGAGTCAGTTATAGAGATCGAGTCTGAATCAAAAAAATCATATGCCGAACTGGGAGTCGAACCCTTAGTAAGGTTGTGACAGAGCGTCGCATGAGGTTTAGCGGGACATGTTCTCCGACTAAATGAATTACGCATAATAAGAGTTGCGGAAACAGCTTGCCGGAAAATGCGCCGAACGGCGCGAGAGGGTCTAAGTCAGTAAGAATAGCACATTAGGTTTTTGAAATAAAAACTTTTTAATAGCAAGATAATGCACTGTAGATACCTCAGAATATACATTTTGTTGGCTTTCAATACCAGAAATAGTGCTTGGCGGCGTGGCTACGCCCCGCACTGGGGGAGCGCTGAGAGCTCCCCCAGACCCCCTTGCTAGCAAGGGCGGGGAGTCTACAAGTTTTTCACTAATTCCAGGAAGAACCTATTCTAGGGCACAATAAACGTCTTCCGAAAGGGTCAGAATGTAATAAAGATTAATTATGTACACACACACATATATATATATATATATATATATATAATCTTTTTCCGCGTGAAGGAGGGGAAATCCCCCCAACCCCCCCCCCCCCGAAAAAAAAACCTGGCTACGCCCATGATATATATACACATATATATATCAGTGGCGTAAGTAGCCATGTGCAGGTGGTGCAGGCCGCACGGGGCATCAAGTGATGAGGTGCATCAAACTGACCACAAAATTTCTCAGTAAAAACTTCACACCTTGTACATACATGAACAAACATGAACTACTGTATTTGGTTTTAAAAAATATTTATTCTGCCACTCTGTTAATATTATGAACGTTGCTCAAGATTGGTACGTCTGGAGGGCGCCGCTCCTAGTGCTAGCTCAGGCGGAGAAATTGTTCACTCTGGTTAAAATAGTTGACGGTAGGGATGAAAGGTAAAAATTTAATAATGAAAAGAATCTTGGATATCATTCCTTTTCTCTCAAAGCAGAATCGAGCCCTCAATGGGCATCACGAACGTGTTGAAGAAGAATTGTAATGGCAAACTCTCTTAAGTAGGCGGAGTGTTAGTTGCTATTCAGTTTTAATTTTCTCCCTGAATGAACTGAAATAAACAACGGGTAAGTCTACCTCCAAAAACTATGAGACTGCGCACTTAAATGGAAAACATTAAAAACATCGATAACTACTAGTCGGAAGGGCAAAGCTGAAGCCAGTATTACCTTCAGCGAAAGTATGTGCTCTGATCTAAGGATTAACGCAGAACATCAAAGACGTATTGGCCAAAATAAAAAGAAACCAAGCGAAAAAGGTGTAGACATAAGAACGAGCTGCGGATTGAGATTTATTCTTCCTTGGACGTGATAGTTCAAGAAATAATCACCCAATATGATCATATCTTAATGTGGTAGGTGAATATGAATTTTGTCGCTATTCCGACTATTGAATTCTCAGATTGAAATCAATCTCGATAGTGCTATAGCGACATTGACAAAACAAAATTTCACTTGGAGCGAACATGTCAACATTTTGTCGCAATTTCTTCAGAAGTCTTTGAACTTCTCGAACAAGGACCAGTTTGAAATCTTAACAAAAAAAAAATAATACAAAAATATCAACTAGAATGCCTCTAGACTCTAAATGATTCAGTTCTAAATATTGTCTAAGTATTCTAAATATTCGTGATGCCTATTGAATGTTAGATTCTGCTTTGAGAGAAAAAGAATGATGTCCAAGATTCTCTTCAGGTAGCAATGTCAGATTTTTACATATTTCTGATTGTGGTAAGTATGGCTACATGCGAGCGAATTTTTTCAGATTTAATTAAGTTCATCAAGAATTAATACCAATCAACGATGCGCTTAACCAAGTAGGCAATTGGTTGAAAACAAATTTCGATAAAATTATTGATAGTTTTGCGACCAAGAAAGCGTGTACTATTTATTTGCAGCATATTTTGTTAACGTATAATAACGTATTTTCGCTGTTTTATATTCGAAGGGGGGGGGGGGCATCATGAGGAGATGCCGCACTGAGCATCAAACACCCTAGCTACGCCACTGATATATATAAATATGTATATATATTTTTTTTTCCCTTAGTATCATGGACGTAGCCAGGATTTCTTTCTGGAGGTGGGGCTCCCCCCCCCCCCATATATATATAGAAAAAAGTCCACACGCACACACCAATTATACAAATCCTGGCTACGTCCATTATCATTGTCATCATCTTTCTTTGGCATTCGTCGTGGAACATAGGACCTCATTAAAAACACGCAAGTCTCTACGGTCTCTTGCTAGTTTTGTAATGGCTTCCCAGCTCTTTCCTGACCTCCCGGCTTCATCTACTTCTTGTGCCCTGGGAGTTTCACTCTAAGGCCTGTCTAGCTCTGTTGTTGATATCTTTTATAAGGTTGTGACCAATCCATCTCCACTTTCTAAGATCTGCACCTCTATATTTCTCTGTCCACTCATCTCCCACAGTTTGGTGTTTTCTGTTTTGTCATACCAGTGTATTTTTAAGATATTTTTTAGGCATCTGTTGATGAAGGTCTGTACTTTTTTTTGTTGCTTCAATTGTTTTCCATGTTTCAGAACCGTACAGTCGGACAGCCTTGACATTAGAGTTAAAGATTCTTTTTTTAGTCTTTTTAGAGATGTGAGGAGATTTCCAGGTTGGTTTGAGGTGTGTAAATGTCTGACGCGCTAGATTTATACTGCGTTTAATGTCTTCCTCTGATCAACTGACTACACTCCAGAGGTATGTAAAACTATTTTCTTAGGCTGTGTTCTGAGAATACAGTTCTATGTCTCCATTTTGTTTGATGCTTACTTTTATTGTTAGGTGATTATTTTGAGGCCCACTCTTTTTCCTACTTCATTAAAAGCTGCGACCTTTACTTGCATATCCTGTAGTCTGTGTGATAATCAGGCAATCTCATCAGCGAATATCTTCCAGCTTTTGTGAGAAAGTCTATCGGATTCTTTTCTTTCAATTAGAGTAAGCTTCTTTTGTGACCCAATCCAATACTAGAAGGAACAGGAGTGGTGAAAAAAGACATCGCTGTTTGACTTCTGTTGTGACTGGAAATTCCTCTGACAGTTTGCGGGCTACTTGGCAGGTGAATCTATCATAAAAGGTTAATGTTAATGTTATTACTTTATTTGAGAACCCGTAATGACTTATTACTGTCCACGTAGATTCTCTGTCGATAATATCAAAGGCCTTTTCAACGCTCATGATACCAAGCAAATCGTAAAGTTTATGTTTAGAAAGAGTTCAAGGCAGATAGATAGATAGATAGATAGATAGATAGATAGATAGATAGATAGATAGATAGATAGACAGATAGATAGATAGATAGATAGATAGATAGATAGTTAGATAGATAGATAGATAGATAGATAGATAGATAGATAGATAGAAAGATAGATAGATAGATAGATAGATAGATAGATAGATAGATAGATAGATAGATAGATAGATAGATAGATAGATAGAGACAGTAGTAAGTAGACAGACAGACAGTTGACAGACTGACAGTTGACAGACAGAGTGTTTTATTTAAAAGAGAAAATCAGAGCTAAAACAAAATGATATCCTTTCCATTAGCCTATCACGTGACTAATGACGTCACAGGCAGAATTCTATCTTCCCACCTTTAAAAAAAAGAAAAGGTTTTCATTTACTAATTGGCTGAGGCCATAGCAAACTAAGACAGGCCTGCGTTTCTTGTGAGGGGAAGAGGCTGCCATCTTAGCTCTTCAATAAACCGTCATTATCACTGCTTTGAAAAACTTAGGCCAGAGATCAAGGCGAATAAACCGTCATTATCACTGCTTTGAACAACTTAGGCCAGAGGTCAAGGCGACTCTAAGTGAAAAAGCCAAAGGAAAAAAAATGCTTTTATAGAAAAAAAACAAGCCTTTTGGGTTATCGTATACATACATACAAACAAACAAACAACTTAACAAACAAAAACCATTATAAAGCATCTACTTTTATATGCTAGTAGACTTTGTTAATAGTATGGTCTCAAATCTAAATACTAACTAATTCATTGTGCTTGGGGTGAAAGGGTTAAACAAGTGCTAACGAGTCATACGCAATTCTCAATTTAAAACAAGAAAATATTTTTTTATTTTTTTTTAAAACAAGCTTATATTAAGCATAATTGTATCAATTAGTTTGGATCAGTAATGTAATTAAATGTATAATAGATCTAGATTAACAATACAAAGATATATATAAAAAAAAAGGAAACGACCTGAATTCGAACTCATGGCTCAAGCCTTACCAACATGGTAACCACTCTGCTAGCGCCACTAGTGAATATGGAAGATTGTACAGTTATCTATTGTTTATATAGTCTCGTCCTATTTTTCAAGCTGTGTTCAATAAGACTCAGACGACGACCTATAAAGGAGACTAATTCAGCTTATACCACCACATCAATCAAGTACACATTCTTTCCCTTGTTTGAGATACCAAACTTACCAAATCAAAATAATCGATTACCAAAAGTTTATTAACTAATTGGTTAATTTTTTTATTGATTCTTGTGTTTTAAAATTTTAGCTTGATCCAAGATTGGATGTGAGAAAAATAACGTGTACAAACCTTTTACCTAACACACAGACAATGTGAGTTGATATAAGCTTTGTACCAGACAGACAATGTGAGTTGATATAAGCTTTGTACCAGACAGACAGAGTGAGTTGATATAAGCTTTGTACCAGACAGACAATGTGAGTTGATATAAGCTTTGTACCAGACAGACAATGTGAGTTGATATAAGCTTTGTACCAGACAGACAGAGTGAGTTGATATAAGCTTTGTACCAGACAGACAATGTGAGTTGATATAAGCTTTGTACCAGACAGACAATGTGAGTTGATATAAGCTTTGTACCAGACAGACAGAGTGAGTTGATATAAGCTTTGTACCAGACAGACAGAGTGAGTTGATAGAAGCTTTGTACCAGACAGACAGGGTGAGTTGATAGAATTTTGTACCAGACAGACAGAGTGAGTTGATAGAAGCTTTCTACCAGACAGACAAAGTGAGTTGATAGAAGCTTTGCACCAGACAGACAGATTGAGTTGATATAAGCTTTGTATCAGACAGACAGATTGAGTTGATATAAGCTTTGTACCAGATAGACAGAGTGAGTTGTTTTAAGCTTTGTACCAGACAAAGTGAGTTTATATAAGCTTTGTACCAGACAGATAGATTGATCTTAATATAAGCTTTGTACCAGACAGATTGAGTTGATATAAGCTTTTTACCAGACAGAATGAGTGAGTTCATATAAGCTTTGTACCAGACCGACAGATTGAGTTGATAGAAGCTTTGTACCAGACAGACAGAGTGAGTTGATAGAAGCTTTGTACCAGACAGACAGAGTGAGTTGATATAAGCTTTGTACCAGACAGACAGAGTGAGTTGATATAAGCTTTATACCAGCCAGACAGAGTGAGTTGATATAAGCTTTACACCAGACAGACAGATAGAGTTGTTATAAGCTTTGTACCAGACAGACAGATTGAGTTGTTATAAGCTTTGTACCAGACAGACAGATTGAGTTGATATAAGCTTTGCACCAGACAGACAGATTGAGTTGATATAAGCTATGTATCAGACAGACAGATTGAGTTGATATAAGCTTTGTACCAGATAGACAGAGTGAGTTAGTATAAGCTTTGTACCAGACAAAGTGAGTTTATATAAGCTTTGTACCAGACAGACAGATAGAGTTGATATAAGCTTTGTACCAGACAGAGTGAGTTGATATAAGCTTTGTACCAGACAGGCAGAGTGAGTTGATATAAGCTTTGTACCAGACAGACAGAGTGAGTTGATATAAGCTTTGTTCCAAACAGATAGAGTGAGTTGATATAAGCTTTGTACCAGACAAAGTGAGTTGATATAAGTTTTGTACCAGACAGGTAGATTGAGTTGATATAAGCTTTGTACCAGACAGACAAAGTGAGCTGATATAAGCTTTGTACCAGACAGACAAAGTGAGCTGATATAAGCTTTGTAGAAATGTGTTTAAAGTGTAACAATGACCATGACTACCATTTCGTAGATTAATGTATGAGTAGAGAGGACTTTCATATGACTGCGCAAACCCAATTGCACCGCATAAACTAATCCTTATAGAATCTTGGCAGTTAGTATATTAGTTTCTTATTCTGGTTTCTGAGCATATTTTACTTCTTACATTAGTATGCAATTATCATTTAGGGTGCATTTTAAACAGATGAGTTGCACTTTAAGTATTATGAAAGGTGCACTTTAAGTTAATCAAGTGCAATTTAAGTATATCAGGTGCACATAAAGTATATCAGATGCATTTTTTTAAAGCTTGATTTCATCTTTACAGACTGCGTGAGTGTTTGGTATACATTGGTGAACTGGGAATGATTCAGTGACATTTCTTTTATTTCTTCCCCTCTTTCTTTCTTTCTCTCTCCCTCTGTCTCTCTCTCTCTCTCTCTCTCCCTCTGTCTCTCTCTCTCTCTCAGTGCTAAGTATGTGGTGTTATTGTCTGACGTTGACTTACGACACAGATCCACTAGTACAACTATAACAATGCAGGCGGATTATATTTTCACTTGTTGAATTTGAACTAATGTATTTTTTACACAAAACTAAATTTAACTTTTTGTTACAATTTAGAGATATTTAATTTGAGATAAAACAAAATAAATCTAATATTAGTACTCTACAATAGCATTTTAAACAAAATCTAACGCACTACAAACACACGTCCTTCCTGTTTCAAATCTCTAGATCGTCTCCCATTCTTGACATAGCTTATGACAGAGCCAGATCGCTTATCTTGCATCATTCTACAATACTAACAATTAACGCCCCTTTCTTCATCCCCTAGGAAACACACACACACTCAGACTCTCCATAACACGCGATGATTTGTTCTCTTTTATCCCACCGCTCATCTTCCCTGCGCATTAGACTCGAGTAGAATCTAGTTTCTCAACTCTTTTCCATGCACAGCAGTTACGTCTGCAGTCAATCCAGAAGTAGATCTGTGTAGTTGGTACAGGAGCTAGCCAGGTCAATGCTTCTTAGACTTTCCCTGGCGCTCAGGTGGAAATGATTGTTTGACGAGACAATTTGGCAAACAGGGAAGCAAAACAGAACCCTCGTTGATGTACCAAAGGACTGAATCCATTGCTCTGACGGGAATGGAAGAAAGCTCCAAAAAAATGTCATTACCCACGCACCAATCAATTTGTTCAGACAGGCAGGTGAAGGCCGAGCTTCTAAAGGCCTAGCACTTGAGTTCCCAGAGTCTTAGACTCAACTCTCAGGACCATTACAAATAAGAAAAAATAGTACTTGAGGTTAAATGAAATTGTTTTTCATGTCATCTCCACAGTGCTACTTTTATATGACTGTACATTTCCTTTGATTATTTAATACTTTGTTTATATAACATTTCCTCCAGATTAAAACTAGTTTTGTTATTATCACGCCACGGGTACTTTGAGCGGCCAAGTCAAAGAAAACACACTCTCTTTTGTTCGCCTTCCTAGGACGTTTCGGTCTCAACAAATCGACTTGCTGTGAAAAAACTTTTTTCAGCATTTTTTTTTGTTTGCCTTGCAACGTTTTCTGCATTGTTTTCTTTGTCTTCTGAAAGTGGAACCGTTTTAGTTTAAACACTGATAATCTCCCTTTTTTTCATAAAAAATACAGCTCTTTTAAAACAGCATATGTGTTACTGCTACAATGGAACTACTTATGCAGTAAATACCAATATTGAACAGTAACATACTACAACATCTATATCCGAGTCGTGTCTTGAGACGCCTGACAGAACGGAAATATTTCTTCTAGATATTATGATTTGGAAAAAAGCTCTTTGCAAAATCCCCAGTCCGAAAGGTCCCCTTCAACTAAATGATGATCATTTTATGACATCTGTCAGTAGTTAACACTTAACAAGGAGGAATGTTGTCATCCAATTTTTGTTCACGTGTAGAGAATCATCCCATAGTCCTACAGGCATGTTATTCATGCATGGGTCAAACAGGGCATCGCGCATTTAATGTAATCGCATGCTAGCATGCTTTAAATTAACATTTTGTAGGAAAAGAGTAGGGTTGTGGTTATTAGTAATTATAGTTCATAACTTTGACTAATCGAACTGAAAGTGTCGACACCTGTCTGTTTGCATTTAAATATATATACCTGCGTTTCGGACCCATGAGTTGATCAGTTGGGGGCCGCATGAGTTTGTGATCACAAAAACTGTATCAGTATACTATTTACACAAAAGGAATAAATACAATCTCAACTCTATGCATTAAATTCAGGATCTTTTATATGAATACTTTAGGTGTTAAAACAAAACGAATCACATAAATATATTATCATTAAAATTGGAGCATTTAATCACATGGTGATGGCTGTCACGTGATATTCAATGGCATCCCAACACAGTCATCCATTCCATGGGTCAAAGCCAGCACTGATGAAATGCGTCGGTCTTTTGCAGGTTCTTGATTGGTTTCCTCCTCCACACTGTTTCGGGAGCAACTCTCCGCGAAGCAGGCATCGATGGGGCTTGGAGGCTGGGATTTCAATCCATCCAGCTTGGTCTTCCTGTAGATTGTCACCTGGGCCATCCTTGTTTGGGGGTAAAAAACGTTCAGGTATTAGTTGTAACACGAACCAACTAAACAAAACCAAACAAAAGCTGACTATACTCACTAATCACACTTTTTTCTTTTCTGCAATTGTTTTACTCAAAGTTTCCTTTGTACAATTTCATTTAGAAATAAAGAATATTAGCAAAAACAAAATGACAATCTACTAATAGAGATATATACACACACACATGTTATGAGCTTATAAAACGCACACATACATGCACAAATCGAAAAACATCTTTATAATTCTTAATGAACAATATTAAAATCCTAATGACATAGATAATTCTGACATGTCGTGATCGTATAATTGCATTTAAAAAAAACAACTATAATTCAAATTCTGAGGGGAAAAGTTGACACATAAAAATGCACACAATTATAACAGAAATACACATGGGCCTACACAACAAAAACATGTAGTAATCTTTTAAAAGACTATTTAATTTAATGTACAACATATGTCTACATAGCGCCAGAACGTCCTAATTCGGTGCTGCCTTAAGGAGCTAGACAAACACAATCCAACGAGAATCTAAGCTTAATTATAAATTCCTGGTCTTCATTGTGATCCGAACTCATATTTTCTTGTTAGATAGCCCCCCCCCATCCATCAGCGAAGGTTTGTTAGGCAGTTTCAATTCTTTAAAGGAGGTTGGTCGTTGTGCTGGCCACATGACACCCTCTTCAACGTTGGCTCTATAGACTGCAAGATCTGGAAAGGGAACTTAACTTTATAAGTCTGCAGTTTAAGATGTTAAACAGCTTGATGTTTGTTACAGTAATCCTCAATGACACGTATACCATGCGGACAGCGTGAAATTATTCTCAATAAAATATTTTACATTGTACATAATGTGTGAATGTAAAACTATGAATCCATTCCCATGGCACTGAACTAAAAGAGAAATAGGTTTAAAAATTCTAAACATACAAGAAACATACAGAACAGATGCAGAGTGAGTTAAAAACACACACATTATAGGTCAATGTTTTGCAAATGTTTGTTCATATACTAATATCAATTGGCCTAACAGTAAACAAAGCTTACTTACAGGCTTAAGATGGCGGCACTGACCAAAAGTACCAATGTAATGGTAACTATTAAAGTCGCCATGGTTGCATCGCTCATACCTAGACCATCAGGAGATACACAGGTTGATAAATAATTACCAAATGTATCATTATGATAAAGAAGACCGCAAACCCTAGTCGATTTCCCTTTTAAATCTTTTTATTACATGTCCCTACAATGAGTTGTATATAGTACGGATTAATGACCCATATTATTATTAGTGACAGAATTAGTCTTGAGACAGATACTCAACTGACATTTAAATTAGTAAATTATGCCATAGTCTTTTTTTTTTGGGAGGGGGGGGGGAAGGGCGGTTGGCAATTAAACTATTAAGCCTGTGTACATCATTATAGCCCTTTGCATTTAGTCTTTACACAAAAGAAACTCTGGTGCATTTGACTAGTACAATGCTTTTCAAACAAGTAACACTTAGTGAGGACCAGCCAACTCAAGTACCACTGTCCACTAACACTTGGTGAGGACCAGTCAAATCAAGTACCACTGTCCACTAACACTTGGTGAGGACCAGTCAAATCAAGTACCACTGTCCACGAGTGAAACGTTCATTGTTGTCCGAGTTCTTTTGAAAAAGAACTTCTCATGCACACAATTCTATTGAGCCAAGTGTAACTTTAATAAGATTTTTTTTAAAAAGGGGATGTGTATAAATGTCAAACAACTAATAAGTGATATGCACAATTTTGAATGTGTAGTGTAATGACAGATCTTGCTCACATTATGTTAGTAGATGACATTCAAAATAACCTGACATCTAAAGTTTGAAATGTCATTCTTTTTAGCTGATCTGTCTGTTACAAAATGGCATTCCATACTACTTAAATCTTTGTTGAGCAATGACACTTTGCGATAACTGACACTTATATTGAGCAATGACACTTTGTAATGATTGATTGTAATATTGTGAATTGACATTTTATGATGACTTATTCTTAAATTGAGAAACGACTCACTGTCAGTTGAACTCCATTTGGTAGCACTGCTGGAAGGATCAGTCCTCCCGTAGAGCCTTGGCGAGAAACGCTGCTGTTTGGCGTAGTGCCGCACTGTGATGACTGATATTTCTATGTTAAGTTTGAGAAACATCCTTTGACTTACCTGACGTGTCAGCACTTTGTGCCACTGACTGAAGCTGTTTCTGAAAACATTCGTTGACACTGACCAGGCGGTCATTCTCTGAGATTAGTGCTTGATTCTCTTCGTTCAGACATTTCAAACATTTTTCACTCATGGCCTTTTCCATATATTGACCAGGGGGGCACCTGATGCACTGTTTCAGCTCTCGAGACAAAAAGTGACCCATGGAACATCCTCCTGGATATTGAACGAAGATAAAATGGTCTTAATTTGGAGTTTTTTTAGGGTGCAATTTTAATGGGGAAAAAAACGCATTGCTTAATAAATGTGAGAAACAAATCAGTTCACTTTCAGAAGACAAAAAGTAGTCCTTGCACCTAAACATCCCAAATTATACAACACTTTGAAATTGGATTGTTCTTTTAGATCTAATTGTGACGGAAAGACAGACCTGTTGTGTATTTATGTTTCTTGCTGTGTGATTTGAACTGATCTGTAGGCCTACTGGTAAGTCAAACTGGTTTGGTGTCTAGGTCAACTTTTGTGTGTGTGTACTGTGTTTATTCTGAACTGTTTTGTCATTACTGTGTAATGCAGCCAATAATAGAGACATTTTTTCGTAATGACATTTTATGATGGTTACTACCCAAAAACAATAGCGCTTTTCCTCTGTAGGGGCAAATATAAAAAAGCAACGACCATCATTTTCAAAACATTCAAAACAGGCCATGAATCTGAATGGCCCTCGCCCTTTTTGTATACACCTATACCTATGGGAAGCGTGGTCGAGAGGCTAAGTGTGCTTGAACTTGGTTTGGCTACCTAGAAGGGGGCTCGAGGTTCGACACCCGACTCGGGCAGAGTTGTGTTTACTGAGCGCCTAAAGGCAGCACAGAAAACCAACTCCTAGAAACCCCCTCCCCCCACCGGTCCACAAATGAGATTGGACCAAAAGCGCTCTGAGCATGCTATAAGCATGAAAGTAGCGTTATATAAAAGCTATAATAAAAAAAAATACCTGAATAATGTCTTTCTGCAGCTCAGAATGAAAGAAATCGCCTGGACCCCGCTGGAGTAGCTCATAACAATCTTCACCCTTTGGTGCTACGGCGAATACTGACGGAGCCCCCGAAATTGGGGTGCTGATTTATACAGGATTTTATGATTTTATCATTCCACTGTGCGTGTCTGCTATCACCCTCCCTTAAGCAGACAACAGTTTACTTTGATTCCTATGTGACAAACTACCAGTCATAGCTGGCTCTGCGTGTCCACGTCAAATGACGCTCAATTTCTTTTGACATCTTGAAACTCCCAATAGACATTCGTGTTTGTTTTGTTGTCTTTGTTCTTGTAAGATCTAAACGTCTATCTCGATGGGAAGTGTAAGAATTGATAAGGAAAGTGTTGTTATAAAACTTTGTTCTATGTGTCTCACGGACTTACGGCAGACCATGCCTCGTTTAGGATCTAAGACGTAAAGAGATGCCTCCCGGCAACTGGCACTACTGGTGCTCTTGACACGACTGCTAGCTGGCAACTCAAAGTACTGGAGGACGATCTTTTGAAGGTTGAGAGCTGCTCCGTGAGTTAACTCCTCCTCCAGGATGTTGCTGTAGGCTGTTGTTAGCTTCAGGTAGAGCTGAAAAGAAACTTAATTATTAGTATAGTGAAATGTCTGACATTGATTGTTAGGACAATGTCAGGGTCTTATTAGGTCAATGTCAGTGTCCAATAAGGTCAGGGTCTCATTAGGTTAATGTCAATGTCCAATTAGGTCAGGGTATTATTAAGTCAATATAAGTTGTTAGTGTCAAATTATTCAGTGTCTTATTAGGTCAATGTCAATGTCAAATTAGTCCATGTCTTCTTAAGTCAATGTCAGTGTCAAATTGGTCAGTGTCTTATTGAGTCAATGCCATTGTCTTCTTGGGTCAATCTCAGTGCCTGTAGCCTAAACCCAGAAAACGTGAAACTCCACCCTTACGTGAGTGTATGTACTTGGTTCATTCAGTGTACGTCTGCCAGCGATTAGTGTAGACAAAGAAATATGTTTTGGAAGCTCAGCATGGCAAAATACAAGAGCATCCTCGATGGTACATGTCTTCAGTATCTCAGTTCTTTCACAGACTCTGAAACATAGACGTGAAATACAGAGTGACATCTACATGGCAGAAGAACATGAGGCCTTTTGTATAGCAGAAGAACATGAGTCCTACTGTATAGCAGAAGAATATGATTTTGTATATCAGAAGAACTTGAGTCATATTGTATATCAGAAGAACTTGAGTCCTTTTGTATATCAGAAGGACACGAGTTTTATGGTATATCAGAAGAACATGAGTCCTTTTGTATAGCAGAAGAACATGAGTCCTTTTGTATAGCAGAAGAATATGAGTCATATTGCATTTAAACACATAAAATACTAATAATTACTTCATAAACAGCAAATTTGTTTTTTATTTTCTATGGCATATCTTTCATGTTATACCCTGCTCACTTTACTATGGACCAATGTCTCTGAAGGACCTACTGGAGAAGTGGTAAATGCTGTCTTTAGCAACTCAGCTCAAATTGAGATATGAACTCCAGTCTAGTTGATAGGTTTCTGCTTTACTATTCTTGTTCAGAGACTATTCCCCCCCCCGCACCTCTGGCAGCCGAAAAAAAAAATCTTTAAAACGGAAAGAAGTAATATAGCTATTTGTTTTATGCTGTCGGGCTGTCATTTGTCTGTCAGTCACGTTACATCTCTAAAACGACATTGGCTATTAAAAATTCAATGTCGCATCGCGTGCTTTAAAAAAGGATGCTACGAATCGACTTTGTGTCTTCTAAATGCAAAACCCTTAATTTTTTTATTACATAAAGAAACTGTTTTTGGATTGAAATACACCATTTGTAAATGTATCCTACAGTATAGTACAAAGACTGCTCTCTTGTGTCATCACTAGACTAAAGGAAATAATGCTGTAGTGTTATTATTGTTTTGGAACATTTCTCAATACAGTTTTGTATTGAACAAAACAATGTATTAACAAAATGTGAATACAGATTACATACGTGCTCTTAGCACTGGCGGATCGAGGGGGAGGCGGTATGGGCAATCGCCCCACCCTAAACCCCTTGAGTGGGGGCGGTTCAATTTTTAATGTAGAAATCATAGTTTGTGAAGAAAATTAGTTAAGTATATTTATAATATACTTTAATCTCAAATCAAATCATTAGTAAATATTAATTGAAAAAGGGTGGTCTGTATATATATATATACATAGGGTTAGGGTTGACTGGGTGTTAGGATTTGGTTTGGGAAAAAATAGCCCCCCTCCCTCAAACGTTTTGGATCCGCTAGTGGCTCTTAGTTGCATTAGCAAATTCTAAAGTAAAAAAAAACCCATTACATTCTTGTTTAATGTCAACTTTGTAAAGGTATTACATGAAAACAAAAACAAGAAAGTTTAAATACTGAGACAAATTATTTTTGAATGCAATATTATCGAACCTGACAATGTCCACCAACGTCCCGTTAGCCATTACAATCGTTGGCTTGGAATGCACTGTGACCACCTTAATGTTGCTGCAGTCTTGGCTTAGTGTTATGATGAATGCAATACTGACATTGTCGGGGCGCATCAGCCCTGGAGACGATGTCAATGTCTACATTATATTTCAACTATAAAGTCCAACCGTTGGGCTTATTTCTAACTTGATCTTAGTGTCAATAGGAGTGTCAAATAAGAAAAACCAATAAGAAGGAAATCACGAAAGGAGCGTGAGCTGTGATGCTAACACCAATGGGGAGTTCTTCAACAAGAAACATTTTTAAAAAACTTTTAACAAAAAAAAAATATCCTATTAAGTGTAATTGTATCAATTGGTCTGGATCAGTCATATAATGCAATCTTTGGTATATGTTAAGTCTATGACACTTGTGTACTAAATAGAGTCATAGTGAAATAGAGCTTAAGTCTGACACTAGGGAGAATGATGGCTCATTTGTGTCCAGCAAGTCCCAAGGAAGAGCAAGTTGACCTGTCCAAATTACAATCATTAGAGACGTTCATTGCAGTAGCGTCACACATTAGGAGGGAAAAAAACATTAAATTATCAGCTGAGGAGAAAAAAACAAATCATTAAATTGAAGAATCCCTCTTGAAATTATTAAACACATATTTTTTGTGTGTGTTTTGCAAACAGGACATTTGTGGATTTAAAAAAAAGGAACATTTTGCTTAGACTCCATGAAATTTCAGGAAATTGTTTTATTTGCACATAGAAATATTTGAAGAATGTTTGATCGAAGATTAAATTTTAAAATGGAAAGAACAAATAATGGAAATTTTTTAATAATGTTAAATAGATAAAATAGATAGATAGATAGATAGATAGATAAATAGATAGATGGATAGATGGATAGATGGATAGATGGATGGATGGAAGGATAGATAGATAAATACATAGATAGATAGATAGATAGATAGATAGATAGATAGATAGATAGATAGATAGATAGATAGATAGATAGATAGATAGATAGATAGATCGATAGATAGATAGATAAATAGATAGATAGATAGATAGATAGATAGATAGATAGATAGATAGATAGATAGATAGATAGATAGATAGATAGATAGATAGATAGATAGATAGATAGATAGAAAGAAAGATAGATAAAGTGGAACGGAATTATTTTATTCTTTGATTAATTAATTCATTGATTGATGATCTGACTGAAATAAATAAACTTAACAATTGCAATCCGGAATATAATCTGGAGTCCATTTATTTTCCTGCAGCTTGCACTGGTAATTTGTCAGTGATGCAACGTCCAAGGCGTAGTCATAGTTGTCCAAGCAGTCTACTGTGAAAGAGATCGTTCCAGTCCAGTTGGTTCGCAGGCCAGCAACAATGTCACGAAAAGCGCTCACCCCACAACCACGTCCTGGAAGAAAGAAAAAAGTCTCCCTTTCAGACCTTACTATCAGGGCAAGGATGTCAATCTCAGCTGTCTGTATCGTGAACGAGAGTATTGTGAGGCCAGCACAACGACTAACCGCCTTTACTTTCCTAGTAACAATAAGGTACTCATTAGACTGGAATCAGGGGCGTCCTAAACAAAGTCGTGAATTTCAAAATTCCACTCTTCGGGAGCGCCCAGCGCTTAACCAATCAGCAACCAGTCCTAAACACTTTCACAATACCTTGCTTGGGGTTTGGGAGCCTAAACACTTTCATAATACCTTGCTTGGAGCTTAGGAGTCTTAACACTTTCATAATACCTTGGTGAGGTTTGGGAGCCTAAACACTTTCATAATACCTTGCTTGGGGTTTTGGAGCCTAAACACTTTCATAACTTTCTCAACTTTCTTATGTCAGAACTGCCGTGCATTTGTTGATGACTTTTGAACGGCCAAAAAGGGTCCACAACAAAACGTCTTACTTAACAAGGAGTTAATCTTACCATTTCCTAACCAATAACTGACTTTCGTTCGCTAAATGTAGCCCCAATGTCTCTCGCATTATAGTATTGCCTTTTTCTTTGACTTTATATTTTCCGCGTAGGTTATAATAGGATGAGTAGTACGCCCAAGACGCCAGGAAAGTGCTTTATTCTCATCAACTATCGGGGAATTTTTGAGAAATTTCATTTTGATCCGAGAATGAGGAGTGAGAGAAAAACCGTGTACAAAACGTAATAGGGGGAATAACTACACATATACAGCCACATATCTCATTATTTCTGTTTTTCGATGCCAAACAAAATAACTAATTACCAATAATTCATTAGCAAATTGGTTAATATTTTGATTGATTCTTGTTTGGTTAGGTACAATGAGTTTGTGTGTTTACTATCCACTTTATCCGAGAATAGGAAGTGGAAAAATAACATGGACACAACTTTTATAAGTCAGAGGGACCTGATATATATATAAGCTTTGTAATAAAAAGGGTGTGTGTGTGTGTATGTCTTCAATAACTTGCTTTAATTTCTCATTACATTCATAAAAAAAAACCTAAACCTACTGTTGGCTCCTACAAGGGGGATGCGCGAACGAAATTTTGTTTTTGTTTAGGTTTCGTTAGGGAGTGAGTGTCACTGCTAAAATAACTAATAGTCTGACGAATGTCAGAGAAAAGATCAATTTTTAGGCGAGCTTCTAAATCTAACCTTAGATCTAGTTGTGGTATTAAACCATCTCTGCACAATATTCACATTTCCATAAAGAAAAAAAAGTTCCGATCATTCCTCTAAGAAAAAAGGGAAAAGCGTTTTAGTTGAGACAAGTTGATCAAACTATTAAGTGTAATTACTTCATTTAGTTGACACCTTGAAATGGATTGAGACTTTAGCAACAACTTACCTCGCAGATCAATAAACCCAAAGACCAAATGTGATAAAAGTGATGTACATAGGGACAAAAAATACACAAATCTAACTGTTGGCTGCATCCTTCCAAATTTTTTTTTTATTTTAAAATTAAATGAAGCACAAACTAAACGACAATAAGTATTGAACACAAGTTCCAACAGAAACAATGTGTACAAAGCAATAGGTCGGCCATTGACATTCCTTGCACATCTGTTCATTGGCAGTGCGGTTGTATATGACGCAACAATTAATGACTAAGCCTTCAAGTCGCAAAATACAGGATGCGATATTTAAAGTGGTTACCCATAAACGAGTGGGTGTTGCCCTACTTGGACATAGAAATCTGTCATCACTGAAGCAGAAAAAGTCTTATCTTCCGGTGACCTATTTACCTTCTTCTTCTTATCTTATCTTATCTTATATAATACAGACGTTACTTCAAAAAAGAAGATGATTACGTCCTACGCGTCATGCATTTAGTCATGCATATTAACCAATGACTTAAATTCTGCAAAGTCACTGGTTTTTCTGGCTAGCTCAGGCAACCCATTCCATGCTCTAATAGCACTAGGGAAGAAGGAGTATTTGTACAAATTTGTCCTAGCATATGGGACGAGGAATGTGCCTTTATTTTTGTGTCTTTCAGAGTATTTTATTAAATTTTGGTTTTGTATTTGAAGATTATGGTTCAGTGTTTTATGTATAATTGCTACTTTACTTTTGAGTCTTCTGTCCTGAAGGCTTTCTAAATTTAGTGATTTTACTAATGGTGTTACCCTAGTCAAATGTGAAATATTCTTCAATCAAATTAGGCCTATCTTTTAAAAATGTAGACAACACTTTACTGATCTACAATTGGATAAAAACAAAAAAACATTAGATCCTCGTCAATATCTTCTTAGTCTCTAAAGATGTTTCTAAAATTGGACTCTATGGGCAATGTATGAGTCAGACATCAATTGTGCAGTGTTTCATGTGGTTGTAGTCCAAACATTTCTATTGCATTACTACATAGTGAGGAAACTTTAGTTCAGGGGTTGGACACTCAAACATTTTTATTTTGCTGAAAAGTTTCATGATAATCTCTTCCTCATCAGTACTTATTATGAATCTTTCCGAATTATCAAATCGTTGAAACTAAAATAATGCGGAGGCAAGTGAGTGCTAGAATTCGGAAAAATAACTTCAACTTTTTCTATGTGAGTTACGACAAGCATCATTCTGTTAGTAGACAATGAAAGGTTTGTTTTCAACTTTTTCTATGAGTTACGACAAGCATCAATCTGTTAGTAGACAATGAAAGGTTTGTTTTCAACTTTTTCTATGAGTTACGACAAGCATCAATCTGTTAGTAGACAATGAAAGGTTTGTTTTCACCTTTTTCTATGAGTTACGACAAGCATCAATCTGTTAGTAGACAATGAAAGGTTTGTTTTCAACTTTTTCTATGCTTGTCGGTGAAGCTTGATCTTAATTTTGCTAGGATTTTCATCGTCAAAAAGTCGACAAAAAATGAACAACTGCTGCTAAATGATGTAAAATCTATTGCTGATTTCTTTCTTAGAGTTCATTCAATTAATTTTTTTTCATGATCTATTGGAAACTATGACATTCTATACAAACTCGTAATGTTGGTTTAACATTTTTTTAGGTTATTTAGCACCAAGTGTAGAACATCGACATTAAACTTTTTAACCCAACGGCCCCAGTATGTTAAAGTCAACAACACCAAATCGTCAACTCGAGTACTATGTACGGGTGCTCCACAAGGTTGTGTACTTTCTCCTGTACTATACACTCTTTACACTAATGACATAAGAAGCATCTATGACTCAGTTAAACTAATTAAATTCGCTGATGATACTGCCATAGTCGGTCTTATTTCAGGAGACGAAACTCAGTATCGAAGCTCGATAGAAGAGTTTACAAACTGGTGCACCGACAACTTTCTAGAACTGAATGTAACAAAAACTAAAGAACTTATAATACATTTTAGAAAGAAAAAACATACTATACGTGAACTGCAAATAAACACTACATCTATAGAACAAGTAAAGGCATATAAATATCTAGGTGTTATCATCAACAACAAGCTTTCATGGGAAGACCACCTTGGAACTCTGACAAAGAAGGCAACAAACAAACATACAAACTCAATAGCTTTAAACTAAGCAAGAAGATCCTTGAGACATTTTACCGCGCGACTATGTAGAGTCTGCTAACATACGGAATAACTTGTTGGCAAGGCAACGCCTCATCTAAACTGTTGCGACGTCTAGAAAAAATCATTAAAAAAGCATCTAAAATAACACTTACAACATTGCCACATTTAAAGGAGCTTTTTGAACAAAAGTGCCTAAGAAAAATCGGAAAAATCTAGGAAGACAACGGCCACCCGCTCCATCAGAACTACGACAGGTCGTCGCGAAGTGGGCGACTGCTGTCAATCAAAACAAGAACAGAGCGATACAAAAACTCGTTCGTACCTCACTCGGTCAGACTCTATCACCGCCACTCATTGATCAGGGAACATGAAATGCACCAAGATACCTGTGTGTAGTCGCTGAATGAACTCTTTATGTTGTCTGTTGTATTTGTGTGTATTTTTCTGTTGTGTTGTCTTTATATGAGAAAAGAGTCCTTGTAATCACAACAAATTTCCGTAAGGATCAATAAAGCAGTCTTAGTCTTAGTCTTAGTCTTAGCAGAAAAAACTTCCATTAAAATTAAAGCTGTATACTTCGCTAGTGGTCTCCATACTGTTACGAATCTCACTATCCAGGCTCTCTGCAAACTGCACCATACACCACCAACATAAAGACCTTGACAACTCAGGGCTCCAGAGTAACGTAACCCTTTAATAGTTGAATAAATAACAGCCGATACTGTACAATTGGCAACATGTACACTGTACAAATATCTCTCCGATAACACCGTACCGCCGTATCGACTCTTGCACTGGCCTCTCCGTCTCGTTCCGGGCGTGCAAGGGGTTCAACAGTTCAGGACTGACTTCACACACTGGGCTCGTTGTGTCGGACTTGATCACAGACCAAGATAAGATGCCAGTCGTCTCAACTGTACTTTACAGTACTCCGCACTGAACCGTCGTAATGCTCCGTACTAAACCACACCGTTGAACTGTGCTGTAGTCGACCGTGTTCTGAACCCCTGCCGTGAACCGTCTTGACTGGACACCTCCGCTCTTTATATAGGGTCCCTACTGGCCTTCTAGAACCGGACGGAACATCGCTCGACGTTTCTAGCTTCGACACATGACTACATCCCTCGTGACGCTCCTGAGCTCTGTTCACGACGGCGATCCTTCCCGAACCGTCCGGTTGACACTCGACTCGGCTGACCGTCGTAACTCGTCACGGTTGACCGCTCGTCTAGCACTGGCCCTGGGCGATTTGCGTCGGCTGACTACACTCACACCACTACCCCCATCTGTGCCACTACCAGGTTTATAACAATACTTACAAAAGCATTGGCAAACTAGGCAGCCGACTAGGGCCACCGATTGGTGGTGGCCTAGCACAGGAGTAAAAACATTGCGAAAGTTGTATCAAATCTCATATATAGTAGAGCACTAGGGCTCTACGTCTACTTGTCTAGCACCAAGTCTCTTCTATGACTCATGGTTTATTCGCTAATGTTTTAATAAACTTGCTAGACTACTTATGTTATTAATTCCATTTTTTTTATCTTTTTTTTTTATTTTGATATTTCATTTGGGGGCCACCAAATTCATTTTCCCCTAGGGCATCCAACAACGTAAGGTCGGCCCTACTATATGGTCGTGAAAGTTGGACACTGAGGTTGAGGTTGAAAGAAACATTCAAGCCTTTAAAAGTAAATGCTACAGAACAATGCTGGATATCAGATACCAGGAAAGAAGTCAATACTCCTGCTGGCAAAAAAGATGAACTCCTCAATACTGTGAAGAAACGAAAGCTGAGCTGGTTCGGCCATATTGTAAGACATGACTCACTGTCAAAAGTCATTCTTCAAGGTACAGTGGAGGAAGCACAAAGAAGGAGATGCTACCTGGATAGAGGAAGGAGAAGCTGCCTGGATAGAAGAAGGAGAGGCTGCCTGGATAGAGGAAGGAGAGGCTGTCTGTATAGAGGAAGGAGAAGAAAGCTGTCGGGATAGGGGAAGGAGAAGCTGCCTGGATAGAAGAAGGAGAAGCTGCCTGGATAGAAGAAGGAGAAGCTGCCTGGATAGAAGAAGGAGAAGCTGCCTGGATAGAGGAAGGAGAAGCTGCCTGGATAGAAGAAGGAGAAGCTGCCTGGATAGAGGAAGGAGAAGCTGCCTGGGTAGAAGAAGGAGAGGCTGCCTGGATAGAGGAAGGAGAAGCTGTCTGGATAGAGGAAGGATATCCTGCTAAGAACAACTGCTGACCGGAAAAATGGATGGATTGGGTTACGTAAACTGTCACAGCACCCCAACGTCGAAAGTCAAAGGACTAATGATATGGCACGCGAGAAGCATCTAGCAAGAAAGGTCAACCCCACACCGATATCACCCATACTTATCAATGCATGTCACCTGTTAAATCAGCTTCTTTTACGAAATAGAATAATATGCTTCTAACAAAACAATGTTAATTATCTTATAAAATACAGACGTTACTTCAAAACAAAAAAAGAAGATGATTGCGTCCTACACATTGTTTACGGTTAGAAAACTTGTTCTTATTACTTTCATGTAAAACAAAATTTACTTGAACTTTTCATTGTGTAAATGGAAAAAAAAGGGGAACATTTGAGGCACTCCTTCTCTAAAAATTGTGAAATAAAATTGAAAGCAAACTATGGAGTATTTCTTACAGCTAATAAGAATGGTCGCGAAACTCCTTTGAGTTGAACGCATGAATGACGTCATTTCCTATGCATATTTCTCTTTAAAAAACTAAAGCCTAATCAAATATCTGTTCTTATTAGATATTAAATGTATTTATATTACATATTTTCATAATTTTATTTTTATAAGTTTAATAATTGAAATAAAAAGGTAAGTTTGATATATTAAATGGCTGATAGCAATAAATTGGTCATTAGCAAATGCAATTCTAGATGAAGATTTCAATCTATCTAGACCTAGATCCCTCATTGTAAAATTCCATATCATAGAACAGATCATCTCTAGATCTAGATCTAAATCTAGTAACTTTCTAAACTTAGAACTTACACTATACATAATATACTTAAACCATTCAGCGTACTAGGCGGCAAACTGCCTGCACAGACAACCTTCTCCAGCATACTTTTGCAGCCTCTTCCAAGTGGTGTCCACTGCATTGAGATCTTTCTTCATAACATTCTAGATGTAATCTTTTTTTTATTCTAATTATCTAATACTAATTTAGTTTATAGAGAACATAATGTAGGCTCAAGGTACTGTGATAACATTACAAAAATAATCACGAGAGATAACATTACAAACTAATCTAAATAAGTTTAAACAGATAGGTCTTAATGTTCTTCTTGAATTTAGTGAAACATGTTGTCTAAGATCAATGAGGAGTGAGTTCCAAATCTTTGGTCCGTGCACTGAAAATGCCCGCAAACCGTAGCTTTTGAGGGAGGAACGTAGAATCACTAGAAGTGTTGAGTCCAAGGAGCGCAGTGTTCTCTTGTAGATACACCGATGACAAAGTGTGGCCACCTTGTTGTCGATTCTCGCTTTCACAGGAAGCCAATGGAGTGTGCGCAAGAGGGCAATAGCAGAATCTCCTCGTGTCTTTGGTAGGACTATTCTTGCAGCGTTGTTCTGAACACTTCGCAATTTTGAGTATTTAGCGGAACATTTAGCTTATTTTTTAGAGAGATTCTTTCACGTGGTGGCCTACTATTTAATTATTCCAGTAGTTCATGGAACATCTATACAGAGAAACACTGACTTAGATTTATATTCCTTTTACAATTGTAGCTCCTTTTCTTCTTAGTGAAACCCTGAAAACATTCTCTAAGTCTGAACACATGGACGTGGTAGCGAACACAGGAACAGGCTGGTCAAAAAACGCACTTCATTACATCGTAACGAAGATATTTACGCAGAAGTTGCAAATAAGTTGATCTGATGACGGCTGTGGCGGGGCATTATGGCAGACAGTTATGACAGGCTCATCCATTGCACACTTACTGCGTCAACATTCAGATTGATCTACAAATATCTTCTAAATAAAACAAAAGCCAAGTCATAGTTCAGAAATTAGTTTCCAATGAATTGATCTGATGACACTTAAGGTTATTTCTCTTGAACAGAACTATGGCGCCAGTACAACAGGAGAAGTCTGTTCCGAACTTGCCCCCTCTAAGAGAAACCATTATAGTCCTAGTAGCCTCACTAAGTGTTGTCTGTGCATTCACTGACTTAAGAAGTAAGTTATAAGTCTGTTTTTTATACAACGTGTACATACACTCTGTATTGTTTCTTGTAGGTTGTTACAATGTTTATATCAACTCACTCTGTCTGTCTATCTGTCTGTCGGTTGAAACATGGCGTAGACAAATCACGTATCAATAAAAAGAAAATTAACCAATTGGTCAATAAATTACTAGTAATTAATTATTTTCTTTGATACCAATACGGGAAATTAATTCTTCAGTATTCACAGAAAGGGCTAAATGTGTAGCGTTGCGTCTCCTTAGATAATTGAACAAGTAAATTTCTCGGGATCAAGTTGATATTTAAACAATTATTTATTGCACCTAACAAAATACGAATCAAGTTTTTTTAAAAATCTAATAAGTCAATTAATTATTGGGAATTAATTATTGTTTTGATATCGAATAAGGGAAATAAAGACTACATTATTGAGACATATAGTTGTAAATGCGTAGTTCTTTACCTTAGATAAGCTTTGTTGTTTATTTTTTAGAATTGGTTATATTTTGCTTGTTATCTTTCTTGTATGTTTCAATTTTTGCAATCGATTTTTCGAGCACTTCTACTCATTCAATCGACTTCACATACAAGCTCATGCTCTGTGAATCAATTTAAAAAATCAATCAATTAGTTAAACATCTATCTTTGATAACCTATGCACCTCACATCTACATCATGTAGTCTATACAGATCTATCCCTGAACAAATCCTTGACGTTTCTATCACCAGGTATTCCATGCATGACACCATATCTTCAAAACCTCGTACCTCCCAAACGTTCAGTGTGGTCTGGTGTCATCCAGCTGTCCCTCGTGTGTCACTCAGGCTTCGATATTGCTCTAAACTCTCCACCAGATGGCAGGTTCGAATGTAAACCAGACGGGAAACCATGGAAACCTGACTTCATCCCAGACTGCAACCGTAAATAATTTAACGTCTTTTTTTTTATTTAGATCTAGATCTATATGGGGTCATCATTAGACAATGTTTTTGGTGTATCCGGTGTACAGAATATAAAGTATTGATAAATTATACATATTTAAAATCATTTGAGATCAAGATATAATAATTTGTATACACTTTTTAGTACTATAAAATTAGGTTATAGCAATATAGAAAGAAATGCTTGTTTGGCCAGTTCTGTAACTTGAAATTATTAGCAAAACATTAAGATGATAAAAGAAATATTTAAAAAATAATTTAAAAACATGCAAAATATTAAAATTACTTTAAAAAACAACAACAAAACTTATCTAAGGAAAATATCTCCATATTCACAGCCATGTTTCTAAAAACAGTAACAATTATTTAATTTTTGTATCTAAAAATATTAATTAACTCCTACTATTTAATTAACAGCTTGGTTATTTTTTGATTGAGTTAAATGTTGTCTTCGACCATAAATAAATGTGCAAAGTTTCAACTTGATCCAAAAAAGGAAAGTGGAAGAACTAACGTGTTCAAAATGTCTGTACCCAGACAGACAGACAGGGTAAGTTAATAGAAGCTTGGTAAAAATCACAATGTTAACGAAGCGTAGATAAGTGAGAATAATCTTCAGTGTGAGAATGTCTACTACTTTTATATATATATTGAAATAGGTTGTTTTCAAGCTTTAAAATAGATTTATTCGTGTCTTGTGACAGTCTTCCTTTAACAAATAGTTTATTCGTGTCTTGTGACAGTCTTCCTTTAACAAATAGTTTATTCGTGTCTTGTGACAGTCTTCCTTTAACAAATAGTTTATTCGTGTCTTGTTACAGTCTTCCTTTAACAAATAGTTTATTCGTGTCTTGTTACAATCTTCCTTTAACAAATAGTTTATTCGTGTCTTGTTACAGTCTTCCTTTAACAAATAGTTTATTCGTGTCTTGTTACAGTCTTCCTTTAACAAATAGTTTATTCGTGTCTTGTTACAGTCTTCCTTTAACAAATAGTTTATTCGTGTCTTGTTACAGTCTTCCTTTAACAAATAGATTTTCACATTTTTGACCATTCAAAGTATACTTACTAAAACAAAACTAGATCTAGGGTAGAACATTCAGAATTTAGATAAAACATACAAAATAAAGGAAAAAAACACACATCATATAGCAACGAGAAATAATAGGCCTATTACAACTGATCTCCCATTATTGGGTCCGCAGTTACATTCAACTCTTCTTATGTTTTCAAATATTTCCACCCCATGTCTATAAATAGTTGTTACTAGCCTATATTTAATAGAGATACAAGTAGGCACTTTTTGTCTATTTTTAGGGCCCTTCAGGTTGTGGGAGGGACATTAAACACACACTTCGGTCTCCGCCATGATCTAATGAACATTTATGCCAAATTTTATCAAGATTGTTCAAACGGTTTTGATTTTTATTCGGGACAAACATACGTACATACTTACATACATAAATACGCCTTACTTTCTCATGTTGATATTAAATATTAATAACTGGTCTTGTATGTTTCAGCTTTAATGAGGCCACAAAGTATTGCCATTAAAGTGATAATTAGCCATAGCACTCTCTGCTCCTCGTTGATCACTGCGAAAGTTTCAAGTGACAACGCCAGCATTATATTTGCATCGAGGACTGTAAACATTCTTGAGTGAGTGAAAAACTTAGATCTCTGGATGTAGGTCTAACGTTCAATCTTTCTGAGTTGAATTATTAGTTGCAGATATTCAAAATTGTATCTTATAAAAGACTTTATTGGCACAAATTTTTTTTTTTGGATAGTGGATCATTATTACAAAGCTTAAACTATATATCAGCTCACTGTCTTTCTGTCTGTCTATTAGTGTCTATTTGTCTGTCTGGTAAAAATTGTATACACGTTTTTTCTCTCACATCCATTCTCGGATCAAGCTGAAACTTCGCACAATTATTCATTGGCATGGACAAGACATGAATAAAAAAAATTAACCAATCAGTCAATTAATTACTGGTAATTAATTATTTGATTTGATGCCAACGAGGAAAATTAATCCTTCAGTATTAACATATATATGGCTAAACTCGTTGGGTTTAGTCCCCTTAAATAATTGTTAGCGCTATTTTCCCCTCAAGCATTCTTTGATCAAGTTCATACTTTTAAACAATTATTTAATGTATCTGACAAAGAATTTAGAATCGTTAAAAAAATACCGCATTAGTCAATGAATTATTTGTAATTAATAATTTTGTTTGATATCAATTACGGGAACTAACTTATAATTACTGATAAATATAGTTTTTATCCCCTTAAGATAAGCTTTCTTTGTTTCTTTTATAAGGATCTTTTTTTTTTCATTTTGCTTGTTTTTAAAATACATGTAGAGTTCTTGGTAAGGTCAGGAGTAAATGTGAAATAAAAGATTGCCCTAGAAGTTGTCTTGTAGGAAAAAACTTTTTTTTTATTGTACAACTGTTATTGGATCATCTCTGCCTAAATCACACCTGCACTGGCACGTCAATAAGCACACAGGACTGAAAAGGTTTCAAGTTTGATGAGTTTGGATTTTCTTTCATATTGCATCTGATCCAATTATTTGTATTTAAGTTTTTTATTGACTATATCAGCACACAAATCTAGTGATTTAAATGATTTTGACTTAATATTTCCACACAAAATGTATTGAGTTCTCTCTTTATTGACTCTATTTTCAGATTGTGCCAGAGGTCTAAAATCTCCTCGTCATGTCGGGTGGCGAGTCTTCTCCTTGCCTGTAGTAACAATGAATCAAAAGTAACTATACACTTCTAGTATATTTAGTAATGATTTCTCTTTGTTTTAATCCCAGGGGTGCGATACTTTGTAAGGCGACTCATTCTGTGCTCTCTAACAATTAATGCGGAAAATTGTGCTTCAATACTTTGCTTGCCAGCTGCTTTGCTATTCTTGTCTGCTCAAACTAACAATGTAAACTTATCATGGGTGTCAAATATTTCTTGATCACAAAATTTAGTCATCTTCGCCATTCAATTATTTTTTTTTATTAGGTTTTTTTTTTTTTTTTTTTTTTTTTTAGAAAAAACAACATTTTGTCACTGAATGGAAGCAAGAGTTCCAATGATAAGTTGTGATATCTTGTTATTATTTTGTTCTATTGAACTATTGATATTGAAATGGAAATATTTTTTTGAATTCTCTGTATAAAGCTTCGCCTTTACTCAACAACCTAACTTGAATACAGTAAAAATGTGAATCCGAATGTAGAGAAAGAAAAAAGCAAAGAGTTATTTGGAAAACCGAACGTATCCGAGGCATTGTCTGGCACTTGTAATATTGTTCAGTGCAGACTCCAAAGTCAGTAAATCTCAGCATGATTGAGTAATCTTCAGTTCTTGAGGTAGAATGAAAGATGTAATCTTCAGTTCTTGAGGTAGAATGAAAGATGCAATCTTCAGTTCTTGATGGAGAATGAAAGATGTAATCTTCAGTTCTTGAGGTAGAATGAAAGATGTAATCTTCAGTTCTTGAGGTAGAATGAAAGATGTAATCTTCAGTTCTTGAGGTAGAATGGAAGATGTAATCTTCAGTTCTTGAGGTAGAATGGAAGTTGTAATCTTCAGTTCTTGAGGTAGAATGAAAGATATAATCTTCAGTTCTTGAGGTAGAATGAAAGATGCAATCTTCAGTTCTTGAGGTAGAATGAAAGATGTAATCTTCAGTTCTTGAGGTAGAATGGAAGATGTAATCTTCAGTTCTTGAGGCAGAATGAAAGATGTAATCTTCAGTTCTTGAGGCAGAATGAAAGATGTAATCTTCAGTTCTTGAGGCAGAATAAAGGATGTAATCTTCAGTTCTTGAAATAGAATGGAAGATGTAATCTTCAGTTCTTGAGGTAGAATGGAAGATATAATCTTCAGTTCTTGAAGATAAATGGAAGATGTAATCTTCATTTCTTGAGGTAGAATGGAAGCTGTAATCTTCAGTTCTTGAGGTAGAAAGAAAGATGTAATCTTCAGTTCTTGAGGTAGAATGGAAGTTGTAATCTTCAGTTCTTGAGGTAGAATGGAAGATGTAATCTTCAGTTCTTGAGGTAGAATGGAAGATGTAATCTTCAGTTCTTGAGGTAGAATGAAAGATGTAATCTTCAGTTCTTGAGGTAGAATGGAAGATGTAATCTTCAGTTCTTGAGGTAGAATGAAAGATGCAATCTTCAGTTCTTGAGGTAGAAAGAAAGATGTAATCTTAAGTTCTTGAGATAGAATGAAAGATGCAATCTTCAGTTCTTGAGGTAGAATGAAAGATGCAATCTTCAGTTCTTGAGGTAGAATGGAAGATGTAATCTTCAGTTCTTGAAATAGAATGAAAGATGTAATCTTCAGTTCTTGAGGTAGAATGGAAGATATAATCTTCAGTTCTTGAAGATGAATGGAAGATGTAATCTTCAGTTCTTGAGGTAGAATGGAAGTTGTAATCTTCAGTTCTTGAGGTAGAATGGAAGATGTAATCTTCAGTTCTTGAGGTAGAATGAAAGATGCAATCTTCAGTTCTTGAGGTAGATCGGAAGGTGCAAAAAAAACATGTAAAACGTTAAACATATAAAATATGTAAAGAAAAAATACTCAAGTTGTCTAAATCCATGAAAGTGAGCACTATGTTGCATACTCCTAGAGATTCATTAACTAGAATCGCAACCCTTCAAATTCCATGCATATGAAATAATCCAATATTGAAAAGTCTAACAACATTGGTCTAACAACTTCAGCACGTCAAGCCTCATCAAAAGACTAACTTGTTACAAGACTTGTTTTAAAGAGGTATGGCAGAGACAAAGTCAAGGTCCACTTCTTTTTCCAAATGGAAGCATGTAGACAGCAGATTAAACCAGGCCACATAGTATTCGACGACACTACTCAATTGTGGGAATTCCATCGCAATCCTGGTCTTCCGCGTGAATTCATAATCTTCTTGTCAAAATAAACATTTGTTGAACATAGCTTTGAAGTTTGTGGAACATAGCTTTGAAGTTTGTGGAACATAGCTTTGAAGTTTTTGTTTGTTTCTTTCTTGTTTTCTTCTTCTTCAGCTTTTCCTCAAACTGACCACCAAGTTTTCTGATGCGGTCAACAGCAAACTGGTCAAAGGGGAGAGTACAAGTTTGATCGACTCACTAGTCCAGCAAATGAACATTCCTAACAACGCCAGCATGCCCCACGTCATCGACGGCGAAGGGTGTCAACCAGGAACTTTGGGGGCGTATGATGACAAGATAGGCGCAATTTGCCGTACGTAATCATTTGATACAACTTAGATACAAATTAGATACTGCTTAATAAACTAGCAAAATAAGTCACAATAGTCACACGCAATTACAGCAGTGATTGCAGTAGGCTCGTTTATTTTTGGAATTGGCTAACCAGAGAAAACATTTTGACTTATATATACTGACAATTGGTCTAAGCCATTGACGTCCAACTTACGCACGCGGGCCATATCTGGACAATGTGCTATGCTGCGTTAAAATTATTTATAGATTACCAGACTCAAAAACCGAAAGTTCTCTAATTTTCTGGTATTAAGCACAAATACTAAATTATCAACTAGACTTGAAAGCTTGTAACTTATGAACTGAATGACTGACTTTCCGGGTCATGAGCTTGTTTCCCTTATTTGTAGATTACCAGACTCAAAAACCGAAAGTTCTCTAATTTTCTGGTATTAAGCACAAATACTAAATTATCAACTAAACTTGAAAGCTTGTAACTTATGAACTGAATGACTGACTTTCCGGGTCATGAGCTTGTTTCCCTTATTTGTAGATTACCAGACTCAGAAATAGAAAGCACACTCATTTTTTTATACCGTAAACGAACTATCTCCCTTAAATTCATTTTTTTTTTGTGAAGAAACTAGAAGCTACTAGAATGTAAAAAGCTTTCTGTTTACACTTCTCTGGCAACCTTGACGCGTACTTCACGTGGCTAGTAAGTTAATCATTTCCTGATGTGTAGATATATGACTTATGTAGATAACTTAACAGCTTTCATTATTCACTTGTTGTATGCACTGACTAGGAGGCTGTTCACTTGGCCACTACCTATCTTCCAATAACACCTGCTTGCCCTGTCCTCCTGGATACTACTCAGACGTGCCACTGAAGCAACGGTGCGATATCTGTCCCGGCCTGGTCAGTGTCACAGAAAATGTGTGGGCAAAGGTCAAATCTACTGGTCAGTGGATGGCATTCGCTATGTCTATGTGTCCAAAAATCTATAATGAGCCCAATGTCAACTTGTCGATTGCGAAGGCTTTAGAAGGTAGATTGTTATTTTGCTCATATCTTTTGTTTAATTTTCTAAATGAGATTTTTAAAAATGTCTTTGTGTTACGAAACATCAGCGTATTTATCATATCAGCGTTTATCAACATTGTCTCTCTTATGTAGCTTTTGATTTGATTTTTTTATATTTCATATATTTCTCAAGGCGTCCTAAAAAATCCCTTAATTCAAAATCCCAGTCTTCACCGAGATTCGAACTCGAGAGCCTCGGTTAGAGAGTTAAACCAATCGGCCACCTCGCCTCTCCAATGTTTAAAAACTAAAAGGTTTTTGATGAAGAGTTGCCCTGTCACCTCAAGACAACTGAAACAAGATGGACTCCAAACTTTTATAAAACAAAAACATTTCAGTATGTCTTTGCCTTGGCGATTCTACCCGTCTTTCTTGCATCAGAACGGTCAAAGTTTTCCCGCGCCCCATAGGCCTACTGTCGTTCTGATGACGTCTTCGTGACTAAAAGCACGTGAAGAAAAAGATGACTGGACGATATTTCAGACGTGACTGTGGACATGCGCCCTCGACGGTCTATCGCACTTCAGTATCAGTCTATGTAATTGCTCATGAATTTGTCATGATTATTTGAGGATTGATTTTGTTGTGAAAAATTCAGAATTCATGAGAAACTTTTGATAATGTAACAGCTGAGATCTGAACCCAAATAGGTTTTCCTTGCCGCCTTTTCCCAACCTTTACTCAGAGACTTTTTCTAGTGTATAAATACTTTTTCAAATATTTTTCGGAAACATTTTTTTTCGGCGGCAACCCTCAAAAACATAATCTAAATCATGTTTATCTATCTGTGGGGTATCTTTTTTTCTTCTCATTACTTTATTGTGTTTGTTGAGAATGTAGAGATTGAATAGTAAAATTGTTAACACTTCCTCGAAATTCTTTTAGCAATAAACAAAGCTTACAACAGTTCCAACAGACCGGAAGTTTGCATTGTCGTCTGCGTGTTTCTGATGCTCTTGTATGTAAGTAGACTTGACTGGTTTTCCCATTCGTGCTCTTTTGCTTGCACCATCACATACATGTTAAAATCAAACCATTTCTCCAAGTGTTAACTTACTTAAGACCTAGATCCTCCATTGGGCGGCAAGCTGTCTCCACAAAGATCTGTCACTGGCAATGTCTGAAGCCTTTTCCCACCTAATGTTCACTGCTCTGAGGTCAACCCTGAAAGTGTGAAATCCCTGTTTGCGCTTTCCTCGTATTGATCTCCATGTCATCGTAACTCTTTGTATGCGTAATTCATGTTGTCGGGGAACATTTCGTGTTAGGCATCCCATTCGTTTGCTATGATGCTGCCTGGGTATGTAAACTTTTCCATCCCCATCGTTTGCTATGATGCTGCCTAGATATGTAAACTTGTCCATCCCCATCATTTGCTATGATGCTGCCTAGATATGTAAACTTGTCCATCCCAATTCGTTTGCTATGATGCTGCCTAGATATGTAAACTTGTCCAACTCTTCAAGCTTACTCGCCAATTGTGTTTCTTTTTTGTAGCAATGGCTTGTAGGTTGTTTATGCCGGGGTGGCCAACCTTTTGCTTTAGTGCGCCAATTTTTTTCACTTCTAATTCAGATGCGCCACCTTAAATTTTACAAGCTTCAGTCATTTAAAATATGGTAATTTGTACATATTTTGGTCAGTTACAAAACTTACAAATCACAATTGTCTCTTAATTATCTTCTGTTTTACCCTCTTTTTCCTCATTTTAATTAAACATTTCACAAGTGGTATTCATTATCATCATCAAACTCCATTTCAGTGAGGGCTTGAGATTATGGTATCCAGAACATAGTACAAGTTCAAAATTGTTACACATACAGCCTCTTGGTGTATAAAGCAATAATATCTCAGAAAAGGGCAATCTAAAATTCTTTTAAGCAAGATTACTGTTCCAGTAACTCTATCAGTCATTGAGGTTTTAGTGTACTAAAATTAACTTGATGATTTCCTAAACTTCCTCAAATATGTAAGATCATCTGGTTTTTACTTCAAATGACTTAAGGAATAATTTCTTTAAAATTGTTGAAATTATCATCATTTGTTTTTCTAAGTACAAAAAAATAGATAACATCAAAAATGCCCAAGGCTAAAGAAAGAAAGAGCATACATGTGCACAATGTTAACAATAACATAAAAACCAATGTGTCTGGGTTTTTCTCTCATTAGTATATGTATCATAAACCTATCGGTCGATTTGATTATCGTAATAGCTAGTTAATTAAATTTCCAATGAACTTTTTTTTGTTCCATAAATCAGTTATTTTTTGCTAGCATGCATACTTTGTCCTTTTTTTTCTAGTAGGTGAAATGCGCCACTTTGGCACATGCGCAATAGGTTGGCCACCCCTGGTTAAACGAAGGTGCAGTTTATGAAGAAAAAATAATTATTACTTTTATGTGCCTGAAAGATTTTTAGTTGAATAACCCTACCGACGTGTGTGAGCCGTGGGTAGTGTCCAAGAAGCACAGAGTTATGTCGACATGAATAAAAGACTTCATGTAACTTCTGTGTAGAAGAGTTTACCTCACAGTATGTAGAGTGAAGTCGATGGAATAGTCTTCCCTTTGTTAGCAGACAGCTTAAATCTTATTCAATGGGGTTATCTTTGCATCAAGAATAATTGTTACACTACAGCGAAGCCTGACCAAAGGAATTTATCTATGTCTTTATCTACAGGGATTGGTCGAAGGGAAGCTATCAAGATAAAACCGGAAGTTTATCTAGTATCTTGCTTAAAGTAGTCAAACACTGCCTTCTGTTGGCTGCCTTATAACCTCATTCTACTGTTTTTAATTTTTAACAAAGTTTTTGTAAATAAAAAACAATATATATGAAATACAATGATTTACAAACACTTGAGTTGAGTCATTCATTCATATTTATTTCTAGCTCAATCATTAGTACAAACTTTCAGAAAATATTTTATTGTATGTTATTTGCTGACAGCATTCTAAATACAACCGAGACTTTGTTGCTGGTATACAGTCATACTTTCCTTACTAAACAGGTCTGACCAAAGTTCAACATAAAAAACCTAATGAAAACATATGGTCCACTAGTCATGTTTGGTCATTACTTTACGTTTCCTTTAGACAATCTGGCTGGTGATAGGGTGAAGTACAGCCAGAGGTCATGACATTGTATTCCTTGTTCAAGAGTCTTGATATAGAGTAAAAGTATCTTAAGACTGTCACTTCCTAACTCTGGATTTATAATTGATATACTTAAGAAGTGATGTAATGATGTGATTCTCAATCTGATGTAATGATGTGATTCTCAATCTATGAGGTATTAGGATTTTGTTGCCATGTATTTTACAAATCCTGTTACAATTGCTGGTCGAGACTTTGTATTCACTGATTTTATCTCATACTTTATCTAAAAAACACAAAGATGTCTGCTGTCAAGACACTTGCTTATTAGGCATAGTTCAAGTAGAACATATGAGTATGTCATTTACAAATGCAACAAATCTACAAACGCAACATAGCAAAATAGATGACAGTGATTTGGTCCAACTTACATTCTTCTAATTGGTGGAGTCAGGAGTAGCAAGAGGGGTAGAGACCCTTTACTTCAGCTATATATCAACAGTAGTGGCCTGAGACAATTTTTAGGTCAGAAGAAATTTTAGTAAGTGAAAGATTACAAGTTAAAAACATTGTCATATAGGCGGGGCACACAGCAGCCTTGGGAACATTGTTAGGACTTCTCTTTAAAAATGGAAAAATAAGTCCAACTCAAAGTGAGGTGAATTATATAGCAGGTGTATGTGAAGTCACTGAAGTCAAGTAATTATGACTTGGATAATGATAGCATATAAAATTTACCAGAATGAATGATTCTTTTCTACTATAAGCAATACTGATAATCAAAGACAACAAAATCAATCAATGATTATTTATTTGTGTCCACAATTATTATTAGATGTTTCCAGGACAAGCACATTTACAGATGAAAACCAATTACTAAAGAAACAATGAACAAATCATGAAGAACGGCAATAATTTATACAAATGTAAGTATAAACAGGCATGGATTTCAAATGATAGCCAGATTTTTGTACATGTCCAGATTAAATCACTAAGTTCAGTATATATGGTGTCAGAAGGGCAAGTACTTTACATTAGTACTCAGTGACAACCTAAGCAGTGATTATCAATAATAAAATTAGTATATTTAAATTGTACAGGTCATGAAAGACAATGTGTAATATTAAGAAATGTTTAATATTTCACTCATAGTTTTGAGCACCTCTTAGTTAACATTGCAAATAAGCAAAACAGCTTTCAAAAGGTTATATTTGTAAAAGTTAACATAGAGACAAAATATTTATTAAATTTCACATAGCTACAGTTTTTATTCATGTCTACTGCTAATTCAAGTAATAAAATATAATAATATACTTGCAGGGCTAGCCTTAGATAATTAATGGCCCCAAATTATGTAATTTATTTAAAACCTAGTGTACGACAACAATAACATTGAGCATAAGTTTCACTATTTCTTCACTAAAAAAATTGTAAAGAGAGAGGTCCCTAACAATGGGAGGAATAGGCAACTGCCTAGTTTGCCTATGCCTTAGGCCAGCCCTGATACTTGCATAGTTAGATAAATTTTAAAAAAAATGGATCTTGACAAAAATAATATGTTTCGTACAGATATTTAAAATTGATTCCTAAAAGTTAGGCGAGAGAAAGGGTAAAGTTAAATGTCTATACATTCAATGTAAGATAAATGTAGATTCAATGCAAGATAAGTGTACTTTATCTTATGGCACAAATGAATGAAATACCAAACCATTTTGAAATAGAATTTGAACTATTTTTCCATGTAACTTGTGACTAGAACCATAGAACAGGAAAACAATAAATTAGAAATACAAAACCAAAGAAAAATCTCCCACTCAACATTTTCATTACAAGCAATAAGAATATCAATACATGCACACAGTTTTAGTGGAGTTTCAAACATGAAGGCCAATTCATAACCAGCAAGTTGTATTGGTGTCTCCTGGGTACAGTTATATTTTCAATAAACCATATAATCATTTTCTTTGCAATTTTCAGAACTTTAGATTCCTATCTCTTTTGCTTGTAGCACTAAGAATTCTTCATTATTTAATTCAAAACAGTGTTAATGACACCCTAGACATTGTTTAGTCTATTTCTTTCAATCTCTCTCACTATCTTCATTTCCTTATGCTTTTTCTTAAGACAGAAAACTTAAATAAATTTTGTCTACACGAGATGCAGGAAAAGGTGCAGGTCACAACCGGGTTTACTGCACTCATCCTTAATCTTCAGAATCAAAGAAATAGCCATTACTGGTAGCCACTAACAAAAATCAATAAATCCCTACTAACATATTGAGAGACTAGCTTACAGTATATTCTTTTTCTATACGCGAAGTCTAAAAAAAAAACAAAAAAAAACAGACATTACATTATTTGAATGACTGGCAAAAGAAAAAATGTCAAGCATTCAGTGTGTTAACTAATTAAATGCATGATTTCACAAAGAAATATAAATAGCACCAAAGATTGTACATTTAATTAAACAGGTAAAATAAATAGACAATAAATGCAACTTAAACAATGATATATACACCATCAATACAGCTGTGGGTGTACAATATGATTTGTAAATACATAAAATTAATTATATCACTTTCATCAGATATGTGACAACGGAATGAGCGGAATGAACGGAATACTAAAGTTCAATGTAAAAAAAAAACAATGATAAATAATCTCCAAAATGTATGGTAAATTGTTGATAGACAAGCCTTTTAGCTGATATATTTATTTGAACAAAAAATAAATAAAATAGTATGAAGTAGAAAAGTATAAGTAAATAAACTCTCATTTTAAGGAACTTAAACAAATGATTGATAGCCTGATTTCTTAATAATCAAATAGTATTAAAATGTATAGAATATTAAACAAAAACTTCTACACAAACATCTCTTCAAAGAGCAACAAAATCACAGCATGCCTTCAAAGTTTCTTTCAAAGAGATCAGGATAAGATTTCTGAAACTGCTTAAGTCTGTGTTTCTTGTCTTTGAGGGAGATGCTGGTATCATCAAGGACTGAGTTCATCAATTCAATTAGAGACAATTCAGTACAATCTTTACTCTGCCTCTTGTATTCCTCAGCAGAAACCCTATTGCAGAAACTGGCTTCTGTGAAATACATAGGAGAAATATAAAATAGATACTAACAGTAGCAGTATAATAGATACTAACAAGAGACACTAAAGATTTATGCACATTTGATTACAGTGACACCTAACACCATTTAAGATATACTAGTGGAAAGACGGTGTAGCATACGCCGCTATTTTGCAGGGCCGCCTTAGGCCAATGCAACTGCAGTGGGCCCCGCACTTTCATAGGCCCCGCGCTAATCCTAGGTGTAGTTATTAATTAAAACCATTTGATAACTTATAACAGATTTTCCACGAAATCTCTTGAAATTGCAAAATATATGAAAAAGTCATGGAAATCTCCAGAAACTATTATTAAAATCTTTTGAAAACTCATAATAAAAATCTCCTGAAGTATAGACAAAATGTCATTTTGAGGTGTCATTCAATATGGAAAATGCCAAAACTATGTGCGGAAAAAAAAAACGACATTATGCAATACCCGTAATTGTGGAAACTGTTGAAAGAAGCTTCTCATGACTCAAACTAATGAAGAACTACTGAGGTCAACAATTCTCGAAGATAGATTTAAACATTTGGTAATTCTTGCTGCTAAGCGAGATCTTTGTAGGAAATAGAATTTTTATGATATTCTAATTCTGTACGCAGTAAAGAATGAATAAAATGCAAAGACAAATTTATTTTCTAATATAAACTCTTAATTTTCACTTATTATCCGTATCCCTACCCAAACTGGGCCCTGCGCAATTCGTTTCACACAGTGCCTCACAATGGTTAAGTCCGCCCTGCTATTAAGTGAAGGGTGAATACAGAGAAGATTACTTGTTCTCTCCCCCCCCCCCCACCTCTTTTTTTGTTTTTCGTCTCAAAAGTTCGACTTGCAGAGATAAAAGAGTGATCTTTACTTCTTTGTGTCCAAACTGTTGAACTATAAAGAGAATTATATATATAGATGCACATTTGATTAGAGTAACACCATTTGAAAAATCACTAAATTAGAGACACATCAGGCCAGAAGTCTTTCTAAAGTAAAGTAACAATAATACATAAAACACCATAAAAATTCATAAATTACAAACACAAAATTTTAACCTACAATATTCAGACACCAAGATAAAATCATATATTTTATTCCATATCCTAAGACAAATTCATACAATGCTTCTTCTGCCATTAGAGAATAAAACAGGTTTCCGGAATCAACCAGGTAAACCAATGACTTAGCAAAGTCTAGATTAACACTGATACACTTAGGACGTAATTATCTTCTGTTTTGAAAGAATGTCTGTATTTTACAAGATATAGTAGACACAATAAGCAGTACATATGGATGCCTGGTCATGTGCTAAGTGCTTTGGAATATCACAGTGGTGTTCGAAACCTGGCCGGAGCCATTCTGTCCTGTACTGCAAGAATTTTTAAAGGAACATCAAAAACATGTAAAACTTATTCTAGATCTAGATATAAAAATACTATAAAGTTTTCTAGATAGAGCCAAGCCAGTCTAGTAGATAGTAACAATAAAGAACACCCGGTCAGTTTTAAATTCTTTTAAGGCCACACCAAAAATGAGCATGAATTATGAATGATTTATACATTTTGTAATTCACTCTGAGGCTTGGCATTGCAGGAGGGCACTAAGCATATTAACTCTTGTAAGGTTTTTCAGATGCTACCTATGTATGTGCTTGCCAGCCAACTATCAAAAAAGACAGATCATCTTCAAAATGAACAAAGCTATCTAATTGAGGTCCTAGTTCAAATCTTGAAAAAATTTCAAAGACTTTTGATAAGGATATGCCCTCTGCTACAGTTACCATGTCGTAACAAAAGCAACTGTTGACATTTTACTACCCAGGAGTTTAGTGGGAGGGTGTTAATAAATTCGGTTTGTACAATATTTTTAAATCATTATGATTTTGCATTTCAATTGATCAACACTAACATTGTCTCAAATCATACAAAATTCTGAAACTGTTATCTGAAGACATCAGATAGTTTACTCTTACCACAGTCCAACATTGACTTCCCTGTCTTCATCTGGTAGAGTCTGATGGCCACCTTCTGTCTGACTTGTCTAGGTACAGTCAACATTCTGTCCACATTGGTCATCATGAACTGAACCAGCTTCTGGACAACATTGGAAGCCAGCAGCTTGTGTTGGAATATACAGTTGGTCAGAAGGCCAAGGATCACCATCTCATTGGATTCCTGAACCAGGGGGAAAACAGATGAATGATTGAAACAAAGCTACTTTTGAAAGAATAATGACATCAAGATTTGTAAAGAACTGATGCTGACAACCATAAGTCTAAGCTTTTATAGTGGGGAAAAATCTACATAATGGGTCAGGCATTGTAACTGACCAACCACTTTATTGACAGGTTTCATGAACACTTAAAAAGAGTAAAAATAAATATAATCAAATATGAATTGAATGAAAATAAAGAGACACAAATTCAAATGAAATCAACCATGACAATGTCATGTTGGCTAAAAAATATTTAACAGAAGTGTGCTTGAAACTGCCATCTGTCCAGATTGACCAACAATCACCATTAACAGGTAATAGAAAATGGGACATGGCAGTATATGATATGTGATGAAACAACTGAAGCTTTCACTTTAATTTTTGTTTTAAACTCTAACCCTAAAAATAGAGATTACCTCTGGGTCAAGCCGAATGGAAGTGTCAGCAGCAACAGATCTCATAAACTTGAGCAGTCTGTAAAGTTCTTCTCTAGCGGCTACAGGCAACAGGATCATGTATAGTTGTAAGGCACTCAATGCTGAAATAAAGATTATATTTCTAATAAATTTAATAGACTTAATAACTAGCTTAGTAAAATAAAACTGTTTTAGTATCCAATTGAAAATGCATTTTAACTAAAAGTGCTGCTACTTTGTTTTTCAGATTTATTTTAAAACTTTTTAAAATCCAAAAAGATAATGAAATCAAAATTTAATTCAGGTTCTGTACAAATTATGCTTTTAAAATGTATAAACCAAACATTAACAAGGTACATATTCTATTAAATAAACAGTCAAAACAACATATCATCTGATCTTGATAACAGCTTTAAAGCTTTTGCCCCAAACTATATTACAATATCCTTATGTGTGCTTCAGTTCTTTGTAAAGACTTGGTATGGTTATGGCGAGATTCCCAAATAAACTTTCATAACCAAAAGCTTTTGCTTTAATTCTAAGAGCCAATAATAATTCTGTACATAAAAATTGGATGTAAACACACAAAAATTGTTAATCATAATTCAGCTACTTACCATTCTCCTCATTCCCCGCCAAGACTAAATTTAGAATGGCAATATGGAGCTCCAAATACTTTGCTGGAAGAAGACATTCACTCCGGCTGGTGAAATGTTTGACAATAATATCTTTTGCCCACAATTTGGCTTCAATGCCCCTACGTCTGAATACTGGTTCACTCAACAAATTCAATGCTGATTAAAAAATATAAGCCAAGATAAGTATTCTTATTCTATAAAGATCTTATCTTAACACTCTGGCTCCTTCTGTCACAAGAGACAATGAATAGATTGTATTTAAAAGATTCATAACAGTAACTTCTGCCTCAATGTGGACAGAATCTGTTATGGCTGAACACGCCAAATTTCAAAAAATGGCGAATTTTCTTTCATGTATATATTGTTTTAGTATATGAAGACAAATAACTAATGTATGACCCAACAAGGAATAAACTGGCAAGAATGCCATCAACTTAACCTGCCTTGAAAGCATACAACATTAGATATTTATATAACGCCAAAGGAAATAGCAAAGAGAAGTCAAAAATAAAAATGAGTATTAATGGAATGAAAGGTAAATTATAAGAGGGTCTCACACTTAATGGAATGAAAGCTAAATTATAAAAGGGTCTCACACTTAATGGAATGAAAGCTAAATTATAAGAGGGTCTCACACTTAATGGAATGAAAGCTAAATTATAAGAGGGTCTCACGCTTAATGGAATGAAAGCTAAATTATAAGATTGTCTCACACTTCAATAAATATCATTTGCCCCTGGATATGGCAAAGATTTGTAAATTAACCCATTTTTTTTTAAGTTATTAAAATATGACTTTAAAAAAATGAAGCCATGAATGCTTTAGGAAACATTACTTTCAAAGACTGCATTCCCAATGATGAATCAAAGACTACAACATATTTAAGGTTAGATTAACCCTCTTTATAACATTGGGATCAGTGTAAAAAAAACAACAAATGATATTTATCACATTCTCACCAGAAAATTCAACCTAAAAACAACTTTAAATAAAAAAAAAGGAACCTGTCATTACAACACTTGTAGTGTCCAACAGTTTTAAGAAACCATTAGATATGATTTATGTGTAAATTATTTACATTTTACATATAAAACTAAATAGTTTGGCTTGCACTAAAATAAAGTAACAAAGCTTTAATTTATAAAAGCAACAAATAAATTACAATGTGCCAGTATTTGTTATATTTTTAAAACGTTCAAACCTTTAGGTAAAAATTCAATGCAGTCAACAGCAGTCTGAAGTAAAGGGTCAGATGGTGTGTTTAATGCACTGGGTGTCAATGGCAGGTGCCAACTGCGAGCTACGAGGTTGGAGATAATCAGATGGTCTCTCTGTATTTGTTGACGAGATCGCTTGTCCTCGCTCAGAATCCCATCCAGAAAGGTCAATTCAACCAGGGTCAGCAGTTGTGTCAAGGCCACTTCTCTCCATACATCATCCACATCTGAATAATATCATTTCAAGGCCAAAAAATTATTTGAAGAAACAACATATTTTATACAACTTAAAATAAGTAAAAGATAAACATTTCATTGAAAAAAAAAATGAATTAAAACATTTTTGATCATATTATTTAGTTTTATTATCACTAAATTTTAGTTATTAGTTGATTGGAGTATTCTGAACTGCAACAGGGCTGAAATAATCTACTTATAATTGTACAAGTGACAATAATTTAAAGTATGAGAGATGTAGTACAAGTAACAAAAGTCACAGACTAAGTGAGGTATTACCTGCAGATTCTAAGACTTTGTTTAATTTCCCTGGTGTTTGAAGGACATCAGAGTTTTTAGAATTTTGGATTTCTCTAAATGGTTTTTTGAATTCGGGCACATCAGGTTCTTCATCAGGCTCAAGACTGTCACCAGAAAATCTGAATCACAAGCAAATAAATAAAATAGTTCAATCAAGTTGAAAAAATACAAGAGATAAGTGGCTATTGTTAACAAGGACATTGACATTTATGAAAATCTGAACCCAATAATCAGCTTAAGTATTTGAAAAAGCAAATGCTTCAAACAAATGAATGCACCCTGGACATTTTAAAAATATTCAATGTCACCAAGTTTGTGACTGCACTCCTTTCTTTGTGTTCCTAACCTCAAAATGTCTGACGCTTGTGTTGAATTCTGAACATCTTCCTCATGCCCATCTACAGCATCACCACCATCCACAGCATGTTCACCAATGAAGTGATATAATCTGCTACTGCTATCCTCAAATACTGAAGGCTTCTCTGGATCTGGCCTGTCTGTGGCAGATTGAAAAACTTTCCTTTGCATCAACATCTGGCAAACCTTTTTTTTTTGTTATATGTAAATATTTGAAAGTTAAATTTTTCTCTCACATGCTTTGCATATTAATACACCCAAAACAAACTAGTTGTAAAGAAAATATATCTTACTTTAATTTGTAGAACAGAAGAAAGGTGATGTGACTAAAATAAAAATATGCAAGTAAACACTAAAATTAAAATATATGAACTTTCATTTTTAATTTTTCACTATTAACAAAAGATTGGTGGCTATTTGGTTACTTTTGTTAAAAACTTCATTTACAGTTATATACATTTTTAAAAAGTACATGCAAGGCAGGTTTATTTTTACAGACTAACAAATTAAAGAAAAACACCTATCAGTTTTCTTGAATTATCAATTTACAATTTTACATCTATATACTTTGAATGTAAAAAAACATTTTAAAACAAAAAGTACTTAAGGTTCACAAGTGTTTTATTCTATAGCCAGTCTGAAATCAGCTGGAAGAAATCAAATTCCACATGAGAAGAAAATTGGAAAAACAAAAGAAAAAAAAAGTTTTGAAATAGTATAACTGTACTTTAACTGCTTTTTCCCTGGATAAATCTGTGGAAAACATGTCCTTGTCGTTCAGTAGGAAATGAAGGACAACATCAACAGCATCTGTCCCGGTAAAACAATTCTCTATTTGGCGCATCTTATATCTCCTTTTTTTCAGTTCCACTTTGGACTTGAAATGCTCAATCAAGTCATTCCAGATTTTAGTGGCACGAAAAGGTCCTATGATAACAAGGGTAAAAAGAAACGAACAAGAAAACATTAAAAATATCTTTTTTTAGCTTATACAAAGTGAAGTTGTCTCAATTCAGTCATGTAATTATGTTTGTAATAGATCTAGATCAACAACAATAAATCTGTGCAAATATTTTTACCAATTCATTTTGTTTAGCACTATTTCAAGCTTTTAACTTTCTCAATACGCTATGATCCTATCACTTATATGGACCAGTTGGGACAATGGGGGAAAAAAAGGGGGGGGGGGGGGTGAAATGGACATCTGAGTGAATTTTACCATAATATTTTAAAAGAATTTATAAATAACAACTCATGACTCAAGCCTCTTTAAGCTGACATTCTAACCACTCTGCTAGTGTGGTGTGTATGCAAATAGAAGATTACATACTTATCTATTGTTTGTTTCACACTTACTTTAAAGAAATGACCTAAAAAGAGTACTAGCTCAGCTCATACCACCACCTCAGTCATGTACAATTTCTTTCTCACCAAACAAAATAATTAATTACCAATTGAAGTTAATTGACTAATTGATAAAGCTACCTTGTAACTACACACAGTTATTTGAGCTGAAAGAGTGGTAGGGTCAGCATGGTCATGCGTACAAGGTTGCAAAGGATTTTCTTTTTTTAAAAGTAGACAGCAGGTTAGAAACTGTTCCATCGAAGGAAATATGTCTAAAACATGTTTTCATTTTCAAATTTCGTCCTAAAAATCATTTTGTTTTTACACCAACACAAGGACACAAGCCATTTTCCCATGCTCCACATTTTCATTCTTGGCTTGCTGACATCACAGCCAGGTCATTACAGCTTTACCTGTAGTCCTACCATATTAATAGCTGATTACGCTAAGGAAAAAAATTGTGTCTCTGTTGTGGGGGAGAATAGGATGTCATTACAGGTAGTCTCTCCACTGTACCTACGGAGGCTTTTTTCCCCATAATGCAACTCCACTAGCACAGTGCATGCGTATGTAACACCTTAGTCTTTTTGGTACCAGTACTTGGACGATCGATAATTGCTAGTCTCATGCTCTCTTACCAAATTTTTAAATATTTTTATTTTTTAAATGTCTCCACTCTTCTAATATGCTTAGTAGGCTTTGAAGGGGAAGAAGCTTCACGCTCTCTTCTGATTTTGAGTTTTTTACACCATGCAACTAGCAGAGTTTGAGTTTTTTGGCATAGTGGAGGGCCAGGCAGCAAAGCAAAGTTTTATCTGTAGCTGGTTGACCAATGGTTGTTAGTCATTTGACCTCTGACCCACCTTGTAACTGACAGTAGCTGGCTGACCAATCATTGTTTATTCCTCTGACACTCCATATTTTCTCAATTACAGTAGTTATTAGCTGGATGATTAATAATTATTGTTTACATCCACCAAGTCCCCTTATTAAGTTATTTGTCCTTACTTTTTTTTAAACATGACAGAAGACATTTGCCCCTCCCCCAACAATGGAAACTTTTGAAACCATGATATTAGACAGAGAATAATAAATAAGTGTTCTGAGCTTTCAAACTCTCATTATAATATTATAGTTTATATAGACTAGATCTAGAATTAATACCCTATTATTTCTATATGAATAAAAATAGTTACAGAATAACTAATTTTAATAAAGTATAAAGTAAGAAAATTACTATAAAAAAAGGATGGGGCAGGCCGGCAAGAAATATATCGATGGTAAATTACCAATAGGTCCTTTGGACTCTCTGAACGGTATAGATCTTTCAAATTGTCCTGTCTGTGGTGACTGAGCTACCATGTGATAGAAACCACTGGCCATTTAAAAAATAAAAAGTTAATTTAAGTGTTATAATGTAGCAGTGGTCTAGATGTAACTAATCTAGATCAGTGTCAGTGATAGCCGACTCAAGATCTATTCTAGTAGACTTGTTTTGAATGAACCTCCTGAGGCAAGTGGCCAGATTTTTTTTCTGACTTTCAGATGCATGTTACAGCTTTCTATGTGGACCATATTTCATTACAAAGATTTTTTATTAAATGACTTTTAAATGTTAAATTGGCATTTTTATTTAGTTCTATTTAAAAGTCTAGATCTAGTATAAATATTTGTTCACATAGATCTTTAAAATTCTTTCTTAATAGATTAGAATCTAGTCTATATTTATTCTAATGTTTACAGAGCGTAACTCACTGGCATGCATGTACAAAATAAAAAAACGGAATTTTTTTATTTTGTAGAACAAAATGTCAGCCTCTATAGTTCGTTCTTGTGCTTTTGCACAACAAATGACATTGATGACATTGCAAACGTGTGCTACTTCTGTTTATCATGGTACAACATTTTCTAAAAATGTTCTGGATCTAGTTTCTTGCGGTTCAATATTATCTAGATCTATAACTATAGTTAGTATGTCTACATAGAGTCTAACTAAAACACTATGACTATACTCTATACGACTTTAGGGCAATTTCCTCTATAGAGTAGGTACTTCAACGTCGCTATTTTAGTGCGCCGGAAGTCTGCTTAAAAACTGGTCCTCATTGTTTTGGTAGCGTCCACGGTTACCGTCGGAAAAGTGCGTAAAACGTCATTATTTTTTAACCGATCTTCTAGATTAGAGTATCATTTTGTCGGGGAGAAAATGGCGATTCTTTTGATACCAAATTTGACGGGATTGGCTTACTAGATCGTTTTTTTTTTTAGTTTCCAAAATTAGGGTGTGTTCCAGATAGGATTACTTTTTTATTTGTGTTTTGTAATTATTTATATTGGTTAGTAATTTGTAGTATCCATATCTACATAAGAATCACGTGTGATTATTAAGCTATTTTGGATGGCGCTCTTGGTATATGAATGCCAAAATGACCACCAAATCGAAAGTAGCCATTTTGCTATCAATTCTACCGGAAGTAGTAATAAAATACTTATAAAAGATTATTAAAACGAAGTTTTCTTGTTTATTAATATAGATAATGAAGCAAAAAAACTCGTATTAATGTAGATCTAGATTTCTTTACTAATAGATCTAGAGAAGCAACAGATAATGTAGACAAATCAAATTATTGTTTTAATCATACGCTAGAGTGTAGATCTAGGTCTAATACTTAGATTTAGGCTTAGATTAGTTAGATCTATTTTCTAGAATAGGAACAGAGATGCATAGATTGATAGAATGAAATCTAGAATTAGATGAAGATTTGATATATAATATACTAGTCTAGTCTATACTTAATTGTCTTAATAAACTAATACTAGTTTCTAGATCTAGAATGTTGAGGACTAAATTTTTTTTTTATGTGAAATTTAATGGGAGAAAATCTGAGAAATAGCCTAAAAACTAAAACAGCTTTTCAATATATATAAATTAGATCTAGTATTCTAGATGTTATAAGTTTGTTTAGATTATGTCTGTATATATAATATATGTATTAACTTTATAAAAGACATTCTGATATCTAATCTTGGCAATTCGACTAATAGTATTGATTTCTCTTGCCTTGCTCCCCCCCCATATCAAATATTTTGTAATTTTACATCTGCGTTTTTTGTTTTGTTTGGTAAAAAAAAAAGGTCAATATTTTAAAATTGTTTTTTAAAGATTAATTTTTCATACTCCAGCTGTTTAAAGTCTCCTTTTAATTTTATGATTAAATATTAAGAAATAAAAACAAGTTTTCGTCAACATTTGAAAAAAATCTAGCTGTTCCCGTTGTACAATTTTTGAAAAATAAATGTCACAATTTTGAATTGCTATTTTTCTTTAAAATTAATATTTATTTTTGTAGCAAATAACATGTTTAAAGTTTCTTGAAAATTTGAAATGGTAATATTAATAAATAAAAAAGTTGTGCATGAATAAGTCAAATTCCGACCAAATTTTTTTTTTCTTTTTTTTAGCTGCGTCTGGCTGTAAAAGTATAAAAAATAGATTTAGATGAAATATTTGGGGGTTATAAAATGATATAAAGAACATGTAAAGTCTCCTGAAAATTTAAAATGGAAATATTGAGAAATAAAAAAGTTGTGCATGAATTAAGTCAAATTTTGACCAAATTTGTCGTCTTTATTTTCAGCTTTGCCCGGCTGTAAAAGTATAAAAAATAGATTTAGATGAAAGATTTGGGGGTTATAAAATGATATAAAGAACATGTAAAGTCTCCTGAAAATATGAAATGGAAATATTGACAAATAAAAAAGTTGTGCATTAATTAAGTCAAATTTCGACCAAATTTGTCGTCTCTATTTTCAGCTTCGCCCGGCTGTAAAAGTATGAAAAATCGGCTTAGATGAAAGATTGGGGTCATATCACACTTTAAACAACATGCATAAAGTCTTCTGAAAATTTGAACCAAAAATATTGAATAATAAGAAAGATATGCATGCTTTAATAACAAAAAGTCAAAATTCGGGTACCAAAATTTTTTATTGAATACAAAGCCAAAGAAGGAAAAAAAAATAAATACAAAAAAAATCATAACTTTGCTTCTACTTATCATAGAAACATAAATTTGATATTTTTGTAAATGGGACACCAAGCTCTATTTAATGATATCAATTACAAAACAATATGATCAAAAAAAATTTTTTTGTTGAAGTGCCTATATAGAGTATAGTGACTATTTTAACTATTTTAGTATTTACTTTTTACTATGAGTCGACTAACTCATCTACTAGCTGACTTAAGTCATAATAAGTAGTATAACTAACTATAACTTAAGACTTAGACTAGAACTCTAGACAGTGGTCTCTAGACTCTAGTCCTAGATCTACGTCACTTTCACTTAACTTTTAACTTCTTAAGAGTAATAAGACTTAAGCTTAAGACTACAATGACAATGAATAATGTCAATAATTAATAATAATACTAGACCTAGTCTAGAATAGTCTAGATCTTGTAATAGGACTTAGTCGGTTAGTAATATACTAATAGTGACAATACTAATACTGAGTAATAGAATTACATTTTAGATATAGATTAGAATATAGAGTAAAGTGCAAAGTTCGATCAGACCCGATTTGTCGAGAGGTTTAAAGTTCACTTTTTATTGCTAAAACTTTTTTATTTGAATGTTTACCAAATTACTACTATATTTCTACTGCGAATGCACCTTTTTTCTCACATACCATTTCCTTTTCCTTGTAAAGGCTAAGTTCATGGTGAGGTCAGGAGATGTGGAATTATTCTTTTTTACTACCCGGTAGTGAAGGAAATGGGTAATGGGCTTAAGGCTATTTTTAAATCTGATGGCTCATCAGCTTTAAGAGATTATTGGAAGTTGTGGAGGGTGGGAAATGGTGCAATGGATAGTGTTCTTGCGCTGGAGTAAAAAGAAAATGACTTTATAGTTTTATATTAAAACATGCTTTTAGAAATATTTTTTTCTTTGATCTGTTCGAACCTTCCATCAACCTATTCAAGCTTACTAACTGGGGAAAAATCCGATCAAGGTAAAGTACGCTTGGCAATACCAACCCTACACCTCTTTGACCTCATATTTAATTTTAACTAAGCCTAGTGATACACTAAATCCGATCTATTTTTATAGAAAAAAGGACTAGGAATTTAGAGATACCATCAGTTTTTTCATAGGTCAGACTGTTACAGTACTTTAAAAGTCCAAACTTGAAAATTGCTGCCAGCGGGCTTAATGCTTTCGAACTTCACACTTTACCTGTATGACTTAGACTCAAATACTCAACTCTAGAACTCTAATAATAGTCTAGATTAGATCAGGTGATTAGTACTATATAGTAGATAGATTCTTAATTTGAATTCTAATAGTCCTAGATTCTAATTCTACTTCTTTTCTAGTATCCACAATTGGTACTATCTATTGAATCGATCTAGTCATAGAACTTCTTTCTACTGAGACTCTGACTCGAACTGACTGCTCTGATATCTATGTGATTGTGTTAGACAAAGACGGACAAATAAAAAAATGATTGAATTGGTCTGTTACTGCCTGAGATGAAACAAACATTTGGCAGTATAAGAAATGTGATCGTCATCTTAACTAATCCTGGCACACCTAAGTTTGCTAATGTTGCGGCAAGGCACATCCTGGATTGATCAGAAAAATGCTGCAGATAATCAAGATTTCTAATTATGCTATAACACACACATCATCTTATACCAAACTCTTAAAAGGAGTCACCACATTTCAAAAACATATTTTTTAGCAAGCTATGCATTTTAAACATTGGTGAAAAAGGGAGAATTAGAATATAATTAGATAAATTTTAAAGTAATCTCTTTTTCTCCAAATATGGCATACTTTTAGATCTATTAATATTGAAGAAGATAGAGAAAGTGCAGAAAGGTATTAATAAAAAAAAAAAAGTAACGTTCCACTTTTCAGACCTTGCGATCTTAGGAGCAGATGATATAAAGGTTATCTGTTTCTGTGGCCCATGGTTAACTAGGGTGTCATGGGGCAAGCACAACAACCAACTACCTTTGCTTTTCCTAACTATTGTAGCCATTAGAGTTGGTGGAATCAGAGGCATGCTAAGTATTCCAAAATTTAAAATCCCAGGATTTGAACCCAGGCCTGTAATAAATGTGACTCACAAAAATCTCTGAGACACAGCTTTTTTTTTTCACTCGGATAGATATTGGAAGAATGTTTATATTCTCTATGGTCTAATACTACACTAAATATAATAATACAATCCATGAGAGGGGCTAAGCTTTTAAAAAGATCTCACCCCTGAAACATTTTGCTTGACCCTTCATTATGCAGTGATCTGTTGATCTAGAAATTTCATTTCCTCCTGAATACTACTTCTCATTTTAGATGCACATTAATCTTTTTTCTTATTTTCATGGACTTTCAGTATCTAAAAGAAATTATGACCAATATCGTATGAAATATTTGCGAGAAATGTATAAGAGGAGGCTTGAAGTTGGTCCAGAAAAAGAAAGACGTAGGTCTGAATGGATCAACTGGTAAATTATAGAACTTGTTTCTATTATATAAGCTATTATATAAGTTACGATTCATGAATGTTTCATTAGCTTTAGATTTTTTAATGTATCCATATCATAAAATGATATGAATTCACTTTTTTTTTTAAATATGGAATAGTTGCATTGCTTGAACATTTCTATAATGTAAACAATAATTTTATTAGGCCTTCATCTTTATTCTAGAACAGAGGAGAAAAAAAAAGAGATTGTGTATGCAGACCTATGGAGGGAAGGGGTCAAAGCATTTTTTTTAAATACTACAACTTACATGTGTAAAAAAAAAATGTCATTGCTTGTGTGTATGTATGGAAGAATAAATAAATTGTGAGGAAAAAGTGTCCCTGTGAGTCTGACCCATTGTGGGAGTCAAAAGTAAAAATATATTTTCTATCAACTGCAACTGACAGGCCAAAAAAAGAGAGAAGACTTCATCGTGAAGTGTTTCATGAAAGGAGCAAAAGACATTGTATTCTTTAAAGCCACTAAACTTCACTGGCCAAAGATTGTGTGCATAGGGAATGTTGCAATTAATGCAAACCATACCATTACAAATGGAAAAAAAATAAAGGGGCTTCTTTAAAAATCTAATTTGCAATACACGATAAGAATAATTTTTATGTATATTTAAAGCAGAATCAGAATCTATCTGGACTGTAATGAGACATTACGGGATCCCAGATAAAATAATTTATATATAACTATAATCAAAAACCTTTATGATGGTTTCACCTGCCAAGTAACCCACTGTGGCAAGCTGTCAGAGAAATTTCCAGTGACAACAGGAGTCAAACAGGGATGTCTTCTTTCACCACTCCTGTTCCTTCTAGTATTGGATTGGGTCACAAAAGAAGCCTACTATAACTCAGGGAAAGAAATCCAATGGACTTTCACACAAAAGCTGGATGATCTGGAATTCGCTGATGACATAGCCTTATTATCACACAAACTACAGGATATGTGTTATGAAAATTGTATTCTGTATCGGTTATCGTTCTTATGTTTACATGTGCTTGTAACTCGTCCGTGAGAATGTGTTCACGAAATGTGCGTTGTGTTGTCATTCAGTGTATTAAAGCCATACTATACAGACATGGTTTTTGACTCTCTCATCTTTATGTTCATAACAATATGCAAGAAAAAGTCACAGCTTTAAGCGAAGAAGGAAAAAGAGTAGGCCTCAAAATAAACCACTAAAAAACAAATAAAGTGCAGACCTTCATCAACAGATGCCTGAGAAATATCCTAAGAATACACTGGTATGACAAAGTAGAAAACACCAAACTGTGGGAGATGAGTGGACAGAAAAGCATAGAGGTGCAGATCCTAGAAAGGAAGTGGAGATGGATTGAAAAAGAGACAGCAACAGAGCTAGACAGGCCTTAGAGTGAAACCCCCCCAGGGAACAAGACGTAGAGGAAGACCAAAAAGAACATGGTGACGCAGTATACTAGAGGAAGCCGAGAGGGCCGGAAAGAGCTGGGAAGCCATAAAAAAAACTAGCAAGAGACCCTGGAGAGTGGCGTGTTTTGTCGAGGCCCTATGTTCCATGAGGAACCTAAAGGAATGACGATGATATTTAAAACATATTTCTCTAACTCAAATGTGAGTATTTTACAAAGTAATCATACAGAATCTCTAACATTTTCATGTAGGAATTATGACAGTGAAATATTTGCGTTCGGAAAGCGTCTTGGAGAAGAATTCAATGAAACCACAGTCAAACAAGCATTCATTCACAGGTGCGTAAAATTTCAGTGGCGTCTAAATTGTTATTATCATTGTAGGCTTTACCAATGGAATTTGGAAGCCAAAAAAAACTAACAGAATGTTGTGTTTGTAGAAGTAAAGAATTACTTCTAGCATAGTCTTTATTGTCCTGAATGAAATGTGTTTACTATACTCTGTATTACACGTAACAAAATAAATAATGGTGTCAATGAAATGTACATTCATGCAACACTATTGTCCAAACTCTCCTTGATAGTTTCCTATGCTTGAGCAAGATCTGTGATATTCACACACAAAAAAAAATTGACAAAAAAAAAAAACGACAACATATTAACAGAATTGTTTAATGTAATAACTGACCATTGTTTTGTATGTTAGCATAACTATCATTATGTTGTTTGTAAACTTAAATTTGTTTGAATGCTGTTTTGGTTTTATTTAGCTCTTATGTTGAGAAGGAAAGGGCAAAGAGAGCAGAACTGGGACTTAACTTGAAAGATTTAACTTTTGATTTGGAAGATAACTCAGAATTAGCAGAAAAAGGTGAGCTATACTCTTTTCATTTTTTACGTTACTAAATTCATTTGTATAATGTTTTTTATTGTGTTATTGTTGGGTTACTCTTTAACAGTGATTTCTTTTAAGATAATCGATGTCTAATTTGATGTTTAGTGCTTAAAATTAAATGAGTTGGTTTTAGCATTAAGATTAATGGTAATCATTGGGTTATTCTTACTGATGGCATAATATATATATATAATTTTGCTGATATTTTAGTTTCAAATATTTTTTATCTGACACTAAATAATCCCACTTTTTGGTGTTTCTGCATTAGCTTAAATATAGAATCTAGTTTGATCTATACAAATGTCTTATTTTATTATTCAGGGGCAGATCTAATCAGTAACTATGTGAAAGTCTACTTGAGGAACATGTATCCATATTTTTTTGAGGAAGGCATATGGTAAATATGTAATATAGATTATCTTTGGGGCAGCTCCAAGACTGCCTCAGCTCAATAGCCCTTGGCAATGTTCATGCCAGCATCACAATCTATTTCTAGGATTATGATATATCTAATTTTCATGAACACCTTCATGTTAAAAGATCTCGTATAGTGTAAAGTTCATTATTAAATTCTAGTGGGAATTTTTTTTAAATATATGTAAGTCCTAGTATTAACTACATTTTTAATTTTTTACTATAACAATGTTTTTACAAAGGATAATTTTTGGTCACCAAATTAAATTTTGTTGCTTGTTGAAAATGTATGTTTAGCATTGCTGAAATGTATTACATATGTATAGTTTCCTTTCATTTTGTATTTTCCTAATAGTGCAATCCATAACTACCTGGTATCTGAAAGTATGTTGTCACACATTGCTAAACATATTGGATGTGGGGACTTGATTCTGTCTGAAGTAAGTACTTGATTTTGTTCACTTGTCCCTATATTTTTGTATAAAATCACTCTGTCAGCCATTTGTGGGTGAAATCTTGTTCATTTTCTTTCTCCCATTTCCCTTTCTCATGTCAAGTTGAAACTTTGCACAATTATTCATTCTCAATGACAACACACAAATCAATGGAATAATATTCAATCAATTCTATTTTATATGTACTTAAATAGGTCAGTTTCAAATTCAGAATCAGAGAAACTTATCAGACAAAACCCTTTACCTCCCCCCCCCCCCCCCCCCCCTCCCCTCTCAAACCAGTCCACAAAAGGGATTGGACCATAGCGCACTGAGCGTGCTTAAAGCATGAAAGTGGGCTAAACACAAATAATTAAAAAATTTCCAATAGCACAAATTTATTATTGTTAGTCTTGATAAATTTAAAAAAAAAACAATAACACGATTGATTCAAAATAATTGATGCAATTTCACTCAATATCAGTATATCAGTTTGTTTTGTTTTTTTTTTGTTTTTTAAGTATTTTTTTTATATTTTACTTCTTTGACATCATAAGAGACAACATTGTTTATGATTTATTTGGATATCTATGTCACATAGGATTTCCCAGTCTTGCCCTCAACACTGAGTCAGACATTCAAAGCTGTTGTTGGTGCTGTGTTAAAAGATAGGGTAATTATTGTCCTTTTTATCTATGTGAATGTGTGAGAGTGTGTATGTTTTAGGGATAATTTAATTTTTTATTCAAATGTTGAATAGGCTAACTTGTATCCAAATCAACTTTTCATATGCCATCATTCTTGTAGATTTGTTTTTTTCATTTGCACTTGAACTGGTCAGGGTCAAGAAAAAGCTGAGACTTTTGTTAGAGATTTTGTTCTCCCTCAACTAATCAGCAAAGATATCAATGACCTGTGGGATGTAGTGAATCCTATGGGACTCTTGACGGCTGTGTTAGCTTTGATTGGGAAAGGTCCACCAGAACCAAGGTGAGTCACATATTGAATCATTTTGTAGAGAGCTTTTCTGGTCTTTGAAACAAATTTGTTCTGATTCACATCATTTCTTAATTTTAAAAAAAAAAAAAAAAAAACTACTTTGATGTATCTGGGTTTTATTGTCAAAAGTACAGTACATTATACCTAAAATCTCAAATTGGGTTGACTTAAAAATGTAAAAATAATAATAAAGATCACTAAAGCTAGGTATTAATAACCATGCCTCTATTGGATCACTTCCAATTGTTATATAATTATACGTGTATATTGCTTCAAGTTGTAATTGTGTTTCATTATGAAATGCACCTTACTCTTTGAGAAAATGTTTGCTACAGATAAAGTTGAAATCAGACAATAAGAATGCTGGTCATTCTGCTTCTATCAATTTTCATTTCTATAAATTGTGTTTCATTATGAATTGCACCTTACTCTTTGAGAAAATGTTTGCTACAGATAAAGTTGAAATCAGACAATGAGAATGCTGATTATTCTGCTTCTATCAATTTTCATTTCTATAAATTTAAATTGGAAATTCTCTATTCTTGCTATTAGGTCTGTGCAAAATGTCCGTCTGTCACACTCAGATCTCGAAAACTAAAAGATAAGTGAAAAATAATTTTTGACCATGCCATGCAGCTTGAAAAGTTTAGGTGCAATGGCTACTTTTGGTTTTCTAAAAGCAAACCATTTAATTTATAAAATTAATTATGCAAGCGATTTTTTCCATAAAAATACACTAATTCTAAAACAATTAGATAAATTTAAGGGAGGTAATGTTAGAATATGATAACAAAGTATCACAAAGATGAATATATTTATGAATGTACAAGAAATGTTCACAACAAATATAAATATTAGTTAAAGGTGTTTTTTCTGGTCAACAAGCTGTTAAAATTAAAAGAAAATATTTATGTTTGTTTATAAAGTCTAAAAATGCACTTTGTATGTAAATATCACACACAGTTTTTTTAATTGACTTTTTATGCAGCGGTTTTTGTGCAGTAGCATAATAAGAAATGGACTCCAACGGTACTAATAAGTTTTCTCAAAAAAATTTTAATAATTAGATTTTTTTGTTTTTGTTTAATGCCTTCACCAGGAATAAAGATGCTTATTTTTGTGCGTTTTGTTAGGTGTATCTGTCACATTTAGATAAAAAAAAAAAACAAATCTAAAAGCTATTGAAAATCAGATTTAACTTTAATGTTCCTTCCGAAACTCTTCAATACTTTTATCTATTATATATATATATATTGTTCCGGATGTTTTTGTGAAAAAAAAATCAATGCCAACCAATGATGTTTGCTCTTCTAACTTATATTACATTTAATTTCCATGATTAAACGTTGCAAAAACACATGATCATTAATATGTTGTTCCTGTTTTTTAATGTAAATAGCATATAAATGCTAAATGAAAATTTCCAAATATTGTTTTATAAAAAATAAATTATGTTAAATGATTGTTTGAAATTGCATAATTGACTAATATTACACTTATATTCTTTGCCAATATGTCACTATAGTTTATTTATCGATATCAAATTGTTCCGTATTTTCTACTTTAAACAAATTTCTTTCAAATGACTTTTATTTTTCAAAAATATCGACAATAGGTTGTTCAGGATTTTAAAATAAGAAAGTAATTTACTAGAAACGATTATTGAAAATCATTTTTTAGACTTATTTTACAGTTAATTTTCTTGCCGAAACCTTACAAAAGTTGTTTAATCAGTAAAGAATGTTCCTGATTTTGTTTTGAAAAAGAAATCGACATACATTACTTTAATTTTCTTCAAATTGTCACCAAAAATATTCTGAATTTTATATGAAAAAATCTACTAAGGCCAAATAACTGTTTAAAATCACTCTTCTGATAAATAAAACATAATTTACGAAAATTAGTTCTTCCGAATGTTTTATGAAAATTTTTTTTTACTTTATTTATGTCAAATCGCACTACTCTCTTACACTACATTTAATTTTCTAGCTAAAGCGTCATTATGTTCCGATTTTTAAAAGAAAACAACTTCCTAAAACAAAGTATGGTTTGAAAATCTCTCCGCAATGCTATGGTACATCTAATTTTCAAACGAGACCATCCCAAAAAATTTAATTAACTGTATTTGATTTTCTGGAATTCTTATTTTCTCTCACTATATATATATATATATAAACATCTGGAACAATCTATTATAGAAACTTAAAACTTGCAATGTTTCGGAAGGGAAATTAAATTTTAATCAGATTTTCAATAGCTTTTAGTCTTTTTTTTTTCCATCTTATCATGAGGTACAGACAGACAGATTGACAAACAAAATGCACAAAAAATGACGGGGGGGGGGAGTGGGCTGGGTTTGAACCTAGGGGACCATCAATAAGGGCTGGATTTGAACCTAGGGGACCATCGATAAATCCAAACGACAGTCCAGCGTGCAAACCGCATGACCAGGCAGCCATGTTTTATGTTTTAGACTAGATCAAGATCTATAATCTCAATTTATTTCCAAATGTCTAGATCAATGTTATAAAATACTAAAATTAATCTACTATTTTTAAATTTAATTTTGCATTCAGTCTATTAATAGATTATCTAGGTTATTTCAAATTTATATTCTAGATCTAGTAGATGTAGATCTTAAGGGTGCTAAATCAGAAGTTTCATTTAAATGAAAATGCCAATAGCTCTGTTGGTAACTGGTAAAACTTTACATCGAAGGCCCCTTTTGAAGAATGTACGCAAGTGGCAGCACCGCGCTGTCTATCGCTACGGTAATCAGGTCACAAGGTCACTACCGGCTAGATGCTGTCGGTAGTATCATGTGATAGTTCGTGATAGATCTAGTCATTCTCTAATGACATGAAAACTCTGGATCTATATTATGTAATAAAAAAATATTAAAAAGGCTATAAAAAATAAATAACGAGAATGAATTAAGCTTTATTTTTTTAATTTGTTTTTTTTGTTTGTGTCACAAATGTATGGTACCGTTATCCTATATATGTACGGGTTATAGGCCTATATTTATATATTTTTGCTGACACTATTTTTTTTTTCATTTGTAATATTTTACAGACCTAAATTATTATTTTATAATTTATTGATTTAATGTAATTTTACTCTAAAGTAAACCAATCATACTGGGTTTCGTATATGTGCAACATATTCTTTATTTTATTTTCAAATTAAACTTAATAGGTTTCCTTATAAGTTCAGATATTTATCTGAAATCCACGCATTTTGAAAAACAGTAGCTAGATGTTTATGAAGAGTAGTGTGTAGCCTAACATATGCTCGCCCTTCCTCCTTTCACATTCTGGACTTGGAACCAGACATCGGAGGAGTTACCGGCATTTTAACTAAAATGTAACTGTTTTTGTTTTTTTTTATATTTAAAGCCGGTAGAGGAGACATATGCTATACAATACAAAGGCCCATTGCTGATGTAAATGAAATAAGTTGCAGTTGCACTTAAACCGTATAAACGAATATATATATATATATATATATATATATATATATATATATATATATATATATAAAAGATGAAAGATGTTCAAATATAAGAATATTTGTGATTCAGTTCTAACGTGTGGCTCTCAAGCATAAATTTTAGGAAAGCAGGCCTACACTGGAGTCACAGTGGAAATAACACGCTAAAAAATTACCCTACAACTAAAAAAAATTCCAGTTTCATTGAACAGTGGTCTTATTTCTGCCAAAACTCTACAAATTTTTTTAAAAAATTATTTCAAGTTGTGAAATCCACAGTAAAACATACAACGCTCAAATATTAATTTTATAGAGGCTTTTGTGTAAAGAAAGATACATAGATTACCATGACCATGATGTCCACTTTTGTCTTCGGGAACCGATAATAAATGAGCGCTCGGTATAAATTTGGGATAGACATAGTTTCGAGCTACATCATTAGTTGTATGTATGAAGAATGATATATTTAAACTATAGCGACTACTTTTATGTCCTATATTTCTTCGCAAATGTCATAATTAAATGAAATACTTATTCCAGCTACACTAGAGTGAGACTAGAAGCAACTCTAAGGGTTTTACATAAAACCAGTGAAGTGAATTGATATCAACTGTATTAATAGATAATGAATGTTGAACAAACTATTTATGCCTAATAAAAAATTAGCATTTGTATTAAATAACATATGTCTCCCCATTTTCTACACTGATGTTTAAGTGAATTACAGCTAGGTACCAATTTATAATCAAAGAAATATTTATAGAGACAAAGTCAAGTGACGTAAGTTTTAACTTCTAATGTAATAAAGTAAGCTTTAAGTCAATAGGAAACTATGAAAAAAATAATCAGTTGGGAAAGCGAGAAGCAGATAAGCTAACGGAATCTAGTATGTCATGACATGAAACTATATGAGACAACTAAAGAATTGAAAAGATTGAAACTCACACTGGGTTTTGTATCCGAATCAATCAGAAATATAAAAGGGAAAGCGACGATGCGATGTTCACTGTTGGATAGCTTGATAATAAACCGCTTTAACTAAAACGTGGACACGTGACTTAAGACAAACAAACCAATCATGCAAATCTGTCGTGGGTTATCCAAATGTGTGTGATTTGACCATTTAAGTGAAGGTTACATGAAAAAACAGCGGGGGGGGTGATAGGAAGGGATGGGTGGATGTTGACAGTCTAGCATTGGCGAGGGAGTTATGCAACATGTCCATTTGTCTTTTATGGCCTGCGTGCTCATGTTTATGTTTTTCTGATGTATTGTATGTATTGAGTATGTAAACTACATTTATTACTTAAAAAGATTCATGTATCTTCAACTGTATAGCTTTTAAAAAGAAACCTTTTAGATATATAGATAGAGAGAAAGAGATGGATAGGTTAGAGATAAAGGATAGATGGATAGAGAGATAAATAGATAGATAGAGAGAGATAAGTTAGACATAGAGAGGATAGATAGGTAGAGAGAGGGATAGATGGATAGGTAGAGAGATAGAGAGAGAGATAAGTTAGAGAGGGAGAGGCTAGATAGAGAGAGAGAGAGGGATAGATAGATAGAGATAAGTTAGAGAGAGGATAGATAGGTAGAGAGAGAGAGGGATAGATAGATAGATGGATAGAGAGATAAATAGATAGACCGAGAGAGGATAGATAGGTAGAGAGAGGGATAGATAGATAGATAGAGATAAGTTAGACAGAGAGAGGATAGATAGATGGATGCATCGAAAGAGAGATACGTAGATTTTGTTTATTTATCTAGCTAATTATTAGAATAATTAAATAAAAAGTGTGTTTATTTAAATAAGCTATATAAAAATCCCATTTGTATAGTTATTTGAAACATTTTCACCATTTCCTATTTATTTGCCACGCGTGTCTTACCGTAACCAACGTAAAGGATCTCTGTTCTCCGGCGCAATAGTTCTTCTCACGTCTGCTATCAAACTCGCTAGTCGGTCGGCCATAAAACACGGGCATATTGACTCCACCCCCCCCCCCCCTAAAAAAAGTGGGGTCAATTAGCCTGGTAATTATTATTATTATTATTATTATTATATAATTATATTATTATTATTATTGATAGGTATAAACAAAATTAAGTATTTTAAACAAATAGGCCTACTTTGAAACATATTTTTCTGTTAATACACAAAATGCCACATGTGCTATATTAGACGCTTGGATGTTGAGACTAATGTTTAAAGGCAAATGTGTTTGACTTCTAAAAATGACACCGTGATCTTCTATTCTAGAACTCTTGGGATGCAGCGGAAGAAACGGACTTTTACTTCCTTATAGGATAGGCATCATACTTACTTCTATTCGGTGTTGTGTGTGTGTGTGTAAAGAACTAGGTGTGCCGGTACTCAGTAATTCATGAATAATAAACGTTAAAATACAAGAGAAGTAATATTTGTTCCCAAAGTTGAAAAAGGTGCTGCCGGTACGCCCTGCTATATACATTCTATTGACATACATGCAAATGTTTGCTCTTTCCCTACGGCTTTGTGGCTATCGTCCTCTAATCTTGTCCACTTTTTTTTTAACATATCTATGCCATCCAGTAATTAAGGTCAATCCTCTTAATACCTAGGTCGTTCCTTTCCTCCATTTCTCCCCATTTGACAGTTTGGCACATGGCATAGCGCTAGACAGAATGTAGCCCCCACCTACCAACCCCGACCCACCCTCACAGACACCTAAGTAATAATCTCATTTGTAAGTGATACATTTTGTTCAACAGGCCTCTTTGTAACTTTGTTTTGTTACAGAACTATAATTCCTAGCTCTAAACAAAAAAAATGTGGGAGGAGAAATTAAGTGGACCAATTAAATTATACTCTAAATTTTTGGCATTTTTAGGATTCAAGCATAAATTGTGAGTGATAGTCCCAAATGTATTTATACATTAGAAAATATCAGATAGAGTAAAGGTTGCAAATAGGCGACTAGTTAAAGAATATTAGGGTTCAGAACTCATCTCAATTTTTACTCTTATACTGAATAATTTTGTATAAATTCTAAATTTTCCAAAAGAAAGTTTTTCTTAAAATAATTATGATAAATTCATGTGCAATTACATAAACTCTGACCGCCCCATCATTCAGAGGGCTAGAGTGGGGAGGGCAGAAGATGAAATCACCCTCCCATCCCACCGAATTCACCAAGATACCAGAAGGGTAGCGATATAATATGAAAATTATATACTAATTCCCTACCCCACCAAATCGGCCAACATACTACAGGGCGAGTGGGGGGGGGGGGCGCGCCAGTACCACCCCACCCCTGGATCCGTCAATACCTTCCATCCCCTGATAAGATGTGACCAATACAATTCACATTCTCATTTACGTTTCCCCTACACATTTCCAATTAATTTCCAATATATATTAGAGTTTTATAAACAGTTACAGATATCAGTTAGTGCATTAAAAAAACAAACATTCTGTACACACGGGAAGGAGCCAAGCAGAAAATGGAAGAGGGATAGGAAGCAATAACGGCCATAGGGTGTAGCTAATGGGGCAACCACCCCAGGCCCTACGTCTGAGGGGGGGGCGATCGGAGATTTTATTGTCACAAACGTGATCACTACATATTTTCCGCCTAAGTGTTTTATAGGCTACTGTGCATAGACACGTTTAACCAAGCTACGACATTAATCCGAGAGTGGGTACATGGCAAGTGGTTGAAATCCTGGGATGGGTCCAACAAAGCCCGTGGAGTCTGGCAACATTTGCGTCGCCCAGACCGAGACGATCCATGGTGGAGGCTAAAAAGGTAGGAACAATCTATCATTGCACAGTGTAAAACGGGGCACTGCCCTGTTGGTGCTTACTTTGCCAGGTTCCGGCCAAATTTTGATGCCCGTTGCCGACACTGTGGAGAGTCGTGGAGACAGTGGCGCATCTCTTGCAAGAGTGTATGCAGCTCCGAGAGCTGCAGGATAGTCTGCAGTCACTTAACCTGTAAGGGAGTTTGAAGATACTACGCCTAACAGCAGAGTTTCTCGCCAAGGCTCTACGGGAGAACTAATCCTTCCAGTCTTGTTACCAATTGGGGTTCATCTCAGGTGCATAGACATCGAATGTTCAGACTCTTGTGTGGCATGACTTCCACATGGAGATCACAGATTTTTCTGCATCGTAGAAGCCCATTAGAGTGAATCTTGCTATCAACTTCTACGAGAAGTTCAGATGACTCGTGCAACTTTGATACACTCTTGGGCTCTCCAGCTACTGCCTTAAATGCCTTGTAGATGAGAAAAGGTCTCATCTTTGTTAGGCTTTTCCCCTCTTATGTACACCTGGCCACCAGAAATGATAGCCTGATAGAGTTTCTTGTGCCCTCCTTCTTTCTTTCTTCCATTCTTCCTTTCTTGCCCAGACATAAATCTGGGGCAAGTAGTTTTTTTTTTCTGTTTTCCATAGACAATTGTGGCTGTTCATCACTTGTGCTCCCCACCCGCCATCGAGTCCAACAAGGTGTCCAGAATGAACCCACCAGGGCTATATCGGTGCTATACCCAGTCAGCTGCTGCATCCGACATGTGTCCGATACAGCAACTCCCTGATTGACCCTTTAGGTCGATGACCTATTCTGGTAGCTCAGCACGACCAGCCGATTGACTCAGAGCGGGCCATCTGGGCTACAGGACTAGAGGAACTTTGAACCAAAAAAAGCTTATCCTCCGATTTTTGAGGTGAACGCCGAAACAATTCCAAGACCGTAGTTGTGGACTCATCACTTATAGCTGTACGAGTTCACCCTGATCGACCTTTATGCACACCACACACTGTTCCGTGAATTTCAAATTTGTCTCGTAGACATGTAATTGTTAACCTTAAAGGTGATTCTGTACCATACTCACATCTCCACTGTCTTCGAACCGCAGCAACATTCTCAAACTTTCAATACCACTTTATTATCTGCTTCCGCTCTTCAAAACTCAAACGCACGTCCGCCATGTTGCAGTTACTTCCTTGCCACTCCGGTACTGTGTGTGATACAGAACCACCTTCACATTTATTTTTCTAATTAGACATTAAGCTTTCCATGTGCTGAAATTTAGCATTGTAGAACGGGAAATAAATTGTCTATGACAGTTCAAAGTGTGTATACATTTTTTTGACGCACCCTGTAGTTTACCCTTACGGCTCAGGCCCCCCACAAGACACCTGCCCAGGCCCCCGCGCACTGCTGGATTGAAATTTTTCCAATCACTCCTAGCACACCAAAAGTTACCTAATTTAGTTGGCGTCTATAAACCTTTGCATTTTATACTAGGTTCACAAACTAGAAAATGCACAGCTTTGTAAACATTTTATAGAGATTTTTGGACGTGTATATTAGTTTATTTCGGCTTAGCTTAGTCGAGGAGTAGAGAAAATCTCAAATATTTGGAAGTAGCATATTCCGTAAAAATTTTAACTTCTTATATGATGCTAGGGTCACTTGACCTAAACAATAAAGAACTTGAAAAACCAAACAGCGGACCTGGAAGAAGATGGATCTCCAGCCGTTCGACGCCAGGATTATCCGACCTTCACCACCATCAGTACATGGAACGTCAGGACGATTTACGAGACTGAGAAAACTGCAAGTGGCAGCAAAGATGAGAAACATCAACCTCGTCATCTTAAGAATCAGCGAGTCAAGTTAGACTGGTTACGGGAAGTTAGCGATGAATATGCCACACTCTTTGCAATCCTGCATTCAACGTCACAAGACAGGTCCTCATCTGGAACCTCCAACGAAAGAGAAAGAGAGATGGCCCAGAAATATATGGCGCCGAGATTTGGATGCAGATGTCAAGAAGGACAAGAGACAGCTGGTTGGTGTCCTATATCCCAGACTGAACCACAGGCTAGGAATAAAAGGAAGGGAGATAATTTGCACACCTCGATACTAAAAAACTGTTGTTCATTCTTCTGTTTTAATGCAGCAACTAGACTGACTGTATAGGTGTCGTAGGATCTGGACGAAGTTTTCTGGGATGCCGTATTCTCTAGCTATTTTCCATACTGATTCTCGGTGGACACTATCAAACGCTTTCTTAAAGTCTATGAAACTGATCGTTAGCCGTTATTGGTTCTCAATACTTTGTTCTATGATATTTCGTAGAACGAAGATCTGCTCTGCACATGTTCTGCCTCTTTGGAAGCCTGCTTGTTCTTCTCTGAGCCTCTCATCTACAGACTGTTGAAGCCGATAAAGGCACTTTTCTTATTCCATATGCTTGGACAAAAGTATTTAAATGCCCCGTCTTTCACCGTGACTGTGCAGGGCCTGAGATATCTGCGTTTCACCACCAATATACCCAGCTAATTCGGTTGATTCATAATGCTCTTGCTCGTATTTATTCCAAATCAACGCTTTGACTCGTACAACGGTGAAGAACTTTCTAATATTCAAACCTTTTATAGTGCAAAGAATTGCAAGCCTATTATTAGATGTACATGGTTGGCCATCATCATCTCATCTCTGCCTGTGGTCCCTTATGGGACATAGGCCACCAGCCAGCTTCTTCAAGGCGTCTTGGTTCTGGGCGAGTCTCTCCAACTGTCCCCACGTCTTGCCCATCTGCTTGACATCTGCTTCCAAATTGCGGCTCCATATATTCCTGGGCTGTCCCTATCTTTCTCTTTTTAAGTCTGTCGAGTATGATGGTAGTCAGTCTGTTGTAAATATTATCTTCCTCTTCACTGTCATTTGTTGTTAAGACAATATCTAAGTGAATCCTCTTCTTCCCTGAATGGAATGTGAGTACATTATTTACATCCTTTGTCTTTCAAGACAGAAGGAGACATATTATGGTCGGCAACCTCGTCATGGTTAGCAACATGTCCATTTGTAGCGTACTCGTAATATAAAAATCCGGTTATGGATTTACGGCAGTGCGTCAACCCTGTGCATATATTTCTGCAAACCTAAAAATATACAAAACACACATTTTTGTTTGTTTGCATATTTAATAATTATAGTTATTTTTAAAGTAGATGCTGCCATCCCCCGTTGTCCAGCGGTAGATTTGGATAAGGAAGTAAATTATCTTTATCTTTGAAGGAACATCCAAAACATTTTGCAGAAGAAAAAAAATGTTTACAACACCAAATGAATCTTTGAAACATTATTACTTTTGACAATCAAAACAAAATCACGTCTTGAATATATAGGCAGATCAAACAGGGAACCAACTCTGACGGGGGGGGGGGCACATCTGACTTTGTGTGACAACATAAAACTCTCTTTGTAAATCTTGTTTACTTTTTCATTTATCCCCCCACCCCTCATCAGAAATATCTGTAAATATTTGTAAAGAGTTGAAAGAGCAATAGTCTTAGTTACTGTGGTCTGTTTTGTAATTTTTGCCTTCTGTTTTTCAGGTTACTTTGGAAGTCTGGCGCTAACACTATCATGGCATTGTACTGGGTGGGGATCTACAGTGATAAACAGCTCGTAGCCAAATGTAAGATATGAACTGGTGTATTTAATTTAAAGAAGGTCTTTAATTTCACTTTAAAATGGTTTGCAGCATGTAATGAAGTATAATGTTCTGGAAGGCAAAAAACATTAACTTAAAATCATATTTTTTCATTCAGATTTGTCAACTATCAGCCAGACAAAATAAAACATCCCAATTGTACAAAAAACTCTTTTGGAGTTATTCTAGCTTGCACAGTAGGGCTTAACTTGCACACTTTTTATAGTAAGACATAATGTTTATATTCATAGTTATGTTTATGTTCATAGCTAAAGTTTTTTTAAACTAGTCTTTCATAGTTGGTGGCAGAAAACTATCTTGTGGTCCATTTGTTGTTTATATTTTGCATGGTGTAAATTTAAGTTCAACCAACATTTGTATCTAAGTGCATTAAATATTGGAAATTAATTGGTTCCTTAAATCTTTAGATAAAATTAGAATCCAGTATTATATGTGGCAACTAGACATAGTGCACTGTTAAATTTTCTATCTTAAGTTGTATCTGATAGTGATGTTAAGCATAATGGTTAGATAATATGGTCTACCAAACTTAAAATCACTCTATTAACCATTGTTTGATGAGTTACAGATAGTCATAGTAAATTTTTAAAGTTTTTACATCCTTTGGCCTATTGCTCATTATAATTTCATTCTTGTTCTAAGTTTATTTTAAATTCAATTAAAGGAGGTTCGGTGTGAGCTGTTTGTGCTATCACCAGTAGACAACTAGTTAATGTACACAAATGTGGTTGGTATAGCTTGATGACTAGTTGATCAACATATGTCTGATTAGTCGACGTAACAAGAGGCGCCCCCATGGAAACGCTTTAAAGACCAGCTTAGGCGCCAACTTGCCTTAGCTGACATAGAGCACCTGGGTGCGTGTGGCCTCAGAACGCGACAGCTGGAGGTCACTCACAAAGGCAGCGGGATATACATTTGAGACCAAAAGAAAATCTGCTGCCATGGACAGATGGGGACAGCGAATAGAAAACGACCATCTGCGGACAATGGTTATGCTTGCCTTGGGTGTGGCAAAATATGTATGTCATGAGAAATACTGCATTCCTCATTAATCTTTGGACTCGAAAACATGCCTTATTATTATTACATCTTGACAACTAGTTGATGTACATAAATGTCTGTGGTTGGTATATCTTGACAACTAGTTGATGTACATAAATGTCTGTGGTTGGTATATCTTGACAACTAGTTGATGTACATAAATGTCTGTGGTTGGTATATCTTGACAACTAGTTGATGTACTTAAATGTCTGTGGTTGGTATATCTTGACAACTAGTTGATGTACATAAATGTCTGTGGTTGGTATATCTTGACAACTAGTTGATGTACTTAAATGTCTGTGGTTGGTATATCTTGACAACTAGTTGATGTACACAAATGTCTGATTGGTATATCTTGACAACTAGTTGATGTACATAAATGTCTGATTTGTATATTTTGTTTACTCTCAGCACCTGGAGAAACAGTTACAATTGCTGAAGAAATGGCAGCTCGGGAAGCCCTAAAGAAACTGATGAAGACAGAAGACAGCAGATCTCCATTAATCCTGGGCAGAATGGCAGACAATTTGAAGTTGGACTACAAGAAGGTTAACATGAGTGCAGCAGAAGTTTTAAAAAATTACTACAATCAACTCAAGAAACAAAACACAGCCTCTGCATGAACATTTGGAAAAGAAAGTTGTTTTTTTATCAAGAAAGAATGATATCTATTTGTATGTAAAATAAATTTGATTCTAAACATTTTTGTTGTTTTTTAAGTTTCTGCCAAGTCTTTCAATAATGTGCAGCCATCAATTATAATCAGAAAAACATTGTCGAGTTTTAATGTAAGATTTACACCAACATCTATAAATCTGTTTCTGTGGAAGTACCTGTAATGATTGCAATTTATTTTAATGAAAAAATTTAATTAGATTGAGTGAAACTTTAAATGGGTTAATTATTAATTTAGTTTCTCCAAACAAACAATTAAGAAATTGTTATTACTTTATTTTATATATAAATACCCATAATATAAAATTATTCTCATACTTTGAGACGACTGAAATGTTTCAAGCAAACCAGCATTTTACAATCAATAAATTAGAAACATTTTTGGAATATATCATAGCTGCAGAAGTTGACGAAGTTATCTTAAAATCAGTTGCTTAAATGACACTGCACTGCATGCATGACATTTTAAAATCCCTAAAGAAAAGCCCAATTGTTGGGTACGAAAATATAGCAATTATATATTTATTAGTTGATGTTTACATTCAACAGTTTTTATTTTTAAAACCAGAAAATACAAACCACACTACAATAGATTAAGAACTATTGCCAATAAAGTTTTGATATTCAAGATAATTCTGATTTAAATGTTAAAAATAAATTGTATTGATACGATTATGAATAGATGTATTTAAGTCTAAAGATAAAGTTAACACATAGCTGTGACCTACATATTTTTATTTGTAACACAGGCAAAGCTGTTGTCTGCATGGGGGGGGGGGGGGGGGTCAAGTTATGTTTATGTTATGCTAGCTTTTAGTTTGGTCGTGAGTGTGTGTCTACTTAAATATTCTGTAAATGTTGTTTAATTGTATTTTTTTTAGAAGCCAGTTTCTGCAAAATGTTTTTTTCTTTGATAATTGGACTAAGAAGACATGCTGATGTTTGTTATGAATCTCACTGCTCTATTTTGTGTCTGTTTCAGTTTCTAAATGTTTTCTTGAATTGAGGGGTCCCAAACGGAGAATGCAAAGTCTATTATTGGTTTAACCAAGATTAAATAACATTTTAGTTTTATGTTCTTTTTGTTTGAGTCATAGAAATTTCTTCTAATAAACCTTAATGCTTTGTTTGATTTTTTTTTTATAGTTTCATCAATATGGGGATTCCATGACAGTTTTTCATTTTTCACCTAGGTATTTTGCGTTTTTGGTCTGTGTTACTGGTTTACCATGAATAAGATAAGTGGAATGAATTTGTTTTAGTTTTTTTGTTACTCGTAATAACTAACATTTTTCTGGGTGGAAAGACTTGCTCCAATTTGATTCCCATTTCTGTAATTCATCTAATTCTCTTTGTAAAATTTCTGTGTCTTGTGTTTTTTTGTTCTATATATTATGCAATTATCTGCGAATAATCTGACTTTTGTTACTGAACTAATGCAATTTGGTAAATCATTTATGTAAATTAAAAATTGTAGTGGACCTAAGACTGTTCCTTGTGGTACACCTGAGTTTACTGTTATTGGTGTTGATTTAGAGCCATTTATTATTACAGTTTCTTCTCTCCCTATCAGAAAATCTTTAATCCACTGATGCAATGGACCATTAATGCAGAAATATTTTAATTTTTTAAGCAAACTACGGTGGTGAACCTTGTCAAAAGCCTTGGAAAAATCTAGTAAGATAGCACCTATTTGCTCACTATTATCTAAACCTTTTGAAAAATCATCAATTAGTCCTATTAGTTGTGTTTCACATGATGTATATTTCCTAAAGCCATGTTGGTATGGAGTAAGGACATTATGTTTGTCTAAGTGGTTTATGATGTTGCTACATATAATGTGTTCTAGTATTTTACATGTGATACTGGTCTGTAGTTTCCTGGGTTTGATTTTTCTCCTTTTTTTAAATAGGGGGTGACATTAGCTTCTTTCCAGTCCCATGGTACTCTGCCCTGGTTAAGAGAAGCCTGAAAAAGTATTTTGAACACTGGTGCTAGCTCATTGCTTAGTTCTTTGAGTAATCTATCTGGAATACCATCTACTGCGCTTCTAGTGACGAGCTTTTTTTTTTTTTTTTTTCATCCTCAGGCGTAAATCCTTTTGCTTGCGACACCAATTGATTACTTTGGTCTATTTGGCCTTCCTTTTTCAATACACATCCACCTTGTTCCCAATCATGTTCACCATCATTTCCATTTCTTCGCGCATTGAGTCGTATATGTCTTGTTGTGAGTCCTTCATAGTTTTCAAAAGCTCGCCAAGATCTGGATCCACCTCAAACAAGTATGTATCCGAATCGTCCACTTCATCAGCCAGAGCCTGCCGAAGACGTGCTCTTAGAATGTCTTTATTCTTTTCAAAGCGTTTCAGACGCCGCCACTCGAGCTCTACTTTCAGTTCCTTTAATTCCAGCTCGTCTAGCCGTTTCATAGATGCCATTTTAAATAAGCTCCTACCTAATACCTCAGTTGAGTCGCCTAATCCCACATCTGACACCAACGTAATAACTTAAGGGAGGCAACTCAAAGAGGCAACGACACAGGGACACCACAAGTACATAAAACAACAACTGCCTTGAACACAGTCTCTTCATTTCAGCTCTTGACTTGTTCTCGTCTTCCTAATGTTGACATCCGTTTTAGTAGTCTATAACAGTGCGCACCTTCTGCATTAGCTTGGATGGCGGTGCGCATGGCAGGGTTATAACAATATTAATAAACAACTGGCTGAAGCGCTTATCAGGCTACTGTTAGACCCGTGAAAGAACGGATTGATGAATGCGTAACGGTGATTGAAGCCTTTTGGCACCGCTCTGTAAATACAAACACTAGAGGCGCAGCTCAAAGACTATTGCCAGCTTTCTGTGAATACATGTATTCCTATCATTGCTTTGCTTTTTGGCCAGATGTACTTGGAAAAATAGTCAACACTAGTTCAAATTAAAGGATTAAATATTGACGTTTCGGTGACTAAGAGCCCTTCAGTGTTTTAAGAACAAAGTTTGGCACATTATCTAAAAATGATTTTAAGAAAACTTGTCAAATCAAACAACGGTGTAATTGCAATGAAAAATATGAAAATGATCAAATGTCGGAAACAAAGAAATTTTAAAATAAAATCGACACTCATTTTAACGTTCAGTAACAACTACCAACAAATGTCGAGAATTAGCTCACTGTAATATGGTGCAACAAATGTCGAGAATTAGCTCACTGTAATATGGTGCAACAAATGTCGAGAATTAGCTCACTGTAATATGGTGCAACAAATGTCGAGAATTAGCTCACTGTAATATGGTGCAACAAATGTCGAGAATTAGCTCACTGTAATATGGTGCAACAAATGTCGAGAATTAGCTCACTGTAATATGGTGCAACAAATGTCGAGAATTAGCTCACTGTAATATGGTGCAACAAATGTCGAGAATTAGCTCACTGTAATATGGTGCAACAAATGTCGAGAATTAGCTCACTGTAATATGGTGCAACAAATGTCGAGAATTAGCTCACTGTAATATGGTGCAACAAATGTCGAGAATTAGCTCACTGTAATATGGTGCAACAAATGTCGAGAATTAGCTCACTGTAATATGGTGCAACAAATGTCGAGAATTAGCTCACTGTAATATGGTGCAACAAATGTCGAGAATTAGCTCACTGTAATATGGTGCAACAAATGTCGAGAATTAGCTCACTGTAATATGGTGCAACAAATGTCGAGAATTAGCTCACTGTAATATGGTGCAACAAATGTCGAGAATTAGCTCACTGTAATATGGTGCAACAAATGTCGAGAATTAGCTCACTGTAATATGGTGCAACAAATGTCGAGAATTAGCTCACTGTAATATGGTGCAACAAATGTCGAGAATTAGCTCACTGTAATATGGTGCAACAAATGTCGAGAATTAGCTCACTGTAATATGGTGCAACAAATGTCGAGAATTAGCTCACTGTAATATGGTGCAACAAATGTCGAGAATTAGCTCACTGTAATATGGTGCAACAAATGTCGAGAATTAGCTCACTGTAATATGGTGCAACAAATGTCGAGAATTAGCTCACTGTAATATGGTGCAACAAATGTCGAGAATTAGCTCACTGTAATATGGTGCAACAAATGTCGAGAATTAGCTCACTGTAATATGGTGCAACAAATGTCGAGAATTAGCTCACTGTAATATGGTGCAACAAA